>CM057455.1:1487957500-1488557500 GCA_016271365.2 Neoceratodus forsteri | reverse complement strand
GGAAAGGTGGGTGGCAGAGAGTGAGGGGGATTTTTACGTTGGAGGAGGACCATCGCAGGCTGCTAATGATGCCGATTAACTCTGCTTGTTGGGTGGCTTATGTAGATCAAAGGAAAGAGCCACCCTATGATTTGGTCGGCTCTTTTCTTTGAACTACACAACGTTTCCACCCAGCAACACCAGAAGAGTGTCATGATCAGCCTGGCTGACGACTGGTCTGATACTGTTGAGCCCCTTGCAGAATTCCCTGCATTGGGCCAACAGTGACACCTCTCAAAACCCACTATCATATCAATATGTTCCTTTGCGCAAGTACAAGGGCAAGCATAAAACCGTATGATAGTTCCACCACCTCTGTCACCTTTCTCCATTGACTACTATACAAGAATTCTACCACCTGGAAATCTAGATGTGAGTTCCCAATCTAAGTGCTTCCAATTTAACCCCTGGTTATGACAATGCAATCTCTTCCTTAGTGTTAATTTGTATTCATGCTGATGTTTCATTTGACCATCATGTTCCTGAATTATTTGAAACCTAAGAATATCTCTTGGTTTGTTTGTTTTTTGGCAACTTGCAGCTTTAGCTCCGTTTCATACAATGCAGCTAACAGCATAATGACACTGCTGTTTCCAGCATCTTAAAACCATCATCAGTTTTATACTCCGAGTGAAAAAGGACACTTGGATCAGTGGTAGATCTTAGAAGGAAACACAGTTTACTACATAGTTTACATTTTTAACCAAGATGCTCATGAGAGCATATCAGGGGCCAGATATTCAAAACTCTGCCGGGGGCAAAGTGATTGTGCTCCCATTTGCCCAAGGTTTGTGCCTGAGCATAATATTCAAAGGGGGCAGTTGCGCATCCCAAAAAATATTCCATGTGGTAGGAAAAGGATGAGGTGGGGGCATGAATTCTGGCACAGTGCAATATTTAGCCCATTAGCGCTGCGCAAAGGGATTAACGCAGGCCACCTTGCGCAGAGCAATTACAGCAAAGAAGAAGCCCAACTGACTCCGGGCAACCCTAGCAGCCAGCAGAGCCACTGCAGCCAACAACCATGTCCAATGTAGACAGTACATGTGCTCCCTTTACAGTTCTCAGGACATGCACCCCATCATTGCATATGGCGGCCAGCCAAGCTGGTGAGAGGAGGGCTGTGCCAGTTGCCACATGGGCTCCCTGCAGCGCTGGCAAGTAAAGTAAGAGGGGAAGCAGGCTGGTGTCCCGGTGTGGGCGGTATCGGGGGGGCACTATACAAAACTGTGCAAAGTTGGACTAAGCAGAATCAAGGACAAGATGAGGTGGCGAGGTATGGGAAAACAGAATGACAAAAAAAACTCATAAGGTGCTAGTAAATAGATAAAACACAGCTAGAGAGTGCACATGGACAGTGGTGCTGAAATGCTAAAATAAAATACTAAAAAGCACAAAAGCAGAGCACACGCAAACCTCAATCAGATACTCAGGGTACTAGTCTCATAAAAATACATATTTATTGACTACATAAAAAAAGGCATAGCCTGACGCATTTTGGATGTGCTTCCATCCTTTATCAGGTGTTGCCATACGTAATATTTCAGGTATCAAGACCCCCATGGAAGTAATAAAATAAGTATATTAAGTTACCGCCACTGCTGCTACAATAAGGGCAGTGGAGTTTGACACGTCACAGAATGGGTGGAAAACCCGTAAGCACTTACGCCCACTGAATTGGGACCCGCGTGGCGCCTCCTTGTTCGGCTAGGAGTTTTGGCATATTTTTAAAATGTCTAGATTGCTCAAAAAATGATGATCATAGCAGCCCCCGACTCCCATGGCTGCATTGAAAGGTATGTGGGGACGGGAGCGGGCTGTGCATTTTCTTTACAGGTCACCTTTAATGGCTTGCCTCATTAGATATTGAATATTTATACCGGTACAGTTGTTCAAACTCAGTTTCCCCTTTTCTGCACTCCTGTTTTATCTGCTGCATTCCTTTCTGTGCAAGTCCCTCGTTTAACTCTGTATATTTTCCTAGGCTTTTTTATCCCTCCTTATTACCATAAGGAACACCATTTATTATTACTGGGGTATAAATACCATGCCTGGTATCCTTCTGTTCTCCAAAAAGGATTTGTAAGGATTCTGAAGCAGATAAATTAAAAGCTATGCTTCAGCACTGACCCTGCCTATTGAAAGGGTCTCTGGGTCCATGGACAACTGTGTGTGTGTGTGTGTGTGTGTGTGTGTGTGTGTGTGTGTGTGTGTGTGTGTATCTGGAATGTCTATGCGTGATTATGTTGCTCCTCGGACCAGTTTCCTCCTGGTCTTGCGGTTAACATTCCCACCCTAACAGAGCGATGCCGGAGGGGCAGAGTTCATCTGACTAAAGAAAAAGGGAGGGTACTATGCCTCCCCCAACCTGGAGAAGAGAACCATTGGTGAAAGAAAGAAGTATGGGTGACAGCTTTGAACAAGCACTTGCTGTACTTTTAAGTGGCTCCTGTTAAAGTGCTCATGTGGAGTGAAGTACAGCATGAGTTGACCAATGCACCCCTGTCTAAAGCTCTGAGCCACTCTCTATTAAATTTCTGCCTGTATCGTTAGTGTTACAGAATGTATCCCAAAGATCCATACTTGGATTCTGCAGTAAGAAACCACTGCATACTTAGAGGATGTAAATTATTTTGGTGATGCACTCTCTACCATTGAGTAGTATGACCAATAACAGACTACCCGCTTGCCTGCTAGCTTATGCCACCAAAAATGACCAGCAGTGCTCCTAGATCACTTTGTTGTTTTCCATGCAACTCCTGGGCTATTCTCCTGTGTTTTCCTTTAGATTACATTATTTATTATAGACGCTGAATGGCTCTGTTTTCCTGTATTACCAACGCAAGTCTATGGAAAAAAAACTACTCCATTTCCCTGTAAAATACAAAAATCCCTGAAGATGAAACACCGCAGGGAAAAAAAGATATGGACAGGCCGCATCTGCAGTATGGATTATGAATGTGAGCAGTTCTGCAAGATTACACAAAACAGACCCTGAAATGAAATAGGGGAGGGCCAAATTCCTTGCTTATGTGATCTACAACCACTCTAACAGCCAGTGGCACTGACTCAGAAACATACCCAACTCGCATTCTCAGAGGTTCTAGACAGCAGTTACCAATGTGTCTGCCAAAATGACATCATATGAACTCTATCAGCTCTTTGTTACATAGATGCCCTATACCGTAAGAAAACATAAACTTCTTATAATATAGCTTGTAAGTTTGTTTGTTTTTTTTCTGGGATCTAAAGAAGTTGTTATCAAGACTTTTTCAGAACATTTAGAACAGCTTTCCACAGCTGCTGCAATCACCCTCATGCTCTCACCACAGAACTAGAGCTAACTAGAGTATGGGCTAAGCTACAGCATCACCTGTTTCAGTCAGAGCCAGGTACACAGTTTAAATAAAAAAAAAAAACTCTAATATTATGGAAAAAACAAACATGTTAAGAACGTGCAGGTCTAGACACCCGACTAGTGTTATGACATCACTGAGGCACTAGAGATTCACTCTCGTGTCAGATGTCACAACACTAATGAAGTGTATGAACTAGCTTTTGCGTTATTCTCTTTATGTTCCACTTTCTTCTCCTTGTCAAGGCACTTCCCACAAAAAAGGGACCCCTGCCACTATCCAGGCAACAGCAGCACTGGAAGTCAGTTGGGTATTAATGCTGACTGAACACGTTACTCCTGCAGATGGGATACCAGTGCCATTACCTGACGTACCAGTAGGGGGAGTGCTGTATATTTAAATGTCCCTCAGCAGCACTCTTGCACTTGTAACAGTGGTCTTCCATGCATTCTTAGCGTGCGAGATCCGCAAACCAAGGCTGAGCAGTTCTGTTGTCCTAAAGATGTGAAATAGTGCCATTGGAGGGCGAATAAATATGTTATTGATCAAAGTAAAATTATAACATTTAAAATACCTGAGACACATCCTTCGAGCACACAAGTTTCCAGGGCACGTCTGCTTGAAACATGCTTCGAAAAATAAGAATGTCTCACATGCAGGTCAAAGGCAAGGCAAGGCAAATGTTATTTTTCAAGGCGCCCAATCCCAGAGGCTCTAGGTGCCGTACATAGATTCAAACTAATAGTAAAAATACACAGATAGGTAAATAACCTATAAATTACAACAATTACTATAAAATAAAATAAATAACACTCAGTAAAAAGAGTGCTCCAACTGGTCAAGGGTGTTTCCTCAATCTTTAACTGAGCAAAGAAACTGGCTGCTTTTCCCTCAAGACTAAACATATCACCTCCACAGGGTACTTAACCTCTGCCAACCAGGAGGATGAAGTCACAGCACTATGTCTAGATTGGGGTCTCTGGCACAATCCTACGTGTGCAACACCACCAGCAAGCAAAACTCATTCTGAAGGTGCAGTACTGTTTTTAACATGTGTGCAAACACAACACTCACTGATTGACGTGTAAGCAATAATACACAATAAGGTGTAGATAGTAGTGGGCAGGGGCACTCCAGCCTTGTGCCTTATTGGTCCTGGAAGTGTGGTGATCATACTACTACCCACACCCTGGAGTGTCTTAAATTGCACTTATAAAATGGGCTTTTATTTTTTAAATAAGTTCAATAATCATATTACAGATGTTATGCCATATAAAGCTTGAAATTAATGTGTGGCTTTTACTTAAAAGTAGTCCCTCCACCCACTGGGAGTAGGCAGCAATTTCTAAGTTGATTTCGGTCTTTTGACCTAATGTAGATTTTATAGTTGCAGTTTAGTTGCAGGTCTCCTGCACATCACCCTCCCACAACACACACACACACACACACACACACACACACACACACACACTCTGTGTATGCTGTGATAATGTTTTGAAAGGATTTCTATTGCACTTTTTGGTGCTTTCTTCTTTTTCTATTTATAAAACAAGGCTGGTTTATGAGGGATAGGGAGCAATGAGTGATACAGCATCATTTACACTAGCTCTTTAAAGGCGATAATAAAACAGTTTTAATATCTCTAGATGCCCTCCTGATTTTCTTTTAGTTTCTTTCCAATATTCTGATATAGTATATGGGTGCTGCCTATTGTCAATGGATTTCAGCAACTGCTGAAATCTTGTTGTAGTACAGTTCAAAGGTCAAAAAAGTTGTTGTACTATCGTTCTGACATCACATCGATAGTACAACAACTTTTTACCCTTGACCTGCTGACTGATTGGCTTAGAGGACGCCTATATAAAAAAAACAAAAACATGGTGGCGAGTTAAGGAAATGAAAGCAGCGGAGCTACCCAACTGAGAAGTCGGAATCGGGACACAGAGAGCCATACATGGTTCCTTTCTAAAAACAATTGCTTCTATTTTTCTCACCGATTTAAAAAAAAAAAAATGATATGCTGAGGAGGCAGGCGGAGCCCTGGTGGGGAGCGGCCATAAGCAGAAGCACCAGAGGAAGCAGGGGGGCGCCTATGGCAAGTAATGAAAAAATAAATGTAAAAAAAAAAAACAACATATACTATAAAAACAGTGGATGGGTGAACATCACAACTAGATCTCGTCCCCATCTCGGGCAGTTGATGACATCAACGAGACCTCTCGAGCTTCGCTCTCGAGGTCTCTGTGAAGTCATCAACTCCCTCGATGGAAACACAGCCTTGTTGTGGATGCTCACCCATCCACTATTCTATATATGTTTTGAACTTTCTGTTAAATTTATAATCTAATTGTGTTTCCTTTGTAACTACCCTGAATCCCTCTCTCCTCTGCTGTTGCTGCCCTCTCTTTTCATACTGTCTGAGCATTCTATGACATCAGCAACAGCATTCCAAGCCATTCAAATGAACAGCATGGAATGGTGTTTATTTATTTAAAAGTTTTACCAGGAAGGCACACTGAGCAGGCTACTGCTTGATTCCAGATGCATCCTGGGGGAAGAGGTAATGAAGAGTGCAATAAGTTTGAATACAAGGTACACAAGTGATTAAGAGAAAATACGATATCCATTCACAATACCGTACAATAGCAGGCAGAGAAGTACAGAACATTACAGAAATACAGTGCATCAGCAATTAGTAGTGCAAAGCATGTAGAAACAGATAGTAACTACGATATACATCTATTTCAGAACCCTTCGGATCTAACTTATACGTAAACACTAGGAGGATACTGGCCCTAGGGTGGACAAGCTTAGTCACATGAGCAGCTGGAGGAGTAGTGTAACTGATGTCATGGAATATCTTAGAAATAGTAAAAGAAAGAGCAGTAGCTGTTGAGGTGACTGGAACTTTATGTAGATTTAAATTCTACTGCAGCTAGATTATTTATCAAAAGCTAGTCAAACCATATCAGAATATACATAACTGGCATGGAAAGGAAGATGGCACTATTATCTTTCACATAATATCCGTTAGTTAAAAAAAAGTCTTACCCCCTTACTGGCAAGACTTCTTTTTTTTTTTTTTTAATTCAGACTTTTAGGAGCATAACACACAGAGGAAGGCAGTATAACACAGTGGTCTAAGGCTCTGAGCTGCAAATTTGGTGACATCCAGCAGACCAGACCTGGGTTTGAATCCCACAGCTTCCACCTGCATACTGTGCGACCCTGAGCAAGTCACTTAACCTCCTTGTGCTCCCAGGTCGCTCCTGTAAAAAAGCTTTCAGTTTAGTGTGCTATACCTGGTTAAGTAAAAAAATACACAATTCATAGTGTCATTGAGGAATCATACGTTACAGAAAACAGGCCATCCATACAGTTTAAAGATACAATCTGTATGCTCCTTGATATAGCAGTATCAACATGAAGTAGGTTAATGCCAGTGCTTGTTAGCCTCCTTAGGCTATGTGTTCCTTAAGTCCTTGCCATCATCGTAACCTTTTACAGTCCACTCGTGTTAAATTCACTTCTCCTTCTCATATGTTCCACGGGATGATGTCATCTCTATGGTTACTGATCCACATCAGCCAGCCAGTCCAAGGACTGTTACATTTCTCAGCATTTAAGGTAAGGCACATTTCCTGAACTGTCTTCCCAAGCCTTCTGGGTTGAAGGTTGCAGCTGAAGCCACCGTCTAATCATATTTTTCTCACTGCCAGCAGCCAGGTACCTAACTGGGCCTTAAGATATTTATGCTGAATACCCTGAGGCAGCAGCTGAAGAATTGCTAATTGTGGGGGGGGGTCCTAAGATGGGAAATAATTCTTGAAGGGCTTTATATGCGCTCCCAATATGGGCGGAACCTAGCTCAGTCCCACAAGATGTGTGTGGGTAGAGAGGGCATGCCCACAAAGTCTCCAACATTGCGTACCTTTGCTTGGATCATATTTACCAGTTATGTGTGGTGCACAAAAAAAAAAAAAATTGATTGTGATTTTCCAGCCATATTCCTTCCATAAAAAAACAGCTCATAAATTTATGTTGTTTGGTACAAATGATGATCCTGTCTTTTTCTGTAATTTCTATACCACTTCTCTTTCTCATTTCTTATAAATAGTTGAGGTGTCTGTTACAGGTGTGTGCTGGATGTCCCTATACATATAAGGGTGGATATAGTATTTCCGGTGACATGTTGTAGCAGAGATAGTGGTATTTGTGAATGAGGGTGGGCAACAAATGTTCTAATCTTAAAGCTAGTATGCTGGCAATTAATTTATAATCCTGATTAAGGACTGATATAGGCCAATAACACGCAATACAGGGGGTCTTTTCTTGGTTTTAGTATGGTAGACATATGACTGCCAACTTGGAGGCGGTACCTCCCCCCCATGAGTTCCTGGAAGATTGACCGCAAGGTGGGCAGCATTAATGTTCTAAATGTTTGGTAAAGTTCAGACAGGTACCCATCTGGGCCTGGACATGTATTTGTTTTTGTTTGGTCTATAGCTTGAAGTATTTATTCAGTGGAGCTGGGCCGCGTGAGGGAAGCTTGCTGCTACTCTGACGTAATGGAAAGGTCCAGCCTGCCCAAAAAAGTTTTATATCGGTCTAGGTCTGATTCTGGTCCTGAGTGTATAGCTGTTCATAGAAGAGCTTAAAACTCTCTTATATAGCTGTCATTCAGTGATGGCGACACAACATGATGGGGTGTGACAATTTAGTTACTGCAACTAATTTTTGTTTCTGTCTTGGCCAATATGCTGGAAGGCAGTAAGCTCTGCCCCCACCATCATACTACCACACTGTTTGACATACAACAGAGTTTGTTCTGTCTTGTACTGCATAAGGGATTATAGTATTGCTTTGACCTTTAGGAGCTGCGGTATGACCGTATCATCCCCCTTGCATATCTGCTAGCTGTAGAAACGTTGGTCCTGTTATTTTTTCTGTTGTCAGACAGTGCATAGTTCCACCCTCCCTAAAACTGCTTTTATGGTGTCCCATACCAAGGTCAGGGCCATGTCTGGAGTGGAATTCTCCTCAGGAATTTGGGGAAAACAGGAACGAAATCCCTAAATTTCGGGGTCTCGCAGCAATATATTAAGGAACCCTTGTCTTGGGTCTTCTCCAAGTTTAGGATAAGCTCCACTGTAATGGCAGCATGATCTGATAAATGGACCAGCGCTAAATCTGCCTTTTCTGTCCACTCTACATTTTGTGCGATGATCAAAAAATAATCCATTCTTGAATAGTGGGAATGCACCCCCGAGTAAAACGTGCATGCACAAGGTTGAGAGTTAAAATGCCTCCAGATATCAATGAGCCCGAGTTCCTGCATGAGTTTTCTGCCATGTTTCTGGCCTGTCATTGATTTGGTTGGGGGGGATTCAAACTGTCCTTAGTCGGATCTAACAAACAAAATCTCCTAACAGTAAAGGGCCCTGAGCAAAATGTATTATGGTGTTGGACAGTTTTTGGTACATCAAGGCATCTGAGCCTGGGGGCAAGTATATGCTGCTCACTGTGCACGGTCTTCCTTGACTGGTGCCCCTTTCCAATACCGGCCTGCCCTATTTGTCCTTATATGAGTCCTCAAGCCTGAACAATGATTTTTCAGGGATCAGGATCACTATAACCCTCCTTCACTCATGCTTATACTCTGAAACGATGACATGATCCAGCCCACATTTTGTCAGCTTCGAATTCTCCTCCTCTGATAAGTGGGCTTCCTGGAACAAAATAAGAAGAGACTTACCTTTCTTTAACTTTGTTATTGCTCGTGACCATTTTACTGGGCTGGTGATCCCATTTACATTTTGTGAGACCACTTTTAAAGATGTTACTGATGATATGGTATCCGTATTAACAGCCGTGCTCACCAGGCAACCCCCTACTCAATCGGGGTGGGAGGCCTCCTGGAACACTGCCTATCAGTTTTGTATAGAAATCCTTATTTTTCCACCTATCAGCAGTACCTGTCATCCATGCATTGCTCCATATAAGCCTCATATCTCCCCAAAACAAACAGCATACTACCATCCTAGTACACTAGTCTGAACTAGTAGTAGTAGTAGAGGTGTGGAGGTGTTGCCCATGGGCAGCTCTAACTCCAATTTAACTAGATGCCCCGGCAATGTATAGGTCTTGACTTCCAAGGGAGATGTGGGTTCTGTGACCTACGCTAAACTGACTGGGGAACATGCCAATGGTGCTGCCCTTCTCCCCAGAGTAGAGGATAGTCCACGGCATGGGCTTCTGTTGGGGCATACTGTCCCCTGCGACAGTGGAAACAAACAACAAGACAGAGGTGAAAAAAATGCCAACTGCATCATGGTACCAGTTACAACCCCACTGCCCCCTCTTCCCACCACACAGTAAATTAATCAAGAATAGGCATAGTTAGTGTGTTTGCATGATTGCACTGGAACATCCCTATGGTAATGTGGGTGTGGCAGGTCCCTAATAAAAGTCCAAACTCAGTCTTTGTAATATGTGCCCTCTTCTCGCTACCACACCAGTCCATGCCAGCTATGAGAATGTTTGAGGATCACATCATGGGACTGTGAGGAATAATTATGCATAGTTCTGCCATGGAAACTAGTAGTCCCATTTACACATCGGACAGTTTGCTGTTTATTAGTCTAATAACTGACTCAGAATTATCCCAGGGCTATAGGAGAAGATGGTACGTCTTGCTCAGAGATCACATTTACTAGAATGTGAGCCATTAGTCTAGGGTTAGGTCAGTGGGCCAAGACCAGGAGCACTCCAAGACCCTCCCCCAACCTCTGGAGAGCGAAGGAAACCGAACCTCACACTGGCAGTAGTTATGCTTTTACAGACATCAGGATTCCACCACACTGTCACCCCCACCCCCCCCCCCAGCCACCCACCAGCAGCAAACTTTAGGGATTATTTATTTTTCCTATATATGCTGCATGTAGAGGAGTAGCCTTGTTTCTATTGGCCACTCACAGCAGGAGGTCAGGGTCCAGCCGTCAGCCTGCTATCTCCTGCCCAGGACCACGAGCCATCTTACTCTGCTGTTGTCCCATTTAACTGTTGGTCTGCTCTGTTTTCTCACTAAGGTAAAGAAACAAGCGTTCAGCACAAGGTAGTGCGGCCAGGATGCAGCAGCACCCTGGTGGAGGGATCATCATCATCATCATTTGCTCTCTCTAGACCAAGAGGCGGCCTCGGCATCCTAGCCCCCCATGACCATCCGGTCCAAGTTTAATCAACCTAATGCTCACATTTAAGTCCCAGAATAAAAGAATAAGAGTATTTAAGTGGCCATAATGTTCATGTCATGATCGTTTCTGTGTCCTGTCTCATCTGCCTCAACCGTTGCATGATCTCCACAGCTGTCTGAAGTGTGTGTTGCTTACAGTTCACTGAGGAGCTTACCATCTGCCATCTGTGTCCTGGTGGTTGAGGAGGATCTGATAGCTTCTGCTGAGGCGGCTGTAGAATACCTTTCCATCAGAAGTCAGCAAAGAATACCCTTCTCTCGGAAGTCAGCAAAGTCCTCTTAAGCAGTATTACAAGTTTTTTTCTTCCCCCTGGCAGTTGTGCAAGTAAGATGGCTGGGTAAGGGGGTTTGAATTTGATCTGCCAGCCCTGCAGGGCCTGAAATATGGAGCTATATTCCAGTCTGCAACACATGACCCCTTCTGAATAGTCATTATCAAAACAGAGTCTGATAGTTTCAAGAAAGAGTTGTTTTGCACCATGCTGTTTGTAGCACAAGATCTTTCACAGCCCAGTTGCAAAACCTTACAATTATAGATTGGTGATGGGCAGCGGGTGAATGGGGTTTGGGACCCAAAGCTCTAGGGGTCTGTTCAATATCTAGCTTGTAGTATGCATCAAGTTTTAAGGGAGTATGTAAAAAAGTACCTAAAATATAGCCGAGTCCTGACCCACCGTCTTTTTCTAGGAGCCTGAAGATTCTTATATTCTTTCTACGAGCTTGATTCTTAGAGTCTTCCTGCTGGCTAATAATCTGGACCTGGGTAGTCGCTAGCCCTACCACCGCCTCTTCCAATGTTGCAGGTCGGCCATCCACTTCAGCTACATGAGTGTCTGTATTGCCTGCTCTCCCTGTTAGTCTGTCAACAGCGGGTTTGATTTTAGCCATAGAGTTGTTCATATCTGCATGGAATGCAAGAAGCTCATGTAGGATCCAATCCAAATCCCCCTTGTTGGCGTGCTATGGCTGGCAAGGTATTGAGGCGATCTGCTCATGGTAGCTGGCTTCAGGCTGCAAAAGAGTGGCTCCTTGTGGAGATCTGTCGGCATCCTTCTCAAACTCTGTGGGTATTTGCCTTCTTTTCTTTACCATTGAGTCCGTACCCCTCCTCCAAGTCAGTTAACAGCATTAGTAATTTGAAAAAAGTTGTTTTTAAATGGTGTTTTAGTAAGTAGGGAAGTAGAGCTTCAGATTTAAGCTACAAGCCACAACATGACGTCATCGGAAGTCAACAGGAAGACTTTTATTAGCTCATAACAAACTAATACATTTTTACCTTCGCAGAGATGAGCTATCATGAAAAAATCTAAATGGTGGATGCCTTTAGTAATGAAATAATCATACAATACCAGCCTCACTTTTATTATACATAATATAATTTTTCACAGTTTGTACATCAGCAGCGTGTTATTGCCACAGTTTGTATACCATACCGATGCATTTCAACCAATGGGAAAACAGCTTTCACAATGTTTGATGACATTACAATGACTATGTGTTGTGCATAAAAGAAAACTGCATTTATTATTCATTTAGGTAGGTAGGTACACTAGACAAACGTTTGCTTATGTTTAAGCACAACTTGGGAGATCACAAAAGAGAAACTAGCACAGTAAATGACAGTGGCAATTACCTACACAAAATAGATATAGTTTTACAGATCAAGTTTTTCCACCTGGGTTTGTGCATTAAACTACACTAAACACATTCCCTGGAAAAGAACTTGTTTAGCCGAATGTTATTTAATGCACACTCCAGTGTCTTGCTCAATGCTTATCCCCACTAGTGACGATAAGACCACCATTCCATATTAGTGGCTTCAACACTGGTGAGTTGTGGGGCATATCCTGACACATGGGACTACAAACAGATACCCCACTGCTGCCCATTGCCCATCTCATTATGTAAGCTATAACACACAAAAGGGTCCGTATTAAATAAGGAATACTCTATGGTCTGGTGTGCAGCAATACTGTAATAACCAAATGACCTCGGTGGGCTGTGCCGAGGGCCTTCAACCACCCAAAAAGTGAGGCTATTACAGCACTGACACGCTCCCAGAGTGGATCATTACACTTATAACATTCATAAAATGGTCAAATGTGTTAATGCATGCTCTAGGTGGTGAGGCACACGGCACAGTCAAGTGCCTTACACCCCTGAGAAGTGCATTTACATGTTTTGATTCATATCCTGGAGTGTTTTACTGTGCTTGTAAAATAGTTTGAAATATAATTTTTTTTTAACAGTAATACAAGAGCAACACTCTTGGTGTGCATTAACACATTTTGATGCACAGCCAGATAACATGTTTTAGCTAATCATGTTTGTGGGTTTTCAAACGCCATCTTATAAATATATTTATAAAATAGGTGGGGAAAATCTTTTACTGCAATTGCTGAAATCTAATCACACGGTCTTGGTTCATCCCATGACATACGCATGGGTTTAGAACTCCTTTCTTTTTTTGTGTCTGTTTTGACTTTTGTCAACACTAACCCAGTTTATAAGAGTGAAAACACATCCAAGGATGTGTGGCTTTACCCTCTCATACACATAACTTTTGGGAGCTTGTTAAGGCACTCAACTATGCCTACTGCCAAACAACCCTTTGGGAAGGGGGGTTACATCAGAGTACTGCATAACCACAGACGTTTTTCATTCTCTATATTTGTATGGATGCAGGACTCGGACTGGTTGGTTAGTTGATTTTTTGCTCCAATCTCTGCCAACATTGTGTTTTTCACAACATACAGTAGTTTCAGGACTGCAGTGCTGCTTTGTGCATTACTGCAAAGGCACATGCCTTCCTGTTTTTTTTTTCTTTTTGCACCTGTAAACAGCATCCCATTTTTTTTATAACAAAAACAGTGATGTAATTGAAAACATTTTGGGCACCACTGGTGAGCACCTGCACATGCACATTTACACAAAATACACATACATACAATTTATGAGGGCTCTCAGAGACACCCAGGAAATAAGCCATAACCAAATACAGCATTCTATACAAGTGTGATGTCAGAATGTATCATCAAATGAAAATAGCTAAAAATGGCACTTATCTAAAAATAACTGTGTAAACATATAGTACATGTTTCAGACCGAGCTATATTTATCACACTCATTTTCATGGGTACAGCCACAGGAGAGCATGAGGGCAACCAGCCCACCTCAACTTTTTAGGCCTTGCAAAATAGCCAATGAAATGGGCATCCTCGTGAAAGGCTCAGTTGATCCACATCCCCCCCCCACCACCGTAGTTGCACCCATGTTCTTTTTGAATCCCTGAGTGACAGAGTCAGAACAGTACACTACGAATACACATTTTAATTTCCTTCCTTTCCAGTGCAAAACCTTATGTAAGCTACATGTGGCTTCACCACTTACTTGTGTATGGCTCTACCCACTAGTGAGTGAAACTCCATATCTTATTCTAAAGCATGTGCTACAGTATTACATACATATATTTACCCATGCCACGTGCATTCGGAAAAGTTCACCATGGCTTCAGAAATATAAGTGGTTATTTTTAGAGGAACCAGTGTAATATACAGTACATATTGGAGCAGATGCTGCAGTTTTAACAAAACAGCTTCTCAAGTTGTGCAGAATCGGTAATGAAGAGAGACGGTCTGCATTTTCTCTTAGCATGTTCCCGGTTTTTTTAAGTGATACTTTTTCGCCTTTGGAAAATTTGCAAGTGCCTTTCATCTTACCAGAATCTGCAAATCAAACAGAGATCCAGCATTTTCATGAAAAGGACACAGAGTGCTTGTTTTCCCTACTAACCATCTTAAAATGAGTACCAGTAGTGAGCGAGTCTAATGACAACAAATTAACTGTCGAGACTCCGCAACCTCATGGCCACACTTTACTAATCCTGTCCCATTCAAATTTTTTAAAGATTATATGGTGATGTAACTGTATTATTAGCCCACTAGGAAACCTGTAGAATTTAGATACATGTAAGTTCTTCAAATATCAGCCCCTCACCGACTGACTTGGCTAAATGGTGGGGGGCATAGTCCAATGAATGTGCTTATAGAAATCCTGTGCGATAATCTGAATGTTTATAAATGTAATGACAGTGAAAGTGTCCTCTCTTCATAACAAGCTAGTTACAGCGCCCCCCCCACCCCCCAATCAATGCACCTCAGTTTTGACCAGGAAAGACCACCCCATTATCCTGGATGAGAGATAATCTAAAGAGGAAGGTTCATCTGACCAAACATTTTGTTCCCCCAGCAGTACACCAAAGATTATCTTCTTTACCAGTTCTTTTCAGTTACATCCTGCTCAGTTGTTGAGATTGTTTTCTTATATTACCCCACCGTACAGTCACCATTACCTTCCTGTTTCCCCCGCAATGATGAGCCCAAGTGCATTACGAGAATACAAACTGTCTCAGTAGCATGATGTAGTCGCAGGGGACACCGGAACTTAATGGTGGTCCCATGGTAAAGGAAAAGAGGCAGACAATTCTCAGAAGTAAGCAATGCACCACTGAAAACAATACTTTGGAAGCTTGATTTTGGTAATCTGTGGACAAAAAATTGAATTTGTGTATATTAATGTGGAAAGTGGCAATTTTTGTTTGTTTTTTATTCAGACCCCCTGGCTTCATTTAGGCTTCAGTACTTCGGCCAAAGACACCCTTGGTATTGGAGTTTATCAGGCTACAAATAGGGGTAGGTAGCACACCTTAACCACCCCTCACCTCACCCGTTCTAGTCAATCCCAGCCTGTTCTACCCTCTCCTGGCCTTCCAGTCAGATTTAGAAGCAAAAACTCAGCACCCAGCCCAATGCCAAAAGCTGGAAATTCTTCTTTTTATTGAAAAAAAATGTCTGCGGCGAGAGAAAGAGGAGGGTGGAAATGGCTAGGGTGGTGAAGGGGTGGTTATAGGACTGGCCATGGTCACCTTAGAAGGACTAGAATTTATTTTTTTTTTTTTTAATTACCTGGCTAAAGGTCAAAGTACTGAAGTGGCCCAAAAGTTTGACTGGGACAATGGTAAAAGCAAGTACAAACTCTGCATCGGCTCATCCTCCCCCTCCCTTTTCAGTCACGGTTTATGTTCTGTCCTTCGCCATTTTGGGGCAGATCCGATGAAATGTGCTGAATCATGCTTAAGCATGCAAGGGCAGGTCAGTATCTTAGAACTCATTCCACATCCCCAATACTTTAAAGGCATGGCAACGTTGAGCTCAAAAGCCCAATAAATTAGCTTCTGATAAAGAAAAGATGATCATGAAAAATAAAGGAATCTGTGCTTGCTGCATCCTGGATCTCTCAATATGTCCACAGTATATAGTCCTTAAATATCCACAACAGTATTACAAAACACAGGTGATGAAAGACAGTGTAGTCCAGTGATTGTGATCTCCAGCTTCACTGCCCTGTGTTCTCGATTCAAATCCCACTAATCAATGGCTCAGTGCATGACCTTGAGCAAGTCACTTCACCTCCCTATGCTTCCATCACCCCAGCTGTACAATGAGCTAAAACCAGAACCTCGATGAAAATGAGACACCACATCTCAGACTGGGGGCCATCTTAGGTAAAGGAACATTAAAATAAATGCATACATTATGCAGTACTGCAGAACTTATGAACCCGTTTTTTTAACCACTGTAACATCTGCTGGTGGATCTATAATGTAATCGGCTTTGTTCTCCTGCCTAGCTGGATCTCAGCCTACCTCTGAAGCAATGTCGAACAGCGGGGCACCTGCTGCCACAGAATACATTTTTCAGGTTTAATTAAACCTGCTCCCTACAACTCACTGTGTTTCAGCTTCCAAACTGATAAAGCCCTAACCTTTTGAAGTGCTCCGCTGCCATCCATTTACCATTCTGCTTGAGCGATAAGGTAACCTGAAGGCAGGGATGACATGCTGTAATGTATGTGCCACTGTAGCCAGTTGGCTCGCTTGTGAATTTCACTGTTTCATCATGCTCAGCGAGGCAGGCGCAAAATCCAGAAATGTCAATACATACAGTCCATGGAGGTAAAAGAATGAGGCTCTATTGTCTTACCCTATCGATCTGCCGCAGTCAATGAAAATACATACCCCCTGGCTCCCTCACATATCTTAATTAGGCTTCCCGCATTTGCATTATCTATGGAACTATATATAATGCACTCTTGCATTATGGATATAGAGCCACTACTTACAGAAACAATTCTCTTTTCATTAACCTTTTCACACTACAACTACCAACATCACCAGACTTGTGTTACAGGATTTTATTTCAATAGAAACTGGTACGTTGGATGCCAGGACTATCTCTGCATTTTCTATTGTGCTAAACCAATCTGCTGTTTCCATTAAAAAACAAATGCAGAGCTTCATTAGTAAAACTGTCCAGCTGGTGTTTGTGGTTGTTTTCTATCAAGTAAATACAATACCCCTAAATTCAGAGCACTTTTCAAGACTTGGATCTTGAAATTTTGTGAAAAGTGGTTTCATTCAGCTGTGCCCTCCTCCTTAAATCACAGAAAATGAGCAGAAATGCTCTGCATGTTATTATAAATAAATCTGTCTGCAATACAGGGTAAACTACTAAATAATACGACTTTGCTGAATTATCATTTCTTTTAAGAAAACACATCAAAAATAAAGATGCAATTTCTAAATTCCTCAAGGAACAAAATTTTTTTTTTTAATGAATAATATACACTGAGCACTGATATGCTATGTCTGTTAAATTGATCAGATGAGCCATATATAGAAGCTGTAAAAACCTACTAAACAATAAAAGTCCATAATTCAGAAGGGCTCTGGCAAAGAGGAGCCAATTTTCAAGCCATTCACACCTAATAAAATAGCTAATCAAATGGCTGTGGTACTCATATCCCACGGTCATTTAAGGGATTTAAAGTCCCATTAATAATCCATCATTCCCTGCCTTGATCGCATCTCCTTAAAGCCATCCAATACAACCACCTGAACCAAATTGGAAAAAAAAAAAAAACGACTTCAGTAATCTCTCACCTTTCCAAATCCTGTTTGAATAGCCGAGGTGATGGGAGATAGTGTCAAGGCCAAGACTGATGCATCACCCTGCAACAAAAGGCAGTCTTTTCTTTCTCTCTCGGTGCTAATCTTTAAATGTAAATTCTCTGCCAGCCAAAGAGGAGAGGCAGATAACAGGTTACATCTTCACTTGCGGTGTGTGTTATCGACTTCTGCATCGCTGAAAAGCACCTATTCACGGAGATTACCTTCTGGCAAAGCGCACAAGCAACACCACAGCTTTGTATTCATTAAATACACATCCCAGGCTTATCTGAAGTAAAAGGCTTGTCAGGATAGCATATTGTGTGTGTGTGTGTGTGTGTGTGTGTGTGTGAGAGGGGAAGGCAATGTGCATCAGGGTGATTACAATATCAGCACGGCCCAGATGGATGCAGGAAAATAAACAGAGGGTGTGTGTGTGTGTGTGTAGTTAATTGGCAGCTCAAAGGAAAAACACGGAGCTGGGATTAGAGAAAATGGACTTGTAGCCAACTGCAGCCGGCCAGGACACCTGTCACCTGCAGGGAGAGAAAGCTGCTACAACTTAGACAGAGGGGAGACAGAAAGGTCAAAGATGTCAGGTCGCAGAGTTGAATATTTCCCTTTTAACTAAAAGGTATCATTACCAATATCTCTGGTGTGCTGTTGTCTTTATTGGGTAATACAGCAGTACTCTAAACAGCCCTGGTTTAAAATCATATCCATAATACCAGGGCTCACATAGCACTCCTTCATGTTACTAAAACAGAAAATCATTCCCTGGCGAACGGCTACCACATTATTTGCATTAACTACAGAGCGTAACAGATCAAGCTGTGGAAATTCTAATTTCATCAGAAACAGACGAATGGCAAAAATGCAGCATACATATTTTTTCACGATACAGAGCCACAGACTATTTTTTTTTTTAACTTTGCAACCTGAACTTGAGGACTTGTCTATTCATGCATTTACGAAACATGTTTAAAAAAAAATGCACAGCTGCATAAGAGGCCTCAGCCATTTGTTTTTAGAGGTAGACTTTTCAAGGAGCTGACATTTCTTTTGTGTACAGCTGCTAGGACCCAAAAACTATAATGAGGGAGATTTTTTTGGGGGTGGGGGCAGCAACACAAGGAGACTGTAAAAAAAAAAAAAAATAACTAAGGATCTTTATACCCAGATCTTATTAGGGACATCGTATGGGTTCACAGCCCACCATAGCCCCTTACTCAGACTGCAACCCTGAACAAGTCAGTTAACCTTCCAGTGCTTCAGTCTACCCAGCTGTGAAAATGGGTAATTACAGACCCCTACTGAAAATTAGATGTTGCATCTCAGCTAGGCTGTTCTAGGTACATTAATAGATTATAGAGGGGATATGGAACTGCCCGACTCAAAAGATGCAATTTATCTTCCAGTCGGAGTTGGTATGACCATATCTCACGAATTAGGAATGTCCTGTCCTCTCATAAATGTTGATAAAATGCATATTTGGAGTAAGAACATTGCATATGCAGTTTATACAACATCAGTTTAGAAGTTCTAACTTTTAAATCTGCTATTTGAAGATTTAGCTGTTTCTCTTTATTTCAACAGCTGGTTTCAGTGCTACACCAGACAATTATGAAGTCATCAACATTCTGAAAGCTGCTTTTTGACTAGTTCCATATTCCCATATGATGATACTAACGTTCTAGATACAGTCCACAATATATCATGATGTCTTGAGGTTACTTACAAAGATATAAACATTGTCTTGCAATTACTTCTCCACTGGGGGGTTGTGTATATCGACATTTAAGATGGGCCTAGTAAAAACAAAATGTTTAACATTTTTTACAAGTGATCTACGAGCCCATGACATCATGAGTGGTGAAGACATGAGTGATGTCATGGGGGCCCGCATCACAAGTAAAATATGAAAAACCATGAGCCATTTTTTATTCATAACTGACTAATCAACAAGCCAACTGTGAATGAATGGAAAAAAGGCTTGTGATTTTAGCGAGCCACCGGACCCACCCTCCCCAAGGAATTTTATGGCACTGTGTGCCCAATTCTGGTTTTGCCCCTTCTTTAAAAAAAAAAAAAAAAAATTCTGGTCGCTAACCCAGTGTGAGTTTTAAGTGGACACCAGATTACCAACCATGGTGGCTTACACTTCAAAGCAGGAGCTCATGTAGGTGATGGACCCTCTCCTTCACCTCCGACACCAGGAGCCCAACCCCCAGGGCTGGACTTCAAATGAAAAATAAATTAAAAAAATTACAAAAGTTGCAAGTGATTGAAAAGTCCCCCCAAAAATAAAACAGAACCATCCGTGCACTAGGACTTTTTTTTTCTCTATCATAACTTTCAATATGTTTTAACATTTATAGCCCAAGTTTAATGATGGGCTACTTATCCCCTCCCCACAACCACCCAAGTGGCAACTTCTAGACTTATCAGGTCTTCTGATTTGTGTTACGCTCTCAGGGCTCTGTCAGAAGTATGCTATCAGGGGTCGAAATTAAGTTTTGCAGCCATCAGTCAGCAGGGCTAGTGACTGAGAAAATCCACTAGCCTCACAGACTGTTTCACTGGCCCAGCTGGTGTACTTATTGGAATGTTAGCTTCTCCACTACAAGCCCACAAGGCTAATGAAAGGAAAATCTTACTAGCCCAATACAAACTCTATCAGCATTTGGCTAGTGGGCCAGTGCCAATTTCAACCCCTGTGCTATGGTCCAACACCATGTCCAAAGAGTCTGCTTCTTTGTATAGGGCCAGAAGAGTCCAATGCAAATCAATCTACAGGTCTAGTACCTTTCCCAATACATCTGGTGCTTTGCGTGCAGTCCTGAACAAAGAAAGCTACATATCCCGAGCCCTTCCCAGTGGGTCTGCTGCTTCACATGGGATCCACAGGGACTTGCACGAATAAAGTTATAGGTGAATCGTATTTTTTTCAAAATGTAAGGAACTTCATTACAAACAAAAAATGTTAATGCATCAGTTAGGAAGGATTATAAAGCCACAAAAGTATTGAATATGGTGTTTAGTGTTTTAAACCCTAACTCACACACCCTTCCCCTTTCCCCTATCCTCATGACCCAAGGTCAAGTTATGGTCCTGGTGCCAGGCCACATGGATCTGCTGCCTGAAGGGCCCATTGGATCCTGCATAAAGCAAGCTACTGGTCTGGGGTCCTGCACCAAAAATCTGCTGCTTCAAGTAGGGCAAACAAGACCCTGTATCATGGGCCTCCTGCTTTGTGTAGGGCCTGCATAGCCTTGTGTGAAGCAAGCTACAGGTCTGGGGCCATGTAAGGCCTGCATAGTCTTGTGCAAAACAAGCAACAAGTCAGGTCCATGTACCATGGGTCTGCTGCTTTGTGCAGGGTCCGCAGGGCCTTGTGCAAAGTAACCTACAGATCTCTGTGTTATACCAAAACCAGGTATAGTCTCACAGTCGACTGCCAGACTATACCCGGTCTTAGTATAGCACAGAGATGTGTACATTTCAAACTGGAGCTATTTAAAGCTCTGGCTACATAGTAAACCTATGGACACTCCCAAGGCTGCTCCTCACATCATACATCATTCTTGGGACAGCTGCATGAGGTCATGGGCACATGCTAGGGGTGCTTGGATTTAAAATGCCAGCATAGAGGGTCACAGGATCAACCAGATAAATTTCTAAATAAAACAAGGCACAGTAAGTAATAAAAAACAGCTTTTTGTGAAAATCTCGGGCCCTGCCTCACACTGAGGTGGGACCCCATTTTGGGTGGACATTTCCCTTTAAGTTGAACCCTAACTAGTGCATTAATACAATTTTTGGAACACATACATACATATATATATATTATATATATATATATATATATATATATATATATATATATATATATATGAACCTCTGTGCTAAACACTATATATATATATATACATACACACACACACATATATATATACATACTGTATGTAAGCTTGTTTCAACCACAGAATTCCTCCTAGCACTAAAGGGAGCGGAACAAGAACAGTTGGTGATCGCACAGACATGAGAGGAAGCCATCCTGGACCTCATGCTCTCAAATAGTGACAGGATCTCTGACACAACGGTGGGCAGCAGTCTGGGTATCAGTGACCATAGGACCATCAGGATGACTGGGAGACTATGACATCCTCTGTGACCAGGGAACAGAGGTTGTTGGATGTCTTTCAAGACGCGTTCCTAACTCAGCAGGTGAGGGAACCGACCAGAAAGGCGCGGGTACTGGATGTGGTCCTGGCAGACAGTGACCAGATTGGGGGCCTGGAGGTAAGGGACCCATTGGCAGGGAGTGACCATGCCACGGTCTGGTTCTGCCTGGACCTAGGAGGGTAGAAGGCTGCACAAAGACGGAAGTACCCACTCAGGGGCGGATTTAAGGAAATGGGAAGGATCCCTAAGGAGCATTTGGATGGGATTGGGTCAGACATGGACGCTGATAGTAGGTGGGAAATCATCAGGAGAGGGGTGCAGGATGCTACCAGCACCTGTGCAAGAGTAAGACGAAAATGCGGTAGGGCCCAAAAACCCTGCTGGTGGACCAGAGAGGTCCAGGAGGTGGTGCAGGGAAAGAAGGCAGCCTATAAGCAATTCAAGTGCTCAAGGAGTGAAAGGGATCGAGGGGAGTATGAGCTGATGGCTAAAAGGGCCACTAGAATGGTGAGGGCGGCTAAGGCAAGGAAGGAGCAGAACCTGGCCAGGGAAATTAGGAGAGGGAACAAGGGGTTCTTTAGATACATTGGGGAAAAACGAAGGGTGAAGGGGCAGATTAGCAGGATTAAATCAGGGAAGAGATGGGCACAAGACCCGGGGGAGCAGGCTGAGGTACTAAATGAGTACTTCACCTCAGTTTTCATCAAGGAAAATGGGGGTGCTGCATCATACATGGGAGGAGACAGAGATACTGAGGAGGGGGACCCTTACCGATCGGCGGGTCTGGGAGAGAGGGAGGCATCACTGGCAGGTGGGGGAGGGCTAAGCAGGGAGAAGAGGTACGGAAGTGGAAATCACAGCAGAGAGTGGGGAAGCCCTCAGCTCCCTTAAGACGGAGAAAGCACCGGGCCAGATAAATTACATCCCAGAGTGCTGAAGGAACTTATGGATGTCCTGGCGAAATCCCGGAGGAGTTTCACCATCTCTCTGAGGACAGGGTGGGTGCCCCAAGACTGGAAGGTGGCGCATATAGTGCCTATCCACAAGGGGGATCAAGGAGGTGGCAGGGAACTACAGGCCTGTCAGTCTGACATTGGTGGTGGGCAAGGTGATGGAGGCATTTTCAAGGAGAGGCTGGGGGCCTGGATAAGTCAGGGTGCCTGGATGATAGACAGCATGGATTCATCCGGGAAATCGTGTCAGACAAACCTGGTGGAGTTCTATGACTGGGTGACTAGTGCCTTGGACCTGGGTAGACCAGTGGACGTCCTCTTTCTAGACTTCAGCAAGGCATTTGACTCTGTTCCTCACGTGGGCCTGTTGGATAAGCTGGGAGAAATGGGGGTGGGGAACCAGATGATCAGATGGATAGACAACTGGCTCCAGGACCGGACCCAGAGGGTTGTAGTTGGTGGGATAGTCTCATCCCCAAGGAGGGTCATTAGTGGGGTCCCACAGGGATCAGTCCTTGGGCCCCTTCTGTTCAACGCCTACGTCTCTGACATAAGGACAGGAATCAGGAGTGAGATGAGTCTCTTTGCAGATGTCTCGAAACTGGAGGCGGTGGTGGATGGGGAGGAGGGAGGGTGGCCCTACAGGGGGACCTGGAGGCTCTGGAAAGATGGTCTAGAAAGTGGAAGCTGAGGTTCAATGCAGGAAATGCAAGGTACTCCACCTGGGGCCAGAAACCCAGGCCAAGTGTACACCCTGGGAAATGCTACAAGTCTCGATGGCTGAGAGGGACCTGGGGTGGTGGTGGATGTCAAGATGAACAACTCTGAGACTTGTAGGAGGGCAGCAGCCAAGCCCAACAGGATGCTGGGATGCATCGCTGGGGATCACCTCCAGAAGGAGGAAGTGATACTCCCTCTGTATAACTGCTTGGTGAGGCCGCACCTTCAATACTGCATGCAGTTTGGGAGGCCACACTTAAAGAGGGACATTAACCTCCTGGAGAGGGTCCAGAGGAGGCAACCAAAATGATTTGGGGCTTGGGGACAGGGCCTATGAGGAGAGGCTCAAAGAGCTAAATATGTACACATTGGAAGAGAAGGGAGGGGGAACATGATAGAGGTCTTCAGGTACATGAAGAGGGTAAATAGGGAGGAACAGTCAGGGTGCTTTGAAGGAAGGGAGGGGCCACTAGAGGCATGGGTGGAAGCTGGAGGGAAGATTCAGGAGAAAGGAGGAGGTGCTACTTCACTGAGATGGTGGTGGAGCCATGGAATGCATTGCCTAGGGGGCTGGTGGAGGCAGAGACAGTGGAGGGGTTCAAGAGGGGTGGGACAGGTACAGGAAGGGTTCTGGAAGCAAAATCCAATGCAGCAAGAATATCCGGAACTGGGAAGGGAGAAGCCAGAGAAGGCGAGGGGGACAGCAAGGTCAGCACCCAGGTTGGGGGCTGACCAAACGAGCAGACACGAAAGACCGTTAGGCCTATTCTGCTGGCATTTTAGTATGTTAGTGTGTTAGTATGTTAGGATGACCACCACCAGAAAAGAGGAAATCAGCCACAGCAAACTCAGGGTCCTGGATTTCAAGAAGGTGGACTTTACTTAAATGAGGGCTTCCATAAAACAAATACTTGGCAAGGAAACAGGGGGCACAGTGGAACAGAGGTGGAAAACCCTGAAGGAAGCTTTACTCACAGTAACTGCCCAGTGCACGAAGCAGATCTCTAAGTCAAGAAAAAGGAGGAAACTGCTATGGTATACCAAGGATGTAGCAAGAAAAATAAAGGATAAAAGGAAAGTATTCAAGAGATTCAAGGGTACTAACAATGAGGCAGACACTGAAGTCTACAAAACCAAGGTAAAAGAAACAGGGAAGGCAGTAAGGGCAGCCAAAGCGCAGACAGAAGAAAGAATTGCACAAGGAGTAAAGAAGTGCGACAAAACTTTTTATCAGAGAAAAAAGGAAGACAAAAGGAGGCATTATAAGAATAGCAACCAAGGACAGCAAACAGGCAGAAAATGATACCAAAAAAGTGGAGATTCTAAACAGTTTCTTCTGCTCAGTCTTCATAAAAGAAGACGGCAATGGACCCAAAATGCAGAACATAGGCGGACTCACCATAGAAGCAGATGCTGGACAGTGTCCTAAAAGAGCTTCTCATATTAAAAGCAAATAAAGCAGTGGGCCACAGATGAAATCCACCCTAGAATTCAGCAGGAGCTGGCACAGGAAATTGCAGGCCCAGTGGCAGAATTATTCGCACAGTCTCTAGAGAGCAGGGAAATGCCTCAGGACTGGAGAAGAGCCACAGTGGTACCCTTGCACAAAAGAAGAAGCAAGGAGGAGGCGGAAACTACCGGCCAGTGAGCTTGACCTTGGTAGTGGGGAAACTTATGAAGTCCCTGCTTAAGGAAAGAATAGTGAAGTTCCTTATGGAAACAGGGCCACTAGATACTAAACCGCATGGATTTATAGCAGGACGGTTATGTCAAACAAATAAGATTCAATTCTTTGACTGGGTCTCCAAAATATTGGACCAGGGAGGGGTGGTAGACATAGTCTATATAGATTTCAGCAAGGCTTTTCACTCTGTCACCCATAGCAGATTGGTCAATAAGCTAGAGCACTCTGGGCTAGGGCACAAAATAGTCAAGTGGGTTCAAAACTAGTTCCACAATAGAATGCAGAGGGTCATAGTCAATGGAACACTGTCTAGCGAGGGAAGGGTGATCAGTGGTGTGCCTCACGGATCTGTCCTTGGCCCAGTCCTCTTCAATATATTCATCAGCGACATTGCTGGTGGCCTTCAGGTTAAGGTATGCCTGTCTGCAGATGACACAAAGCTCTGCAACAGGGTAGATACAATTGAAGGAACAGCAGCAATGGAAGCAGATCTAAACAGCGTAGAAGCATGGTCTAGGGACTGGCAGTTGAAATTCAATGCCAAAAAGTACAAAGTCATGCACCTAGGTAAAGGAAACCCAAGGAAAATATACACACTCTGTGAACAATTAACAGAAACAAAACTCCAACGAGACCTCAGAGTGCTTACTTCAGATGATTTAAAGGTGGGTAGACAATGTGAAAAGGCAACGTAGAAAGTTAGTAGCATTCATGGATGTATTGGTAGGGGCATTACAAGTAGGAATTGAGAGGTCATACTCCCTCTGTACAGGTCCTTGGTGAGGCCACATCTCGAGTACTGCATACAGTTCTGGAGGTCACACCTGAAAAATGACATAGACCGCTTGGAGGCTGTGCAGAGGAGAGCTACTAAAATGGTAAAGGAACTGCACCAGAAGCAGTATGAATCTAGACTACAGCAACTGCAAATGTACTACCTCAAGCAAAGGAGAAACAGGGGGGATATGATAGAAACCTTCAAACACATAAAGGGCATGAATAAGGTACTAGCAGAAAACCTCATTCACAAAAATGAGACCACATGAACAAGGAGGCACAGTTTGAGACTAACAGGAGGTAAGTTTAAAACCAACATTCTCAGACGGCCTGCTGGCACAGCAGTTGGATTTCCACTTGTAATGCCGGCAATCCAGGTTCGGGAACAGACCAGAGTCGTCGGAGGGCGGGCCCGGGGAGAGAAGGATTGAGCGTCCTACGGACAGCTCTCCTTCTCCGGGGGGAGAGGGTGGGGAAGTGTCCGGTGGGTGAAGGACCCCTAGCGGAGGCCAGGGATCCCACAGCACCAGCGCTCACACTCAAGGAGGCGGGGCGGATGCTGGACATCACTGCATGTCCCCGCCTCAGAGGAAAATCTAGAAAAAGGGAGGAGAGTGCCTCCGTCTATATGAAGCCCTCTCCCGGGTTTCAATTAACCACTGCCGCCGCACTCCCAACCAGACACTAGTCCCTCGGAGCTGGAATTGAAGGGGACCGGCACCGGGGCCCCACCCTCTGGGGGGTAAGCCGAGGGTAACCGGGAGTAGCGGCACTTGGCAGCTGGTGGGAGCTTCAGGGGCCGTGGCCAGGGCAGAGTCAAGACGGAAGGCTCTCCCAGAAAAAATGGTAAATAAAAAAATAAATAAATAAATCCAACATTCATAAGTTCTACTTCACAAAGAGGGTGGTGGACCCTTGGTATAGCTTATCAGCAAAGGCTGTGGAGGCCAAAACAGTCACTGCTTTTAAATTAGCGTAGGACAAGTACTGCGGTAATCTCAGAAGAATATCAGAATAGTGAGGTACGCAATCTGGGCAGACTAGATGGATCATACAGACCCCTTCTGCTGACATGTTCTTGTGTTCTTATGAGATGGTATTATTCATATAGGACTTTGCCATATTTTATTTTATATAATACATAAGATTGGACACTTTGCTGTGAGCTTTGTGTTTCCATACTGTAGTGGTATGTGTTAGTGTTTGTTTAGAGGGACAGCATTGCCTGGTGAGTGTATAGTTGGTGTTAATGTGTTCTTGATACTTTAATTCAGAGTAATTAGCTACTTGAGGTCATAATACCCTAATTGGCAGCCAATTTAAGTAATATCCTAATTGGCAGACAATTTAATAATATCCTAATTGGCAGACAATTTAAGTCATAATACCCTAACTGGCAGCTAGTTGAGGTCATAATACCCTAATTGGTACCTAGCTGGGGTCATAAATCCTTATAGGCAGCTAGTTAGGGTCTACTTGGCTACCATATCTGGGAAAATAAATGATGGCTTTTTCAATGGAGAAAAGGGCCCAAGCATGTAACAGATATCTATATAAACTGCAAAAGGATCAGGTAAGGTTATAAAACCACAACAGTTTAGAAATGTGAGGTTAGGGTTTTAAACCCCTAACTACCACCCCATCCCCTACTGTCATGACTAAATGTCAGGATACAGGTCTTGGACTGTACCCAATATGTGTGTTTTTTGATACTGGGCCATACACAAAGTAACAGAGTAAAGGGGCATGGCCCCAGAAGTATAAATTTCAAACTGGAGCTATTAAAAGCTCTCGCTGGCTGGCTCCAAGGAGCCGAATGAAGGGGTTCACTAGGCATGCTGATGACCCGGGTTCGTGCCCTGAGCACCAGGAGTGAAGACCAGCAGGGAGGGGTTTCACAAGCCTCCACTGGATGCTTCCCTCTTGAGGGAGGGTTCGCCTGGAGCCCTGCAAGCGGACTGGCGACGTACTTGGGGGATGTGATGCCTCAACATGCGCCCCCCCATATGGCCCCGCTCCAGGTTGCCCCGTGCTCGCGCAAGGCCGAGAACTGTGAGGGCGGGGCACAGAAAATCGGAAAACTGTTCCCGACTGACCAGATGACGATTGCTCAGCTCCTACCACCCGAAGCCCCGAAGTTAGCCTGGAACCGATCCCGCAGCTCCTGGACAATGTGCCATTGGCCATCAGGCCCTTCCCCCTCAGAAGACAGGGGCCCTCCCAGTCCAGGGATAGACTGGGGTTTCCAGGTAGGCTGCAATTGGGGTCGATAGTGGTGGCAGGGGTCGGAGGGTGGCAGGAAAGTACTGGTGATCTGAAGAAGTGGCTGGTCGGGTCACAGAAGGAGAAGCTTAAAGAAAATACACAAAAAAAAAGCTCAGGCTATAAAGTAAACCTATGGACGCTCCCACGGCTGTTCTCGACATCATACGTCATTCTCAGGACAGCCACGGGAGATTGTGGGTATGCCACTAGGGGCGCTTGGATTTAAAGTGCTGGTGTGGAGGGACGCAGAATCACCCAGATAAATTTCAAATAAAACAAGGCACAGTAAGTAATAAAAAACAACTGTGAAAATGCTAATCGGGCCCTGCCTTACACTGAGGTGAAGCCCCATTTTAGGTGGACGTTTCCCTTTAAAGCAATAAAAGTAGGGAAATGTGGCATTAGGGAATGTAATAACTACAAAAGAACCCCAGAGCAAATGCACTGGGGCATGGGTTATCCCGGATGATATTGGCCATACAGCCACATTAGGGAATGTAGCCTGTTTTCAGTCTACCGTTACAAGCTCTGTAAAGGTTGCCCATACAGGTGCATATGCAGCTCTGGTCACATGTCTAGATGCAAACAAATTGCAACTGCCTATTTGGCTTGCACCAATAGCACCCTTCTGTCCTATGGTAACCATTTAAATCCGTTTCTTCTGGCATGCAGATGGTGAAACCCAATCTGAAACATCAGTTGTGAAAATCTCTCATTTTCTCATCACAAAAGGATGGCAATTTGTATTCAGCTTCTGAAATGTGCAGGTTCCTGTGCAACTGCAGAAATAAAAACCATCTGAAGCTTGGATTTCCTTGGTTTCCTGTACAGCAATGATGTTTGCTGCCCCCATTTTCACACCCAGCATATCTCGATGTATGCAGCATGCCAGTAACATACCATACCATTGTTGTGCACTGTAACTGTAAGGATGTGCCACTGTTACTCCCTGCTGCTGGATTCCTTGACTCCAGGCGACATGCTTGAAAACTAGGTGCTGCATCTAAATTAGGCTATCCCAGTGCTGACAATGCCAAATAAATTAATGTTCAACAGTATTCTGATATAGTTCAGAATGCAATATTTACACACACATCGCTGTTGCTTACATTTCACAGACTGTGTTTATCTTCCCCTCAGTCTTTGCTAGTAAGGATAACTGCTTAAAGATAGGAACTTTGTCCCTCGGACGTCATCTACTCCACTGCCTGTCTAAACATGAAGTCATAATCCTCTATTTATTATTTAGTTTCTGTTCACTGAATAAGTACACTAGACAAAAAGACAGAAATATCTGTTTCTAAGGAGGCAGTTTAATGTAGCAGTCAAAGGCACTGAGCTGAAAACCTGGAGATCTGGGTTTGAATCCCATTAGTCCACACTTGCACACTGTGTGACCCTCAACAGGTCACTTAACTTCCTTGAACTCCCAGGTCGCACCTGGAAACAAGCTCTGGCTTAGTTGCCTTTCCTGGTTAAACAATTTCCCCTTTCCCCCTTTACAGTACATGCCCTCACTGACCACTCATATAGCCGCCGGTCACTGAGTTGAGAAGCGCACTGTGCGGTCACCATATGTGGCTGGCAGGAGAGCCAGGAAATGGGGTAAGGGGGTGTGTGGGGAGGTGGGATGTCAACAGGCAGGTTGATGGAGGCTGTCAAGTAGGTCATTAGCCCACGAGGAAGTACTATATAAACGTATACCAGGGGAGCGGGGGGCCCACAAATGGGCCAACAGGGCATATTTTCCAGAAAGGAATGGGAGATGGGGGGTGGGACACACAGGGCCATCAGGGAATATGTTTAACAGACTGAACAGAGAACAGAGAATGGGGAACACAATGGCCCACCAGGGCTCCCAATACAGGGTTGTCAGTGGCGCTAAGGAGCTGCAGCACCCCATGCAAATGACCCTATTATGGGCATGCTAATGGCCACTTAGCACTCTGCATGCCCGACTGGCTCATCTGCATGTTTAGGTTGAATACAGCTCACAGGGGTCTTGGTGCTATCCTGCTTCAGCCAACACTATTCCTTATGGACAATATACTGCCCTGGTCCAAGTTGGGGGAGCACAGATTCACTTAGCGCTGCCCCAACATGGACCAATATTTTGTCAGATAGCGCCGCTCGCAATCTGTCGGGATATCACAGCAGCTGGAGGGGAAGCACAGGAGCAAGTGCAATGCAAACATCTGAACTGTGCTTGCCCCATTTTCTGAATATGGGGCCCAGTGAATGCACTTGTTCACAAGCAGCAGGAGCAGGTGAAGTCCAAAGGGCAAGGATCCTATATCCATACAAAGTTTCCTAGTAGCAGAAAGTGAAGATAAAAAAACTACAAGAGTAGTGTCTCAGGCTCTTTAAAGCAATATAATAAATGGGTCTCCCGTTTTCCCATAGGGAAACCATGGCGTAATTTGCCGTTATAAAGGAGTGTTTATAACGCAAACACACACGATTTCCCTTGCTGTGCGATGTTCACGTGTTGGGCCGCCGACCAGTCGAGACTGCTCACCGCCCATGTCGCCCAAAACAGAACCGCCAGAAGAACTCAACAGTAAGTCCTTTTCTTTCCCCATATACCCTGGAAACACATAAAGATGTGCAGAAAGGGAAAAAACTGTTTGAAAATACGAAAATCTCAGCACCGCTCTAAAAGGACCGACCATAGGATACACTGGGAGGATACACTGGGTGCTGTTTATTTTATATAATTGCTGAGGCAAAAAAGGGAAACCCAGCAATTATATAAAATAAAAAATGGGTCAGGGTGTCAAACTCGATTTTACACACACCCTTGTTGTGGGATGCTTTTCACAACTCGAGGTTTATATAGCATACCACAACTTGGGTGTGTGTAAAATCTCATTACACACCCCGACCCATACTTTATTCTATATGTTTTGAATATGAGTATTAGGTTGTAACACACGACAGGGTGTGGGGTTATACTGTTGCCTGCAGCTGGTGCAGAATGCCACTGCCAGGATGGTAGTAGGGGCGTCATATATAGATCTTATTACACCTGTGCTACAGCAGTTGCACTGGCTTCCAGTTAGGGGGTGCACCACCTTTAAGATTGTTTTGTTAAAATAGAAAGCCCTGCATGATTCAAGCCCTGTCTACCTGAAAGACCTCCTGGCCTGATAAGCTCATAACCACTCTCTCTCTGCTCCAGAAGAGTTATTGCTAACTGTCCTGAGATCACGTCTGATACAAAATGGTGACATGGTATTCTCGGTGGTAGCACTGGCAATATAGAACTCTTTACCTTACCATCTTGAGTCCCTCCTTGGTGGAAGCGTTTAAACGGGGCCTGAAAAGCCATCTTTTTTAAACAGCCTACAGACCTGCTGATTAACTCTTGTTGGACTAGTCCCTGAAATCCGCTTGTCTTCCTCCCCTTGCTCCTTAACTATAACCCTAAACAACTTCCTCTCGGTAAACTGTACCTGCAGCTAACCCACTGCCATTTACCCTCTCTGCTCAGCTGCACCTGCCCTATGCTTCCCTTTGTTCATCTATCTTGCACCGTAAAGATGTTGTCACCTAATGGGTTGCACTAATCTGTTCCCTCTGTGGTCAACTAAGGCACTTCACTAATGCACTTATCTGAACATTGCTTTACGTTCAGTATTCTTGTATCCAGCTATGATGCTGCATTGTCTTGTTTTCTCCAGTCAAACTGGGTTATGACTTATCTGGATGCAGGGCTCCAGATAAGGCGAGTACCAGGCTATTTTACTCACATGATTTTAGGAAAATACTCTACAGAAAAGTTTTTTTTAATGAGTCACTCCCCTTAGTGTATTGGGGCCAACGTCCTGCCGTACTCCCTTCTCACCATCTCACACACTTCAACATTATATATCATAGGGTGCTATAGGCCTCCTTCTGCCAATCTACAGTTGTTACCTCATCTGAGTAATATCATCGAACAACAATCCTCAGAAATAATTATTCTTGGGGATCTTAATTTAGACTTGCTATCTAAAACCGCCAATCCTCTCGTAGCTTTCTGTGACACCTATGGATTATCGCAACTCACTGTCGAGCCAACACGAGTAAATAAAAAGAACTTAGATAACAGCTCCCTGCTAGATGTTATCCTAATGAATAAACCACATCTCTTCTCCTTTGCCGGCACCTTCTTCAGTGATATCAGTGATCACTCATTTATTGCTTGCATAAAATCAAGCAACAAACCTATTACTTCGCCGAAGTTTGCTGCCAAGAGATCTAGACGGAACTTTGATCTCACTGCCTACATAAACAAACTGCAACACTCCTTGTATTGGCAAGAGTTCTATTTGGCAAAAAACATGCAATCAGCATTCGACATATTCAGCAAAATTATCCTAGATGCCCTAAATAAATATGCCCCTATAGTTAAGGTGCGAATCGCAAAAAATGCATGTAGATGGTTCACACCATTATTAAAATCTGCATTGACCGAAAGAGATAACCTATGGAAAAAAATATGCAAAACCCAGTCTGCTGTGGACTGGTGCAAGTTCAAAAGGGCATGAAACTCATGTACTAGAATGGTTAGAGATACAAAAGCTGCATACTATCATTCTGAATTTCTCTCTGCCTCCAAATATCCTACAAAATTTTGGAAAACCGTCAAGGACTTGTCTGGTCACACGTCCGGTGGCTCACTACCTGATGAAATCTCCTTAAACAATAACACCATTAGTGACAAACTGGAAGTTCTGGATGCCTTCAATAATCACTTTGCGACTGCAGGCTTAGCCTTCGACAATTCCCCCGTGAATATGATATGCTCTCAAGTGGATAATCAAGGTGGAGATCCTAGCGTCACCGATTCAGTGTTCTCCTTGCGTCCTACTACTCTGAAAGAAGTTTATTTATTTAGATTTTGTTTACCGGGTAAACCCACTGAGACCAATGGTCCCTTTTTCAGGGGCGACCCGGAGTTAGTTACAGAAAGGACACTAGAAACAACAATTACGTTAGTTACATTAGTTACATCATAGTATAATGATATCATTTATACAAGGGTAGCAGGAGGGTTCACATATAGATTCATATTATAAACAATATGTCTAGACCTCACACATTACATACAGTATGTACATAAGTTGAAGACCTATTGCTAAAACTGGATGTAAAAAAAAAGTGCTGGTGCGGGTACCCTCGACCCATATTTTTTGAAGGTGGCCATCCATGTGTTAGCCAAGCCCATAACCCATTTATTTAACCTATCATTAACTCAAGGATCCATTCCTTCAATATGGAAAACAGCACACACTATACCCCTGTTCAATCCCTCTAATCTAAATAATTACAGACCAATTTAGATTCTCCGGGTCTTGTCAAAATTACTGGAAAACGTCGTAAGTAACCAGCTGAGGCAGTATCTAGAAGCTAATAACCTGCTTAATCCAGTCCAATCAGGGTTTAGAGCTAAACATAGCACCACCACAGCACTTGCCAAAGTGACTAATGACTGGCAAACAGAGCTAGACAACAGGAATTACACCTGCGCCATATTCTTGGACCTGAGCAAGGCCTTCAACACTGTTGACCATTCCCTGCTACTCTCTTCCCTGACCTCACTAGGTGCTGACCCATTATCTTTACAGTGGTTCAACAACTACCTCTCTGATCGTTTCCAGCAGGTGAAAGCGGAAGGAGATCTCTCAACTCTCAAACCTCTCCTAAGAGGTGTTCCCCAGGGTTCTATCTTAGGACCGATCTTATTTGCAATATACATCAACAGTACTCATGAAAGCATAACTAAGGCCAACATTCATCTGTTTGCAGATGACACAGTTCTTCATGTAAGCCGCCCGTCATTACAATCTGCATGTAATGACTTTCAGTCTGAGTTCAACCTGCTGCAACACCAACTCCTAAACAAAAAAATATTACTTAACGCTAAGAAAACAAAAGCAATGCTCTTTTCTCCCTTTGCCCAAACGGTAAATTCAGCCCTATCAGATCCTGTGCCGCAGATTACTACAATTCCTGGTGAGAAGTTGGAATTTGTCCCTAAATTCAAATACCTAGGAGTATGGCTGGACCACAGGCTCTCCTTTATAGAGCACATTGAAGAATTACTCAAAAAATTATGACAGAGACTTGGCCTATTCTTTAGGATAGCCCACTTCTTAACTAGAGATGCCAAACTACAGCTGGTACAATCAACCTTTCTATCCTTGATAGATTATGCTGACATCCTCAACAGTCACTGTCCCATTTCCTACCTCACCAAACTTGACACATTATATCATAGAGCTTTGAGGTTCATCACAGGCCTGCCTTATTCCACTCACCACTGCTCCCTATATCAATCAGTGGGGTGGAGTGCTCATTAATTCAGGCATGATAAAAGTGCAGCCTTATGGACCCTGAGAGCCATCTCCAAAAAACTGCCCCAATACATTACAGACTGTCTTCCTATAAAACCGATAGGCAATTATGCCCTGAGAAGTTGAAAATCTCTCCTACTGATGGTTCCCAAAGTTAACTCTCGCTTTGGCAGGGCTGCTATAAGCTTTACACTGTCCTCCTTGTGGAATACACTGCAAAAAAAAAATGAAACTGAGGTCACCCATGAGCATCTCACCTTTCAAGCTCTTATATTCACGTCTCAGAAATGATCAGTGCGATTGTTTCCCATGACCATGTGGTGTCATCATGCTAACCTATACCATTTAACCATGAACAATTACTTCTAGTGCTTGTCTCCTCCTTGGCCCTGGTCTGTCATCACGCTTTCATGTAACACCTTGATGCCTCTGTCCTCCCTTTGACACTGGTCTATCTTCCCACTTTCTCCAGCCTTCTTTTCACAATTCTATACTGCACTCATCCACAATCTACACGCAGTCACACTATAAAAGTCCTAACTCCCCGTAGGCCCCCACCGCCGCATCAGTTCTACCGACCTATCCTTGGGACTTCACTTCTCACAATGTTTATCCTTCGCTTACATGTTACATATCCCTCCTGGTACCCATCTGCCATTAGTTGGTGGTTCTCACGCCATTTTTCATGGCTAGTTCTAGTGACTGCCCCTGGTAAATGAACTAACTGGTACTTCTATACAGCGAACATGGTTTATATACAGTTGCATGGTTCAATGGTGGACCTGCCCCCTTGTATTTGAATCCTCTTCTGTTATGGCTTGCCTTGTCTTCCTTTTATCATTTGACTCCCCTATTACTGCACCATTGTGTTTGTGTTTATATGCTTATTTATATGTTTTTATGATGGATGTCACCCGACCCTGTTCTAACCAGGTCCATCTTGTAAAAGAGCTCTGCTCAATGATGTTCACCTGGATAAATAAAGATTTTGATTGATTAATTGAGTACCGATACTGATTCAACATCTGTAAAAGCTCCACACTTCACAGAATAGTGCTTCATAACATAGCTAATGATTCAAAAGAAGCATTTTTTCCAGATTTACAGCACTTGTATGCATCCCAATTTTGTTTTACTCACTATATTTTAAAACTGGTGGGTAAATTACTCCTACCTGCCAGCATTATCAGGAGCATTGTTGGCATCTGACCAATTCTTATCTAGAAAAAAAACTATGTTATTTAAAAAAAAAAAAAAATGTACTCCTGACTCCACTCTGTCCAGACATTTGTGCACATCTGAATTTGGTTTTACTCACCCCACTTGCAAAATGAGGAGTACAGTACTCATCCCAAAAAATCTTATCTGGAGCCCTGTCTGGATGTATGTAGCTTGCAGATCTGTACATTGCTTTTATGTAGTTCTGAAGTAACCCGTTTTACTGCAGCTTCGTCCCACATTACTGTTTAAACTGTATTATGTCAGTTGTCTGTATATATTGTCGATGTACATTTATGATTTTTCCCACTGTTTCCCCTCCCCAGGATGCACCATGAGACAAGCAACTTGTTGTTCAGTGTGCCCTTCCTGGTGAAACTTTTCAATAAATAAAATCAGAAATGACCCGCCGGGTATGAAGTTTCTGCTTGCGACTGTCATGACCCAGGTTGAGGCGGACTCGGGTTGCTAGAAGCTGGCAGGGAGAAGGAAATGAGCATCCGCGACAGCTCGCCTCTCGGGATATGCCCGGCGCTGCTGACTCCTGGCGGTGGCCGGAAAGTGCAGGACGCCGGCCCCAATACACTAAGGGGAGTGACGCACGTCAGTGTATGCCTGGACGTTAGTGGAACATCGCTTTCCAGGGAAGCAAAGTGGAAAATGGTGCCAGGCTGATCGGATGACGGCCCTCCAGAACCCTCACCACGGGGCTCCCGGACCTCCATATGCCGTCCCAGCAGCACCCCTGGATCGTTGGTTGGCTGCCTGGGCTGTTCTCCTATGAAGGTAAGAGACCCGCCCAGTGAAGGGATACACTGGGGTTGGCTGCGATATGGGGCAGTAGGGGTCGGAGAGTAGCCAGGGTGGGGAGTTCGTGTGGGGACCTGAAGGAGAGACCAGCCAGGTGTGGGGGAGGAGTATAAAATAAATAAATAAATAAAATAAAATTATAATGTTTTGAATTTTAATTTTATAATGTCATTTTATGATTGTTTGTTAAGCACCCTGAGCCCTTAGGAAAGGCAAAACAAAGCAATTTTCATTTAAAAAGACACCCAATCCAGGAGGCTCTGGGCACCGTACAGAGACAGTAAACAAACAGATATTAATAAATTCACTAATAAAACATTTTCAGAATAAAATCCATATGGGTGTCAGGAACTATATCTAAACTAAAGAACTAAAAACTGAGTCAGGAAAGGGCATTACATAAAGAAAACTGCCTTGCTGTAATAATTGCATGCCCTGGGTGGAATATGAAGCAGGAGGCAAAGCCAAGGGCCATTACCACCCAGGTTATTATAAAGAGAATATGATGGGGTTTACAAGGTAGTAATCACAGCTGGAGTTCTTAAACAGCTGAGGTGTTTATGTTCTCACAGGTACAGTCATTACTGGGAAACCACCACCCCATGACTATAACTATTACTGCAATTATAAGGAGAGATAAAAAAAAAAAAAAGAAAACCTTAAAATAAAATAGAAATGTTGCAGAAACAGAAAAAAAAGAAATTGCAGCTGCCATTTCTACCCTACAGACTACTTACGGAATGCAGACAGTGCAGAGTACTTGTTTTTAGCCAATCAGAATGCAGGAATTACAAGAAGTCTCAGTATGAGCCATCACTGCACAGTTATGACAGACTTTAAACCTCCTGGAATGTTCCACATGTAGAAAAGCATTGTGCCTGCAGGTCCTTAACTCACTACAAAGGCCTTGTAATGTAAAGGAAGCCCTGCTTCCATGGAAACACACTTTCACTGCCTTCATCCTCCAATGTAAACAGAACTCTGCTGTCATGCAAAAATACATCTTTAAACTTTAAAACAGATTTTAATGCTGAATGGGATAGCTGTTCTATAACATGAGGTTTGCAAGAGCAATAAGGACCTTGATGTACAGTCTTTCTCTGGGAGATAATGACCTGTAGAAATACTAAAATCCTTGGCTGTACCTCAGTCCCTTCAGTACTCCGGCAGGTCATTAATTGCCATTTAGTTATATATGCTTTCCTGGACAACAATTTTAAATAAATTAATATAAATGTTGATTTTTTTCTTTCATACATTATAAGGACATTAAAGGAAGGGGCTTCGATCGGCTTCAACTGAACAGCTGATCGAATGGGCCGCAGCTGCAATGGGGTAAGGTGGAAAATGTCAAAGGCCAACTACAAAAAAGCAAATAGATATATACAGTTATACACAGACGTGCAAACAAAAACAGACCAGCCCCAGCTCACCATCTAGCTACAGTATGTACTCAATTTAGTGCAAACAAACGTAATAAAGAGCCATTTTCAAAGTTACATACCCGAATTCAGTGTCACACACAGTATGGTTTAGGAACAAAACAAACGCCAGAACCATTTTCTTTTTTTTTTTTTCTTTTTTTTTTGCACAGAGCACTGTCATTTTCAATTTGCACCTTTTAAACAGAAGTCTGTTCTGCATCCAAGACTCTCTAGAGGAAGCACAGACATGCAAAACCAGTAGAGTCAGTGGAGTTCATTTTTTTTGCTAAGCCATGCTGTGTGTGACACTGAATTTGGGTATGTAACTTTGGAAACTGCATTTTATTGTGCTTGGTTGCACTAAATAAAGTTTCTAGAAAGGAGCAAATGCCTATGCTACAGCACCTGACCCACTTAGCAGTACTCCGGTAGGACAATGCACCTACCTCAAGGAATTAACATAAACCAGACGTGGAGCACTTACGCGTCAGCATGTCCCCTCCCCTTTTGCCCATAGGCAAGGAACTACATGACCCAAACCAAATTCCTTGCCCCCAACCCTGCGCACACTGTAACTACAACTTGAAATTACATTAAGCATAATGTTTTCTCGATGTGTAACTATTATGTTCCCCCTGCTTGTATGTCTTCCACAATCCTACTGTTTTAAACCTATGAGGACTGTTTTGCATATAACATGAAAATCACCTGTGTGTACTGCATCTGTTACCTGTAATAATTGTAACTCCCGGGTTGCCCCTGAAAAAGGGACCTCCGGGGCCCAGTGGGCCTACCCGGTCATCAAAATTCAATAAACAAATAAATAAATAATATTCCTAGATGGTGGTCTGATGCCAGTCTAATTTTATTTGCATACTGGTTGTGTTTGATCAGGCACACAGGAGGGGACGCGATAAGAGGCCTACAAGTACCTCACAGGAGTAAACACAGTGCAGGAGAGGAGAACAGCACCAGGACCACAGGACGTGGGATGAAGGGGGGGGTTAAAGAATAAAGAAGCTCTACTTCACTGAAAAGTGGTAGACACCTGGAATCCACTGCCAGCGGAAGTAATAACAGTAAAGGGCTTCAAGCATGTGTGGTATAGACGTAAGAGAATATTAGTGAAGATGCTGGAGACCAGTTGCGGTCTGTGGAGGCAGACTAGGCAGAGGCCATCTGAGCAGACTGAGTGGGCCAAGCGGTCCTCTTCTGCCAGCAAAGTCTGTTTCTAGGCACAGCTCTTATGAATAAAGTGACCTTGCTCCTTCCCTAGTTATACATAGATGCCCGAGAAGAAGAAGGTGAGAATTTCATCAAGCGAATCTGATAAACTACAAGCTGAAAGGGCAAGCATCTTCTATTGCCCTGAGCCTCACGAGATGAAATTACCATGACTTCTTCGCAGGCACCTTTGTGTAACTTGCTATATTAATTACTTGATCAAGGACTGGGCTTCTATTTTATGTAGCTTTTCCATGTGGGAATGCGTATAGGATTATAAATTTAATTAATTATTCATGAGGCTAACATGCGCTCTCATTGGCTGCTGAACTGGGGATTAATCCCTTAGAAATGCCAGTATGGCTAGGAGCTAAATGTGTGTTTGTAAACTTTCCTTGTTTAAAAAAATTAAAATTCTGTTTTTTCCTCTTACTAATGTGATTAGACTTATAATTGCAAAAATGTCTTTATAACTGGTCATTTCCATGGGCTTAATGTCCTTGCTGAGGTTAAAGTAAAGTTGTAAGATTAATACTTACAATTTTGGGCTTCATAGCCTGTTACCCTGCCACGACGATAGCCAGTCTGTGGCAAAATTATAAATTTTAATATTGTCTTGTAAGAGAAGGAAGAGATCGCAACTCTGGCAAAACGGCCAGCCAGCCGATCCTTTCCAACTTCCCTGACCATGCCCCCGCGCTCTGATTTTGTGACATCCTACCAGGGACAGCTCGGGGGTGCAACCCATTGAAACCTATGGGGAGATTTTAGACACATTGCTATAAATATTTAAGCTACCTGTGATGCAAATGAAAGCCTCCGTTCAACTTATGGTGCCCCTATTAGTTGAGTGGCAGCGACTTTCGTTTGCATCAAAGGTAGCTTAAATATGCATAGTAATGTGTCTAAAATCTCCCCCACAGGATTCAATGGGCCATGGCCCCACGCTCTCCCAGGTAGGATGTCATACTTTCAATCCTGTGAGACCTAACGCGATCTACAGGCTGAAGCACCCGATGGCAATGACTTCCCGGATTACGGCAGAAATAAATGTTTTTTTAGCATGATCCGGCAATAACACATCACGAATGTATACCGATTTTTTTTTATATGTGGCAGGTGCTTGTTCTAATCGCAACAAGCAGGGGCAAATCAAACAACTTTATTTATTTACAAAATTTAACCAGGAAAGACATACTGAGCTGAGAACAGCTCATTTCCAGATTTGTCCTGGGGGAAAGGGGAGAGGAAGTTTAACCAGGAAAGACATACTGAGCTGATACCAGTTCCATTTCCAGATGTGTCCTGAGGAAAGGGGAGACAGAGATAACTAAATAATAAAACTACTAAGAATAAGAAAGCAAATACAATAATATAGTAATATGAGAACAAAACCATTAAAATAGTTGCAAATAGAAAATGAATACAAGTAAACACACATTAAATTTTTATTCTACCAGGAAGTATACCATTGAGAAAAACTCACTTACAAGATGGTCCTTGAGGAACACAACACAGTACAGCAAATATGAATGCAAAAATAGAGAAATACACTTTACATATACATGGAATTACATCTTATACAGTGTGTGTACCTACAAGATTGATCAAGTTCAACTAACTATAGCATTTGCAATAGGGATGGACACTTAGTTACAGGGCTTGCATTAGCACTAGTAAAGTTGGGGTCAGCTTGACCCTCAGCTTCAAATGTTGGGGGGTCAGACCAGAAAATCTTGGGGGCAGAAATGTCTCGAGTGGATTTATACAACACCATCCGATACTTTTTCTGCTAACAACATCAGTGCAAATCTTTCAATATACAGGGTCAGTGCTGAAGCACTGCTTTTATTTTTGTGCTTCAAAATCCTCAAAAATCCCATTTGGGGACTTCAGAAGGGGATCAACGCAAGCCCTGCATAATAAACATAAGAGAAGAAAGAAACTCATTTTCAAGATGGTCTTGGAGGGTCACGACGTAGTACAGCAAGTATGAATGCAAAAATGGAGAAATACACTTTACATAATGACAGAATGTACATGTTATACAGTGTGTGTACCTACAAGGTAGATCAATTCAACTGACTATAGCATTTACAACAGAAATGGACACTTAATTATATATAGAATAAAGTATGGGTCGGGTGTGTAACAAGATTTTACACACACCCGAGTTGTGGGATGCTACAGACCCGAGGAGTTTGTGAAAAGCATCCCACAACGAGGGTGTGTGTAAAAATTGAGTTTGACACCCTCGACCCATTTTTTATTTTATACAATTACTGGGTTTCCCTTTTTTGCCTCAGCAATTATATAAAATAAACAACTCCCAGTGTATCCTACAGTCAGTCCTTTTAGTCCGGTGCTGAGATTTTCATATTTTAAAAAACTGGTTTTTACCTTTTTTGCAGGTCTTTCTGTGTTTCCAGGGTATATGGGGGGAGAAAAGAAAAAGACTTACGCTGAGTTCTTGTAGGTTCTGTTTCAGGTGACCACGGAAGCGGTAGCGGTCTCAGAACTAGTCACGCTGTTGCATGAGCATGCGCACAGCAAAGGAAATCGTGCGCACGTTTGCCGTAATAAATGCTCCTTTATACCGGTAAATTATGCCATGGTTTCCCAATGAGAAAAAGGGAGACCCATTTATTATATTAGAATTATACGGGAAAGAATGAGGGGATAAGGAAGGGGAGCTCAGGTATAAGAGGGCCAAAAAAGGGAGTAGGGAAGGCTTAGAAGTAAATAAGCAAAGGGGAGGGACAATATGATAGGCTGTAAGAGGAAGTTCAGCGGAGAGAGAGAGAGTGACTAAAGATAAAGTAAAAATACGCAAGTGCTGAGTAGTTAGTGTACGTAAAGAAGGGGAAAAAAATGTGAAAAAGCATAAACAGGGTGAAACTAGTGAAGGGGAGAATGAAAAGAAAACAGGTCATAGACAGTTGCAGGTAGGATAACAGTCATAAAGAGGAGACTTTAGAGAGGAACGGGAAGAGGCAGATTGAATTGGAAGGGGAAGGGACAACCAAAATTTAGGAAATCAGTAAGAAAAATCAGATTGACCAACAGTAACACCCAGTGATCCATGGTACATCAACACCCAGCCGGGCATTACACCACAGGAAATGCCCAGTTGTTGGGGCATTATTGCTTGAGTGTTAACCGAGGTGGAGCAAAGGAAAAGCCCATGCTCTCACCACTGCACTCATTTGTGCTTGTGAAGAAACAAGCACAAACGAGAGAAGTGGTGAGTGCACCAACTTTCTTCAGCAATACTGTTTGATCCTGATTGCAACACCCCAAGATTTTCCCAGTGCCTGCTTCTGTTGTTGCAATATTGATCGAGGTGTTCTCTAGTGGTAGTATGGTTGTTTTGCAAGTAAGAGTTTTTATCTGCTGCTAGCAGTGGGTAATGGAGTCTTTGTTTATGTTTTGAGATATTAGTCACAGTCCATTTCACTGTTGGCATGCCATACCATAATAATAGATTCCAGCTCACGTAAACAGAGCAACTCGAATACTCATTTCTAATACTTGCACAAAGCATGAGGAATACAACAGACATGGTAATTCCTGTGCCTTGCACAATTTTTTAACGATCACAAAACAGGTGTGAGTTTGGATAGCTGCAAAAATAGACCAATGCTACTGATAAATGTTACGGTAAACCAGACTGTTTTCAATTTATTCTCCCCAAAACTGCCACCCTCAGGTTTCCCACGGGCAACCTGCTCCTACTCATTTTTATAACTGAGCGGACTAAAGCATAGACTGACTCCCCCTATCTAAGAGAAGAGATATGCACCCAACAACAGTGATGCACAGATTGACGGGGGGAGGGAGGGGCAGCTGCAGTATAAGGGTGACTAGTTGCAAAATCGAGCAGACTTGATAGACCATAAGGCCTTTATCTGCTGGTATGTTCGTAGTCACTGAAATGTTTTACCAGTAAAGGCTTACTGAGTGCTGTGAATCAGCTTGTTTCCAGAGGCGTCGGGGGTCAAAGGGAATCATAAACAGCAAAAGTAAATGCCAATACAATTCTAAGCATAGTAAATACATAACACAATGCAGTAAACAGTGGTCAGTAACAAGACATGAAAAAGTGGCATAAAAATGGGTACAAAATGGCAACAGGACATTCATGTGTAGTGAACAGTGGCGAACATTCAGGTACATTAATCCGGGGGCATGAGACTGCTGAATACCAAAGTGAAGATGCCAGGGGCCCCCAGAAAAGGTTTTGATTTTACATGCTCTGAAATGCATCTGAGCATTTTTCTATGAAAAATAATGGGTAACAAGTTGCTACCCATGCTAACTTTGGCAGGTTCAATTAATAGAATTTATTCACTTTCTTTTAAAGTGACTTGCAGAATATCACAGGCTGAGAAAGGTCTAGACTAGTCCTCTACTGCCTGGGTCTGACAGTACACTGTACACCATTCATTCATTTATTCTGAGATCTGAGTGACAGATAGTAGCCTAAGCCTGTATTTTATTTAGCTTTAATTTTTTTCTTCTCTTTTTAACTTTTTTTTTTTTTTTTTTTTTTTGAGGCTCCCCCTCTCACCAACTCTGTTACCGAGTCAGTTCACAACACGCCCTTCCAAATGCTGCAGGCCTGCATCAGTCACTTCAGTCTGACACTGCTCAGCACTCAGCTTTCAAAATTGCAATTCTAATCAGACTGCCTGCAGGCCTTGTTTGTTGAGGCTGCGCATCGAATTTCAGTGGAAAAAACAGATTCGAAAATAACAAGGATTCCTGACTATCAGGTATATTTATCTGCAACTGCTGGTACTGGTACTGGTAGGTCTGTCACTCAGAGACGATGACAACATTTGTCTGAATGGTGTGTGCACACGCTGACTTTATAGCACTGCACCACATGGGTACTCATAGAAAATATTAATTGCACCATGTGGTACAGTGCCAGGACTGTGCCAGACTCTTACGCTGTGTAGCAACAATCAGTCTGAGTCTGCTTTTAGTTGATGTGCACCAGTGCTGCCACGGCGAGGAGACCCAACTCACCAACCAGTCCCACATGTCCCGCCCAGCGCAAGCCAGCATGCAGCACTTGTGTTCAAATCTGCCTCAATCTGCACAGACGCCAACAGAGCACTCAGTGGGTGTGCACAATATGGGTAATGTCGACTCCCCGCTGAGTGGCGTGACATTATGGAGGTGGCGCTGCCATGTGTCATTTAAGAGTGCCAGCTGGCCCACACATGCATGCAATAAGTAAACAAAACCAAAAAAAGTGTTGGCAAGACTCTCGTCGGGTAGGTGGGGGGAGTCTCGTAAGATGATTCACCCACCGGTCGACAGAATGGACTGTCAACTAAGCTGGGAAAGCAGCAGCACCAGATTAAACTGAAAAGACAGAAAACTGCTGCAGCCAAACCTGAGTAAACTCATGTCAACTTCCCCAGTGGGGGCTTCAGCCCCTTAGTCCCCCCCACCCCCAATGTATGCCACTGGCAGTGAGGTAAGTTCCAAAATGCACAGTATACAGTGCAATGAAATAACGAACAAGAAGGTGTGCAGAAACAGGTTAGACACAGCAACAGGACTAAACAGTAGAGTTCACTGAGCATTGTAACAGAATCAAACATAGGTTATGGATAACTTGAATAGGTGTGCAGAAGGAAATCAGAAACAGGTGATGGATAAAAATAGGTGTGCAGAAAAGGTATACAAGCAGGGGTGCAGTACGACAACAGGTAACTCAAGTACAGTGAGTTTAACAGCAAAAACATGTCTAACAGTGCAATTAACTGGGGCTGACAGTATAGCCTAAAGGTTAGAATAACAAGAGGTCAATGAACTGCACACAGCAGAGAGACCTGGGTTTGATTCCCACAACCTCCAGTTGCATGCTGTGTGACTCTGAGCAAGTCACTTAACCTCCCCAGTGCTTCCGGGTCACCCCTGAAAAAATGGGCATCTATACCTAGTAGGTCTTACTTGGTTATCAAGGAATAACATAAACAGCAGACAATGTAAGGTGTGCAAAACTCAGCTAAAAACAGTAGCAGCACGGAGTGAACAGTATAGATTATGGGGTACTGTAACAGACTGCAGTAGGAACAGATGTATGAGAAACACTGCTCCAGACTAAGGAAAGAAGTCCCAGTCACCAAACTCTGGTAATGGATACAACACTGGAAAGAAATGCCTTAGGAAATCTGTTTATTCCACAAGCTGATATTAACAAAACAAAGCATCCTTGATGCTGTGAGGAGGGGCAGTCAGTGTAACACTCTCCTTTCTGATATTTCCATGCTTTACCTAATACAATAATCTTTACATAAAGAATTAAATTCTACTATGCTCACTGAAGCCAGCCACTTATCATACAAAATAGCACTTCATAAACTGTGTGTGTATGATTTTCTGTACAGTGTATCTGTATTGCCATACTCACTAGAATGCATTGTGATCATAACATGCCCTTGTGCAGGAACCCATTGCAAAAAAGCTATCCAGCTGAACAGATACATTAATAATAAAAAAAAAATCTAATGACAGTGGGAGGCCAGGTTATTTGCTGAAGGTCACCGAGTGACCCAGTGGTTCTGGTGGGATTTGGACTGGAGGCCTGCATGTTCCCCATCCTTTGCTTTAACATGTGGAGCACAACATATTCCTTTACGTGCACTGCTTGCATATCCTATGAACGCAGTGGTAAATGGCAACCATAAGTATAAAATCATTCTTTTCAGGACAGCCTGACTATGATGCAACAGCTCATTTTAAGTGAGGTCATTAATCTATACAGCTGGGAGGATTAAAGCACGGCGGTCAAGGAACTTGTTCAGGGTCACACAGTGAGCTAGTGGCTAAAGTGGGATTCAAACCAATTTTGTCATACTGAAGAAAAAAAACAACCTTCCTTATGTAACATAGCTGCAATGAAGACAAATGCTCCACATCAGCTATCAAAGGCCAGAAACACACATACAGCAGTGGGCTTTTGTTTAAATGACACACATGCAGTCTAAAACCCTATAGCATTTTGGCTACTTGTCATCCGAACTTTTTTTAGCCAAATGACAAAGCTCTTATGTAGACCTTAAAAAAAAACATTGACTGAATTTTGGTCAGTAGAGTGTGGAACTGCAGGAACCATCTGACTACTGAACACTGTGTTATATGCAGCAAATCAAAATGCTGTGTGGTGAATGGCAGCTTATACACTGCCCACACGTGACTTCAGCATCTCATTTTGCTATTTTAACACAAACGCACACTATGTAGATAAACTCTATGGTGCTGATTTTTTTCCTTCTCCTTTTGCCATCAATGTAGCTGTACCATAGGAGACAGACGGCAAACGCAAGTTCTCCATGTTGACACCGTGACTTGGTTTTGCCTCAGACAGTATCAATTTCCCAGCTGCAACATTGAAAAATCATTTCAGGAGTTGAAAGAGGAGGTCTGTTTTTCTAATCGGGTGGAAAGAAATTGCGCTCATTCATGGAGCATGACAACTCGTACTGCTAGAAGGGTTGGCACTCACATTATATGAAGTGTAAAGGGTTACTTCGATGGGGGAAGGGGTGCTGAAAAATCTTGTCTGCAATCACCGTCAAGATTAAAAAAAAAAAAAAATGGGGTGGGGGGGCTGTCACAAATCCCTAGCTAATCCAATAATGTGAAAAACCTACTGGAAATGCAGAGACTACAGCACAGCCTATTACTGTTTTAACCCGAGGCATAAAAATGAAAACGGACACCTCGATCCCCCTTTCCCAAAAAGGCTGCTCTCTTGTGAAACATGCAAAATCATCCAGAAATTTGAACTCACGTGCTGCATGAAGCACCTGGATAACAATCCAAGGACAGCATCAACATACACCAAATGGCAGAAGTTGCAACCTCCTCAGAAAATCCCCACCCTCCCCCACCCCCCTCCCGGCACTCTGCCCTGCCACTGAGTTCAGAGCCAAGCACCTGCTCTGAAAGATGGAAAGGTGAACTGTAAAACACACTTTTTGTGAAATTTGTGCTTTTGAGTCATTCTTACCTTGACACATTTTCATTATGATGCACATCCTTTATACCAGTTGGTCAGATTTGACCTATGTTTTAACCTCCCCCCAAAGTTGACACTGCCTATTGCAGATGACAACTTTTCTAGTGGGAAAGCCGTAATATATTCTGTACAGCTAGAGCTGGAGCAGGAGTACAAACCCCCACGTGGGGAAAAAACTGCGCCCTGAGAAGCCACGGTGGGTCTAATTGCTAATGGTTCTGTAAATCTGCATAGCACTGGCACCCCAGCCCTTTCCCATGCAAGCATTCAGAGATGTACTGTTCCTAAAATGTGGTGCAGAGGTACTCCAAACTGCAGCTATCAATAAAATTCAGAATCAAGGCACAGCCCTACAATTAAGGGAAAGTGCCTGTTCCGATACAAAGAATTTATGAACTGCTATCTAGCTAACAGAAGGCAAACTAACAGGTGTATTGTTACCAAGCTACCTTTTCTGTTTTGTTTAAATCTTAAAATGGAAAATAAAGAAAAAACATATTTTGATCCAAATGTAAAGGATCTAATTTTTATTACAATTAAAATTATGAAGACTACAGGCAACTGAATACTATCCTTATTTGTCAAATGTACATTATACGTAGGGAAAATACTGTCTCTTGTGCAGGCATCCTTCGGCAGTATCTACAAACACCTTTGTGAATAACACTTTCAGATGAAAAAAAAAAAAAACTTGCACCTGTGTTTTCACAGGAACCTGCATGAATGGGGTCAAAGTATTAAGTGTCCAGGACCACTTTGAAAATGAGCTTGCTCAATGGTGTTTTCGCCTGGTTAAATAAAGTGACTGACTGATTGACTGATTGATTGAAAGAGCTCGTATAAATGTTGACTGTTCAGCTAAATAAAATGTATACTGAACGTTCATGAGCATTGTAAACACTGCTTAAGGGAACATGAAAATGAACAATTAAAATGACAAAACACTATCAAAACAAAACTGAACAAGCACCTGGCCTTCCTTTCCATAACAAAATATTTACAGTGAACATATATTATATCTAAATGCACACAAACAAATATGTATTGTATGGTTGGGCCTTTGTCCCCATAGAAAAAGCCATCATATATTTCCCTGTATATGATGGTAGCCAATTAGAATATTATGACACCAGTTAGCTAATTACAGTGTATTAATATGTTATTAACAGTTCCATAACACATTTTTACCCAACGCACTACTAACTACTACAATAACACATGTAACAAGCCCCTTAAAGAGCAGCTTTCTAGTAGTCGCCTCCCCTAGCCCATTTGATGGCTTACCTTCCCAGAAGTGATCTCATGAAGTTTGGCATAAAAAGCTGTTTTCTACAAAAAGATATATCCCTCGTAATGCTCAACTGGCAAAAAAACAAAAAAAAAAACACTGGATTTCGGAAAAATGCCATTTACTAGCCTTCATTTGTCAGATGTCACAAACGAAGGCTGCGTAGCGCGCTCTATTGCTTATAGTGGTTTTCAGACATATTTATACCCTTTAGTGCTGGGATTTTATTCTATCAAAGCGATCGATCGACTAATTGGGTCCAGCACTATCCCAGCACTAAAGTGTATAAATATATCTGAAAATACCATCCCCACAGAAAACAATGGGTGTGCTTCATGTAGCACTCTGCTTTGTGACATCACAAACAGGCCTGCGTACAATGTGGGCGGTTTGTCCCACCGAAGTCAGTGTTTTTTTTGCCAACTGAGCAATTTTAAAGTTTACGAGGGATATATCTTTTTGCAGGAAATGGCTTTTTATGCCAAACTTCGTGAGATTACTTCTGGGATGATAAGCCATCAAACAGGCTCAGGGAGAGCAGAAACACAGATAGTCGGAAGCTGCTCTTTAATAACACAAGTAATAAATTCTGAAATAATACATGTAACAGCCACCTTATAAATTTTCATAATAGCCATCCTAAAATCCTCTCAAACTCTACCTACAGAAAATTAACCTAACCTACACAAAAACCCACCTAACACCATCCCCCTATTCTCTCAGTCACCTGTCAAGCAGGTCTACTATGTAGGCCCTCCATGCTGCTGCCACCGCTCTTCTCATCCCTTGACACTTCCAACCTCCATATACTCCAGTTCACAGTGTTCCCAGCTCAAAATGCCACTATCGAGCCACACACCACTACTGACCACACACACACACAACACCACTCTCCGGCAGACTGCACAATGCTCGCGACCACACACCACGCCACTTCCAAGTGCGCACCATGCAGATCTCCATCCTAAAACTAAAAAGAAAATTGCTGGAGCCACACCTCTTTTTAATGGAGGCCCCTGCAAACACCACTGAGACAAAAAATGGCAGTTGCAACACCACTACGGAAAAGCACTAAGTACATTCTTAAAGGTACATACCACTACACTATGGACAACTCACTAAACTATGCAAAAGCACTAACACAAACCACTACACTACAGAAAATAAGTACAGTATGGTAAAACATAGGACACAGTAAAAAGTGTCCAACCAAATGCATTTTATAATTTAATCACTTAGTCTCAGTCCCCCCATGCCACCTTGTCTTTATTGGCCAGTCTTTTGTTGACTTAGTAATTCAGGATTGTATGGAACTCAGGTTCCATCAAGTCACATATGCTTATTAAGTGGGAATGAAGTCAAGTATTATTCTTTTTTTTTTTTTATTAAAGATTATTGAAAAGCTGGGGCACATAAAAAGCAGTGGGATTAACTGAACACTTATAAGATACAGCAACACAATGCGTTACAGCATATACATCAGTCAGTCATGATGTTATGAATAAGCTATTACAATGGCAATTCATTGCTAATATCAAATGATACGCATTCTTATAATGACTGGTTGCCATCTTTGAGCCCCACCTAGTGACCCTGTGGCATCGAGTGTCTATTCCAACAGAAGGCCAGGACAGGTACTAAGAGGGGTGAGGTGCACAGCCAGTGAGGAGTTGGTCAAGTAGGATCCGATTGAGATGCTTCTCTCGAGATGTGTCAGCGAGCCCGTCTATGCACGAAAATTGAGAGTTTCAGAGCATAAGTATTCATTACGTATTGAAGAACTCAGAACTGCATGCAGAACCCAGGTGGAGCCTGACTGGGGTCTTATAATGTGGAAAGATTGCTTCCCCTGCCCTGCTGGTCACCCCCCTCTTAATGCACACTATCACTCTTCCAGCCCTGTAGACAGCCACACTCTGACTGCTATGCAGTTGCTTCTACTTCTTGTCCACCATCCTCCAGGGCAGCATGAAGGAGCCCCTCACAGTGTGTAAGTTCCACCTCCATTTTCCTCCCAAAGCGTACAACCTGACAATTGGCTGCAATTAATCCTAGACTCCAGAAGTCTGACCAATGCCCATCTTTTTCAGGTCCTCATGAAAGTTTTCCCCATCCTCAAAGGAGTCCATCACTCTGGCCAGTTTAGTGACATCATAAAACTTTAAGCAGCCTACTGGAGACCACAGTTTCCAGATTGTTGATGAAAATGCTGAACAGCAGTGGCCCCAGCACCGACGCCTGAGGGACATAACTGAGTGATTACCCCCTCTCTACTAACAGTGGCACTCTTCCATCACAACTCTGCTTCCTGCCCCTAATCCAGTTAGCAATCCACCTTTCTGTATGCCTAGTGTATACAGCACTGGTGTACTTTGCCTAGAAGCTTGTCATGTGTCACTGTGTCAAAGGCATTGCTGCAGTCCAGTAGGTGATCAGGTTCATTTGGCACAGTCAATCTCTTGTAGAGCCATGCTGAGAAAGGCAAGAACCTTGTAATCAACCAAGTGCTTAATTATTCTGTTCCTAATAACGTCTTCCAAGATCTTGCACAGCACTGTTGCCAGGATGGCCAGCCTTATACTTGCCGAGGTCTGACCTGGCCCTCTTCTTAAAGATGGGAACCACATTTGCCATTTTCCAGTCCGCTAGCAAACATCTATACATAAAGACTGATGAAAGATTACTGCAAGCAGCCACAAACATTTTCCCTTAGTTCCCATACAATACTGGGATGTATGCCGTCCGACCCTTACTTGAGGTCAATGACTGAAAATGCAGCTGAAGAAGACTTGAGAGATGGAGTTAACAGCACTGAAGCCACTCCCAAGTACACAGAATCCCCCTTTCGACATGCTATCCATTCTTTAGTGCTACAAGCAGTAAATGTTTTAACTTTCATATTCAGGTCTACATATTCTGAAGGCAAGAATATGAAAACATAGATGAACAGATAGATAAAAAACACAGAGAGAGACAGACAGTGCAGCAAAGTCATAGAACCTTAAGTTGGTTGTGTATGGATGGCCTTCAACTGCATGCAGTTATTACAGCAGCAGCAAACACCCAGAATGGTTTATTCCACTTGTAACATAGATGAAAAGGCGAGTGTTACAAATATATGCACACAATGGGGTAGGGCATTTTCTGCTTCTAAGTACTTGAAAACTGGTCACACGGGATAGGATAAGCAAGCAATAATACCTGACAGGGTGGGCGGTACTGGGCAATACTGGACCACCCAGGGACATAATGAGGCCTGACGCCGCAGGTGGACAGCCTTACAGCCCCTGGAAGGTCTGGTATTGCCCATACCAGCCACCAGCTCTACGATGCCGGTTTGACAACACTTTCGCCAACCGGCATCACAGCAGCAGGATTTATCAGGCCCATATAAACTTGATTGTCTCCCCAGTCATTTTTTTTTTTTTAACCGAGTCAGAGTTGACTGGGGAGGGGGCAGAACCGGTAGACAATGGGCCCCCGTGTCAGGCGCACCAACACTGCGACCTGTCAGCGAACTTTCAATTTTGTCGACAAGGATGTAGGTCACTGTGCTGGTGTCGCTGACCATGGCACATACCCCGCCCACCCTGGAGGGTATTATTGTGCTTAGAAAATGGGCTACATGTGACATTTTCCTGTGAACTTGGGAAATTAAATACAAAATATAAAAAAATGACTAGAGATAAACTAAGTGTGTTCTGTTGGTAAAGTAGTCCCTCTGTGCAGTTCCAGCTCCTACTGCCCCCCCCCCCAAGCAGTGGTCACAAAGCTATTCTGTTGTACTACTGCCTCCCCCCCCACACACACATCCTGAACAACTGCTCCAAATCAGACCCACTGTTTAACAGTATTTTAATATAATACCTGGTGAGCAATTGTTTCAATGGGCTCACCGAGTTGATATTTGTTGTAATAGCATTCACACGCTCCATCTATTAAAAGGGAGCACTCCCTCATTGGCTCCCATTTTGTGAGTGGGCGGGCTAAACAGTTCCAAAAACATGGCAGCTCCGTATCTTAGCAAGGAGCCACCACGGGTAAATCCTCACCTTCACATAATAATTTTTGTTTTATTATTATTTATTTTGTTGACCCTACTTCAATTATCACTATCCTTTTTTTTTTTTTTTTTTTTTTTAAGTATCTGGTTGATCCTGCGGTTCGCTAGCTTTGGGCAACACACCATCAGCGGGAATGAGTCTGTGTCTGACTGCCTGACACAGGTAAGTGCACTCGTAACCATAGTCATGATTTTAGTTGTAAGCTTAAAAAAAAAGTTTTGAAACTGGTAGCAGAGTGAGCAGGAGGGTGCTGTGGGGCAAGAGACAGAGGGACTGGGGAGTGCTGCACAGCTCAGCTAGGGAATTTAGAGTGGGAGCGGGGGGGGGGCAGGAAGCTGCTGCTTCATTTGGTGCCCCAGAGAACTAGAGTAAAGGTCCCACTGGGATTTCTTGAGAAGGACAGAGGGAGAGGAAGAAAGAGAGAGAGACAGAGAGACAGACAGAAAGAGTGTGTGTGTGTGTGTGTGTGTGTGTGTGTGTTTGTATGGGGGAGGGGATCACAGCACTTGGGATGGAAAAAATTGCTCACCAGCAAATGATATAAAACAAAAGATGGGGAAATGTACATATGGGAATTTGATGCAAACCCTCGGTGTGGGATGCTTTGATAAACCCCTCTGGCTTCTCCCTCAGGGTTTATGTAGCATCCCACACCTCAGGTGTGAATTAAATTCTCATATCACACACTTCCCCATCCATTATTCTCTATATATTTGATTTTCTTTTAATTTTTACTGCAGCTTGTGGTCGGTAGTTCTAGCGTGAGCGGGCCCTGCGATGGGAGATGAGGAGCTGCACATCCAGAGAAGCCGACTGAGGCGGCAGCAGAAAAAGAAAACAATACAATTGTAAGCACTCAAAAAAGGGCCTTGCTTTTTTTCCCCCAGCCTGTCTGTCTCAGACGGCGGGTTAGAAGTCAAAACTAGAAGGTGTCTGCTAGTGCTGTGTTCCATGGAGTTTGAGCTGGCATACCAAGTGATGTATAGTAGTGCACACAGAACTACTGACTTCAGTGATGGTGTGTATACCGGTATGTTGGGTGAGAAACGCAGCCAGGAATCGAAGGAGCGGAAGTTGTTTGAAGTGGCTCCCACAGACAGAGTTGTGCTGCCGGGTCACGGTGCTTCTGAGGGAAGACGGGGAGTATTGGAGGTCGGGAGTTGTTTGAATAACTGAGTCGGGTGTGGTTTTCGGTGGAAAAAAAAAAACAAAAAAACAAGTAAGAGGGTTTTTTTTAAAGATGGGACTGTTTCTATTCGTTTGTGTACACTGCTTGGAGGAGTGAAGGGGAGTGGGGCTTCTCGTTAGCTCTCGCTTATCAAGGAAAAAAAATGGTGGCTGTTTAAATTTGTGTACCCAGTGCTTCAGCCAATGATGAAGCAGGCTGGGCACAAGAATACTTGGCTGGGCATTAGGCAGGTTTGGTCTGGGACTTTTTATTTAGTAGGCATCTACTGAAAGTTAACGTACCCCTGTGGAGTGGGTACCAGCCAATCAGATGCCTCCAAATAAAAAGTCAATTTTCTAGTGTATATTACTGCCTTCCTCACAGAGCAAGCAAAAATGATAGTCTTATTTATTGTAAATCCTAAAACCATTTATGATTAACCCAAACTCTGCCATGAGTTACTGCTTACTGTACTGTAGAAATGATAGTTTTGTACATTTATGGTAGATATACTTAGTGTACATGTGTTCTCTTCTATATACTGTAATATACATTTCAAATACACTGTATAAGTGTGTGTGTGTATATAAATATAGACAGATAGATCTCAATATCAAAAACAAAATATCATCACAGCACAAGTGCGTAACAGCAGGAGCTTTGCACTGGTCACAGCTGTGCTTGGAATCCAGGCTGGAGGGTACATATCTTCATTTCAACCAAGACTCTGCTAATAACGGGTTCCCTTCTTTGGAGTTTAAGCAAAAGGTTCACCTGCCTCAGGCATGGGTAGGCTTAGAGCCACTAAAAATAGATACCTATCAAAAACATTCCTTTTCTGCAGTGCATCACAATAGGTGAACGACTGTACATGGCCAGCATGGCATGGAAACTAGCTGGATGGTTAATTAATTGCCAGGACTGTTTTGTTAGTTTATCTGTAAATCTGTCTTAATGTGAGAAGGCTTGGGGCTGCAGGGACGGAACATTTCTCTTTCTCATAACTGCTGGAGCAGTATTTGTAAAGATTTTCTGGTCTGGAAATACATTAAGTGGTCCAACGCGATACTCAAACTATTTTAGAATCTTGACATTAAGACAGAAGAATTAAGCGCATTTTGTGATGTAAACAAAATACTTGTTGCAATGACAAACAAGTACAGCAATTTAAAGTACACAGAATCATCTCTCAGACTTAGAACTGGTATCCATTTATTTTCCTGTGGATCACAGTCCAGATTCTAGTTCCTGTAATTTCCCAGTCTTCCCCTGCTCCATTGAGCAAGCAAGCATTTATTGTCAGTGGTTGTGGACAAAAAATAAACAGGTTCCATACCCAGGGCCGGTGGAAATTTCGATCCCTAGGTTATGTTTGACGAACATTATAGTTTTCTAATAAAAAGAATTCCCTTACCACACTCCTTATTTTCCCTTGTGGTATAGACTGTGTTCAACTTAAAACACAGGGGCACAAAAACACATCCTAGGCAGGTGTTTGACAACAAAGCAAAACTTTATTTGATGGGAAGATCATTCTTCTCTACCTCTGTCTGTACATTATCCAGGCCAATAATCTCTTATGATGACCTGATAAAAAAATAGTCAAAACTTACATTCCACTGTAATTTAAATGGAAAGGCATCATTTGTGCGGTGTGTACTTAATTACAACAGAGGCACGTTCTTATTAATAGTGTGACCAGCATGCACTTTAAAAACAGATACTACACCTTTAATCAGCACCTTTGTTAATGTAGCAGAATTCTGCCTCACAACATTATATGTGTGTGTGCGTATTAAGGAAAGCGAGAGAGAGAAAGACAGCGAGAGAGACAGAAGGCTGCTTGGTGATTCACACATCTCACAACAGAACCAAATACTCTGTAAATAAGAATAATTATAGTCAGGGGGAAAAAAAAAAAATTCAGCCAGGGCTTTCATTAGCAGAAACCCTCCTCAAATTTCATTTCTCTCACCCTAATCTATAATTAGTGTGGACAGACAGGTGCAAGCCCTTCTAACATACAGATGGCTAGTAGAAGCCGTGCAAAGTGGCTCCTTCTGTTTAAACAGCACCCAGATAACTCACACAGTATTATCACTTACAATTACCGCCAGTAAATTGAACTAATGTTTACTTTAATTAAATGTCCACTACACCTTAACCATAAGCTGCACGATTTCTAACTGTGGTGGAGAAAAATGAAGAAAATAGGTAAATGATGGGAGGCAAAGTATTTTTTTTTTTTAGATTCATGGGTTTTCTGAAATACTTGTTTTTGGAGAGGAGATATTTGTGAGATGGTGGATCAAGGATCTACTACCAACAAAATAACATTCCCTTCTGGCGGTGCATTGTTAGTCTGTTTTTAAAACACACTAAAAACTACCTTAATTCACAGCTAGAAATATTAGTCTGTAAACAATATATACATATAATTCATATTGAAGAGGTTGAAGTTTAAACATATAAAACGATGACTTGTTTTTATCAAATGTATAATAAAATGCACAATTATAAACAATAAGAGCTAGAAAATATGCACATTGAAGCTTGAAAAAAAAAAATTACTGCATTGTTCCGATTATCCATAAGCTTTTTTTTGTTTGTTTTTGAGTAATCTTTTTATCGCCACTACATGCGCCCGAGCTGCCTCTCCTTCAGGCTTCCTAGGTCCACAGGCATTCTCCCTACTATCCCCCCTTCAGCCACCTACCGCATATTTGCAGTCGTCCACAGAGTAGCCCTAGTGTAACCCTTCACCGGGTGGGTCCCCGCTCCTCCGAGGGGGAAGGCAGCGGCGGGGAGGAGGCACCAGCACATTATTTCTTTCTTGCGGTCCCGGGAGCTGCTGAGGCATTCTGTGGCTTCTCGGGGATGCCTGGGGCCGGCAGCCGTCATCCGGCTAGACTTCCTGTGCGGATTTTCCGGTTTTCTAGTTCCCCCTAGTGCACTGCTTCCTGTAGTGCCCCTGGTCTCCACTGGGGGCCGCTACGTGAGCGAGGCAATCCCTAACCCTCCCCAGGATAGAACAGCAGTCCATCAGGCGCTCAATCCTATCCTCGCCCTGCCGATCCCCGACAACCCAAGTCCATTTCCGAACTCGGGTCACCGGCGTGGGAAGAGGTAAGGTACCAGCACCTCAATCCTCTATGCCACCGGGCAGGCTAAGCTTTTATTTAAACAAAATAATGTAGAGAAGAAGTTTGATAAAAAAGGAAATGCATTGACACGAATTGCACAACAAATGATTCTTTTGAAGTATTCCGCAATGCTTACAGTTACATGAAGCCTAAGAAACAAGCCATTTTAGTGTATTCCCAAAAAACTGTTTTGTGATAGTGAAAATCAAAAACTATATTAACATAACACAGGAACCACTCTGGAGTTTTGCAGAAGCCAAACTGGACCCCCCCCCAACCAGAAAACTAACAGTATTAACCTGAATGTGTAGCTAGTTATCCAGAGCAGATTTTAGATAACAGTTTGGCCATCTGTTGAATGTGTCAATAACCAGTAATGACTACTTGCGGCATTTGCCTAATTGGCTAATGGATAAAGAGATGTCCTTAACATACACTCACATAACATTTTGTTAATCGGATATTTCAAATGTTCTGTCGTGCCAGTTATCACTCCCCAATATGACACTGTGTTATCCATGGAAATGAAGGTCTACACTTTTATTATAAAGTACAAAATGGCCCAAAAAGCCAAAGTTAGTGGTGAGGTCATATGGAAATTTTTGCACCACACTCTGTACTGCTGCAAACTGGTAGATGTCAGAATATGAACCTGCATCTTTCAGTATTACAGAGCACTGAACTACAGTAGCAGTCAGTAGTAAGTAGCAGTATTTTATGATATAAAGAACAGAGTATCAGTGATAGATGCATAAAGTTATATCACACAATTTTGCTGCTTACTGTTAACTGTTACTTCATCCTCAGTAAGTCATTTGCTCCAAACTTCTATAAAACTAAAATAATACTTTAAATTAATATGACTGAAAATGTTACTCTTTTGGCGAGCTTTAATAAATCAGGGACTAGATTCTGAAAACATTGCAAAGCACAGCACAAATGTTTGCATTGCACTTTGCATTTGCTCAGGTGTCAAATGTTGCTATTCTCAGGCGTATAGCGCACTGTGCTATCCGACTGAAAATAGGGCTAGTTGGAGTCAGTGCTAACCCCAATACCGCTAGTGCTAACCTCACTAGCACCACCCCACAGGCAGCCAGGAGTATGGCTCTGCAATGAATAGTGCAGGTGTGCGATTTCCAACTAAACGATCCATGGAAATGAGCCCATTGGGCATGCTAGGTGCTATGTGCCGACCAGTTCAAATTCGGCACTCACCACCATGTAAAAAAGGACACCAACAGCACTTAGACATTAACTTCGTTGTCTATTTATTTAAAGACAGTCCATCATAACCAACAGACAAACACATAATGCCCACCTGACACATTTCGGTTGACTGTCCTTTATGAAAACTCACTCTGAGCTGTCAAGCAATGAGCACGTACCATATACAGCACAAATTCATTGACTGCTCAGTCAGTGGCTGGCCGTGGCGGAGAGAGGAGGACTGTGCCAGTCACCATCTTGGGTTCGGGATGGGGGAGTAGGGCGGTGGGGCTCTACCTGCCAGGGTGAAGGGTCTGCTACACACCAGGGAAGGGTTACTTCATCTAGGGCCGTACTGGGGGTTGCTCACCATAGCTTCCAACTGCTATGGGAAGAGGATCAGCTGGGCTGGGACCACTGGGCACCAGGGAGAATCAAATTTTCTTACTCAGGAAAGGGATCGGGTGAGGGGTGGGACCACTAGCCACCAGGAACACTGTTTCACAGATGGGGCAATGGATCAGGTGGTGCGGAGGGACCACTAGACACTAGGACAAACATACATGTGTATCAGGTGGTGGGGAGGGACTGCTAGCACCACACTCGGGCTAGCAATTGGCAAGCATGGTGGTGGGGGCACTAGCACCAGGCAAGCGATAATGGGGGGGGGACCTTTAGCACTGATGAAAGTCATTTTACTACTCAGGCCAGCTATCACGGGGAGCACTGGCACCAGGGCATATTCTATTTTCAACTAGGGCTAGCAATCGGCGGTGGAAGGGACCACTACCACCAGGGAATGTTTGGCAATCAGTGTGGGGGGGGGGGGGCTGCCACAGTGCCTCCGCCAACCACTAGGATTGCGTGGGATTAAAGCAAGGTCTCAGTTGGCAGTATTTGCTCCATGTAAGGGGACCCACAAAATGCCTCTGAGCAGAGCAAATGCTTTATGAATCAGACTGTGTCAATATGCAGGTTCCCGCTCCCTTATCTGCACTGCAGTCCCCTCCACACTTTGCTCCTGCGCAAACACAGTTTGAGCGGGCAACCTGGCCTTTTTTAAATACCCGCGTGGTGCAAAACCTGGTTTGCTCACACAAAAACAGGTTTGCACAGGGGCAAGGTTTTGTGAATCCTGGCCCAGAACACTTAATTCCTTCCGTAACGGTCCCAGAGTGGCAGTAGATGGACACACTGGACCTTGCATTGCTATGTGGGACAAGACAAATTGCAGTTACACAATATACAGGGTAATACATAATGTAAAATAATCATAATACAATCACTGCAATATATGGGGTTATTATAGCAGTGGCTTAGTGGTCATTATGGGAGCTGATGGCAGTTCTGTCCTAGGCAGTATGCAGTCTGGTAGCAGGGTTCTTCGGGGCCGGGGGGATTGTTTTACCAGAAAAGGCACAGTAAGCCACAGCTTGTTTCCAGGTGTGACCTGGGTGTGCAAGGAAGTTAAGTGACTTGCTCAGGGTCACACAGTATGCAAGTGGGGGCTGTGGGATTAAGTCTCTAGGTTTGCAGCTCAGAGCCCTAAACCACTGCACTATACTACCACCGTCAAGGTATGTTGGGAGCACGTTTTTGAAGTACCACAGTTTAAAATTTATTCAACCACTGCATCTGAAAAATATTTTACCAAGACAGCAAACTGAGAAGAGTAATAAGGGTAACAATTTCTTGATGCGTCCAGACTCCTGAAGGTTGTAGCAGTATGGTCTGCAATGCCATATATATACACCATAGTGTGTCTCCACAGCTTCATCTTTCTCCTTAATATGCCTCCCATAAATGTCTAACTGAAGCTTCTCTCCTGTTCTTGCTTCATTCCTCCTTAGAGCTTTGGGCACCGCCCTTCCCCTCCTTGTTTTGGCTGACCTGTGCGGCTTCTGCCTTTGCCACACTGTTAATCCTACTTGCAGTTCAATCCCATAAAGTATTTTGGAAATCTTGACAGGTTTACAGAACAATTTAACAAGGCATGGCTCTTTTGGATCTGCATGAAATCATAGCTGTAAAAAAATACTTCCCTAAGTTGTACTTTCACTATGTTACTCCAGAACTGGTCCAGGATTATGTTTTAAAGTGTTATTCGCATCCAAATGTTGGGTCCAGATAATGTTGATTATAGAATTTTGAACTTGGCAATTTCGGGAGCTTGCTAAACCCTTGGCTACTATTTTTATCGACTCACTGTGTCACTCGCTTTTCTGAAAATAATGGAAACTGACTTTAATAAAGTATATATATACAAAAATGGGAATAAGGAGGTAGCTTTTAACTATTGTCCCATCTCCCTTTTAGCCCTTCATTCGAAAATTCTTGAGAGAACTATTTTTGACGAATTGACGACTTAACTGGACCAACATAACGTGCTAACCAATGCTCAACATGGATTTCAATCCATGCATAACACAGAGACATCCTTGGTGAGGTTCACCAGCTATGTGCACAATGCCATCGATCATGGGCACTGGCCCAGAGCAGTATCCATGGACCTCACCTCACCAAGGCTTTCAATCTTGTTGAGCAGGATTTATTATTGCACTCCTTGCTTGATTATAATTTTTCTCTATATGTTACGATATGATTTTCAAGTTACTTAAGTGATCGGTCCCATAAAACAATTGCTGGTTGTTTATCTAATTCATGTTCAGTTCAATGTGGGGTTCCACAGGGCTCTATTTTGGGTTCTTCTTCTTTCCCTGTTCTTAAATCTGGCATCTCAATCCTGTAAGTCGTCAGAAACCATCTTGTGGCTGATGGTCTGGCTGTTTTAGAAACAGGTGCATTTCTGGATGATGTGTTAACATCTGTTCAGGAAGATTTCACCTCCTTTCAAAAGTGGTTAGTGTCAAGAAAAATGATACTGAATACTAAAAAACTAAGGTAATGATATTCTCAGGGCACAGAAAAAAAAAGAAATGGCAGTGACAGATTCGACAGGAGAACCCTTAGAAATTGTATACAGCTTTAAATATCTAGGGGTAATCATAGCACTCATGAGCCCCTTGTCAAATATGTAACTGGAATAATAGATCAAAAATTGGCACTCCCTATTCAGAATCTGAAATTTCTGGGCCCCAGAGTCCCATAGGCTACTAGCCCATAGCCTTCTATTTTCGGTAGTGGACTACAGACTACCAGTCTATGTGGCAGCTAATGAGCAAATCTTGTTGAAACTAAGGGTCTCTTACAAAAGCATATGCCACTTTATCACTAACCTCCTGATACCAACTGATTACTGTACATTATACAAATCTACTGGATGCCTCTTCTTGGAAGACAGATTTAATAATGGGTGTTTTGCTTCATAAAGGTGTAAGTGAACAACTTACGTAATCAGTTTCCTCCCTGTTTAATAGAACAGATAAATTTCATGGTACCAGATGTCGAAGCAGTAGGGTCCTTAAAATCCCATTGTTTAGAAAATCATTTGGACAGAAATCCAATTTGTTCAAAGCCCCTACCTTTTGCAACTTACTTCATAGCGAAATTACAAATTGTTCAAGGTTGAAAACGTTTTAAGGTCAGATTCCAAAAAAAAAAAAAAAAACCATATTTAACAGAAATGCTTGCTTTTGCTACTAAATAGTCTTTGTACACATTTTCCAATTCAATATCTTATTGTAGCTTGTCACATTTTCAGTTAACTGTTTATTCTATCTGTATTTCAGTCTATTTTCATATTGTGTTTTTCGCTTGCGAAAATGGGCATTAGATGCTCATCCACTTACAAATATGAAATCTACAAATTAAATGAAATGCATCCCTTCTCCAATGCATATTCTGCACTCCTTTGTATATAGTTTCACCAACAACCTCAGTCATGATACATTGTCTATTAAGTAATGTTCTATCAGTTTTTACACTGTTTGCTACCTGCACTATATAGGGAGGATACACAATGGCCTGACTCCAAATATGCAATCTGGTTCTGTGATTTAGGGGCCGGGATCAAATCTCAAGTGGTAAAGTCACCAGCGAGTTGTGAAACTCCTGCCCCCACACAGATGGAAAAAAAATGCATGTTTGGAGTCGGAATAATGTGTGTGCTATGTATACAACTGGTTTAGATTTTATGATTTTTGTTTTGTTTTATTTAGTGTAAAGAGCCTGCTGAGGTGTGTATCCCACCCCCACCCTTTGCACATGTACTGTGGTTCACTTTGTGTTTCAGAAAAAAGAATTACTGATGCCTGGTGATGTGTGCCCCACCTACTTTTTCCCTACCCCAGTGCCTTTTTTGGGGATTGTGGCAGCCGGGCAGAGAGATGTTGGTGTACTTCCCAAATGTGATCAGTAGTGTGCACCCAATGCTGGATTCAACCAGGGAGTATGGTAAATGACCAAATTGTTATGTATTTAGTTAGTTATTTTATCAAACACCCACGGCTGTGACTGAGACGTACCGCAGTGAACAGGATGTGCAGTCATGATGACAGTGCCTGGCTGCTATTAAGATTCCACAGGCTTTGTGCTTTTCTCCAGTTTGTGCTTTAAAATGATTGTTCACATAAGAATGTGGTTACAGTATATGAATTCACAAATGTATACAAAATACAAAGGAATAACCAAACAGTTACATGTAGGGAAACAAGATGGCATCAGGGGTGTGGTTTTCATTTTGAATTCAGGGCTTTGAATGGAGCGGATTTTCACAATTTTGAATTTTTGAATGGTTGGTTTCCACTTTTAATCAAATTGATTGACCGCTCAAGAATTGATGACATATCCAAGTGAAAAGAACCAAAGTGGAAATAAATCATTTATTTCCATGTTGGCTCACTTATTCCATGATGGCTCACCAGCCATTTAAAATAATAGATTTATTTGGTGTGCTAGTGATACACATTCTGATGCATGCTGTTACATACATCACCGTTTGTACTTTTACTCCTGTACTCTACCTCTGGGTGGCACCTGGAAAATGTACCCCAGCTCAGTGTGCCTTTCAGTCACCAATTTTTAATTAATTAAATAAATAAATAAATAAATATTAGTCTGGGTTTCTACAGAGGTGTACATCTAGTCATGGCTGTTATGGGGTTACACAGTAGGGAAATACTGCCCAATATACAGTAAATGTAACATTTCTACAAATACAAACAGAACCCATTATATTACTTTAGTAAAGGGCTCTTATCGAAATGTATATACTACCACTCAGCCAGAAGGAACCCACAGAATCCTTATGATTTACAGCTAAAAGTACGGAAATCAAGCAGTTATCATTCCCTGTGCATTTCTGACAAGCCGTGAGAATGAACCTCGGCAAAACAGCAAGTTCACCTTTTGTATTTCAGTTAATAAGGCACCTTGATCATAGCACATGACAAGTTCCCACAGAACAAAGACCAGCGTCTTTTAATTAAAATTTGAAGCCCCAAACAGCCCCCCACCCCCAAGCCAGCTATAGATCCAACAGTAATGGGCTGCAGAGAGACAGAACCCATCAGGGCTGATCTGAAAGATGGAACTGACAATTGTGACTGCCTGCCTTTTTCAAATGCAAACACTGCAGATGCCAACTGTTCAGGGCACCCTGCTACAGAGGAGCTGGGCTGTCTACACGGAGCTTCAATGAGCCAAGCTCTGCATTCAGTTCCTGTCAGCTGAACTTTGTCTCCAAAAGAGTGAGGAAACAGGACTTGACAGACGAAAGTGGCCCAAGACGGCTGGCCACTGACCAACACTCCAGGAGGCAACATTTCTACTCCTGAGACACTTTCAACCCTCCCCATCTCTTTCTTTACAACATAATTGCCCTTCCCCTTCCCTATCATAATTAGCATAATTAAAGTCTATACAAACTGCAGTGCCCTGCCAATACATGCAAAAAAGCATCCCGCTGAACGGGAGCTAAGAAGCTTGTCTTACTTTTCATCAGTAGCTGCATTTATGTCAGCGTCTCACGTTAAACAAGATGTACCTCCTCATCTACTGTAGACACACTGAACTATATAATGCACAACAAAACTCCGAAGTATTTTTAATTATCAAATACAAATGTAGCAAATGTCATTTGTTCATTTTACAGTTGTTTACCAACTGATCCAAAATAATTTGAGCAAGGAGAAAAAGTATATTTCCACACATGGGTTAAATTGGGCAGATGCCCACAGGAACTCAGCTCCACCAACTCTAAAAAAATTGTCTGACAGTTCCACCACCTGTCAGCTTTCTCCACTGACTACTATAGGAGAGGTCCCCTACCTAGAAATGACAGCTCCACCACCCAGAAATCTAGATGTGAGAGTTCCCCTACCTAAACATTTCCAATGTAACCACCAGTTCCCCACTTATCTTTGCTGACGTGTAGGGATTACTGTTTTTAACATGCATGCCAAAATATACTTGGATACAAGGCTGCATAGTCCCTTATGTTCGAAATGCTCTACAAGAGCTCAAAACGAATACATTTTCCTGTCAGGATAAAACCTTCAGTTTGTAATCCAAAATAACAGGTGCAACGTAGAGCCCCAAAAAAAAAAAACACACAACCTGTTTACAGGAAACTATCCGTTGCCCTAACAACCAAGCATCTAATGATCATGTTTTATTAAACTCTGTTTTGTTCCACGAAGTAACAGGCAGTTTATGAGGGTAAAAAAAAAAAAAAGGGCAAGAAATGCTGCTCAACTTGCTAGCACTAAAATATTAAAAATGTATAGCACATTTCTTCATTTGACAAACAAGTAAGCATTAATGCACACAGTGGGCATCATAATGTTAAAGAATGTTTCTATGAAGTTACTTTCATTTTTAATGGTCGGTGTGTCCAGAATAACTTGTACGTTTGGTGTAACAGCAGTAAATTTACATGGAGTATTAAGGGTACATTTGGTATAAAATGTATAGGACAGCACTTCAGAGGTGGTGAAGTCCTGTTTCTAAATAGGTGAAAAGAACTGTCCTTTTCAGCTGTTCAATGGCATTTGCTTGGTTCACCTGTGCTTGAAGTGTTATTCTGGGAGCAACAGCAATGTTCTAAAGCCTGCTCAACACATTCTGGGTCCCCTGTCTCTAAACATACCTACTGCTGCCTGCTGCTGAAGTAAGTGTGGACAGTCGCGACATAACAATACTGATCAGATGTAAACAGCGCAACTCCCACTTTTCCAGGCACAAGAAATAACCATGGGAAGGCATGAGACAAACTGGATTTCCTAAGGAAATCAGCTCTCGGCTGCAAAAACACTGCTCATAGAATTTCAGCTCAGTGCTGCAGTGCAAAAGCCAACTTTTAACCTCCCCACTCCTACTGTCCCCCTCGTGTGCTGGTGTTGCCAGGGCACCCCAGAACACTGGAGCTGTCCTTTATTCCTGCTTGACAGGAAAGGTTATTGGAACACAGAGAAGGACAGATGCCACTCCGCGTGGGTGACAGGAATAAGTGCTACTAAGGCTGGAAAAGCCTGTGATCCACAGTGACCTCTAGCTGGAAAGTTTGTTTCTCGAAAGCATTCCACCTGACATGGAGATATTTTAGTGTGAACTTCCATTCTGGGTAAAGTAACAATTGAAAGAGATGACATGGGCATGAAACGCCAAGATTAAGAGGAACCCATCCCACTACCTCAGAGTCCTGCACTCTTTCTTCTGAACCCCAGTATACATACACACACAGCTTTTCAAACACTTCTGTCAACTGTTCTACATCAAAAATAAAAAGTTACTTGGCAGAAATGAAATGGAGCTCAGCATACATACAGTGCCTTCTGGAAAGTGAAGGACATGATAGCGTTCACTACACCATACATTAAATAACAACATACGGTGCCAATAAGCAAAATTAAAAGAGTATTGGGTGTGGGGCCTGATTCTCTAACAGACCCCCCACAATGAGAGACAACCTATAAAAATAAACACACAAATATACATAAATATAATCCTAAACGCAACTTTAGTCCATTCCAGGAAGGCAATGAGCATGCAGTCCAGCTACAACTCTCTGCAACTGCAGACTCAAAGATTCGGGGGGGGGTCCTCAGATACTTCCTGTTTAATATACCCAGAAATACAAACTATAGTAACAATGCAGTATATGCATGCTGCTACAGCGAGTGCAAGATGTCAAAACCCCGAGTTTGAAATGGCAGGGTTGTTCAGACAGCTCAAAACGCAGGCAACATGTCCCCTTCATTAACTCCAGCACTCGGTTATCATAAGAGAACACACAGCTGTACTTACACTGAAAGGGGCCAGAGATTCCCACCATTCGCTACTGGGTGAGAGAGCTCCAAATAAAGTTCCAGTCTGCGATACAGTCAGAGGCAAAAAACAAACTGAAGGCGAGAAAGAACGGAAGTGCCAGTCCAGATGGTACACGTCCAACAAAGTCAAATTTATTTGATGGATTCCAGATGCTGAGCAGCGGGATGCGATGACTTGTGGGGTCTCACCCCCAAAAAAGTCTCCGAAATCAAGGTAGCAAAGCGGATGCGCCCCTTCGGTGACTGAAGCCACAGCTTCTTGGCTGGGTGAGGGTGAGCTGCAACGAGCTGCCCGGGTCTGTGGCTACAGGGGCACAGTCCGTCCGTACGGGAGAGAATAGCGAGCTCCTGCAATCAATGAGCACAAGGCGCCGTCTTGGCTGCAGACAAACCGAGGCGGCCCCCGTAGTACTAACACAAACTCCAGGGCTCCTGTGCTGTAGACAAGCTGGCGTGTCATCCGCGGCACGACACGAGTTCTCACTCCTCTCTCTTCTCCTCCTCCTTCGCTGCCTCCACGCTGGCTGCTGCGGGCTCGCACGTCAACTGGCGCTCTGACTGCCTGCAGCTGGTCCGCCGCCGCCGCTGCTACCCAGGTGCTGCCGGGTGGGAGGGGCCTGGGTTGAGGGCGGGGATGGAGGAAGGGTGATAGACAGCTGTGTCGGGAGGAGGTCAGGGAGGTCAAGTATATAAACGTAGCAAATGTCATTTGTTCATTTTACAGTTGTTTACCAACTGATCCAAGATAATTTGAGCAAGGAGTAAAAGTATATTTCCACACATGGGTTAAATTGGGCAGACGCCCACAGGAACTCAGCTCCACCAACTCTAAAATAAATTGTCTGACAGTTCCACCACCTGTCAGCTTTCTCCACTGGCTACTAGAGGAGAGGTCCCCTACCTAGAAATGACAGCTCCACCACCCAGAAATCTAGATGTGAGAGTTCCCCTACCTAAACATTTCCAATTTAACCACCAGTTCCCCACTTATCTTTGCTAACGTGTAGGGATTACTGTTTTTAACATGCATGCCAAAATATACTTGGATACAAGGCTGCATAGTCCCTTATGTTCGAAATGCTCTACAAGAGCTCAAAACGAATACATTTTCCTGCCAGGCTAAAACCTTCAGTTTGTAATCCAAAATAACAGGTGCAACGTAGAGCCCCCCCCCCCAAAAAGAAAAAAACACACACTCACCGGTTACAGGAAGCTATCCATTGCCCTAACAACCAAGCATCTAATGATCATGTTTTATTAAACTCTGTTTTGTTCCACGAAGTAACAGGCAGTTTATGAGGAGTAAAAATTAAAAAAGTAGCAAGAATGCTGCTCAACTTGCTAGCACTAAAATATTAAAAAATGTATAGCACATTTCTTCATTTGACAAACAAGTAAGCATTAATGCACACAGTGGGCATCATAATGTTAAAGAATGTTTCTATGAAGTTACTTTCATTTTTAATGGTCGGTGTGTCCAGAATAACTTGTACTTTTGGTGTAACAGCAGTAAATTTACATGGAGTATTAAGGGTACATTTGGTATAAAATGTATAGGACCGCACCTCGGAGTGGTGAAGTCCTGTTTCTAAATAGGTGAAAAGAACTGTCCTTTTCAGCTGTTCAATGGCATTTGCTTGGTTCACCTGTGCTTGAAGTGTTATTCCTGGAGCAACAGCAATGTTCTAAAGCCTGCTCAACACATTCTGGGTCCCCTGTCTCTAAACATACCTACTGCTGCCTGCTGCTGAACTAAGTGTGGACAGTCGCGACATAACAATACTGATCAGATGTAAACAGTGCAACTCCCACTTTTCCAGGCACAAGAAATAACCATGGGAAGGCATGAGACAAACTGGATTTCCTAAGGAAATCAGCTCTGAGCTGCAAAAACACTGCTCATAGAATTTTAGCTCAGTGCTGCAGTGCAAAAGCCAACTTTTACCCTCCCAACTCCTACTGTCCCCCTCGTGTGCTGGTGTTGCCAGGGCACCCCAGAACACTGGAGCTGTCCTTTATTCCTGCTTGACAGGAAAGGTTATTGGAACACAGAGAAGGACAGATGCCACTCCTCGTGGGTGACAGGATTAAGTGCTGCTAAGGCTGGAAAAGCCTGTGATCCACAGTGACCTCTAGCTGGAAAGTTTGTTTCTCGAAAGCATTCCACCTGACGTGGAGATATTTTAGTGTGAACTTCCATTCTGGGTAAAGTAACAATTGAAAGAGATGACATGGACATGAAATGCCAAGATTAAGAGGAACCCATCCCACTACCGGAGAGTAAGTCCTCAGAGTCCTGCACTCTTTCTTCTGAACCCCAGTATACATACACACACAACTTTTCAAACACTTCTGTCAACTGTTCTACATCAAAAATAAAAAGTTACTTGGCAGAAATTAAATGGAGCTCAACATACATACAGTGCCTTCTGGAAAGTGAAGGACATGATAGCGTTCACTACATCATACATAAAATAACAACATACGGTGCCAATAAGCAAAATTAAAAGAGTATTGGGTGTGGGGCCTGATTCTCTAACAGACCCCCCCCACAATGAGAGACAACCTATGAAAATAAACACACAAATATACATAAATATCATTCTAAAATGCAACTTTAGTCCATTCCAGGAAGGCAATGTGCATGCAGTCCAGCTACAACTCTCTGCAACTGCAGACTCAAAGCTTCGGGGGGGAAGCAGGGTCCCTCAGATACTTCCCGTTTAGTATACCCAGAAATATAAACTATAGTAAAAATGCAGTATATGCCTGCAACTACAGCAAGTGAAAGATGTCAAAACCCAGAATTTGAAATGGCAGGGTTGTTCAGACAGCTCAAAATGCAGGCAACAACATGTCCCCTTCATTAACTCCAGCACTCGGTTATTATAAGAGAACACACAGCTGTACTTACACTGAAAGGGGCCAGAGATTCCCACCATTCGCTACTGGGTGAGAGAGCTCCAAATAAAGTTCCAGTCTGCAATACAGTCAGAGGCAAAAAACAAACCGAAGGCGAGAAAGAACGGAAGTGCCAGTCCAGATGGTACACGTCCAACAAAGTCAAATTTATTTGATGGATTCCAGATGCTGAGCAGCGGGATGCAATGACTTGTGGGGTCTCAACCAAAAAAAGTCTCCGAAATCAAGGTAGCAAAGTGGATGCGCCCCATCGGTGACTGCAGCCACAGCTTATTGGCTGGGTGAGGGTGAGCTGCAACGAGCTGCCCGGGTCTGTGGCTAAAGGGGCACCATCCGTCCGCATGGGAGAGAATAGCGAGCTCCTGCAATCAGTGAGAACAAGGCACCATCTTGGCTGCAGACAAACCGAGGCGGCCCCCGTAGTACTAGCACAAACTCCAGGGCTCGTGTGCTGTAGAGAGGCTGGCGTGTCATCCGCGGCACGACATGAGTTCTCACTCCTCTCTCTTCTCCTCCTCCTTTGCTGCCTCTACGCTGGCTGCTGCTGCTGTGGGCTCGCACGTCAACTGGCGCTCTGACTGCCTGCAGCTGGTCCACCGCCGCCGCTGCTACCCAGGTGCTGACAGGTGGGAGGGGCCTGGGTTGAGGGCGGGGATGGAGGAAGGGTGATAGACAGCTGTGTTGGGAGGAGGTCAGGGAGGTCAAGTATATGTTAACAACATACCTCTCAACTGTGCTACATTACTAGGAACGTTCCTCATTTTACTTCACAAAAGCTCCCTGTTCCACATTGTGAGGACTTGTTCCACATTCAAAGTCAACATTTCAAAGCAAAAATCCATAGTAAATAATGCAAAAAATATATTATTCAATTAATAACAGACTTTCTGAACACAAATACTACATTTTAACAGTGTTTTGAGCTTCTTAGGTAAAGATTTGATTAAGTGTTCCACATTTTGCCCATTTGTTCCACATTTTGACAGGCAATGTTCCACATTTGGGGGACAAAAGGTCGAGAGGTATGGTTAACAATGGGCAGGCCCTGTCCCTCGTGAGCAACCAGCCTGCCGCCCCTTTCCTCTTTCTGTCTTTGTCTCTGTGGACATACAGGCTTGTAGCTCCTTGATTATGCTTTTTCTCAAGCCTGCCTGTGTTTTAGGAGTCCAGACTGCCCTGCAGTAACCTAAGACAAACACTTTCTCTAGCCATCTGGAGAGCTCCTCCTGGCTTTTCTGCCTGTATCTCATCACCGTCTGATGAGACAGGACTGCTAGAAATCAAGCCACTCTCTAAGAGCTGCTCACTCTAATCCCCTTCTGTTAGCTGATTTCCAGTCTGGCTGTTTATTTGCGTTTGCATTAGATAATGGCCTCACATAAAGCAACTATACCAAGACTTTCCACTCCCTTATGTTGTTGGCCTGCCATTCTTGTGTTAACATGACAGAAAAACCTCACCTTAGACTATACAAATACCCTACCCTTTCCTTTTTGCAAAATACATTACAGGTGGCCACTGCACCAAAAAGCCTTCCACCATACAAGTGCTTTAGAGTAAAGTCTTTAGTAAACATTTGCAGTCAAGACATATTTAGATGCAGTTAAGCAAATGTTTATCAACTGGTCTCCATACATGTGCAGTGTTTATTGTCAATAAACAATTTACCCATAATTACTAAAACAGGATTTTCTTATGATTAAACAAATATGTATGTATGAATGTATGCATCCTGTTATTAAAAAATAAAACAAATAGACTATAACCTAATGCATTTATTAGCCTGACCACCTGTGAAAACAGACAACAGCATGGGGATTAATATCATCTCAATGCACTTAACAGTACTTTCTAAAATGGTACTGAAAAAAAATAAACTTGATTGGGAGACTGGTAGGACTCCTGGCATCTCAGATTAAATGTAGCCAAATGCAAGGAAAGATGCTACACTTGGGGAGGAAAAAGCAAAGCTGGGCCTGCACATTGTGGGGCTCCATATGTTGCAGAGGAGAAGGGAAAGGACCTGGGTGTCATATGAGGCATGGAGAAGAAAGATGAGCTGACAGAGAGTAAAAGAGGCCCCTTTCTGTGTTTTTTTTCTGCATTGCCTAGCTGCAGGCTCCAAAACTGTTTTTCCTGTGTTTTTCTATATTTTTAACTTCCTTTTTTTCAAAAGGTACTGTAAGATCAAAACTGGGTTATAAGTCTAATTAATTATTCATGAGCCTTGCGAGGCTCCTGATTGACTACTAGATCAGTCATGAACGTCTTAGAAATGATCAGTCCAGCTGCAAACTGACACTGTTTGGCACCCACGGCTTGTGCCACACAACTAAAACTGAAATAAAACTTTAAAAAAAATGAAAGTTGTTATTGTGATTAGACTTATAATTGCAATAACAACCTCAAAGACAGTCATTTCCTTGGATTAACGACTGGCTGGAGGGAGGTGGCCCTCGGCTGCACCTCAGGCCACCCATCCCCCCAACCGGTCATTAATCCCTTGGAAATGACCAGCTTCTTGGTCATTATTGCTTAATTACAGATGGAAATGGTGACAAGCAATTTACACTGTAATTGCTTTTTAAGATTATGATGCATTCATATAAGAGCAGCTCCCCTAGAAAGAGCAGAGTCCATTATAACATTTCTTTATTCATTTTAATTCCCTCTAACCAGCCTCATTTTCAGGGCCTGCTTCTATGCAAACATATGCCACCAGTATTGATGTATCTCTGCCCTCAGTATTCTATTCAAAGACATTTATAGGCTGTCTCCTTGTCTCTTCAGGATTGCCTCTTCACCTTATCATACTGTTGGAGGTCCATCTGAGATCTTAACGAGTAACTGTACACTTCAGCATGTGCTTTTATCAATAAAATGTTTCAGCTAATACAATTTACTAGAGAATACATTTTTTTCACTTTCAGTGTTCTTTCCCAAAATTGATAGCACATCTTGGTAGTCCATCTAAAAAAGCTGTATAGAAAATATTTGCTTCTCCCTTGTTAACCTCACAGTGTCTTGGTTTCGTGACACCATAATGCTCACTATGACAACAGACTGTGATGTCACAAACAGCAATTGTGTGGTTAGCAAGGGTGATTCAGATACAGTTTGAAAAACTCAGTGAAATGATTGCTGCATTATCTACAATATTTAGTAGACCAACAGCAGGGGGTAAGTAAATAAAATAAAAGATAACTAGAAAACAATAAAGTTAAAACATAACTGGTGCAAATCTAGTGTGTTTAAGCTTTTTATTATAATAATAATAATAAACTTTATAATGCACCTTTCAAAGTCAAGGCGCAGTACATGGTTAAAATAATATCACAATAAAACATCATAATAAAATAACCACAACAATTACAGTCAATCCACTTCGACACCATCCCCATATGCCTTATTCCATAGATAAGTCTTCAATGCTTGTTTAAAACACCCCACAGTCATGCACTCCCTGTTCCAATTGGTAGAGAATTCCAGAGGGTCGGTGCCACGAACATGAAAGCCCGGGCCCCTGAAGATTTTAAAACCACCCTCGGAATCTCCAACAACCCCTCATTGGCCGAGCGGAGCAGTCGCTCTGGGAGGTAAGGGACCAGAAGCTCTTTCAGGTAGTCAGGGCCTAGTCCTTGTAGGGCTTTATAAGTCAGTAAACCACTTTAAAGGTGATCCGCCACTGAACCGGCAGCCAGTGCAGTTCCCGCAGCACCGGTGTAATGTGGGAAGAACGAGGAATTCCCATCAGCAACCAGGCTGCGGAGTTCTGCACCAGCTGTAAGCGACATATATCAACCCCTGGAAGTCCAAAGTAGAGGGAGTTGCAGTAATCCAAATGTGAGGTCACAAAGCCGTGGATCAATGTAGGCAGGTCCCTGGACGGAACAAGGTGCTTGATCCTAGCGATGTTCCTCAGATGGTAAAAGGATAACTTGACGACATTATAATAGAGAGTTGCTCCTTAAAGTGTGCTTTGCCTGTAATCCCAGCATGCTTTCTGGTCTGTTGCCTGTTGCACACCTCATGGTAAACCTGCCCCTCACTGGAGGAATAATGTCCTCACACTGGGGCGACAAAAAGTTAAAAATAGAAAAACAGTTATTTTTTTCTTGCACTTCCCCAGCTTCACTTATTGGTGAGATGTGGTAATTCACTGTGCAGTGTATCCACCCAGAGTTGGTTACATTTACAGTCCCTTGCTTATTTGTGTTTATTTCTTCCAGTATTTTTCTGTGCCTATCTTTGCTAAACATTTTTTTAAATATAGTATAAGGATAATGTGCAGTGTGGGAGCATGTACTTGGAAATAATAACATTGGGCATTGTAGATAAACATTATTTAGAGTGCCCAGTGCCATTATTCCTGAGTACTAATCCTCCAACAACTCACATTATATGCAGTCTAAAAAAGCAGCCTTGTTTTTTTTTTTCTGTGTTTTTTTTTTGCCTAGCTGTATGTAACCCCCCTGCAAATGGGGGTTCCCAAAAGTCTTCCAGGAGCTTGTAGGAATGCTCCAAGCCTGGATGTCTTCAGCATCTAAGCTGTTTAAATGTGGTTCCAAGTGAGTGCTATTTGAGCCTCAACGTACTGTCTCTTTAAGAGCTGTCTGCTTTGCAGACATAATTAATTTAGAAGGGGGATTGTGTGTTTCAATGCCCGAATCCCACCTGAGCTGCGGTGTAATCGCTCCATTTTGCAGTCGCTGAAAGCGCAAAGGGAGCCCATCTGAAAGATGTAATTACTTGCCTGTAATCAGTTAAAGCATTAGTGAAATTGCAGTTTGTCTAACCTGCCTTTATTGCAGCTGGGACTCTGTGTGTGTTGCCCCTCCATGTTGGACTTGAACTGCTGTGCTGGACCAATCAGTGTGGGGAGACCTTTAAAATGGAGCCTGCTGCTGGCAAATCAGAACTTGGACTCTCAATTTTGAGCCAGCCACCTATGTACTGTATGGCCAGTGCCTCTGGGAAATGTAGTTTGGACCTTGGCCCCTTTTTACACCAACAGAGGGAGCTCTATGGTGAGTGACAGCTGAATCAGCCAACTGAACTGGGAGGAACTCAAAGGAAATGCCCTGCTCTGTTACTGGAAAGATCAGAACAGTTGTGACAGTGAAGAGAGAAGAAGCTATGTGCTTCTGCGGTGTATAGCTTTGCGCGGAAAGTGCATGTGAGGCCCTGAGGTTCGAGCTGCAGCTATTGTAAGTGCCAGTTCAGACTAAATCTGAGTTGTGAGGAGAAAGAAGGAAGTCTGAAGAGTGGAAACCAGGCTCACCCTGTAGAAGACTGGAGATATTGCTGAATTGCGCTCGATCTGTCAGGAACTGAAGCTGCTGTGTGTGCTCCCTGGTATTTTGCAGTAAGTGCCATCGGGATCGAGGAGCAGCCGGCCTGGTATAATACTTTCCTTTTACATATGAATGTGCGTAGTGCTTGTGGGAAATCACTATTTTCAATCCCCTGTACTGTATGCTGTCTGTTGAAGCCGGAAGCAAACCCCAGCTTGTCTCAGACTAAATCCATTTGCTATCAACTGCAGTGGGGTCCAGTCACAAGGACCTTATCTCCATGCCCTGTTGTTCCTGGCAATCCAGAAGAACATCCACCATCCGGTTCTCAGCTTGGGTATTGTGAGTACAAATCAGTGTATTCCCCTGCAGCCTGTTTCAATCACAAGTGTGTCATCTAATTCTTGTTGTTTCACTGCTTCATGGACTGAGCCATCTGGCTCCAGATTACAATTCGGTATTGTGCATGTATTTTCTTGTGCAGGGCCCCATCCATCCATCTGCACCTGCCAGTCAACCCCGGGCAACAGACCTGGCTAGCCCCTTCCCCCAACCTGGGTACCCAGAGTGTGACTGTCCAGACCCTGTATGTGTGCACAGTACTGTGATTTAATACCGCCAATTAACCTGATTTCCCTCTCCCATGTTCTATTCCCTCTAAATAAACCAGATTCAATGTTGTTGAACTTTAAACTGTCTGAAGTGTCAGTACCTATAAAACAAGCATTGTATTGGGTTGTGTATGTTGATTAACCTTGTTTTACAGGGGTCCCCAGAGACGTGCCGCAGAATCAGTCTCGAGGGTAAGTGGTACTTTATGAGTGAACAGTGTGTATATGTGGGGTATTGGGGCTGTAACTCCTGTGTACTGTGTGAGCCACTAGAGGGAATAAAAGGGGGTCTCAGTGTCCCAGAGGGCTGTGACCAAGCTAGTCTAACCACTACAAACCCTGACCTCTGGGTGGAGGCACCCATCATAGAACCTAGGCCCTTCAACCTGTCAATAGTCAAGCAGGCAGGGGTAGTAGCCCTTGGGATAGCGCCACCTTGGGGTTACATGTACTACTGCACAACAGCACCTTCAGGGGATGGGTTTGCTCTACCTTTGTTCAGTTCTTACCTCACATTATATAGAATAATGCCCAGGGGATTGTGTATAATGAGAATTTTATACACATCTGAGGTATGAGATACTACCTAAATTCTGAGAACGAAGTTCGAGGTTTATATACTAGCATCCCACACCAAGGGTATGTGTTAAAATTCAAGTTTTACACAGTCCCCTAGGCTTTGTTTTATATCATTGCTGGGATTCTGTTTTTGCAGCAAAGTCACCACTCCCACCCACATGGAGCAGGCCGCAGCCTGAGCTCTGTGTGGAAAAAAGTGAAAAAGAACCGCTCTACATGAAACTTGCAAAAGCAGCAAATGCAGAGCAGCAGTGCATTTACTGAAGTTGGCAATCAGAAAAAGATGGCACCAATACACTTTGGTGCTTCTAACCTGGCAGTTCTTCCTCAGCGGGCAGGGGTCACACCAGTCTGACACCACATTTCTGCTTCTGACTTAAAGATGCAAGACCCCAATTACTGGTAACGTATCAGCAGAAAGAAATGTAAGTCCTGCTCCTCACATATAGGCTTACTAACCTTTTTGGGGGGGATCTCTTTCTCCTCCCCTCAGCGTAGTTTTAGTTTAGGATTTCCTGGCCTTGCCTTCAGTTAATCTGTCACCAGGGGGCAGCAGCAAGGGGGGGTATAAAAGTCCTGGTTTGTTCTGGGAAAAGGGGACTGTGCAGGAGTCAGCGGTTGATGCAGGGACAGTGTACTGAAGGGGTCCCCCACTTCAGCCTAGTCAGGTCGGCAGGCAGCAGCATTGGTCTAATGAGGGGCTGATTCTTCATTTTGGGAGGGCAAGAAAGTGTAGTTGGTCATGAGGGTTCCAGGAGGGATGGCCCTGGTAGTTGGACAATGGCTACAGACCAAGGAATGTGCAGGACGCGGAAGGATTTGGACCTAAGGCAATGGGTGTACCGCAGATCAAAGGGGGTTCCTTAGCCCAGTTAAGATATGGGGTGCCCAACTAGTGGGGTTGCTTCAGTGGTGACAGCACTGAGGCAGGGCATCTTGGAGGTGGCTTTGGGATGCCGTACCTGTGTAGCACACTATCTGGGTGGATCAGTCTGGGGGTCAGGGTAGCACTGGTCTGGGATTTGCTATACGGCTTGCCATGCTTGTGTCTGGGGCAGGCACTGGGACCTACTGTGCCAGATCCGTCAGACCCATTTAAGGGCTGGGGTCTCCCTTTGAGAGCTGTAACTGAAGCAAGAAAAGGTGCCACCACTGTGCCATTTATTTTCAGCCCTGGGTTGGTAGGGAGTGCCCTCCTGTAAATCACATTTTTGGGCTCAGTTAGAGGGTTGTCTGGAGATCTTTTGGGAGGAGCCATGGAGGCTAAGGCTACAAATGCCCTGAGGCCTAAATGGCTCAGCTGGCATGGGTAGGAGTAAGTCACTCCCCTATTAGGATGATAAAGGGATTTGGAACTGCGAATAGAGCCTTGGGATGGAAGCAAAAAAAAGGTTTCTGTGAATGAAGCAGGTAGGACTTAAGGAGCCAGAGTGATCTAATTTTCTTAGATCCAGTATTTCAATACTGCTGCACACTGTTTGGAAAAACTCATAATTGAAATGCTAAACCTGAGCCTGCCGTTGTGTATTGCCTGTACTCTCAGCCCCATGGAGCTGCACCCATTAATTTACTTAATTGAATCTATCTGGATACAATCATTTTTGAACCTGGAATAAAGTTCATGGTTTTGGAAGTCTGTGTTGCTGGTGATTCTGTATTATTTCCTATAAGATGACTTCCAGTGATTTCTGTTTTAATTTGCTTCAAATGTTCTGGTGGGTTCTGCGAGAGAGCAAGGTTCGAACCCCCCCCCAATGTAGTGGGGCCCGTAGCAGCCTGAGGTATTCCGGTTTGGTGCTGTCTCTATATTTCCGTCGCCGCTGGGCCCAGGGAGAATGAAATCCTGGCTGGGAATGAGGTGGGCTGCTGCCATTTCTGATGACATCATAAGGTAGGCCAGCTTGATTATTACTGTTATGCTGCTGCAATCAAAGTGACTTGGCGTGTTTCTGGTTTGTAGTGGTGCCACCCTCCCCACAATGCCTAGTTACCCGGAGTCATAGAGGGAGGGGGGGCTCATCCGGGATCCTGTTTCTGTGCATTCCTAGCACCTGATGGCACTGCTATGGGGGGGAGGAGTCATGGGGGGGCCTGGCTGGCCTGGGCCTGTGTCAGTGTGGCGTAGTTGTGGCAGGATGTAGGCCTGTTTGGGAGCTCCATGTGGGCCTGGTGCTCTCTCTCTCTCTTGTTGGCATCTCTGTGGCTAGGAATAAGACACGTGGTGAAAAAGGGGAACTGTGATTGGTCAGCTTAAGAAAGGTGTTGGAGCAGAGCTGTGTCTGAGGCGCCATTTTCTGTGGACTGAAAGAGAGAGGGAGAGTCTTCAGAGTGTTAGCAGCCCTAAATGAGCATTTTGCAGAATTTTAAAAGGAAAAAAAAAAGCTTTTCTGGTAAAGATCATGGCGGACAGCTATAAGCCTAAGGAGGAGTTTCATGCAACCATTCCCACCTCCCTGCTTTCATGGCTATGGGATTTGACAAGGAGGGGACAGGCTAAAGAAAGGTGCGTATGCTGTGGATATAGAGGTGGAGGGGTCGTCAAGCTGCCTATTTGTGCCTTCTACTCCAGTGCTGCTCCCAGTGGAATTTTTGAAGGGACGCCTCTGGGAGACCCTTGGTATTACCCTGCCAGTTTCTCAGCAGGCTCAGCATCCCTGTTATCCCATGGAAGTTTGGATCCAGGAGCTGAAGCCTGGTTGGAGGTGCAGGAGAGTGGTGATTAGGTGATCACAGTGAAGAAGAGGTCCCTGGATGTAAAAATGGAGGCCATGGATGAGACTCTTGAGAGTGGCGACGGGGAGCACAGTCATCTGCCCAGCTCCACCCCGCTGGCTGCTGACTATCCCTGTGGCAGAAGGTGAGGTAGAAGTCTGCAGTTGGCATCAGGGGACCCCCAGGTCCCAGGGAGTCTCCAGCGGGATCCTTGCCTGGCAACAGCGTACCCGGTTTGTCATCTGAAGGTGAAGCCCCTCCACCTTATAGTGTTCACCTGGTGATAAAAGTGGGGCTCACTAAGGTGGAGGTAAATAAGGAGGAAGTTTGGGATGAAACTGCTCCAGAGATTGCTGGAGGACCCCCAAAACATTACCAGTTTGCCAGTCATGAGCTCCAGCGAGTGATCCCGACCTTTCCACCGTCCTGCCATACCTCTTCCAGACAACCTCCACACCTCATGGCACATAGCACCCTGAGAGCACACATGGATCGGCCTGGGCTGCGGCGACCCGGCTAATATGGTGCACAGAATGGTGTGTGTGCTGAGCCACAGGAGGCTAGAAGAACTAGCGTCAGGGAGCTGCCTGAGTGGTCTCAAGCTGAGCAGTGGATCAGAAGGAAGATGCATGCCAAATACCCTTATGCTGAGTACCCCTACGTATTGGAGCACTTCTGGGATGTGATTGAAGAGAAGAGGTTGGATTGGGTCTTTAGAGAATGCCTTAACAAGCTACTATAGCTCATCCAGAAAGCCCATTCTGTGTGTTTCTCTGATCCCTGGGCTGAGCACAGGTTGTTCAAGCACTTTGCCCTGGTGCAGGACCATGCAGGGTGCCAGGTAAAGTATTACATTATATCTAAAGATTCTTTTGGAGATTATATCACCAAACCTGACCTGGATTTCTATTTTCCTCGGAAAGGTGCCCCCCCCCCCATTTAGAGCCCAGTGGACACTTGGAGCCCCCAAATTGAGCCAGGACTATCTCCCTTGCTTGGCTTCAGTGGAAAGAAATTAAAATGACTGCTTTGTGGTGTTTTATAGAAAAACAAGAATTCAAAGTGTTTGTGCCCAGGGAGATCTTTAGTCCCCTTCTATTGGACCAGCCCTTACTCATTTGTTATTTCTCCCTGAGACTGTGCCAGGACCTTGATCTGTCTGGTCATTTTTTGGAAAAAAAAAATAAACTGTGTTTTTTATTTATTTTTTTAAGAAAAATTACTGAGAACCTGTTTAATTGTTGTACTAGTTAGCATGTTTAATAGACAGCCTGGCATCCAGGGATCGACAAATTTTAAAATCTCATGCTAGTCCAGGACAAGTGGCCTTGACAAAAATGGTAGTCCTCGAGTTCCGAGTGGTAGTCCAGTACATTTCAATTGAAATATTAAACCGACTTAACAGAAATAAGTTAAATGGTGTGGCTGTGTGGCAGGGCTTATATGTTGTACTATTATTTCATAGGATGGATGGAGAGTGTAGAAGAACTTCATAAATCAGGAAAAACAATATTTTCATATATTTTTTGTTAATACAGGCCAGGGTAGTACAGGCGGACACTAAAGACCCCAGGCAGAAGTCTGTATTGAAGAGATTGGAGAAATGATACAGAATTAGTTAAGACAAGCCAAAACCAGTTAGCCGTTGGTTGAGAAGAACATGAAATGGTGATTAAGGGCTAGGCCAGGAAGAAGATGATGGGGCACTGGGAGCAGGAGTACTAGCATCAAGAAGATCATCATCAGCAGAAGCAGCTAAACCAGAAGATAATGTATCAGCAGTAACAGCATGCCCACGAACATGTCAGTGCCTGGACCAGAGAGCAGCCAGTGGTTAATTGCTGGATCCGGATCAAAGTCATGCAGTTCAGGACCTTCTACTGCTATCTGCAGGAGAGACTGTAGTGAATCATCAGCCAGCCTTGTCCTGATTTTTGTTTTGATTAGGTTCTGAACAGAAAAAACTCTCTCACATTTTGCAGTCGATACACTCATTGCCATGAGTATTTCAACTAAGTCAAGAATGTGTATAATCTGGGGTGTTTTTTTCTTTCAGTAATCTGGTATATACCTGCAAATAGGGTTTTCAATGGCAGATTTCAATATTGTTTTAAATGCAGCATACTCTGACTTTATATGTTCCTGCTGCTCCTCCGTAAAAAAGTGAAAATATTCTGCCAGGTTTGCAAGTTCAGAGGTCCCAAACACCGCTAGTTGGTCTCTTGGCAGATCAAACTGCTTAAAATCTAAGCAGTTGAACCATTTGAGAAGCACGTCTGAAAAATTTTTAAATCTGTTGTCAATATACATTATTGCTGCATCTATTAAAGTCTGCAGTTGTCCATCTGTCACAAAATTGATTTCTGGGCAGTTGCCTCTGAATGGGAAATGAACAGTCTTCTCCTCCCCTCCCCTCTTTGTCACAACATATTCCATACATTTCTGTTCTGGTTTGTAATGGCTGAGGAAAGCTGCCATGTATTGCCCTGGCATGGTTTTCAGTTCCATAAGCTGGAGTAGGCAGGTCTCAACAAGCTGTGGAACTTCCAGTATTACTATGTCATCTCGTTGAAACTGCAGTGACAGGTTTTTTAGTATTGGCAGGAAATCTTGCAGTATATGGATAGCTTTTACAAACTGCACACTCTGTGTTTCTTTTAAGAGGCTCTTTGTTTTTGAACTTTCATCACCAGCAGTCAAAGATGCATGTAGGTGTTGTACAACAGTGGGTAGGTTAACCTGAACTGCATGTACCGAGCGTGACCTACTGGCAAGCCATCTCCACTTGTTTAATTGCAGTAAAGTGCGCCAGATCAGTATCCATCACGTTAGCAATTTCTTGGAGCTCTCTCATTTTTTGGACTATAGTGATAAAATTTAAATATTCCCTGAGAGTACTTTCCAGCTTTGATACAAATGGATTTTTTTAACACATCGAGAACTGCCAGCTCTAGCTTATGGGCAACGCAGTACGCCATAATTATTTCAGGGACGACAGTGTTCCGCAACTTTGCTATGGTTCCTCCTCTTGCCCATCATGACACTGGCCCCATCAAAATTTGCTGAAATAAGCGGTCCTGGATTGTTAACATTTTGTAGATTACTGAGAGGAAGATTTACTGACTCCAATGCAGTTGATATTGCATGGAATACACCTTCTGCATGTGCATGTTCCAGTGGCACAGCTTGGATAAGCAATGTATGCACCTGTTTTGAATTAGGTTCAACAAACCTTAAGAAAACATTTTCCCACTCAGTTATACTGTAATCAGTACTGCCGTCAGCAAGAACTGTCACATACTTAACATTAGCAAGAGTCTGCATCTGGGTTCTGGATATCACTGCTGAAATAGCACTGCAAAAGTCCCTGGCTCGCTTATCGTTAGTATAATTAGAACCTAACTTAATGCCATTTTTTTCCTGTAATTCACAGAGCCACTCCATGTCTGAGAAAGGGCGAAGATTTTTGGCTATGGAATACGCTGTGTTAAACAGGCGTCTCATCTTTGCTTTTGTGGCCTCTTCCAACTGTGCAAAGGCTTGGTAAAGTGGTGACTCACTAATCTCACAACATACTGCTCGTTGGCCACTTTCCAGAATATGTTGATTCTGGCATAGCACATGTGGATTGGATTTTCATGTGCATAGTGACTCAATGCGAAAGTTGTTAGAGCCTGTGAAAGACATTTGTTTTTTGAAAATGCTGGAGTTGCAATACTGGGATACCTTTCACATAGTGTGCAGTACATAAGCCCTTTTATCATCGTATCTCAACCATTTATAAGTGGACAGCCAATGACACTGAAATAGTCTGGCCCTTTTCTCTGGTCATATTTCTTGTCTTTACTACTCCCAACTGCCACCTCATTATCAAGCAGTAAACTACGTTTCTTAGCAAGTGACACAGGGCTTTTGAGATAAGGCTACTAGGGCTTCTCTGTTTACATCAAGTACCTGGTCAGCAATTATATCCAGAACCACAGATGCAGATTCAGTTTCATGACTTTTATCTGTGAAGTAGTACCAGACTGTGTTTGTCTCGTAAAAGATGGTGCTGCTGCTGACCAGAGAGACAAGAGACTTTGTTGTTTGGCTTTGTTCGTCTGCATATTGTCCATATAAATTTGGTGGTCACTTTTTTTTAAAGACTAATGGAACCAATAATAATAAACTTATTTTAAACACTGGTGTCTGTGTGTCCTTTTTTCACTGGTGGGCTCATAGGTTGGGTTTTCTTTCTATACACTGCAAGTTGTCTTGTCCTGTAACAAGTCAGGCAGCTGGCTGCAGAACACTCTCCACACAGTCACTCACGCTCCTCTCTCCAGCACAGCCCAAGCCCACCCCAGTTAGGCTCCCTTATTTTACTAATAATTACACTTGTATTATATATATTTTTACTATATTTCTCTTTTTGTTTCTTGGGTACTTCAAGCCAAAGCCAACCAACTGGCTGCAGGACACTGGGTCCTTCACTCCCTTTCACAAAATCTCTCCAACAGCCCAAGCCCATTGCATAGCCCCACACCACACACAGTTTGAGTTATAGGCTTATTTCTTACTATACTATCTTTTTTTTTACTAACTTTCTCAAGTCAGTCCTTTCCTTCGCCCCTCCTCTCTCAAGCTCCTCCTTCACTCCTTTACACACAATCTCTATCTCAGCTCCTCTCCCAACAACCCACCAGCCTCTTCCCTTATTTTCTTTCTTTTTTTGCTTTCTTTTTATTATTTTATTTTTTCTTTGTCTATGCAGCTAGTAGTCAAATAAACTGCTGTTTTTACTGGTGGGCACTGGGCAACACAAAGCTCCCCGCCCCACAGCAGTAGTCCCCTGCCCTTGCTTTCTTCCTTTTTATTTTCTGTAGTCAGTGACACTTTATGCTGCTGCTAGTTCTCAGTTGTCACAGACGGCAGACAGTACCAGACAGTCCCCCCTCCCAAGTTTCTGTTTTGTTTCCTTTCTCCTTGTTTAAATTATTTTTTTAGTTGTTTAACCAGGTATAGCACACTAAGCTAAGTGACCTGGGAGCACAAGGAGGTTAAGTGACTTGCTCAGGCAGTATGCAAGTGGAAGCTGTGGGATTCAACCCAGGTCTGGTCTGCTGGATGTCACCAGATTTGCAGCTCAGAGCCTTAGACCACTGCACTATACTGCCTACTTAATTTATTTTATAAGCGCCTTGGTTTGCTTTCACCCTGTTATGCCCAACCTAACCCTTCTCAATATTTTATTTACCCTGCCTGCACACTCCTTATTTACTCAGATTAGTCTCTTCTTCATTAATTTTGGCAAAACTGGCATGGCTTGCTTGTCTGCTGCACTAATGCACTTGTGTGCAGTCAACAGTGCTCAGCCACGTTGCCCCCACTCCTTAGTCCTCCTAGCTCCTGCCTTCCCTCCTCCCCGCTCTTCACTCTCACCAACCCTCTATCCTTAATTCAGTTTTAAATTTGTTTTCCGAGTAGTCAAGTCCACTCCACACACACAAAGAAAGGTCTTTCATGATCCCCACTCCCGATATCCACAACAACGGACTGTTTAATTTGTGTATCCTCTAGTATCCTCCAACAGACAGTGAATGAGGGGCTCTAACGCAATGCACGCCTTACACTCGTCTCCACTATCGCCCAAATCACCACCGCGCCAATGGGCATTCTTTGTATCACTTACAGTTCAAGATTGTCTTCTCATTTTGCCGCATACGCAGTCTGACACTTGCTCTCCTCCGCTTTCCTCCGACGAGGCGCTGCTCAGGCTGCCTCCTGATGCCACTTCCGTAGGCTTCCATAGGCTGAGGCAAGCTCATACACTCACCGCTCGTTCCCGACCAGTAGGTGCACAGCCGAAGCAGTGAGCACCCTACTGGTGGAAGGTAGAACTGCAGCAAAGATTTTTAAATCAGTGCTAGCCCGTGGACAGGTGGCACAACAGAAAGTGCTTGTCCCTGCACTGTATCTGGTAGCCCGGGACGTCGGGCAATAGGATTTGTCGAACCCTGCTGGCATCTAATTTCCTGTTTTTAGAATCTAAAATGTTTTATGCCTTGCTAATTTATCATTTTTTTCTCCCAGTTTAATTTCACCACATTTGTTCCGTAAGGTAGGGCAAGAGGGGCTTTTCTTTTGGGGGCTGGCATCCTCCTTGGCCTCAGGGACTATGTTGTGAGTGTGCATACCCATTTGGTCTCCTGGTCTCCTGGGGGCGTCAGTGGCCTAGTATGCCCCGTTTCCAGGAGGAAATGTTTTTTTATAAGGGGGGAAGAATATAAGTCCCCTCCTGGGTAGTGGGTTTACTAACTTTTTTGGGGGGTCTCTTTCTCCTCCCTCCCAATGTAGTGTTAATTTAAGATTCCCTCTCCGGCCTTGCATTCATTTATTTTGCCACCAGGGGGAAGCAGCAAGGGGGGTATAAAAGCTCTGATTTATCCCAGGAAAAGGGGAGAGTGCAGAAGTCGGTGGTGAGTGCAGGGACAGTTCCCCAAAGGGGGGGCCCCCCTCTTCAGCCTAGTCAGGTTAGCAGGCAGCAGCGTTGGTGTGATGAGGGGCTGGTACTCTGCTTTGGGAAGGCAAGAAAGTGTAGCAGCAGTCTTGAGGGTGCTGGGAGGGTTGGCCCTGGTAGTTGGACATCGGTTGCAGAGCAAGGAATGTGCAGAAGGTGGAAGGATTTGGACCTAAGGCAATGGGTGCACTGCAGATCAAAGGGGGTTCCGGAGTCCATTTAAGGTATGGAGTGCCCAGACAGTGGGTCTGCTTCAGTGGTGGCAGCACTGTGGCAGGTGGTGGCTCTGGGATGCCATACCTGTGTGGCACACTATCTGAGTGGATGAGTCTGAGGGTCAGGGTGGCACTGGCCTGAGATTCACTATAGGGCCTGCCGTGCCCGTGTCTGGGGCAGGCCCTGGGACCTACCATGCCCTGGATCTGGGGTAGGTCCATCAGACCCATTTAAGGGCTGAGGTCTCCCTGTGAAAGCTGTAACTGAAGCAAGGAAAGGTGCCACTGCTGTGTAATTCATTTTCAGCCTAGGGCTGATAGGGAGTGCCCCATGTAAATTGCATTTTATGAGCTCAGTGAGAGGGTTGTCTGGAGATCTTTTGGGAGCAGCCATGGAGGCTAAAGCTGCAAATGCCCGAGGCCTAAATGGCTTGGCTGGCTCGGGTAGGAGTAAGTCACTCCCCCATTAGGAGGATAAAGGGATTTAGAACTGCTAATAGAGCATTGGGATGGAAGAAAAAAGTTTCTGCGGAAGAAGCAGGACTCAAGGAGCCAGAGTGGTCTAATTTTCTTAGATCCAGTAATTTCAATACTGCTGTACGCTGTTTGGAAAACATCAAAATTGAAACGCTATACCTGAGCCTGCTGTTGTGTATTGCCTGTACTCTCAGCCCCATGGAGCTGCTCCAGTTAATTTACATGATTGAATCTATCTGGGTCCAGACATTTTCAGGCCTGAATAAAGTTCGTGCTTTTGGAAATCAGTGGTGTTGGTGAATTATAAATTCCTATAACATGACTTCTAATGAATTCTGTTTTAATTTGCTTCAAATGTTCCAGTGGGTTCTGTGAGAGAACAAAGTTTGACCTCCCCCTTGTAGTGGGGCCTGTAGCAGCTGGCGGTATTCAAGTTTGGCGCTGCTTCTATGTTTCCATCACTGCTGGGCCCAGGAAGAGTGAAATCCTGGCTTAGGACAAGGTGGGCCGCTGCCATTTCTGATGACATCATAAGGTGGGCCATCTTGATTATTACTGTTATGCTGCTGCAGTCAAAGTGACTTGGAGTGTTTCTGGTCTGTAGTTCCACCCTCCCTGCAACACCCAGTTATCCTTAGACATAGAGAAAGGGGTGGAGGACTACACAAATTAATAGTGCAAAGTGAAGATGCATAAATTAAAGTGTACACTACCATATATTACTGTGTTTGACCTTGTAAGTCCCTGAGCAGCACAGAGGTATTTTAGTGGTATAACTAGGTGGTGGCAGCAGAAAAGTGAATCAGACCAAACTACCCTAGAAGCTGGTATGGCCCAAAGGTTAGTTTGTCACAAATTAGTGGCAGAGCATTGGGACCAGTACACAAATTTAAAGTCAGAATTTGTGGGCAGTGGGCTTGCCTGGTGAATTAGGAACTCTGAGAGAGAGCTAAAAGTCTTATCTGGCACACAGAGAAACAGAGATTGCAGTAGAAAAGTTACCTTAATAGTCATGAAACAAGATATTCAAAAAGGTCACATCTTTTACTACTGTTCTTTTTATCTCTAGAAACACAGCTTAGTGTAGAGTAATTAGCAATTATGAGCTCCTCAACATATTGCAAATTTCATGTGCCTCAGCTCCATGAGCTGTGCAAAGAGAGAGGGATTGCCTATAAGTCGGGATGTAAGTTTGTCATGGATGAGGTTTTAATGACTCATTGTTTGTTCATGAAATCATTAGTAAACAGTAGTAAATGTTGTGACACTGTCATCATTGCTACATTCTGATGACACTAGTGAAAGTCATGGAAGTCCTAAATAAAGATCAAACATCATGGAATCAATGACGTGTATGACTGCCATGACAAACTTACATCCCTACCTATGAGGGCCTGACAAAGATAGACTCATGGAAGCCCTGCAGGACCAAATGCATGGGAGGCAGGGGGTCAGTGAGTAGTATGACCAGATGCCTGTGGAGCAGGGGGTCATTGAGGAAAGTGAACAAAGTAGGGAGACTGAGGTCATGGAGGCTGAGCCAGACTTGAACCTCGAGCCACGCAATAGTGAAACAGTGCAGCCCAAGCCTGAGTCAAGAACCGGTGCAGCAGAGTCTCAAAATCAGCCTGAGCTCATGAAACTGGAGCTTGCACTGACAGAGGCAGAACTGCAGAGGACAAGGCTTGAGAGGAATAGAGGAAGGCTGGAGGTTGAGGAAAAAGAGAAGGCACGCCAGCATGAAATCCTGATGCAGCATGAGAGAAAGCATCAGCATCAGCAGGAGGTTCTCATATGAAAAGTAAGACAGAGAAGGAAAACGAGAACGGAAGGATGGAAAGAGAGAGAAGGAATGAGCAGAAAGAGGAAAGGAACACCAGAACAAGAAAGAGATGTTGACCATGCACCAGAAAGCACCACAACAATCAGTAAGTAATGGCATAGGAAGAAGAAGATGAAGAATCAGCATTTATATAGTATTTTTCTTACACAGTGTATCCCAAAGTGCTTTACAAGCAATGCTAGACTGGTAGTGAAGTGACTGAATGTGTATAGGTGGCCATATCACACATCAACACCCACACGCAGCCTGGACAATTGCATGAACCAATTTTATGGGAAGGAGAATATTGGCCAGGATACCAGGGAAAGTCCCTTACTCTCCTGTAGGGGGCCCTTGTTGATGTGAGGAGATTCACTTGATGGCCAGTACTGAGAGTGAATGGTCACAGGAAAATACAGATCTGAAATTTGTCATGGAGATACAGGAGACTATGCCTCAAGGAACCGCTGTGGAGGCGGCAGGGATGCAGCCACAGGATTGCCAGCATTGTGCCCAAGACAGCAGTTTCCCATTGATGACGGTGGAGGGATTAAGCCTAGAACAGAAAAAGCTCTGCTTAGAGGCAGAGCTGGAAAATATCGGCATACTACTCACTACAAACCGGGAAAAACAAGAAGAAGAGTGCAAACGGAAACGCTCAGTTACTTCACCCACCAGCGTGGGTTCATTTGGCCCAATGAAATTACTTGCAGCAGCAGACAGGATGGACATAACGTTGGAACAGGAAGGAACAACCCTGCAGCATGATTGAGCGCTGGGGATGATCAAACATGGTCACTGGAGCAGGCCCTGCAGACAGCAGGCTGGATTGCTATGCAGAATGGGGACTGCAAACCGGACCCCACAATCCCTGTACTTGGAGAATGGGATGATTATCCAGCAGATATGGCATTGGGGACAGCTCCCCACATATTACCACCTACGGACTCTGTAGACTGGCCAGGTAATGAAGAACCCATGGGGGTTCCATCTTCTTTTCATATTGACTGTGGCAATGGGGGGGGGGGCTAGGCCAGAGAACAGTGGTCAGCAGATGAGAAAGCCTACGCTAGGCACCGGGAAGGCAGGCCCCGAACAACCTATGTACACTAGCCACTTTCACAAGCTGGTGGAACTGGCTAAATGGTAGAACGCCATCATATTACGATATATGGGGAATAGAGAAACTATTCCAGATCATTTTTATGTTGGTAAAATTCTTTTAAAACAGACCCTGGGTTTTTCCCCATCTGAGGTATATGCGTTGATGCACGCACAGGGGGAAACCACATATGACATTAGTTTTAGGACCCCTGCCCTGCTGGAGAAATTCTGGTGCAGGTATGCGAATCTCAAAACCAGCCCTCTATGGGTAGGCTTCATTGTTATCCCCTGACTAAGCAACCTTTCTGGGTTATAACAATATTATTCCATAATGAAGGGGTAAATATAACCAATATTGTATTCTGGCTGGAGAAAAGGTGTGCATCCAGGGAAACCCGACCCCCATACTGGATGAGGAAGGGCTTTGGAATGGAGGTTGGAAACTCAAAATTAAACTATAATCAGGGCCCCTACTTTTCTGCGGCACAGTAGGACCAAGTTCTGCGGCAAGACTACCATTTGCCGCAGAACTGCGGCGGTGGTTTGTAATTTCTGCGGAAGTTCTGCGGCACTGACAAACTACCACATCACAGTGTCAGCTTGTCATCATGACTTCACTTTCATGGCACTGGTTATAGCAGTCAGGATGGTGGAAAGCACAATAACACTAGTTCAAAAAATAACAGATTTATAAAAATAATTTTATGCCTAAAAAGGCAAAACAAATGTCTCTCCCTTAAGGTCTTAGACTGTTGCATAAATAACATATGCAGAGGGGATCTTATGTGATAAATAAGGTATTTCTATATGCATGATATCTATCCCACTAATGAGGTTTCCACTGTCTATCACTTATATATTTGTTATGTGCATTCTACACCACTCATGAGGTTCTCACTGTGTATCACTTATATATTTATATGCAATCTGTAGCATAGTTACAAATATGCATATGTGTGTGTGTGTGGTGAGAGAGACAGAGATACTGTGTGTTTGTGTGGGTATATATACATACTGTATGTATATATATATTTTTTTAATTTCCATGAACTTGCATCCTCATTCATACAGGTCCCACATTGGAAATGGAATAGAGGAGTTATTGCAAAACTCATTTTTCATGTCAGCTTGCTTTTCCTGACACACTGCGTAACACCATCAGGCCATGACATGCATGTGAACCAATTGTGAGATACAGCTCTCTTGCCCGTCACAATGTGTCCACCATGTGACAGAACACTGCACCATACCTTCCCAGGTTCCGAGCAGTGATGTGTTCCACCAATCCTTGTGCTGCCCAGCCAGCTCCCAGAGCTAATCTCTGAACCTGAGTTGCTGGCATGGAAACACAGCATGCTACCCTCTGGCCCAACAGCTGTCCCTGCACACAACATTTCTCAATAACTTTTAGGTGATTCTATCAACCAATGACAAAATGTAATCAATAACCCTGGCAAAAATGCGTACAATGCAATAATTTATTTAACAGGACTATTCTTTCAACAGGTCTACACATTATTATATTTCACATTTCTGGGCATTATTACTTTATTTTTTTTTTTTAATTTCGACAGTTACATTCATTTTACCAGTTATTCATCTCAGATAGTGTCTCTATACCTTAAAGGCACAAATAGGTTTGTACAAAGTGAGGTATGGACTTTACAGGTCTGTGCTATTGACAAGGTTTTGTTTAAGTTGGCCCTAGTGCAACAATGTAAAATTGAAAATTGTATTAGGCTGTAGTGCAGGTTGAGCAAATATCACCATGCATGATGTGCTGTGCCACCGTCTCTGGCAGTGAGTTGTGGTAGATAAGTGACTGTTCATTTCTGTTGCAGAATGCAGCCATTTCATTAGCTAATATATGATGTTATAGCAATGATAACATTACATTCTGAACATATGGGGGGGTTTTGGATATAAAAAGAGAGGAAGGGAACCAGATTCTATGTATAAACAGAAATAGTAATAAAAAATCACCAAGAAGAGTGAATTCTGCGGCAACGCAGAAGTTCTGCGGTAGACTGCAAGTTCTGTGCAAAATTCTGCGGCTGCAGAATTCTAGGGGCCTTGACTACAATACACCGACCAAGACATTGTACATCTTCCCAACTGTTTTTTCATCGGGTGAGACAAAGGGTTTCTGTTTTACCCAGGCCAGCCCAGAATGTGTTTTGAATGTGGGTTGAATAGACATATCAGCACGACTTGTGAGGTTATCAAATGTACCCATTGTGGAGATACAGGCCATGCTAGTGCCCATTGCTTTCAAGACTCAAGGTGTAACTTGTGTGAGGACTTAGGGCACACCTTCACAGATTGTCCATGGGCGGCAAAGAATACAGAGAATGCTGAGTATGGGATCTAGGATCATTATATCAGGGAAGCGACGAAACAACCATCTGCACCTGACAGAGAGAGTCCGGGTAACAGACAGGGGCCTGGGGCTGCTGAACCCCCCAGTCCCACACTACACCCATGTAAAGAAGTGGGTCAAGCAGATACAGATCAGGGTGAAGGGGACTCACAGATGGACATGGCCTTCCCCCTCCAGCATTGATACCACCAGAACAGGAATTCACAGCGGTTCTAGGGAAGAGAGGGAAAGGCACTAAATCCAAACTACAGAAACAATCTGTAGAACAGCTGGAAGACCCAAACCCTTTTGATGTGCTTCATGAGGTGCCTCCTGATGTGGAAGGGGATTTGAATGGTTGTTTAATGCAAGCCTCACAGCTGGGTCGGCCCATAGAGACTGATGTGGTGGAGGACTGTAGGCCTGAGCCTACAGTACACAGAGTGGTAGAGTGACTACGGCATCCAGCAAAGTGAAAGGAGGACTTCAGACATAAATAACTGCTGTGTTATTTAACTTTAAACTTGCATTTTTGAATGCAAATAATATTCAGTCTGAATCAAAACGTTTAAGCACTTATGCTTAATTTTCTAGATCTGATGTAGACTGTCTGTTCTTGCAAGATGTTCGCGTCCACTCTCTGGGATCACTGGAAGCGGCTTCTACTGGTTGGGTATGGGGTGACAGTTTTTGGTCACAGGGAAGGGATGTTTGTTCAGGTGTTGGGCTATGTTTTTTTTTCAGAGGTTACAGTACTTCGGCACCTAGAAATGTTAGAAAGAAGAGTGTTGCTCTTGGATGTTCAGTGGAATGGCTTGTTACTATGACTCCTGAATGTGTATGCCCCCCAGTTGAAGCATGATAGGGTACAACTATTCCACACCCTGAAACCCTTTTTATTTAATACTATGCCAGTGCTTATGGGGGGAGATTTTAATTGTACCCTGCCAATCCAGGGAGCGGGTTGGCCATCTAAAAAACTGTATTGTGATACTAACTGCTTACAGGATATTATTACGGATGTAGGTCTCATGGATGTTTTTGGAACACGGTTTCAGACAGCCCTGAATACTTACTTCTGTGGGCCCCATTCCTCTAGAATTGATTATTTTTTTATTTTTGCCACTGTGCAGATACAAGATGCTCAAGTGATGGATGTTGCTACATCTGATCACAGAATGTTAATAACCATAGTAGGCAGCCTTCCAGAGCAAAGACGAGACCCGTGAGTTTGGAAACTTAACTTATCATTACTAGAGGTGCCCCAGATTCAGGGGGGTTTTGGCTTTGTGCTATCAGCACGGAAATCAGTCTTTATTTTGTATGAGGACACGAATGCCTGGTGGGAAGACACAAAACAGGAGATTAGATGCTACTTTCATACAATGGGGAAACTTAATGGGAAACTTAAACAGGACAGACAAAGCTTTTTACGGGGTCAGTTAGAATTGTTGCCTGAGTTACAGTATGGTAGTATTTCTTTTTGTGACTTTTTTCTTATAGAACTTAGTCTCTGTTCTCATACACATTCCAAAACTGTGGAGCCCATGGGTTCTAGAGGAGCTGGGGTCCATCTTAGAGTCTTGGGATTCATGTAGACCTATAGTGAAACAAATGAAGGTCTCAAGGCTGCCCTCTTATTGGAAGAAGATGGTAGGTAAACTAAAAGTTTGATGGGTAACATGTCAGCAGCTCACTATTGGATCCAGAAAGGAAGTATATAAACGGATCCAGGAGACACACTATACTGAGGACCCTTGGTTTGTGGAGCAAGGGTTTATGGTGCAGAACTCACTCACACAAGTTTTGAATAGTAAACGGTTCCCTGCATACAAGTGGGATTTTTTATGGTTATGCATAAATAGGAAATTAGGGGTTAAAGGGAATATGAAACATAAAGCACTGACGGACCGGGTCTGCCCCAGTGATACTACATGCTCTGGGGTGATAGAATCTATGCAACATTTATTTATGGATTGCCCCTTCGTGGTTACCTTTTGGAATTCATTTCATAAATTGTGGCCATTGAGTCCATTTGGACAGTTGACCTTGGAAGTTTGGGTCAATGGACTTTATCCACAATCATGGACTAAATATGACATCTGTACTATACAGTTAATTATAGGATTTATAAAGTTTCAACTGTGGCAGGCTCAATGTGAATTGACTCTTAGGAAACAACTGAAAATGAGTGAACAGGTGCTATACTCCATCCGAGGGGATATCACTCGATGGAGACCTTTCTCCTATACAAATTATGGTGGTGGAATATGACCTGGTTGGATACAGGTTGATGAGGGGTGTTCCCCATACTCCAACTTCAGTTAACTCCCCAGTAGAGGCTTTAGGCCTTTGTGTAAGCAATTTCTATATGATGATTGTATGAGGAGGATTTCCTTATGATGTATGTTATTCCTGTACATTATCACAATTTTTTACACAGTCTATATGTATTGTACATATTAATGAGCTTCCCCCCCTACAATTTTTCTTTTTTAAGGGAGTTGGAAGTTCATGATAGTTTAGGATTTCCTTCTGTATACTTATTAGACAATAGCATAAGCCAGGTATGGCTTTAATACTTTTTTGATCTGTTTTACTTTTTGCCCTATGATTGGTGATGTTTTTAGTGAACTAACACTGTGTGTATTCAATGGTTTGCTTCAATTGTATTAAACAATTCACCTACTTCTTTGGTTGGGTGGAGGATGGGGTTCACATTCAGTGTGGTATTATGCTGAGGTTGAAGTATGCCTAATATGTTGCGTGGGATTATGGTTTTTCATATGTATTGCTTATTTATGTTTGGTGCTATAGTATGAAGTAATACTCTTGTTATGTATGATATTTCCCTCTTCTGCTTGTATATTTATAATTTTGTTGATTTTCTGGTTTTTTTTACTAATTTTGTATGAAGTAATACTGATTCATTTATATATTCCTTTGTGATATGAATAAAAATTCCCCTACTCTTTTTTGTTTTGGGAAGGGGGCAGCATTTATTAATAAGTGTTGGGACTATAAAAATGAAACTTTGTATTGAATGTATGATAAAATACTTGATTATGTTTACCTTTATTTTTGCATTATGATTTTGTGTGAAGTAACACTATTATGTATATATTTTACTTTCAAGTTTTAATAAAAAAATTCCCCTCCTCTTTTTACGAAGAGTGCCTTGGGTTCTTTCACTTCCACCTGGACAGCACCAGGATGGGTAGTGGGGACCTTGGTTTAATGTCTCATCTGAAGGACAGCACAGCCCAACAGTATAGCACTCCACTAATACTGCACTTGGATGCCAATGTTTTTTAGGTACAAGTCCAAGTCCAGTCCTGGTGTGGAATGAGAACCCATGACCTTCTGGTCCAGAAGCAGATGTGCAACCAACTGAGCCACACTGACATAGGGGATCAAACCCACAGAGCCACAATTAATTCTAAAATGTTTCCTCAATAGTGGGAGGGAATGACCTTGATTTGTTTTTAAAATTATTTGAATTATTGAATTATTAAATGCAATTTATATTGGACAGGGCTTCATGTATGACCCACCTTACACCATTGCTTACTAGCCATAATTTGCATGCATTTGCTAGAATGGATGAAAAGGATTCTATGGACTATGATAAAATCAAGAGAGTGTTACTGAAATGTTTTGAGCTAACCTGTAAGGCATATAGACAAAGATTCAAGGAATTAATAAAGGGCCCAGGAAACAACTATGTAGAATTGCATGTTCAGAAGTGTACCCATCTAGACCGCTACGTGGATGGGGCTAAAGTTAGAACTGTGGAGCAAATAAAAGACTCATTTGTAAGGGAACAATTTCTTAATATTGTACCCTAGGACCTGTGTGTGTGTGGTTACTGGACTGGGCATGCAACTCTGCAAAGGAGGCAGCAGAAACTGCTTCTCTGTATGTGGTCAGCAGACCACACACAAGCTGTGTAGGAACAGTGGGGGCAGCACATGGTTTCAAGGGGACCCAGGGAGGGCAGCTTAAAGTAAACCAGCCTGCACCTGAGCCCAAAACACAGCCCACCAATCCTAAGGGGAACAAGGATCCGTGGGGAAAAATGCTACATTTGTCAGAAAGTGGGGCACCTGTCATATGACTGCCATAAAAATATAAACAAAGGGCAAAAGTATGGGGAAGGGGTTGATCAAGACAGTGCCCAGCAGATAGTAGGCTGCTCACAGACTGCAGTACCACCTAACTCCTCCATACATATGCACCCTGTCCTAGTTAATGAGACAGTAACACATGGATTTAGGGACACTGGTGCCTCCGTCTCTTTGGTGAGGCAGGATCTAATCCTGGTGAAGCAGATTCTGCCAGGGCAGTTTTCCAAGATTCAGGGAGTCACAGGTCTAGTGATCTGAGTACCAGTGGCTAAGGTCTTCCTGAACTGGGGAGGTGGCTATGGGGTACAGAAAGTGTGAGTCATAACTGCTCTTCTGTGGATGTGATAATGGGGAATGATTTTGACCACAGGGAAACCCTGCTGTGTGTTACAACCCACAGTCAGGCAAAAGAGCAAGCTCCAGAGGGTGAGGAGGGGGCAACACAACCTGTGCTAACCCCTCCCTCAGCAGCTGAGGAAGCAACTAGTGTGGTTGAGGAGCTTGGTAGGAGTAGCAGTCCTGAGCCCCAGCTGGAAACCGAGATCTCAGCTGGGGGCAAATTTCCTTTGGAAAGGGAGTTGGGGAGGGTCAGATGGGAGGAGCTGGGAAGAGTTCAGCTGGTTCATTCTTCCCTTCTGAAAATGAGAGGAATTAGCTGATAGTGCTGATGACTCTTGGGGGAGTAAAAAGTTAGTTTACTCGAAGAATGGGCTGCTGTACAGGGAATATACACCACAGAAAGGGCTAGAGAGAGAGAGAGAGAGAGAGGTGGTCCAGGAGCTGGTAGTCCCTTGGGCTTAAACAAGCAGCATTTGGCCCTGGCCCATAACATCCCTTTTTCAGGCCACCTGGATTTTAGCCACACAAAATGTGGCTCACCAACAATTTCTTTTGACCTAGTATGTACACAGATATAGCGGATTGCTGTTGGACTTATCCACAGTGCCAGAGGGTGGAAAAGGTGGGGGACAAGGCTAAGGCAGATTTGAAACCTCTAGCATACAATAATAGTACCAGTCCCTCCCTCAAGCTGCTTTACTAATTCAGCTGAATGATGAGACCAAGAACCCCTCTAACATGTTGAAATGAAAAAAAAAAGTAAAAATATTGGAGTTATTTGAATGAATTGCAGGCTTTAAAACAGCTTTGTGGAGTGAGCACAGGTACTATTATTTTTTTTTTTGCTTTTGTTTGGTTATACACCGGTTGTACCCCTATAAACTTAAAATAAAATAAGAAAGATGCACTGTAAATGTAATGGGTTGAGCTTGCCAAACCTTTAATTTTGAATAGCTTTGAAACCCTTGCCTATTGTTAATGAACCCTGTAACAGGGTAGCCATGGATATAATGGGACCCCTGAGCACCTCGAGTCACACAGGCAAAAGGTACATACTGGTTATCATGGACTACACAACCAGGTACCATGAGGCGGTGGCTATGTCCTTTATGTATGTATTTATTTATTTATTTTCAACTTTCTTTATCCTCCTGCGGCAGGTCACCCTCGTCGTCCTCCAATCCTACCAGTCTCGGGGTCTTTCACGATCTTGAGGCGCTATGTGCACCCCGGCAAATCCGCTGAGCCAGTCTGGAGTCATCATACATGGTGGCCCCCACTGTTTCCTCTGTTACTCCCGTGGTCCTATGCCTGAAACCCCCAGACATGGTGGCGCATGCACGTGAAGACATACATGTGCACAAGAGCTCCAGTGCTGGGTTACTTCAACCCTCCCCTTGGCCTAACGCCAGCAGTCCTTGGAGTAGTGCTGCAACTCCAGCCTCCACCAGGGGGTGGCCAAGCTCTGAGCACACCTCTTACACCCTCCTGAGGCAGAGGGTTGCCAGCCGGCAGCCACCCATGTCCTCTCCTTCTGCCCCCGTCGACCTCCGCCGACCCAGACTCATTCCCATACCGTCACAGCGCCACACGAGTGTGGGTCCAGCGCCTCAACCCTCTGCACCACTTGGCCACGGTTATGCCCTTTATTGAGGCAAAAAAGTGGATGATGAACTCCTGGGACTCTTTAGCCAAGTGGGACTTCTCCAGGAGGTCTTGTCCCATTAGGGGACAAATTTCATGTCATCATTCATGACGAGTCTGAGAAGTGCAGGGTGAAACAGCTGCATGCCTCACCTTATCACCCTGAGACTAATGGCCTGATTGAGTGGTTCAATGGGTCCCTGAAAACTATGCTCAGGATGTTTGCTGACAAGCACAAGGGGGGAGTGGGACAAGTATATTCCCCATGTGAGGCTGAATAGCCTTGAGAGAGGGTGTCTGGCATGGTGCTTGGTTCCTTGGTACCTTAGGGAGACTCCCATCCCGCCTCATCGCCTTGTTTTCCTTAAGGGCTTCCAAACCAGTGTAGACTCTTTCTTCCATATATGGACTTGTGTCCAGTTCCCCAGTGTCTGTTGATGCATGGCAACCTGTCCCCTCCTCCATTGTGAGGACTGGGCAGAAGCATTTGTTTAACATTTTTGTTTTTCTTGGTCTTTCTCTGCATGGTCCTCCCATCTTGGTCTCCTGATCTTCACTGTGCCACTCCTTGCCTTCCTCTTTTCTCTAGTAAGCCTGGGAGAATCTTGTCCCCATTTTTGACCTCCTGGGTGACCCTATCCTTAGTTTGAGCCTTTGCTGTCCTTACCCTCCTTAATGCCTCCCTTTGTTTTACTGGATGTGCCTCCCTGTCTGCCTCCATTTGGGTTTCCTTGTGTTTCCTGAAAGCTGTTTTTTCTTTCTTACTGCGTTGGCCACCTCCTTTGAGAATGAGAGTGGCCATTTTTTCTCCTCTTACTCTTGCTTAGTACCTTTAAAAAGCTTGCTGTTATCCTTGTTATTCCCTCCTTTACTCTGTTCCATTGTGCCTCCACCCCCACTATCCCCCCCTTCAAGGTGTTTCCTAAGGCAGTCTTCCATTTCTTTAAAATGTGTGCTCCTGAAGTCCAAGACTGTTGTCCTAGAGTGGTTTTTCTCCTGACCAATCTGCATGCCGACCACACTGTACGATGATCATTTAAACCCAGAGTTCTACCCACTGTGACGTCTGCAATTCTGTTCCTGTTCATGAGTACAAGATCCAGCACTGCTCTGTCTCTAGTGGGATCTGCAACCAGCTGCCTTGGAAATGGTCCTTGCAGGGTGTCTAAGATGACCCTGCTCCCAGTTGTAGCTGTGGTCTGGATGTTCAAGTCAACATCTGGTAGATTAAAGTCACCCATAAGTATTACTTCCCCTTTGTTTGCTATTTTGCTTATGGCCTCCCACAAAACCCTGTCCATATCCTCCCCTGTGTTGGTGGCCTGTACACCACTTCCTTGCGTATAAAGACTTCTGCCCTCATTTTCAAGCCAACCCAAAGAATCTCCAGTTGAGTCCCTCCTTCTTCCCACTGTAAACTTGTATTTCTGTGGCCTTAATACCTTCCGTTACCTATAACTCTCCCTTCTCCTTGTTCTATTCTTTCTAAACATGTTTTACCCTGGTAAAGCCACCTCTCACCTGTGGTTATTGGTGCACCATGATTCTGTTATGGCCACTAGATCTAGGTCCATCTCTGCAATGGTAGCTTCAAGGTCAGGAATTTCATTTCTGAAGCTTCTTGCCTTGGCACACATAGCCCTCCACTCCCTTTGTGCCTCCCTGCATCTGCTTTGCCCTCCCTTCTTGAGCCCATCTTTCACCCTTCTTTTTTCACTGATACTGTCCTTCTCCTTTTTATCCTTCCTCTTCCCACTCTCCCTAGTATTTTCCTTTGACTTGACTCTCCTGTCCTTTCCTTCCCCCTGGCCCCTACTCCCCACTAACCCTGGGGGATTTATTCCCACTGGACTATCCATCACTTCGGCTCTTTAACTGGGGGTGGGCATTCACTGCCTCCTGCATTTGTTCTGCCATACCCTTTGAAGTAGCATTTAAACCTCCCACCCAGGACTGCCATTCCCCTTCTGGATGGATGGAGGCCATTCTATTTGTACAGGCCTTCAGTATTCCAAGTAGAACCCCAGTCCCCATTGTAGCCAAACCCCACTTCCCTGCACCATGCCTTCAACCAGTTGTTGAAGAATGTTGTGCGGTACGCCCAGGCCCCCTAGTTCTTGCTCAGGTAGCCCCTCACTGAAGGCCACCATGCATGCTATTGCACAGGTAGCCCCTCACTGAAGGCCACCATGCATGCTATTGCACAGGTCGCCCCTCACTGAAGGCCACCATGCATGCTACCTGCTTCAGGCCCCTCCTCAACTCCCTAAAGCTGTCCTACACCACCCCGGCTGCCTCCCCTGCCAGGTCACTTGTCCTCAGATGGACAGTGACATCCAGCTCTCCCTTCAGCCCTGCTGTCCTGGTGATGCTAAGGATCCATTCCCCACCCCTCCATGCCGAGGTGGTGGGTAGGCACCTCACCTCCCTACTTTCCTCCTGTGGTGTTCCCAAAGATACCCACTGGATGACAGGTGGAGTATCAGTTTAATGGGCTTCAGGACCACCAGCAACACAAATTCATGGGGAAGGGTTGTGCCAAGTGAAACTGATGGATTTCTATCTGAATTTTAGCAAGTCCTTCTACACTGTGTCGCACAGGAGGCTGGTGAGGAGACTGAGCAGCCCAGGGTGGGGGTCAAGGTGGTGGCGTGGGTTAGAGGCTGTTTAGTGGGTGGGAGATGGAGGGTGGTTGTTGACATTTCTCACTCTGATGATGGGGGAAAGACCAGCTGGATGCCATGGGGCTTGGTGCTCAGACTGGTACTCTTTAGTGTCTTCATTGCAAGGGAGTTTGAGAGGAGGATGTGCCTTTTTACAGATGATACCAGGATCTGCAATGGGGAGGACATTCAGGAGGGGTGGAAAGAATGCGCAGGAATTTTGGAAAACTTGAAGTGTACTTAGGGGCATGGCAGTGGGGATTCAATGCCAGAGGGTGGGGGGGTCGTGCACCTAGGGTATGAAAGCTCAGGAGCTGAGTGTGGGATGGGGGAGATGCTGGCAGTCACTGGATAGAGTGGAAACCTTGGGTTGTCATGTCTGGGGACCTCAGGATGGTGGGGCAATGTGACAAGATGGTGGATAGGGCTGGTGGGATGCTGGGTGCAGGGGTGGTCTCTAGAAGGAGGGGAGAGGGGGTGTTACTACTGTGTTGCTCACTGGTGGGGCCCTACCTGGGATGCTGTGTCCAGTTTTGGGGACTGCACCTTTAGGGGGACATGTACAGGGTGAAGGCAGTCCAGAGGGGGGCAGCTGCAATGGTGAGGGGTTTGCACAGAAGGCACTATGGGTAGGGACTGGAGGATCTCAGCATATGCACCCTGGAGAAGAGAGAGATAGAGAGGTAGTTGAGAAGATGGAGACCTGTGGGTGCCTCACAGAGGTCTACAGGGTTTAGGGATGGGGTAGTCTTTCAAATAAAAAAGAGCACCCAGACTGGGTGGCATGCAGTGGGACCGGGGTGGAGTTCAGGAGGGATGGGGAGAGGTGTTTGTTTACTGAAAAGGTGGTGGATGCCTGGAATTGACTGCTAGTGGAGGTGTTGGGTGCTGAAGTGGTGGAGGGATTTAGACATGTGTGGGATGGATATACAGGTGTATTGGAAGGGGGCAGGGAGACGGGAGGGTCGCTGGAGACCAGATGGGGTCTATAGAAGCAAATTGAGTGGGAAGCATTTGGGCAGAATGATCAAGTTGGGTGGTTCTTTTCTGCTGACAAATTCTGTGTTTCTATGCTTCTTGGTAGTGTCCATGTCTGTGTCAAAATAGTGTCTCGTAACAGAAAGACCCAGATTGACTCAAGTCATTATCCTAAAAAAGGTGAGCTTTGAAATCTTTCTGCTTAGGACCAAAGATAATGTATTTCCTTTTTGCTTTGTTTATGTTACACTTTACTTATCCAGGATAGCTTAATTGAGATGCAAAATCTAATTTTCAGTAGGGTCGTGCTATTTTTAGTCATTTTACCGGTGGGTGGACTGCAGCACATAAACATTACGTTCTTAAAAAGAGTTAACAAGGTGAATGTGAGGGGCACTATTTAGCTTAAATACTAGCTCACAGTTACATAGACCTGAGTGGAAACTAATAGAAGGGAGGGTTAGAAGGGACATGAGGAAGTACTATTTTACAGAAAGGGTGGTGAAGCCATGGAACAGTCTGCTAGCCAAGGTAATGGGGTATGAAAACCATTGCTGGTTTCAAGTATGGTTGGGACAGAATGAAGGGTATAGTGGTTCCTTGGAGTGTTAAAATCAGGGAGGAGAATGAGGGGAAGGATGAGGAGGGCTAGGACCTTGGAGGGTCAGTAGGTCCCAATGCTAAATAGGGAACTTAGGCAGACTGGATGGACCATTTGTCTTTTTCTGCCATCATTGTCTATGTTTCTATCTCCTGTTTGCTTATAGGGAAGTCCCCAGGAGTCCACAGTGCTCTCACCCTAAGAGATCCTGTTTTTTCACAGGCTGAGGGGGGGGCCCCTAGATTCAGTTAGGGATGAATGGTAGGGTGACCTTGTCTCCCAAAAGGAATCTATTGTGGAGTACATCCTGAACTTCAGGATCTGGCTTAAGCTTATGGGGCTTGTCCAGGAGCACTTAGCCACTACACAATAGTTGCAGAAACCCTGGTATGACCATGGGACCTGAGCGCATGGATACTAAGTCAGACAAGTGATGGTACTCATTCCAGTCCAACAAAAGAAATTGCAAACAGCATGGCGGGCCCATTCTCCATAGTCAGGAAGGTGAGTGAGGTCAGTTATGTGGTAGAACTGTCTGATAGGAGGTGCAGATAGAGGGTATATCATTTAACATGATGAAGCCCTACAGTACTATGATATGGAAGAAATGGTCCCCACTGTGTGCAGCAACCCAGAAGAAGAAAAGGAAGCAGATCCACTGGTGAACCTCTTCGGGGAGGCATGGGAGGGATCCTCAGTGGATAACCTTACCCTCTCAGAGCAGCTGACACTAGCCTAAGCAGAGGAGATGAGGTGGGTACTGTAAACATTTGGGAAAAGGTTCACAGGGGAACCAGAGTAGCAAGGGTGTAGGCAGGCATACTCCAAGCACTCCATGGTGTGCAATTTTATTTAAGGGGGGTAGCAAATAGGCTCTGAACTGCTTCCTTTTTCCATGAAAGTTAGCAAATAAAATGTTGAACCTTTCTGTAATTTTATTCATAGGAGTCAAAACTAGGAGGACTGGTCACTAATACTGTCTTTGCATCCCAAGGACAATACCGCTTTGCAGGCTCTGGGCTGGTATGTGGGTGTCTTAGGGAGCAGTGTATGGCATTTGTATTTACCCATGCATGGCAACAACCATTGTCATGAGATACAAAAGTTGTATTTATTGTGCCAAATTAGGCAACAAACACAGTCCTTGTGTACAACTGTATATTGTCTGGCTACACCCCTGCAGGGTACACCACGATGGCTGAACACCACATGAACACTGGGTAGCAAGTCCCACTGAGGCAGTCCCCCCACAGGGCACTAGAGGGAGTTAAGCAGTACCTGGCCTGGCTCAATAGGACAAGTGGGAAAAATACAAAATTACTGCACTGGAGTTTGGTATTGCAGTCTTATAACATGAGCTTCCAGCACTGCAGTGGTTCGCAAAATGCCAGTGCAAATGGGTTGTCTAGGTAGGACTAAGTGCATGGCATGAAACCATAGGCACTTCCCAGCCCCTTCATGAATGGCAGTGTCTCTTGGGGTTGCCCAAAAGTGACATGCCTTCATTTTCTTGGGAGGGGTGATATGACAGAAATGTGTCCATGTTGATGTGATCTCCTTTTTGATTATTGTAACAATGTTTGTTTCTTCTTATTTTCATATGTCTTTCTGTTTGGAATGACATAGGTCAAACAAAATAAAGTGCAGGTCACATGCCCTATTAGCTATCCTGGGAAACCTTAAGGGAAAAACAGCTGTTAGATGTCAGAGTGCAGACTTTTCCTACAGAGGCATCCTGTGTAGCTAGGATGTAAACAGAGTAATAACCTTAAGTCAAGAGGATGTCATAAACCTTATGGATAGGTTTCAGAGATGCAGTCATGCAGTAAGGACACACACACACACACACATGCACCATGCAGTCACAGGGGTGGCGAATACTGATGAGTACTGTAATTCCAGAGGGAGGGCTCATCCTACTGCCCTGAGCACATAAACAGAGTTGAACCCCAGCTCCCTCTGTCTGAATTCCTGCAACCTTCGAAGAAGGACCTGGAGTCTCTCTTGGTGAGTGTCCCCAATAGGAGGGAGATCCCTGCTTTCTTAGCTAGCTTATCTGGGTGAGGAAAGAACAGTCTGAGTGAATGTTTCTTTCAAGTCAGCTGGCAGGTAGATAAAGATCCTTATGTGAGATTACACTGTGATCATATTCCATCAGTAATCTATATTTTCTTCACAAGTGGATAAAAATCTTACTTTGTATCTCATTCCTTTACAGTTAGATCCTTATTTCCACATTTCTCAAACATAAAATCCAAGTTTCTTTCACATTTTAATCTACTTTATACAGTACAAAAAAAAAACAAACTTAAGCCTAAATTCTATATGTTCGTTTTTTCTTTTTATCTTTCAGTTTATTTTCTTCAGCATTTAAGAATGCATTTATCCCTTTATTTATACCCCCTCTTCACTCTTTATATTGTGTTATCTCTAGGCTACCTCTCCTCTCATTCTCACTCACCATGTTTCTTCTCTACTTATTTACACACTCTCTGTGGTCAGGGGTAACTGTGAGGGAAGGAGTTTTATTTCATTTTAAATTTAGGTTCCATATTGTTGGGGGAATTAAAAAGCTCTTTATCTTCCTTCCCATTCCTCCTTTTCAGCTCAGGGACAGTCGAAGACTTGGTTTGCTGGCCAAGGCACCTAGCTTCACCTGAGCTCTTTCCTTCTAAGACTGCTTGAAAGGCAGAGTAGAGAAACTTACCAGAGCAAGGGAGAAGGATTAAGACTTAGTTTGGCTAAGCAGATTTACTGTGTGGTGGTGTTTTGATTTTTTACTCACAGGGATTGCTACTGTTTGTTGCTAACATTTCATTGCTTTATTTTTCTCTGATTCAAATTGTTGTTGCTGGTATACCTTCTTCTGCATTATTACAAGGTGTGCCTACAGGTGTGTGCTAACAGATTACTGCTGTAATCTTCTGATTCAAATTGTCTTTTGCAAGGTATATCTTCTGTTACTACTTTATTTTTCTCTGGAGCAAAGTGTTTCTTACAGGGTATATCTTCTCTGAAATTATTACAGGTGGTGCTTTACAGGTTTTACAGTTTTATCTAACATTAGGATAAGCTTTCAGGGTTACTGCATTTGTTGTTGACTGATAGTTTCTGCTCTTACCTCCTTGTTCTTTCGTCCATGGTTCTTCTTTTTAGGCAGGGGAAGGGCCCAGCCACCCACCCCATCCCCAACCACCCCACGCTACACTCCTTTTATAGGGTACCACAGTTGTGACATTTCCTGTGGCAGAGCAGGAAGGGGCGGATCAGTGGGGCCTCCACAAGGTGATCTCATTTACAGGGGCACTAGTAATTTAACTTGTTATAACAAGTTAAACAAAGCACAATTAAACCATTACTTGCATTTTTTCCTTTTTTTCCTTCTAATTACTCTGACTAGGTTACAAACCCAGCAACTTATTTGGAATGGATTTCATTAACTGCAGGTACTGTGGAACAATTTTCAGAAGGACAGTCTTACAGGATTTAGGACACTGTCCTACATGCTGGGCCTTTGGAGATCTTAGGTCTCAGCTCCGGGCAGCATGGGCAGAGATTGCACGCCTCAAATTTCATATTGAAGAGGAAATACATTATAAGAACCACCCGCCATTTCCCCAGCATCCAACAGAAAAACCTCGACCGCAGAGGGTAGTTGGTCCAGGAGGTTGGCAGGTGGTTAGGAGGAGCAAAGCAGGTGCACCATCACTCTCTGCTCTCCAACACATTACCTCCAAAAACCATATAAACACTACAAACAGGTATCTGCCTCTGTCTCTGAAATCAAATAAAGAGGCAGAAGACACTGCAGAGCAGGACACTGCGGCACAGGAGCTAGCACAACAGTACTCACCCAAATCAGGAACCAAAACTAAACAAGCACAAAGGAAATCCAAAAACTTCTGATCATAGGAGACTCCATGATTCGGGAGTTGATACCCATCTCCAGCCAGGGTGATGGTCAGATGTCCCAGGTACATCAGCATGGAGAGACACTGACCGCATTCTAAATTGTTCACAAAGCAGGAGAAAACATTGATGTCCTAGTACACATAGGGACTAATGATCTCGCCAGCCGGTCAGTTGTGGAGACCAAGGAACACCTGACTAAGCTGGGTGACAAACTATCATCTATTTAGTCTGCATCTCTTCTTCTGAGATCCTGCCAGTCTGGGAGAAGGGAGCAGATGGACGGAAGGTCAGAGAAGGGGAGATAGGGAGCTAAACACGTGGCTCAAGGACTGGTGCCAGGAAAAGGACACAGATTTGTAGGAACTGGCAACAGTTCTGGGAGCAAAGTTCTTTAAATTTGATGGACTGCATCTGACTAAAGAGGAGTCAGTGCATTGGGGCAGAAGTTTGACGTCTTTGCAGAATATTTAAACTAGCAAATGGGAGAGGGTGCAGCACCATATGTCGAATGGGAAGAACACCCTCCCCCTCAGCTAGTGGTCAAACAGGAATTCAGCGTGTTTGCTGCTCATTTGCATCACCAGGTAAGAAAAAGGTTTGTCTCCCACACGATGCACAGGGTAATGCCAAACTTCACCCAACAACTAACACACCAAAATCTGGCCAATGGAAAATCATGTACACAATGCTCACAGCCTGGGAAATAAGATCCAGACCTGCAGGCAATAATGTCAGAGGCTAAACTGGACATAGTAGCAATTAGTGAGATGTGGTTTACCAGTAACCACACTTGGGAGACTTCAGTACCTGGCTATGTATTGTTCAGAAGAGACCGAGGTGCAAAGGGGGGAGGAGGGCCCTGTATGTTAATGAAAATATCAAAGCTACAGAAATTCAGAATACACATAAGGAGCCAGAAGAACTGTGGGTCACCCTGGAAACAGGAAATGGGACAGCCATAAGAACTGGGGTTGTCTACAGGCCCCAGACCAGAGGGAGGACATAGACACATTACTGTTAGAAGATATACAAAACATGACAGCTAAAGGAGGTTCTGATAATGGGAGACTTCAACATGCCAGATATAGATTGGTCAATACCAGCAGGAACATCTGCCAGAACTAGACTCATAGTGGATTCCCTGCAGGAGGGCCTCAAACAACTGGTACAGCAACCCACAAGAGACAGGGCTATCCTAGATCTAGTACTGACTAACAAAGAAGGGATCACAGATCTCCAGGTAGAAGGTCACCTGGGGCCAGTGACCATCACATGGTATGGTTCAATTTGGCTACTACATCTAAATCATCCCATTCCAAGGCAAAAATATGGGACTTCAGAGGAGCTGACTTTGATAAGATGGCCAACAGAGTTAAGCTAGCCCTGGCAAAAGAAACACAGGTGAGGAGGTACAGGCAAAGTGGGCAAGCATTAAGGATACAATACTTGAAGCAACATCCCATTGTGTTAGACAGAAAAGGAAGTGCAAAAGAAGAAGGAAACCACTTTGGTTCTCAAATACAGTAGCAGAAAGGTCAGAGCCAAAAGGCTGGCCTTCAGGAAATATAAGGAACACAGCGGATGAAGATAGGGAGGCATACCAAAATGCCCTAAGGGAAGCAGGTAAGGCAGTAAGGCAGGCAAAGTCCCAAACTGAGGAAACACTAGCACGAACAGTAAAAGAAGGTGACAAGACTTTCTATAGATACATTAGTGAAAGGAGAAAGTCCAGAGGGGTATTGCTAAGCTTAATGGAGAAAAGGGAGCATGTGAGGAGGAGGACCCTGTAAAGGCATCTATCCTAAATAGATACTTTTGCTCAGTATTTACTGAAGAGAAGGTAGGGCAGGGCCCACAGCTCATCATGGACACAGGGGAGGGAGGTGAGCACTACCCCTCTCACAAAAGAAAGGGTCCTACAAGAGCTTGCTAAGCTCAGGTGGATAAGGCAATGGGACCTGATGGCATACATCCCAGGGTACTTAAGGAGCTAAAGGAGGAACTAGCAGAGCCATTAGCAGAATTGTTTAGTGAGTCTCTGAGCACAGGAGAGGTCCCAGAAGACTGGAGAAGGGCTTCATGTGATCCCGCTGCACAAGAGTGGTAGCAGGGAGGAGGCGGGAACTACAGACCAGTCAGTCTTACCTCAGTAGTGGGCAAGATTATGGAGGCTCCTTAAGGAAAGGATAGTGCAACACCTGGAATCCATAGGGGCACAGGATCCAAGACAGCATGGGTTTACTAAAGGAAGGTCCTGTCAAACTAATCTCATAGATTTCTTTGACTGGGTAACCAGAGTGGTGGACCAAGGGGGAGCAGTTGATGTCGCCTACCTTGACTTCAGCAAAGCTTTTGACACTGTTCCACATAGAAGATTGATAAATAAGCTAGGTAGGCTTGGGGTGGGTCAGAAGTTGGTCAACTGGGTGGCAAACTGGTTGACTGGCAGAAAACAGAGAGTGGTGGTAAATGGTATACAGTCAGAAGAGATGCAAGTCACAAGTGGGGTACCTCAGGGATCAGTCCTGGGGCCAGTCCTATTCAACATCTTCATTAGTGACCTCGCAGATGGACTAGAGGGTAAGGCTTGTCTGTTTGCAGATGACACCAAGATCTGCAACAGAGTAGATGATCCAGATGGGGTGGGCAGAATGAGAAGAGATCTGGATAAACTAGCAAAATGGTCAGAAGAGTGGCAACTGGATTTAATGCAAAGAAGTGCAAAATCATGCACATAGGGAAGAGAAACCCTGAAGCCACTTATAGGCTGGGAGGGAGTTGCTAGCAGTCACAAAGGAAGAAAGAGACTTGGGCATCATCATCACTGATGACCTAAAATCATCCAAGCAGACCTCTAAAGCAGTAGGTAAGGCTAGGGGTGTTAGGGTGTATTAGTAGGGATATCACAAGTCGTAAGAGGGAGGTAATAATCCTTCTGTACAAGACATTGGTTAGGGCCCCATCTGAGTACTGCGTGCAGTATTGGAGGCCACACCTTCACAAGGACATTAACCAAATTGAGGCAGTCCAGAGAAGGGCAACCAAAATGGTGCAGGACTGCATCAGAAGACATATGAGGACAGATTAACGGAGCTCAATATGGATACCCCTGAGCAAAGGAGGGAGAGAGGTGATATGATCGAGACATTTAAACACCTTAAGGCATAAACAAGGTGAAAGAGTCTAACATGTTTAAATATAAGAAAAATAGCAGGACAAGAGGACACAGCATGAGATTAGAGGGAGGCCGATTAAGGGGAATGTGAGGAAATTCTTTTCACAGAAAGGGTGGTAGATGCATGGAATAGCTTACCACAAGAAGTGGTGGCTATGAATACAGTGCAGGGCTTCAAACAGGCATGGGATAGGCATAAGGGAGCAATACAAATGACTATGAATAGATAGGTCACTGACAGAGCAAAGGCCGATGGCACATTTATAAGGTAGGAAAAGAAATGGGCAGACTGGATGGGCCTTGCGGTCCTTATCTGCCGTCAACTTCTATGTTTCTATGTTTCTATGTTTCTCCCCTTTTAATCCTGCCCCAGTTCCTACCTCATCCATCTGTTTTGGTATTGCGGTATTCTTTGTCTCAGAGAGTGTGTAATTCTTTCCAACATCTTTACCTTTTCTACCACCTCCTTCCATTCCATCATTGTGGGAGCACTTGGAGAAAGCCATCTCCTAGTTATGGCTATCCCAGCCACTGCTATCAGTATCTTCCATAGATATTTAGCTTTACTCCCTCTAAGCTCTAATGGGTATTCCCCCAATAACATGTGTTCTGGCCCTAATGGTGTTGTTATATTAAATCTTTTACTTATGTCCTTCTGTATCCCTTCCCAATATTCTGTTATTCCCAGAAGATGTGCTTGATTGCCTAGCTGTGCCCCGCACCCTCTCCAACAGTCACCTGTTATGGTCTTATGCCACCTAGCCACTTGTATTGGTACCCTGAAATATCTTGATCTTAGCTTCCATACAAATGCCTTCCACTCTGAGGAAGACGTGGTACTCCAGGTATTTTGCTATATCACCATCCACTCCCGAGAGTCTAATTTAATCCGTAGCTCCTGTTCCCATTTAATTTTAATATAATCCGTCGAAAACTGGAGATCCCTGATATAGTTCTGATACAAAATTGAGATAGCTCTTTCCCCTCTGTTCGAACTCCATATTGTCTCAAACATGCTTGGAACTGAAAGCCCTCTTGCTCTTATAATTGAGTTATTCATCTGTTCCCCTATAAAGTCTCTAATCTGGTAATAGAGCAATAGCTCTTTCCCCATCCAATTGAATTTATTTTGTGCTTCCTCAAATGAAATTACATTTTCTCCCTTGAGGAACTGCCATGGAGCTCTATATCCTAGTCCTTCCTGTTTTCTATACCAAGGATCTCCAGCTGCTGGATCACACCCCGTGTTCATAGTCCACCGTATATACTTCCATATATATAGTCTGGTAGAGCCCTTAGCTAGCCCCTGTCTGTACCCCTGTATTGCTGTTATTGTCCCAAGAAATGGTGTATTTATCCGTTCTGCAATGGGGTTTATCACCGTACATTGTACTAACAGTGAAGGGATCAGGGGAACCTCCAGGTCTATTTCTTTCCATCTGGCCATATAGGTCAGGTGTTGCAATAGCAATATTATTCTAGTCTGAACTGCTATCCAGTATCCCTTTAGCGAAGGAACCGCAAGTCTTCCCATTTTTTTGGGAAGGTATAAAGTCTGCTTTTGGACTCTCGGCTTCTTACTTAGCCAAATACAATTCAGTATCATCCTCTGCCACGCTCCTAATTGTTTAGGAGATAAAGGGGTGGGGACACACTGGAATAAAAACAAAAAACGCGGCAGCACATTCATCTTAACTGTCTGAATACTCATGGACATAGACATTGGGAGAAGTCGCCATCTCTGAATATCCTTTTGTATTTGCTCTACGAGTGGCGGAAAATTTATCTGGGCAATCTGGGAGACTGTTTTATCCAACTTTATTCCCAAATATTTCAAGTGGGGGGGTCCCATCTCATAGGATATAAATTCTTTGTCTGTGGGGATGGGGTATCATTTAATTTCAATACCTCTGTCTTATTATCATTTAAAGTGTAGCCCGCATACTTAGAAAATATTTTTAAATGTTTGAATAAATGTGGTATAGATTCTTCTGGGTCAGTTAAATAAAGTAGAATATTATCAGCATAAAGAGCTGTTTTTGTTGAATCCCCAGTTGCACCCCTTAACTTCGAGTTATCTCTAATCCCTTGCGCCAATGGTTCCAAATATAGGGCAAATATTAATGGTGATAGCTGACAGCCCTGCCTTGTTCCTCTTCCCAAACTAAATGGATTTGAATGATGTCCATTTGCTCTTACATAAGCCTTAGGCGCTTCGTAAATTTTCCCCACAAGGTCAATAAATTGTTTCGAGAAGCCAAACCTCCTTAATATATCACCTATATTCTGGGAGGGGAGTTGCTAGCAGTCACAAAGGAAGAAAGAGACTTGGGCATCATCATCACTGATGACCTGAAATCATCCAAGCAGAGCTCTAAAGCAGTAGGTAAGGCTAGGGGGGTGTTAGGGTGTATTAGTAGGGGTATCACAAATCGTAAGAGGGAGGTAATAATCCCTCTTTACAAGACACTGGTTAGGCCCCATCTGGAGTACTGCGTGCAGTATTGGAGGCCACATCTTCACAAGGACATTAACCAAATTGAGGCAGTCCAGAGAAGGCAACCAAATGGTGCAGGGACTGCATCAGAAGACATATGAGGACAGATTAACAGAGCTCAATATGTATACCCTTGAGCAAAGGAGGGAGAGAGGTGATATGGTCGAGGCATTCAAACACCTTAAGGGTATTAACAAGGTGAAAGAGTCTAACATGTTTAAATATAAGAAAAATAGCAGGACAAGAGGACACAGCATGAGAGTAGAGGGGGGCCGATTAAGGGGGAATGTGAGGAAATTCTTTTTCACAGAAAGGGTGGTGGATGCATAGAATGGCTTACCACAAGAAGTGGTGGCTATGAATACAGTGCAGGGCTTCAAACAGGCATGGGATAGGCATAAGGGAGCAATACAAATGACTATGAATAGATAGGCCACTGACAGAGCAAAGGCCGATGGCACATTTTTAAGGCAGAAAAAGAAATGGGCAGACTGGATGGGCCTTGTGGTCCTTATCTGCTGTCAACTTCTATGTTTCTATGTTTCTTTATCCTGTATCAATGAGACATTTAGTCTCCAAAATGTTTTCTTTCTGAAGTCTCCTAGTCTCATTTGTAAGTAAATCGGAGCATGATCTGAGAGTATTGTACTACCTATCCAACTGTCCTTTACCTCTACCATTCTTTCTTTTGGCATGAGAAAGTAATCTAGTCTTGAGTAACTTTTGCACGGAGGTGAAAAAAAAGTGAAGTTTCGTTGTTTAGGGTGGCTTACCCTCCACACATCCACGTACCCTATCTCCCCCAACAACTTCGCTAACTTCCTCGAGGTTCCCCTCTCTCTGCACCATCCCATGGCCGTACTATCCAAATAAGGGTCCAGTGTTATATTCAAACCCCACCCTGAGTATAACTTGTCCTTCAGCCCATTCCTGCAGTTTCAATAAGATCGACCTATAGACCTGATATTGTGAGCCAGGTGGAACATAAACCGACGCAAGGGTTAGCAACCTTCCCTGGAATTTACCCTTGAGGAATACATATCTCCCCTCCTTATCTATACATTTATCTATTGGTTCAAATGCTGTTTTGTTTGGTATGAGTACTGAGACCCCCCCTCCTTCTACCCCATCTATATGAGGTGCTAACTTCATAGTTAAAGCCCATTCTCCCTAATTTACTATGTCCTTCCTGTGTTAGATGCGTCTCTTGCAAAAAGATAAAGTCAGGACCTTCCTTTCTTAGTACAGATAATATTTTGCTTCTCTTGATGGGGTTGGTCAGCCCATTAACATTAAAAGAGCAGATTAATGTTGTCTTATCCATCTTTGTATTTCTTTCTCTTCTTCTTTCTTTTTCTACCCGGGTTATTTCTCTGACCCTTCCCTGGGGTACAGATCCCTATGCCCCTTTGATAATATGCATTCATTTCGAACATTTTAGGCTTATTAAACTGTTGCATACATAAAAAACAATTTCCAAACCTATCTGGAGATCTAACCATTCTGATCTCCCAACTCTTTACTAAACTTAGTGTACTTTCCTTTAAACAAAAAGGATACAAACATTTATATATCAGCCCAACCAAAACACAAACTTGTCCCCTCCTCTCAAAGAAGGGAGTAACCAGGTTGTTGCTTCCAAGGCAGGGGATCCCAACTGCGTGGTTCCCTTCCTCTGCCCTCTAGAGCTGTAATTGAGGACAGACTCGAGTGGATCTAATTCCATTGCTCCCAGGGTATTCCCTCGAAAAAAGCTCTCTCTCTATAGAGTAGCTTTTAATCTGATTTGGCCCCCACAGAACGTCTATCAGCACTGCTTGCGTGTTGTAATGTAAATACCTCTCCTATCAATCCCTCCCTCCCACATCCTTTTCTTTTATTCCTTTCTCTTTCCCCATTGCCGAGCTCTATGTACTATGCAAACCCTCTGAATTCTTGTCCTTCCTTTTTGTGAACAGATGACTCTTCTCCCGTCTTTCTGTGTTTGTCCTTTTCCAGTTGTACAGGCATTATTCTATCTAGCCCAACTATGACCTATCCTAGGTCTGTTTCTCGCTTTTGCATTAAGTACCTTTACCCCCCACTTCCCTGATATTTCTTTCAGCTGTTGTTTCCCATCCCCTAGCTAACCTAATTTCCCGTTCCTAGTTTTAAGTATGTTATCTACTCCTAGGGTGCAGCCATCAATATTTTGTTCATTGCTTCCCGTACCAGTTTCCGCTTGCACCCCTTCCCCCTCTTATTTTATCCCCCCTCTCACCTCTCTGATACGAGGATGGCACTGAGCTGTACGATCTTTCAATCTGCTTTGCATCCCTTTTCCCTATTATCCCTCCTGAGCTCTCCCCCATAACACTCCCTTAGTCTTTTCCAGCCTGAATTAAGCTCAGTTGTTTATTCGTCTGCTGGGCTTCCCCTTACTTCTATCCAGTATCTCCCACTAAAAGCCCTTTACAATATATCGTCCCTTTTCTTTAAATTAAGTTTCTAAGGGCATCTGAGAACCCTTTTTACTGTTCAGCGTGCAGTTCCGCATATTCAACGACTTTCTTGGGGTGCAGTTCCATCTTATCATGTAGTCCCTTCATGTCCTCGTGTTCGCACAAAAGTCACGCTTTGTAATGTCTCTCCTCTGCTCTGGCTTCAAGACAAGCAACAGTACCTGTGAGCTCTTTCAACTCTATGCGTCTTTCAGTTTTCCGATTCACCACGTTCCTCTCCCTGCACATTGCCCTTCTCCATCTTTCTCCAATTTCTCAGTGTTCTCTAAGCACTATCATTGGTGGCGTCCCTCTACATTGCATTGCCACTTGAAAACCGTCCGATAGGAACCTCTGACTCTTGCTAATCCGTTCCTTTTCCTCCATCGATATTGGTATTCCCTTCTGTGTTAAGGCCTCCAATGCCTTACTTGGTGAACCATGCAGCTGCAACCCCTCTGGCCAATGCACCTTCAACTTTGTGGGAAACGGCGTCTGAAACCTGATACCTCTCGCTCTCAACGCTCTCAGGATCGGGGCATATTGCTGTCTTGCTTGTTGAATTTCCAACGGGTAGTCATGGTCCATCGACAGCTTAGATGTTAGGTAAGTTAATTCTTTTTTCGCCCACGATCTACGCAACAGATATTCCTTTACTTGATAACTCGAGACCAGGATTATTACGGAGCGAGGGCACGCCTTTGGGTCCTGAGGTCTCTGGCTAAGCTATCGGTGGGCACGCTCCACCTTTAAGCCATAATTTGGTGGTAACTCTAGTATGACTCTTGCTAATCCGTTCCTTTTCCTCCATCAATATTGGTATTCCCTTCTGTGTTAAGGCCTCCAATGCCTTACTTGGTGAACCATACAGCTGCAACCCCTCCGGCCAATGCACCTTCAACTTTGTGGGAAACGGCATCTGAAACCTGATACCTCTCGCTCTCAACGCTCTCAGGATCGGGGCATATTGCTGTCTTGCTTGTTGAATTTCCAACAGGTAGTCGTGGTCCATCGACAGCTTAGATGTTAGGTAAGTTAATTATTTTTTCACACACGCTCTATGCAACAGATCTTCCTTTACTTGATAACTCGAGACCAGGATTATTATGGAGCGAGGGCACACCTTTGGGTCCTGAGGTCTCTGGCCAAGCGATCGGTGGGGACACTCCACCTTTAAGCCATAATTTGGTGGTAACTCTAGTATGTCGTTGAGGAGGTTTTCCACAAAAGCTGACATTGGGGCTGTCTCTGCACCTTCTGCCAATCCGTATAGCCTTAGGTTGTTTCGGCAAGATCTGCTTTCCAAATCAATACTTTTTGCCTGCAACCATATCGTTTGCTGAATCAGAGCCCCCATTACTTGGTTCAGGCAGGTCGATGTGTCCTCCACTGCCGCGATCCGAGCTTCAGCTACCTCAATCCGGTTGTCGAGTTTTGTTATCTGCTGTGCCAGCCCTTGTATATCTTTTTTAGTCTCAAGTCTCAAACTACGTATTTCTTTTATTATAGTTTCAAAACGTGACCTCGACAATTGATCTTGTTCCCCCTCCGTATCGTAATCTGAACCATGCGTACTACTAGGTGAGTGGCTACCACTTTCTCGGCCTATGCTCCGGCTCCAATCCAGCTACATCTCTCACCTTAAATTGATGTTTATTCTTTGGGGTGCCTCCCCTGTCCCTCTTCCTGGCTTCTTTTGACATACTTGAGGGTTCTTTACTTTCTAGGAACGCTCGATAGGGTTTTTTTGTTCTTTGTTTTAGATGATGTGGGAGGGAGCTTCTCTATTGCGCTGTCTAGGCATCCATGGCAGAACCAGAAGTCCCCAGTAGAAGCAAATTAATTGTAATGTCAATCATATGTAGTCAAGTTTTAATCCCTTTAGGACGAGAACATGCAATTTTAGACATAAAACAGACATTTGCATAACTAACTTGCATGTTTTAAAGGCACAGTTTATGGACGAAAACAATGGTAATTGCTATGTTTTAATTGCATTGACAGAGTAACCTGGGTGCTGTGTACCAATGGGCCACTACCCCTGCCCCATGACCACAGTACAGGTTGAGGGGCCTGGGCTCTGTTTCAGACGGTAAAAGGGGTTCATTACCAGTGGTTGAAAAAATTGCATGGTGTCTCCATTTAGAGTAAAGTATAAGTGGGTCTGATGACAAGCTAGTACATCCCTCTAGGATGCTGTACCTACCCACTGCCCCAACTAGTGATCCCACAAATGGATTAGCATACAACAATTTAGCTTGCATGTGACTGTACAATTATTGGCGATAGTTAAAAATATGCTCTCGCTGGCTACAGTTACCAACTGGATTCTGGATACTGCAGATACCCCCTAGATACCCACAAGGAATAGTTAGTGGTAGCAGTAACATGTACTTTACAGTTAGGCACAGGAAACTAGCACTTTGTAATAATATGCTCATGGACAGAGTTAACATTAACAATAAACCTCATTTATCGGGGGGATGAACAGTGGGATGTGGGGATGCAAATTTAAGGCTGGGTAATTGCATAGGCTTTTGGCTTGGTAACACATTAAACACAGATGCATACCCAGACCAAACCGTTGCAAGCCTGATGTGTTGCAGCTGGTTGACTGGCGGAGGTTCACGTAAACAAATTATTTTAATTAATTCTTTAACCATGCAAAGATGACTGAACATTAAAGAACAAATGTCTTGACTCTTTGACAAACAGGGATTTGTAATCCCAGGCCTGATGGCCTGCAAAATACTTTAAAACAGCATTCCATTAAATGGGCATTCCATTAAGTTGTTTGGCGGGAGGCTCAGGGGTGAGACTAGGAGACGTTATTTTACCAAGAGGGTGGTGGCCCCATGGAATGCACTGCCTGCGGAACTGGTGGCTGTTGATATAGTGGGGTTGGGGGTTCAAGAGGGGTTGGGACAGACATAAGGGAAAGGTAAAGATGAGGAATGACAGAAATAGAGGAGTAACTCTAGTGGAGAATGGGGTCGGGGGGAGGATTATGGGTGAAGTGGGGGGCAGCAACGGTGTCTTGACCATATGCTGCTCTTTGAGCAGACTCGCTAGACCTTTTGGCCTACTCTGCTGGCATGTTAGTATTTTGATAGCAGCAGCTTGAAACAAATGAACATTTGTTGCTGGCTATCCCTGAAATTACTCATGACTCTGTAGCTCCTCAGTCTCTGGTTTGAATTCAAGGTGGATGGCTCCCTAGGCAGTCACTTTGGGCAGACTGGGGTGGGCCAAGCACTCCTTATCTGCCATCAAAGCCTATGTTTCTGTGTTTCAGTCTCAAACCTCTGGAGTGTCAGCTGCAGGCAGAAGCCTTGTGGCATCTGGAGCAAGGACCACCAGAAAGGAGCAAGGCTGGCATGACTCACCCCCAGTCTAGGCATCACCCCTGAGATGGCCACAAACCAATGGGCAAACCAACTGTGAATGACAGCATACAGTACACACTGCAAGCCCATTGGTTGACAGGGTTCACCAATGGGCTGCAGGATGTACCGTAGCTGTCATTCACAGACAGCTCTGTCGGCAAGCAGTTGTGCAGTATAACGGTGGGTTGAGCTGCCCGCTGATGGTAGGAATATGCTGGAATGGGGGGCAGGGTGGGTAGGGGGTGCCTGAGTGGGTGGTCTGCTGAGCTACTGGGGGGGGTCTTATGGAGTGCTGGTGCCAGTGTGTTCAGCTTGGGGTGGGGAGGGCAGATTCTGTTATTACCACATCATCGCTGCAGAGAGCGGCAATATAATGGAGATGCGGGCAGGGATGGTGAGACAGTGGACCACCAGGGATACATCCAAGTGTGCGGGAGATGCGGTTGCCTGGGGAGGGCAGGGGGGTTCTCCTGGATGGGATGGGGCTCTGAGTGTGGACCTCAGCCCTAGCAGGGCACCTGGCACATTCAGCTGGGTGCATCCCTGCACGGCGCATGCAAATGGTGCCATAATGACATGCAAATGGCCTCATTGTACTGTGCATGCCTAATGGCTCCATTTGCATGTTGCTGACACTGAATAGCAACTTTGGGCGCAGCACATTGTGCAGTGTGCTGCCCTTTTGTATTCCCAGCCTGACCAGGGGGTTGCACCGGCACATCCAGGCAGGAGCGTAGCTACAAGGGTGCAGAGGGTGCAGTCACACCCAGGCCCATGAGGTTTGAGGGGCCCAAATCCTAATTTTGATGTCTATTCAAAATCAGGGGGGCCCTATAACATACCCTTGCATCCAGGCCCTCTGGGAATTTGCTACGCTACTGCATCCAGGACTGGGCGCAGCTGTAGTATTCACAGTGGGGATGCGCCGGGAGCATTCTCTGGTGCATCTTCTGTGAATACCACAGTTGGTGCTCTGTGCATCTCATTTGCACCAGGGCATTCGAGATGTGCCGAACACAGGGTCTTTGTGAAATCTGCCCATGATCTTTTCAGCTGGGTGTATGGCAAAGTTGGGAGCGGGATTAGCTGTAGTAAAATTAGGGTGGCTGGGCTGAGAAAGATGTGATGCAAAACAGAATAAAGCAGTGTAAATTCTGTTTAAGTGCTAATGTACAGGTATGTGTTTAGGAGAATGGAGTGGGGGGAGACACAGCCTGCATGAACAGATGCAACAGTTACATGGACAGAGCAGGCACTGGGTGCCAAGGTACTCTATATGCATGAGATGGAAGCATCGATTTTCTGGTGTGGCAGGTTTGTTTGATTTTACTTACAAGCTGAACAGAAATGCCTGTGAGCCTATAAGGCAGATATAATTTTATCTCTGCGGCATTGTAACTGGTGTATGTATTGTATGTGAATGTATTTGTTTGAAACAAATCTTGTTAGTGCTATGAATATTTACATGAGGAAAATAACTATTTTGTCATGTGTAAATATGATTTATATGACGACGTGATGGAAGAATTTAGGGACTTCATGGAACAAATTGGATCAGATTTTATAAAACATTGTTTTGGGTTCTGGTTGTCTCAACCAGCGGAAAACAAATGATGAGTATTTTATTTTATCTGAGATTTGGAACAGTCCACAGTAATAGAGAGTTGCTCATCTTGAAGCTATTCCACCCAATTTGAGGTAAGCATCAAGCTGAGGTTCCATGGAACCTTCAAAATAATTTCTCTTGTGGAGAAATGTAAACTAGAAGTCCAATGGTAATGAGGTTTAAGTGGTAACTATTGGATTTAATTGTGATTTCTGAGTTACCAGCACTCTGGTTCATGTGTAAGAGCACTTTTGATTTGATGGAATAGTCACCAAACATGAGTTATTGGTGCTGAGGAGTCAGACATGCTGTACTGAGGTAATGTTCCCTGTCTGCAGCAAGTGGGCATAGTGCCCCTACGGGTTGATACTGAGGACACCAGATATTCCAAGACCCTTTTAAGGATGACAGACACTACACTATGCCAATCAAGCATTGGGTAGGTCACTCCTGACTGTAGTGGACTGTGCTCTCAGTGACCGGAGTTCCATCAAAAAGATAAAAAGTGCATCCGTTTGCAAAAGTGCAACTGAGGAACTGAATTGGTTTTGATATTTACTTGATTGTTTCAATGTACATATTTATTTTAATGTCTGTGTCAGCATTTTACTTGAAAAAAGGGAGACACCACTATAAAAATGCTGCGTGACTGGAACGTGAATGGGCAACAAGAGCATCAGCTAAAGTAAGGACACATTTGCTGGGTAAATCGTGCATCAGACCTGGAAAATTGGTGTAACAAAATGTGATATTTGTACTGTTAAGCAGGGTCACAATAAAGAGGGATGGGCACACGTACAACAGTATCTTGTGGGAGCGCTGCTGACTTGCTATCAGTATTTATTTATTTTTTTTATTTAGTTGTTTTAACCAGGTATAGCACACTAAGCTGAAAGCTTTTTTACAGGAGCGACCTGGGAGCACAAGGAGGTTAAGTGACTTGCTCAGGGTCACATAGTATGCAAGTGGAAGCTGTGGGATTCAAACCCAGGTCAGGTCTGCTGGATGTCACCAAATTTGCAGCTCAGAGCCTTAGATTTATTGATAGTTACGGACCAACTTATTAAATGGCCAGAAGCATGTCCCAGAAAATGCCAGGAAACTGCTACAGCTGCTGAAAATTGAATAAATCCTATTTTACTTAAGTTGGAGCACTGGAGAAATGCACTGAGACCAAGATGGGAACTTTGGGTTTGCAGTGTGAGAATTGAGTTTTGCAATGATATAGAACAGGGACGGCTTAAAATGTACTCCATTTCCTTAAGACTACAGTCTGATGGGATGATAGGAAAATTCATTTGGCCCTCAGAGGCACAGTAAGTAAAGAGATGGTTTCAAATAACCTCTGACACAATGAAGAGACTATTTTGGCTATGAGGTCACATTAGGGCGTTTTTTTATGCAAGTGGTTATTTTGATTCAATAATCCCTGCAGAATATAAAACAGCGGAATTTATGATAAGCTATAAAGGTTGATTGGGGAAGTATCAAGGAGATGGATAAACAATTTGGGTATCCTATAAAACATGGAAAACTTAAGTGATTCAGCAGATGCTGGAACACTTGTCACAGAAGGGAGTACCTCAGCTAATCAGATAGAGACTGAGCAGAAAGCTGTCAATGTAAGAAGTGTGAGCTACAAGTGTTGAGGAAAACCAGGGAAGATGTGAGATGGAAAAGAATTTCAAATATTTTGGCAGAGATGTGTAATGTCATAAGCATGGGAAGTTCTAAAATGTTTATCTGCATTTAAATGTAACTACAGAGTTTAATTACGTGACTGCTAGAAATGACTTGAAATGGAACTGTGCATATGAAAAGTTAAGTAATGGCAAAAAAGTTCCTTATACAGTAGTTTATATAGGAGAATAACCCCTTTATTTTGTGAGAGGGAACATTTACTAGGAGCAGTGCTGACAAGATGTCGAACACTGGCACAGGGACCATGGTCTAGTCCTAAGGTGGGTCACAGGGACAGGCTTTGGAGGTACACAGTAGAAGTGCTGATACTTTGCTAGGCAGAGGTGGTGAGTGAACCGCCTGAGGTTAAACGTCTCACTGCAGCAGTGACTGTCAAGAAACCCTTAGGCTCTGATCAGAATAGGACTGCTCTGCCATTAGATGCTGCTGGCTCAAGTAAGCCACTGTGACGGTCCAACAGGCCCAAGCAAATTCCTGAATGATTTGGGTGCTAAAGAGCAATAGGATCTAACTAATAAAGTATCTTTCTATTATTATTTTTTAACCAATACCTTTTGTTACAGGATTTCTGAATGTATGGTTAGACAAATAGGACGCCATCTTTTTGAGGTGGGGCAGTGTAACAGATTTTGGGTTTCGTTTACTTCTGATTTGTTCTCCTGTATTTTTCTAAGTTAGCTTTAGGAATGTCTTGATTAGCTGAAGGATGTTGAGGTCTGAAGGTTATAAAGGTAAGATATTCACAGATGTGGCCTATGCCACTCGGACCTGGAAAGTTTTACAAACATGTCACTTAGCATCTTGTCAGAGATAACACTTTGCAAAGGTTATTGATTAATGTCTCTAAATGAGTAAAAACATCTGCTTATTATGTTAAAGGTGATGAGTTGTAAACTAGGCTTTGTGAAACCCCTAGATGGCGCTATCTGAAGGGCTACTACCCCTGCCTGCTTGGCTAGTAGCAGGTAAAGAGACCTGGGTACTGAACCGGGTGCCTCCACCAGGAGGACAGGGTTGTTCATAACAAGGCTAACCTGGGTACAGCCCTCCGGGACACTGTAACCACCCTCTTTCCCCTCTAGTGGCCTAGACAATATGCAGCAAACACTTTCACAGTAGCCTGTATTCAGCATACAATTCCCCACATGTTTGCACTTACCACCAGGGCTGGTTCCACCAGTTCAACCCTGGAGACCCTTGTAAAACAAGGTTAGGCACAGCAAATAACAACAGTTCTTTTGATACAAACTGGAACCACAGTCAGATTAAATGCAAAAAGAGTTAGATCTGATTTATTCAGGGGAATTGAACAAGGGAAGGGTGTAATCAGATTGATTGATTCTGAAACTAATCTAGTCAGGCAATTATGCATGCACTTTTAGTCCCTGCACAGTCACACGCTCTGGGTACCCTGTTGGAAGTAAGGTGGGCTAGCTTGAAATGTTGCCCAGGGCAGGCCAGCGTCGCAGCTGGTTGGGGCCCTGTGATGAAAAGAAAAGGCATGCACAACCACACACAGTTTGTAATCTGGAGAAAGGAGGCTCAGTTCATGATGATTAGACAAAACAAAATTAAATCAGATGATACACTTTAATTGAGCTGTTGTTGCAGGGAGCTACCCTGGTGTTTACTCACGCTGGCCAGTACAGGACACAGGATGGATGAAATGGAGACTGCAGGATGACTTGGCTGGTTTACCAGGAGAAGCAGGGCCCACATGATTCGCCGTGGTGTCGTTCCTGTTCGTGATGTTGAGCAAGGGGCTGATCCCCAGGCAGGTCTCTCGTCGATGGTGTTCTCTGTGCCTGAAGTATCTGGCTGGGCCAGTGTGGCAGGGCCCAGGCCAGGTAAGACAGTTCAGATATCAGTCCAGGAAAGCTGAATCCAGCTTCCAGCAAGCGTGGCAGAATTAAACAGTGGGGAACCAAATCGTGACCCACTAATAGCAAACAGCACATTTATAGTAGAGCAATCACCATACCACAATGCGGATAGCAGTCCGGCAGCAATATCAGTATCTCTGAGCAAAACCTGGAATTTTGTGGCAACTGGAAGTCCTGACAGGCTAATCACATACAGCAAATCTTCGGTCTTCTTCAGGTTTAAATCTGGTCACTCTGCAGTGGCTTTGTCACGCTCCAATTCAGATACAATTCAATTGCTAAACCTTTCAAAGGATTCCCTCCCAAGGCACAGCAGGCAGATGGGCCAAAACTCAGCCTTTCCACCAATCTTCTGCGCGAACTACACAGGAGCAGTTGCTCGAATCACTCGAGCTGTTCACTCTTCAAGCTCTACCTCCAGACTGTCTCACTGCAGCAGGCAGCTTTGGAATTTCCCTTTGGTCCAAAAGGTTCAATTTGTTGATTCATCTTCTGTCAAAGCAAGGGCTCCCCTTCCAGGTGCATTTAGGTGCCAAAGTCTTAAAACTACAATTCCTACAGAAATTCACTCCCACAAGACCCCTGGCGACAGACTCCATTTTAGGGTCCCCAAAGGTACTGATTGGCCCATTCTGGCAGTCCAGGACCAAGATGGTGGTGATAAACAGAACTGTCCATGCTGCAAAGAAGGCAGGTTAGACAAACTATAATATTATTACTATACTAATAGATAATCAGCAAATAAGTACGGGAGGCAGTATAGCGCAGCAGTTTAAGGCTCTGCGCTGCAAATCTGGTGACATCCAGCAGACCAGACCTGTGTTTGAATCCCACAGCTTCCACTTGTATACTGTGTGACCCTGAGCAAGTCACTTAACTTCCTTGTGCTCCCAGGTCGCACTTGTAAAAAAACTTTCAGCTTAGTGTGCTACTCCTGGTTAAATAACTAAAAAAAAAAAAAAAATGCTCCCTCTGCAAAAATAGCGATGGCAGAATGAAGTGATTATCTGGCAGCTCAGGTGGGACTCGAACATAGAAACACTCAGCCCCCTCCCAGATTAAATAAGCACCACGTTATAGGCAGCTGTGAAAGAGACATAGCACAGAGGCATTAAGGCACTCTCTTACAAACACTTTTAAAACGCTAAGACACAGGATACCAGTCTGGCAGTGGGCATTTAGGCACACCCAAGGAAGACTTTCAGGAACCCGCATTTGTAGGGAAGTTACATTTGGTTTTGCTTTGCATTTAAAAACCTTGCTCTGCCATGGGCAGGTATATCTGTCCAAATTTCCTATATGTTCAGGTTCTGTCATCAGCCTAAGACACAGGAATGGAGAGAGAGGAGAAACATCAGAATAGAGAAATCAATTTGCATTTCATTCTAGTGCATTTGACAGACTGAGGAATTGAAAGCTAGTGTCAGTATAACATTATTCAGTTCAAGAAGTGTTGAACTGAGTATGATGCAAATGATTTGACTACATCAGAGGGCACTTAGTTTATTCAGCACAGCTCCCTATGAGTGTCTGGCTGATGCTGAGCAGGAATACTGGAAGGTTGGAAGGCTGCAAGGCTGCAAGGCTCTTAGAAATATTTACTGTTAGCCAGCCAAGTGAGGTGGAGGGCTGAGGCGCCACAAGCTCCTTACCTTCTACCACGCTGGAGACCCATGTTTGATTATGAGCATAGGTTGCTGGATGTTGGCATGGGTGGGAGAAGGTTGAGTGCCTGATGGCTGCTCTCCTCTCCTAGGGAGGAGGGTCTGCATGCTCCATTGAATGACTGTCACTTGGTGGAAGCCAAGTGGTAGTGTGGGTTGAGGAGGGCAGAAGAAGGGAGGGCTGTGCTCCCCAGCATGGTGACAGGAACTAATTATGGAGGAAAACTGATAGCAGGACAGGCGTAAATGATGCCTGCCTGCTGATCTCCAACCACCGCACCACACCGATGACTGGATATGTGACTTTGGGGGGGGCCCACCTCCTCTGGACCCCACCACAGGAAGCAATCCATGGGGGTATCAGGCTTCCAAGTGAGTACTAGGGAAGCATAGGATGGTGGGGTTTGGCAGGGCAGAGCTAAGGGGAGCCCAGCCTCTCCTGGCTGAGGAGAATAAATAGTGGATAGAGGAAAAAATAAATGTTTACTGTTTCTGTCGCATCAGCCTGATGATTGACACATCCCTGACCAACCAGTATGAACAGTAAGACGCTGGTGGGCAGCAATGGCAATCATTCTGCAATGCAGTTGGCTACAGCTGTCTCAAAAGGTAACATCTATATACTGTATCTATATATTTAAATGAATCCACATGTCCATTATCACCATTGATTGACTGGGAAGGGTGAAGGATGCATTTTTATATTCATCACTGGCAATCACACTGGCATACCTACAAAGCCCCACTACCATCCCAGCATGTTTGTAAGCAAACATAAAAATAAAAAATAAGCACATTGAGACAGTAGAGAGGGTACAATGCAGGGCTACCAGAATGATCAGGAGTATGGAAGATACAAGCTATAGACGAAGTAGTTAGGGCACCCACAAAAATCAGAGAGCACAGAGCTTTGATGAAAAAAATGAAGTCTTTTATTTAAATACAAAACTGCATGTTACCTGTGCTCATTTTGACCAGCAGTAACAGAAGAAGAGCACTCTGATGATGCCTGACAGTGGTCAGGGGAAACGTTAGTGTTGGTACAGCTTTTACCACTTATTTTGGGGACTTGGTGCACATGTAACATGCAGTTTTGTATTTAAATAAAAGGACTTCATTTTTTTCATAAAGTCCTGTGCTCTCTGATTTTTGTAGGTGCTCTCACTACTTCTTCTGTTACTTTTGGTTAAAATGAGCACCGCAGTAAATTGCCTGGTTCTCCCCTTCACTGTTTTTCTGCAAGATACAAGCTATGAAGAAAAGCTGTTGACCCTTAACATGTTCACCTTTTGTAGAAAAGGAGGCTGCATGAGGATATGATCACAGTGTTCAGCATACCCAGAGGCATCTTCATGATTAAAGAGACCAAGCTGTTTAATCTGCTGTCCTCCAGCAGCACACACAGAGACACCCCTCTGAAGCTCAGAAATTTAAAACAGGTCAGGATACATGCAGCAGCCCTAAAGAAAAATACAGTGCCCAAAACACAGTTTGGTGCGGTCCCAAATGCCAAATTAAACAAATAGGGCAGGATATTCAATGCAGTTGCACATGGCACAACTGAGATGAGCTGGCGCACCTGCAGAAATGCTCCAAGGAGCGATATTAAGTGGGAGCCAGTGCGCAGTGCAAGTTGCAGTGCACCAATGTGCAACACTAATGAATGCAAGGGCAGGGGGCGTGCCCATGAATATGCGGCACAGTGCGATGTTAACCCCGACCCATGACGCAAGTGCAGAGCAACGGCTAGATGTGCCGAGCAGACTTAAACAATTAAATACAGGGCAAAAACATGGGGACAGCACCTGAGCCAGGGGTGAGAGAGAGAGAGAGAGAGAGAGATCGAGAGCAAACATCCAGACTGTGGAGGAAGGGAACAGAAGGAACAAGGGAGACAGAGTCTGTGAGGGACTGAGGGAGTAGAACAGGCAGCCACAGGGGTGTGGGACAGAGGTGGCTGTGGATTGCGAGTCAGGGGCAGGAGAAGCAATGGGGAGAGCCAGGCAGAGAGAAAGGCACTGCCCCATGGTGGCAAGTGGACCACAGGAGCTGACCACCCAGGGGGGAGACAGGACAGCTGGGGCCATGGCCAGCGCAGCCTTCCAGATGGAGGCTGTAATGAGGGGTGTGAGGAGGCAGGAGGAAGAGCGATGTGGCCATGGAAGGACCCATTGGTGGTACACCCGGAACAGGTGGGACCGTGCCTGCATCTCCTTTGAGAACTACTCCGATATGGAGATCGTGGGCTTGTATCACCTGAACCGGGCAATTCTGGGGCAGCTCTGCGAGTTGTGTAGTGAGGAGATACAGGCACCCACTAGATGGAGCCATGCCCTGTCAATGGAGATGAAGATGACAGCCGTCATGTGCCAGCTCGCCACGGGCACCTTCCAGTGACCAACAGGGGATACCACAGGCATAACCCAGTCGACCACGTCACACCTTCTCACACAGTTCCTCAATGCCCTGCTGCTACATGCTATGGAATGCATGCAGTTCCACAGCACACAGGCAGGACTTCCACAGGGTAGCACTGATGCCTGGCATGCTTGGGGCCATTGACTGCACCCGTGTGGGCATCCACATGCCACCTGGCCCTGAAGACATAGCATACATCAACAGGAAGGGCTACCCCAGTGTCAACTGCCAGGTGGTGTGCGATGCCAGGGGGCGCATAACCAATGTCTGTGCCACACACCCCGGGAGTGCACATGATACATTCATCTGTCACAGCTCTGCACTGTGCCACAGCTTCAAGCATGGAGACATCCCCACGGGCCACCTAGTGGATGAGTATGGGACAGCAGTGGGGAACTTGGAACAGCAGGGCATGGAATGGGGCGGGCAGGGCAGGTGCACTGGTGGGGGCACCAGGGATGGGAAAAGGGCACAATGACATAAGATACTAGGCTAACCATGTACATGTCCACACAGGTGACAGTGGCTACCCACTCAGGCCCTGGCTGCTCACCCCCTACCGGCACCCGTTGACCTCAGCAGAGGACCGTTACAATGAGGCACACGCCAGCACGTGGAATATCATTGAGTTTGTGTTTGGGATGCTGAAGGCACGATTCTGTTGCCTTGACAGGTCTGTCGGTGCCCTGCAGTATAGCCCCTCGAAAGCCTGTGGTCTATTCCTGGCCTGCTGCATACTGCACAACATGGCCATTGACCATGGGATAGCTGTCGAGGCCAAAGAGGGAGACAGCAGTGGGGACAACAAGGGCAATGTGCCAGGGGGTGGTGGGCAGCCTCCCCAGGTGGAGGGATCCCTGGCTCCAAAGGATGGCATGCCAGCAGTGGGACACAATTTCACAGGAGCACTATGGTGCACGCAGGTAGGTGCAGCAACACCCATTCAGTGGACAGACATTATGGGATGGCACACGGGCATGGGTGGGCATGGCAATGGGCATGCACACACATAAGCGTGGTGCAGGGGTGAGGGTGGCAGTGCCCCACAGCCACACACAACAGCATGCAGCACTGTACAGCAACACACACACACAGATACATGCAAACACGTGCCCAGGCATCAGCATGTGGCAAGGATCAGATGCAGGGCGCTGGTGCACAGGCGCAATAAGTGCAGTACTGCTCTCATCATGCACACACCACACGGGCCAGTGGCCAGGCAGGTGCGCACACAGGCAGCATGTGGCATGACACACAGTTGCCATGACTGTGGCATGCACCCACACACCTCGCCCATGTGTGCACAGGGCAGAGGCAGCAGACTGCAGACAGGGCGGCGTGCACATCAGGTTCGCAGCATGGAACCATGGCCGCCACGGAGACAGGGGCGGCCACGCCGGTTCCAATCAGCAGCCACTGGCTACTCAGTGGCTACAGGGGGTGTCTGCAACTGCCCCCCAGGGGTTGTACTGCGGGAACATGAATGGGTTCATGCAGGGGTGTGTAGGCACCCAAACAGGCCCACCCCAGGTGTGCCTGGGATGCCGACAGCAGAACTCGGCATCGACAAGAAGGGTGTCGCTCGATGCCAGGTCCATGGGGTGGAGAGTGCACTCCACAGTGTAGCCAGCAGTGCAAGGCCAACCGAGATTGCATTGGCAATGCAATCCAGGGATGCTGTCGTGTCATCCCGCAGGTGCTGTATAGCCTCCACGACCTGTGCAATGCTCCTGTTGCGCAGCTCTACTGTCTGGTGTACCTCTGTGTGAAGTGCACACACCCCAGCTACAAAAAGCACCTGTTGCTCCATGGAGGCCCACAGCAATCGGTGTGCTCTGACAATGGGTCGGTGCCCAGGGGGTGCATGGGCGTGCCGCCATCCCACCAGTGGTGTACGGCCATGCTGCACAGCCCCCCCCACTCAGATGGATGCTGCACAACTGGGTCCCCATGGGGTAGGTCACTGTCTGGCGCCCCAGCGGTTGACACTGCTTTCAGCCACCAAACGTCCCCAGCCATCTGGCGCTGCTACCCCTCCAGCCCCTGTACGCTGGCCAGTGCCTGAGCGGATGCACCACCACCACCACCACATGGCACTGCCATGGCTGTGCACATGGTAGTACTAGTGACAGTGGGGGGCAGCTGTTCCACCACCGATAGGCCACTGACTGCACTGCCAGTAATGGTAGTAGGTATGGGTGTCTCCCCCCACAACACCACCCATGCTGTCCAGGATGATGGTCATGTCATCATCAATGTCAGACCCTGCCCCAATCTGTGTCCCCGTGCAGAGTACACCATGGCTGGCATCCTACTGAAACACAGCCAGGGCCTCATCTGACACCAAGCCCAGGACATCCGGCTGGATGGCAGTGGTGTGCTGCAGCTGATTGAGCCTCTGGATGCCCATGGAGGTGGATGGCTGGTCCTCTGGGGCTGAGCCTACCCCCATGGCTGCCACTGGGGCCCCTTCCACTGCATGCAGGCATGCTGGTGCTGGAAGAGAAAAAAGATGTCTTAGTGCTACAATTCCGGCAGCCCCCCTGGGCATGGCATATGTACCATGCAGTAATGGGCCACCTCCTGTCTGGAAGCCACCACCTGGCATACCCTCAATGGTGCTGCGATGCATGGTGGCTGCCACCAGCTCCTCCTGTGCCGTGAGCTGTGGCACATCAGCATGGTCCCCTCCAGTGGCTATCCTGGTTGCCTGTATGGCTGCCACCTTCTCCTTTATGCAGTGTTTATCAGTGCCCACCTTCTTCCTGCACTCCTGCATGGACCGCTGGTGGCTGCCCTGCTGGTTCACAGACGCTTTCACCTCCATCCAGTTTGCAGCCCTGGCCTGTGGTGTGCCCGTGGCACCACTCAGCAGTTGCTCCCTGTTGAGGTAGGCCTCAAACAGGACATCGGCCTCTGCCTTCGTAAAGTTGGGCCTGCGCTTGCGTGCAGGCCCACGCTCCTCATTCCCCTCATGTTCGGACATGGTGTTACTTATGGACAAAGACATGTGTGTCAGTGGCTGCAGCTGCGCACCACACCCACCCTGCTGTGCTGGCTGGTCCCACAGCTGGTGCATCTTACCTCGGATAGTTGCAATACCGGTCCCTGGCCTGTGCTGTTTTGCAGCACCTTTGTAGCGCATTGCATGCAAATGAGCTGTGGCACAGCGGTAATGACATGCTAAATTCCGGGTGTGCCATGCGTTGGCTGATGAGCTCATTAGCATGTGAAGGCTGAATATCACGCACTTGCTCCATGCGCAATGGAATTGCTCCAGCGCATGTTGCGGTGCAATGCCATGACATGCGCAGTGCGCTGGGCAGCAGTATACATGTGCCGGGGGCTGTGCTACCACCTACTGCATGCTGTGTGCTCAGAGCGCAATAGGGGCCCTGGCGCACTGTGCACCATGGCCTGTATTGCACTCTGGTGCACTGTATGCCAGGCGACCCCTGAACCCTGTTGTAACCCTTGGCCCCTTGGGACTCCACCACCACATGCTGGGTGGGCCATACCTATTCCGGGCATCCACAGAGATGCGCAATTGGCAGACACAGCACATGCGGACATGATGTGCACATCCCATGCGCATCATGCACACGTGCACCACTGGCTGCCATTTTGAACCAGCACCTTGTGGGGAGAGAATGGCACAGTGAGGTGTGTGACGTGCCCGCAACTGATCTGACCTGGAGCTGGTCAACCTTGTGGCCCATGTGCAGCCACATGCACCTGGGCTGTGTGGCCAGGAGCCCCTGCAGCAGTCCAGGAATGAGATCTGGCAGGCCATAGCTGCAGGCCTGGTACGGGACACCGGGGTGCCATGGACCAGTGAGCAATGGTGCCACTGGTATGGGGACATGATGCGGTGGGACCCTGAGAGACTGAGTAAGCTGCAGCCACACGTCCACAGGGGAGAGCTGTGCCACGGCCAGGTAAGTCATCACATGCTGCATGTGTGCCGACTGCTGTACTGTAGTGTTGTCTGGGCTGGGCTGCCTGACATGCCTTGTGGAGAGTGCACTGTTGGTGTGTGCATTGTGGTGTGGCATTGCCAGCTGCTGGGTGGGTTGCGCTACTGTCTTGCAGGTCTTGTCGGGCCAGGGCACACACTGTGCACAGCGGTGGGGGTGGTGGGCATGTGCTGTGGTTGTTCTCTGATGGGTGCCTGTCTTTGTTCCATTCCTAGGGCCTGAGGATTGGCACAATGCAGGAGTGGCAGGGGTGCCTCGTGGGGCACAGCAGGCTGCTGCGGGTCCAAGTGGTGGAGGTGCAGGTCCAACTGGTAGCGGTGCAGCAGCAGCAGCAGGACAGGCGCAAGCGGTGCCACAGCAGGCAGGCAGGCAGGCACTGTTGTCTTCCTCTACTCAGTACCAGGTAGTCAGCGGGGGTGAGGGTGTGGCCATGGCCACCTGTGCTATGTGCCGTGTCAGCTGTGTGCTGCACACTGTGTGGCATGCATGCCATTATGGGGCGGCCATTGCTCGCATGTACCAGATGTTCGTGGGATGGGTGTGCGCCCGACTGCCACCGGTGCTGCTGTGGTGCTGCTGCTATCCTCTGCCAACTGCCTGCCGCTGCACAGTTAGGTGGCCATTGGGCGGTGGTGTCCACCACTGTGCACTGTCGTGGCATGCTGGGATGCCGGCAGGCATTGGACCACCCACTATGGGTGGCCAGTGTGCCACTCCAGGGGTGTGTTCCCACTGCCCATTGTGCACAGTGGGAGGACATAGTTCCTAGGGACCTTGCACTGATCACCTGTCCATTCCTTTGTCATAGGCATCTGGAGGAGGTTGCGGCTACCCCTGTATTTCTGCCTCTTATGACAGATCATCCTGATCACGTCCACGACCCTGGCGGTGGCACAGCAGACCAGGCAGATAGTGCTCCGGGACAGGCAACAGCAGGGGTATCAGGCCGCAGCAGGCCATGGCCGCCCATAGTTCACCCCTCTCTTACCATTTAACCTTGTCCAACTGTACAGTCCTTGTTCCCTGTCCCCTTCCCTCGCTTTCCTACCCTTTCCCACCCCATTCCATTGTATATAGTTGTGTTCGATACAGTTTTTCTGCTTACCTGCCTGTGTCCATGTCTGCTTTGCAGCTGGCATGTGGAGCCATGCTGCAGTGGCGTGGTGGGTGTCTGTGTGGTGTGCCTGTGTCATTGTGCGTGCCGTGCGTGCATGGTGGTCTCCTTCCCTTTGGTTGGTGGCTGTGCCTTGGGCTGGCCATGGGCTGGCTGTCCAGAATGTGTGGCATGTGTGTTGGGCGCTGTGGTCCAGGGTGTGGATGGCCGTGGTCTGGGTGGGTGGGGGCATGGCATGCAGCGGGGGTTTCCAGTGGTGGCCCTCCCTTGGCCATTAGTGCCACCTGTTCCCTGCGTCCTGTGCCATGGTGCGGTGGAGCTGGATGCCTGTCTGCACCCTGCTGTTGTTGGTCACCCGTGGCCCACCACTGTGCCTTCCTGGCACTGTCCCCAGAGTGTTCCTCCATATGCCCCATGTTTCCCCTCTGCTGCTGTGCTCCCACCATTGACTGGGGCTAGTCCTTGTGTGCCTTGATGCTTGTCCCTTTGCACCCTGGTGCATCTCTGGTTGCGCTATGGTGCAGGTCTGGTTGCTCCCTGGTGGACCTCTGGTTGTGCCATAGCGCATCCCTGTGATATTCAGCCGTGTTGCACTGGTGCCTGTCACCATGCGCAGCCGTTGAATATCGCACTCACTGCGCCATGGCACATTGGAGTTGCACTGCGCCAGACTTGCTCCGGCATTTGGCGCATTTCTGAATATCTGGCCTATGGGGTTTTAGCAAATCCTTATAATGTTCCAATGATGGGGCCCCTCTAATGACAGCAGGAAGTGAGTTCCACAAAAGGAGTGCATCAGCACAGAAGGCCCTATCTCCTGACAATTTCAAGCGGAAACATGGAACCACAAGGAGCTTAGCCTCAGAGGAACAAAGGGGCAGATGGTTGTGTATTCAATTAGAACATGTTTCAGGTAGTGAGGGCTTAAATCTATCAGGGCTTTGTAGGTTAACAAACTTATCTTGAAGTTGATGCGCCACCTGCATTTTCCACAAAACCAGCATGATATGCATGGATCATGAGGTCCAGGCAATCAGCCAGGCTGCTGAATTCTGCAGAAGCTGCAAGTGACACACCAGCCCCACAGACAGCCCTAGGTAAAGAGCATAACAATAATCCAGTTGGAAGGCGACAAATGTGTGTAAAAGTATGTCCAAGTTTCAGGGAGCCAGATAGGTTTCAATTCAGGTGATATTACGCAGATGGTAAAAGCCATCGCAGACAACAGAAGGCACCTGTTGTTTAAGTAAGTTCACAATTATACCAAAATTCCTTACCTTATCAGCCACTCATGGTGTAGCACCATTTAACAATGGCAACAGGGTACTATCACTATTCATTGCTGCCTTCCCCCAACCTGCATTCACTAGTAACACCTATCTTCCATGAGTCATTAGCCTAAGCCAGCTTGAGACCATCCAGTCTTGGATTTCAGCCAGACACTCATCTAGCACAGCCACGACACTGACCCTGTCAGGTGCACATGACAGGTAGATCTGGGTATCATCTGTATAGCAGTGACAACCTAGACCATACCACCTGATGATCTCCACCAACAGAAACATGTACATGATGAATAACATGGGAGCTAAAATTGACCCCGAGGCACCTCACAGCAGACAGTAGCAACAAGATGTTACTGCCTAATGCCACCTGCTGTACTGTGCCAGACTCGCAGGACCCGAACCACTACATCACCATACTAGTGAATCCCACATAGTGCCTCAAACAGGTGAACAGCACCCCATGGTCCACTGGGTCAACTGCTGAGGAAAGATCAAGCAGTATCAAGATGGAACACTGACCACTGTATCTTACCAGAAGATCACTGAACACCAAGACTAGTGCAGTCTCTGTGCCATTTCGAGGTCTAAGTCCAGACTGAAACAGCTCAAACATCTCATAACATTCCAAGTGGTCCCACAGCTGCTCCACTACTACCTTCTCAATTAAAGGGAGATCTGAGACAGACCTGCAGTTTGGCATATCACATGACCATACACTGTTAGATTTCAGATCACCTTTTTATAGCCACAAAGCCTGTCTACTGCACAACAGTAAACCATTCTATAAGTTCAAGAACACATTCCAGGGTGTGCTGTAATGCTAAACCAGTGCACTTCCCAGGGGTATTACTTAATGCAAAGCCGTATGCCCTATCACCCCTGGGAGTGCATTGATTTAGTACTATCATACAATCTTTCATGGGGTATTGCTTACTTATTTATATGCTTATCATTTTCAGTTAGTTGAGTTTTTGTGTGAAAAAGAAAGTCATTGGCATCTTGGCAATAGCCATGTATTTAAGGAAACACAACTAGTTAGCTAAATTTCAGGAAGGGCATGAGGTGTGTTGCAGGGGAGATTATGACAGTATGAATGCTCATTCAAAAGTGGACCTTTAGTCAAACTCTGTCTCTTTTTTACTGTGAAACATAGAAACACAGACCATGTCAGCAGAAAAAAGACCATTGACTCCCTCCAGTCTGCCCTTTTAAACTCCATTCTACCCACAGACTTATTCTCTAGATGGAGCTTTTTCCCTTGCTGCCCCCTCCCACTGCTAACTCCCCCTCCTGAGTAACTACTAAGCCCTTGATTCTATCTCAGTGTGCTTGAACCCAGTAATGGGGTTTGCACCCACCACCTCTGCTGGTAGGCTGTTTGATGTCTTAACCACCCTCTCTGTAAAATAAAACTTTTTCATGTCCTTCAGGAATCCCCCCCCCCTTCCCTGCCACTTATGCCCCCGTGTTTTTGACTCTCCATTCCTGCTGAATAGTTCCTTGCAGTCTACCTTGTTCATTACTTTCAGGAACTTAAAGGTTTCTATCACATCTCATAATAAATAGAACAGGTCCCAGACTGACCCCTGCAGCACCCCACTCATGACCCTTTGTCCCCAGATATGACCCCGTTTACTACCATCCTCTGCTGTCTTCCCCCTACACAGTTTCCCACCTACTTGACTAATCCCTTCTGTACTCCACAGACCTTCAGCTTTTCAGCAGCCTCCTGTTGGCAGAGACTCAAAGGCTTTGCTGAAATTAAAGTAGAGCAAATCCCCCACCTGGCCCCTGTCCAATGCCCTAGTGACCAGTCCAAGAAAACAATCAGGCTGGTCTGACATGATCTTCCCAACACAAACCCATGCTGCTTTTAGTCTGCAACGTGTTGTCTTTTAAGTAGCCCACTAGGCTTTCCTTCACTATAGCCTCCATCAGCTTACCCATCATAGAGGTAAGGCTTACCAGTCTACAGTTCCAGGGTCCTCCTTATCCCCTCCCTTGTAGAGTGGGACTATGTTCACAGTTCTCCAATCCCTTGACACTATCCCTGACTCCAATGAGTCATGAAATAGCTGGGTCAAGGGCTTTGCCATCTCTGAAGCTTGTTCCCTAAGCACTATCAGGGGCAGGCTGTTGTGGCCTGGCACTTTGTCTGTCTTAAAGGCTGCTAACCCTTTCCTTACTCATTCAGTCATTATCACCCCCCTCTCATTTCCTGTGCCCCTGTGTAGCTGTCGTGATCCTTCTTTCTGGTAGAGGTCCGTCGTCTTCAACCGTGAACACCGAACAGAAGTAGGTGTTTAGGACATTTACCTTCTCCTCATTGGACTCCCCCCTCCCTGTTTCAACCAGCCTGATAGTCTCTCCCCTAGCCTTCCTTTTCTCCCAGATGTATGTAAAAAATTATTTTCTCTCCCTTACGCCCTCAGCAATCCATAGCTCTGTGTCTGCCTTTTCCTTCCTTACTGCCACCTTTCACTTTTTTAGTTTGGCCTAATATTCCTCTCACTCCTCCCCCTTTGGCTATGTTGTATCTAATGAACATCTTCCTTTTTGCCTTCAGAGCCCCCCTTACCCCTGTGAGAACTAGATCGGTCATTTGGGCTTATTTATTATAGTGACCTTCTTGGCACAAGAGTCATTCACCTTCTGAATTTCCCTCATTTCCAACTTTTCATCTGCCATCTTGATCTGGGCTTACTCCCACTGGATTTTCTCTGACAGTTTCTCTCACCTTGGGAAAATCTGCCCGTTTGAGGTCCAGAATCACTGTTCTTGAGGAGAACTGGAGTTCCCCACAACTCGTCAAACCACATGGAACTGTGTTCACTACACCCCAATGGTTCCTTGACAGCCACCCCGTCAACCACCTCTGAGTTTGTAAGTACCAAGTTGAGGATAGTGTTCAAACCATTTGTACTGTAGAAAGGACGGTGCTCAAACCATTTATACTGTAGAAAGGACGGTGCTCAAACCACTTATACTGTAGAAAGGACGGTGCTCAAACCATTTATACTGTAGAAAAGACAGTGCTCAAACCATTTATGCTGTAGGGCTCATGATGCTCTGACCATCTGTTCTGTAAGAAGGACTGTCTGTCAAAACATACATTAAAAATTCTCATGATGGGGGGGCACTGTGGAGCCCAAGTAGCACGGATGCAGGAAATGTATCTCCACATCCAACATTCTTAAAAGTGCATTTTTTTTCATAGCTTAAATGTGAAGAAGGCTATAGAAAAAATATTTTCCAGTGGCTGAACACTTTGAGGACACAGTGGGCAACCCGAAAAAAGCCCTTCAATTGTCAGACGGCCGCAAAGAACAGGGGAAGCAGGCAGCTAAGGGACAAGCCACAAGGTCGACCAGGCTGGGTGCCGAGGATACTTTACAGTCTTTGGGCCATAAACTAAAAAACCCTCATCACATCAGTCACTACTATGAACTCCAAACCTGATGGCCTTTCTGGCAGGCTTACTTTAGTGGAATCAGCTACAGCTCAAGGTCGAGGAACTCAAACAGCATGTCGACAAATCCAGGGCAGTGACAGCAGGCAATGCGAGGAGTCACAGCATGTGAACAATCACTTGGAACTGTTAGAGAACCAGGTATGGAGTTCAAACATTAGAATCATAGACCTCCCCGGAAGGGTTGGAGGGAGAACATCCTCTGCTGTTTATTTGAGACTGGCTGACAGAGCAGTTTGAGGGACAGGGTGACCTTTCCGAGTTGTGTTTCATCAAGGCCTACAGAGCCCGACCATGCGGGAGAGGGTCTGAGGAGACTCCGTATGTTCTTATGGTGGTGTTGGACAGTATGGGTATGAGGGATCGAATACCGAATATGGCAAATCAACTGGGGTCCTCTCAGTGTGGCAGGCCACACTGTCTGTCTGTTCCTGAACATCTCCTATGCAGCTTGACAGCATTGGAAGAAGTTTTATGGAGTGCGCATGAAGCTCCTTGAGCTTTAAATTCTTCATGCAATTCTGTGTCCTGCAAAGTTATGGCTTATCTACCAGAACAAAGTATTCATTTTTACTGACCTGATTGATGCTGGGAAATGGGCCGTTCATCTGGAAGCTCAACATATCACCACGCTGCCCAGCCCACACAGGGAGATTCAGAGGACAAAACTAGAGGAGTGCATACTGTGCCTAAGGACTTAGTATTGTATGATAAGCTGACTACTTTTAAGTCTTTACTTCATTAAATGAGCCTTGTTTGTAACGGACTCATATTACATATGCAAAAAGACAAAAAAACCTCTGTGCGCAAGCACCGAGGCAATGGTTACCCCAAAGGGCATTGACCAGGAAGCCAAGTTTCAGAGAAATACAAAATCACACATGCCCCCATAATGCAAAGCATCATGGGCTGCATATACAAATCACCACAGAATATTATGCTGGTTCAACTTTAAGCAGAAATGCATGGTGCTGAAAGGCTTCTCACACAGTTTGCAAAGGGTGCCAACAGAAAACACAGACACTTTTATATGTTGGATGGATTGGTAGCAGTTTTACTATATAACTTAGCCAACAGTTTACTTTTAGAACGTTTAGTAAATCTTTGGTAACATGTTTGCTGCACCAATCCTTTTCACTGTTGGAGGTTTTATTGCTGACAGTGTATGTACCTGTTTGGAGAACTATGTTGGGGGAATGAGAATGTAACTGTATTCTCCTGATACTTTGAAGTCGCTCTCCGTTTTTGTTAAGATGCGCGACTATGTTTTATTCTGTGTTCCAATGTATTTTAATGGGGAATAAGATTAATTCCTCATGGATGTTAAACTTTACTTAAATATGTGGACTCCAGGCTCTTTGAGTGAGGCTACTAGTAAAACACTTTCAGGACTTTCAGTTGTGAATTTTCCACACGCTCATGGGCCACAGTTATACAAGCTATGGACTTTCAGATTTGGGACATTACCTCTTTTTATGGTGTTTCCATTCCAGATTTAGCAAAAGCCTGGAGACACTGTTGTTCCTGTATAGCCATGGAAATGTGTTATTTCTGGAAGTATATCATTTATTGCTGTTTCCAGGATGTTATGTCCTATAGTATAGTGGTTAAGGGCATCGAGCTGCAAACCTGGAGACCTGGGTTTGAATCCCATCAGCCCCCACTTGCATATTGTGTGATCCTGAGAAAGTCACTTAACTTCCTTGTGCTCCCAGGTCAGACGTGGAAACAAGCTTCGGCTTAGTGTGTCTTTCCTGGTTAAACAATGTCCACTTTCCTTTCCTGTGATATATTTGAAAACCAATAAATACAAAATATTTAAAAAAAAATTCTCGTGACAGTTGCATGCTGAAATGGGCCATGTTCTCATTGTTTTAACAGGTTTGGAAGTTTTTTTTTATGTACACATCTGCAGTATCTCAGTACTAAACTGGATGTGCACAGCAGGGTTTAGCCTCATGGCCATCCCATCCCTAGGCCTCGGCGAGCTGAGCTACACGCTGGAATGATCATCCTTCCTCCACTTGACTCTCATCTTCACACTCCTCTCCTAAGCCACTCCTGTTTGCTCCTCTCTCCCTTCTCTGCTTCTGCAGCTAGTAATGCACTTCAATTCTAGTCGTTGCATTACCTTCCCCTGGCTACCACTGCACCCTCTGCACTGTTTCACTACTTTAACAATTTATTATCATTCACACAGTACATTTTTTTGTACTTTTATAAATTCTTACTATTAATTTTTAATGTTTCCACTATTTAAATTATTTAGTTATTTATTACCATTAACACAGTAAATATTGGTACTTTTTCTGATTTTTGCACCTTGCAGTTTCTGGTATTCTCTGTTATACTCTGTTCTTGTCACTTTTTGCCTTTGTAAATTTATACAAGTTGCAAATGTTGTGCCTTGCGCCACCTGATATTCCGTATCATACATTGCACTTATCACTGTATTCATCAGTATGTGTTGCATTTGTCACTTTTTGTTTATTGTATTTCTTTTTTTTTCTTAGTACTTTTTGCTCCCATGCACCAGGGGATGAGGACTCAACCCCATATTGCCTGCCCGCACACCTGCATGCCGCCTACCATCCCCAAGACCCCCCACAGCTTACCCCCATGGCATGACCAAGAAGGGAGCTTCCCCCCTCACTGGAGCACAATCCAAATCCAGGGAGGCAGCAGTGGCAGAGCAGCAGGATGGAGAAGGGCTTCATGAAGCCCCCAGCCACCATTTTTCCTTTTTTCTGGACCCCCCTCCCTCCCAGTTCATGGACGCATGCATGTGGGGGCACATGCATGCCGTGATCACCGGCTGCTATGCCCTTCCTACCTGCGCTACCCCCAGCCCCTACCAGAGGGCAGCGGGCAGGCAGGACAACAATCCCTCCCTCCTTGAGAGAGGAGAGCAGTCCTCTGGATGCTTAATCTTCTCTCACCCCTGCTGACCTCCGAAGGCACGGGCTTGTTCCAAAACCTGCGTCGCCAGCATGGCGCAAGGAGTGGTGTCCAGCACTCCAACCTCCAGCACCACCAGGCCAGCTCTGTTTATTGTATTTTTACCACCTTGTAGCCCCTCCACTCCCTCCCCCGGAGTTGTCTGTACAACACATTTGAAATCAATCAATAAATGAATAAATAAATACAGAAGACTGGTAAAGAAGCTGAACTACATCAGTGTAGGTAAGGAAGTGGTGGGTTGGGTGAGCAACTGACTGAAGGGAAGAACACAACGGGTGCAGGTAAATGGAGTAGTATCGACGGAGAGGTAAGTGACTAGTGGAGTGCCTCAGGGGTCGGTGCTGGGGCCCCTACTCTTCAATATGTTCATAGCTGACATCGGTAATGGATTGGAAGAGAAGGTGTGTCGGTTTGCAGATGACACCAAGATCTGCAACAGAGTGGACACCCCAGAAGGAGTCAGGAGCATTGAATCAGACTTGAGGAAACTTGAGGAGTGGTCAGATGCCTGACAGTTGAAGTTCAATGCCAAAAAGTACAAGGTCATGCACTTAGGCAAGGGAAGCCCCATGGTGGGATACTACCTGGGAGGGGAGCAGCTGGCATGCATCAACCAGGAGCGAGACCTAGGAATCATTATATCAGATGTCTTAAAGGTGCAGAAGCAGTGCAAAAGGCAGCGCTAAAGGCCAGTGGTATGCTGGGCTGCAGAGGGAGGGGAATCTTAAGTTGCAGAAGGGAGGTGGTGCTGCCACTTTACAGGATGCTGGTGCGCCCCCACCTGGAGTACTGCATACAATTCTGGAGGCCATACCTTAGGAAAGACATCAACAGGACTGAGATGGTGCAGCGGAGAGCCACAAAAATTATTAAGGGTCTGCATCAAATGTCATATAAGAATAGGCTGAGGGAGCTCAACATTTACTCCCTGCAGCAGAGGAGGGGGGACATGACTGAGACATTCAGGTATATCAAGGGTATAAATAAGGTAGGTACAGTAGCTCCTTCAGGAGAAGAAAAGCATCAGAACTAGTGGACACGATATGATTCTTAAGGGTGGACAATTCAGGAGCAATGTTAGGAAGTTCTTCTTCACTGAGAGGGTGGTTGTCCCATGGAATTGTCTGCCCCGGGAAGTGGTGGAGGCCAAAATGGTAAATGGGTTCAGAAATGCTTGGGACAGGCACAAAGGTATCACTTCACAGAAAGGATGGGGGGTAGTTACCCATATCGGGCAGACTAGATGGATCTTGCCATCAATTTCTGTGTTTCTATATACATACACACACACACATATACATACAGTACATACATACATTGAAACATATATAAATACATATAGGAGCAGCTACACATGCTTAGCTAGCAGGAGAAAATGATGTACTGAACTGGGGCCATTACATAGTGACCTCTGCCATTAATGTAAAACAGTGTTCCTTCCATTTAAACTATTCCCGGCTGCAAGGTTTCTAGTTTATGAATGACAGTGGCCACAGCAAACCTCATACTAACCAGCTGGCCTGACAACTCAGCTGCTGGAATACTGTGGTAGTATGCTGGGTATCAGGCTCACTTCCGAAGTAGGCCACATAATTTCTTTCTCACTACAGTTTATACAAAATCCATGAAGTGCGGTATGCCGCATTGGCATTGTGGTTCTAGGCACAACTTGAAACAATTCAGCATTGATTTGAGGTTGATATGTAGAGAGACTGGAAAGTAGTAGACAAAAAGAAAATGAAAATATTTTAGAGGGATAAGCAGTAAAAGCTGCAGAGGATACAAAACTGGGTGTAATGGTAAAAGGTACATTTACAGCACCTGAAGTGTAGTGTTTCAGTCTCTTCCACTCTGCTGCTGCTGCACCTGCTGTGCTCCCACCATGCATTTACATTGCTGCCCAATGCCTCAGTGCAGGCTCAGACTGCACTGCACCCAGCATTTCTGCCAGGGGCCATAGTGACATTTTTCCACACCTGTTGTCACTACTAAGTAAATCTGAAGTAACTGACCATCCAGACTACTACGGTGAATTGTGTACGCCACATTTCCCTTGCTGTCCCTACTACTGATATTCAGAAAAGGTAGTGTAATCAGTTGGTAAGGGGACCGAACTGTGAAATGGGACAGATCAGGTTCACATCTCACCACAGCCGACGGCTCCTTGGATTAGTTAAGTATCAGATGTCTGTAACTGATCGTCCAAAGATGGAAGATGCAGCAACTGTATAGGACAGTATGCATTATGATCTGTTTATCTTAAATAGAATTAAAGTTTTTTCCTTTTTTAAAGTCAGTAGCTACAATGTAAACATTAATAACAAAAGGAATATTATAAATACTGTCGTATCAGCATTATATCCCCCAATAGTAAAGCAAGATGCCCCTGTGGGTAACAGGGATGCATTTATTTATTTTTTTAAAGAATGGAGTTAAAATATAAAACATATATTGTATGGGATATTTTAAGCATAAGCAGGAAAGTATATATGGTATCTAGAATCAGTGCAGCTGATGTACTGAAAACATGATGGGAGAACATGTCAAGTTCCAGATACTGTATTTGATGTACTAAAGTCACATTCTTTCGTTCTTAATACAATTTGCGATTTCAGTTGCTTAGCAGCGTCTAATTCTGCACGAAAAACATCTAGTTGTTATCTTGAAAAAAAATGGCGGGGTCACTTAGCAAGTTCCGAATATTATGGATTCTGCGGAGTGTTGTTGCCAAATAATGTAGCATGGTGTGGGGTATCATGGGGCCGCACCATTGCAGACATAACAACATGTTTACACACTAGCAGAAAATGCCTGCACCAGTACAGCTCCCCACCAAAACACTATTTGTTCGGCAGAGCAATGGAGCAACCTACAACGCTCAGCAAACTGTTTGCACTACCAGAACAGGTCATCTAAATGTACTTAAAGATACATGAACATGCATGTATGCCACAAAGGAGACTTAGGTGAAGTGGCTGGTTGACACCAAAATGGAAAATAAAAATTCAGTGTGGAAAAATCTGCAGTGATGTACCTGGGATGAAAAATATGGCAAGGTGGAGTATTATCTAAATAAGATGAGACTTAAAGAAACCGAGGCAAGGAGTGAATCAAGGGCTATAATTTCAGGGGTCCTGAAACACAGTAAGCAATGTGAAATGGCTAACCAGATATTTGTGTGCATCAGGAGAAACTTAGTAAAATAGGACAAAGGAGCTAATTATACTGCTTTGTGGATCACTGATAAGGCAAAATATGGAGTACTACTGCCAGTTTGGGGAAGCAGACATAATAAGCATTTGTCAATGCCAAATGTTTGCTTGCTGGTATTAGCATTGGAAGTGCAGGAGTTAGACAGATGCAGATTAGGAATGGCAGTGAAGTATTGAACTCATGCCAACCCCACCTCCACCCTGCAGAGATGGACAGGCATTGGTGTATGCCTTTGGGTTGTCGCCCATAAAGCTCACGCCATTTCACCTCACCCTATCCTGCAGACACCAACAAGTGTTAAGGTGTGCCTTGGGGTGTTCGGCTTTACAGTCACCCCATTCTATAAGGACATATGCCGAAATGGGTGCAGTACAGGAGAATGGGGTGAATTCTGGGGCCGAAGAGTCCAAGGCACACCTTGATGCCTGTTACTGGCTTCAGGGTGGGGGGGGGTGGAATGATGTGAGCATTACAACTGGCAATCCAAAGGCACACCTCTGATGCCTGTCAGTCTGTACAGGTGGTTGGTGGAGCCCCCCACAAAAAAAAGAATTATGTCATGTGGCAGAAATCGCGCTGTATTGGCAGCGCGATTTTTCCATGTGTCATAATGTCTTGTGACATTATGACCCCTTGCCTTTTCCTGAAACCATCTGGATCCAGCACATATTGAACACCCAGTGAACCTGAAAAGTATTTTGAGCTTGAGAACACTGGCACAGAACATACAATAACAATACCTAAAGTGCTCAACAATGTAAGAATCACCTCTCCTCTCTCAGTCACTGTGACTGCCAATCTTAGTCACAAAACCCACTCGGTTTTCCTCTTCCCCACCCTTCCTACCCCTTCTACCTAAATCACCTACTCTCTAATACCCCCCTACTCTCTCTCACTCTACTTACTTATCTTACCCACCCCTACCTCCTTCCCCCTACTGATCATGACCCCTCTCATTCACCCCTACCACTACCCCTCTTTATCGAAAACAGTTCCTGACTGCCTGTGTCTCTATCTTTCTGCTCTTTTTCCTGCCAAACAGTCAATCACTTGGCTGCTACTGAATTTATGTGCTAAATAGTTGCCTATTTATATGTCACCCTGAATTGATCTACATAAATTCTGTATCTTTGATTGCATTTTACTATGCCTTTTATGCCTGTAACTTGTACTTGTTATGACGTGGAACCTTTGTAAAAGAGCTTCTAGCTCAAAGGTGTTTTTCCAAGACAATAAATAAATAAATATCATAACATTTCAGTTACCACATCAGTCAGTGCCACACAAATTAACAAAGTAGAACTTTCTGCTGCTGTCAACATACACCGGAGTGTGTCCCAATACTTACAGTACACCCACCACACCCAGCTTGCACTACACCAACATGGAACTCCTTCACATCAAGACATCCTGCATCATTCTGACACCAAGTGTTTCTTCATCTTAGACTGCAAATTAATGCCCACACAATTCCCTCCCTTGGACAACCAAATAGCAGTAGCGCAGTGGATCAACAAGAATCACATTCCCCAAGGTAACAGAAATTTCCAAGACAGGCACTCAACTCTGCTGCTATATGTGCAGTAGCTGAGGCTTAAGACACAATTCCAAGTAATCTCCCTGGTAAAGGACACCACTTAGCAATTAGACTGCTCTACCAGACTTGCCTTCTCATTAAGAAATTTCTGCTAGGACTCTCCCCCTCCGGGGGTCTCCACCTCCCTACAGCATCCATCTTCGTCCATCACCACCTGTAGCTCTGTTGAGGTCACTTTCAAGGTGCCCAGAACCAAGACCTGTCTTGCCCAGAGATCCTTCCTCTACCGAGCCCCCATCTGGTTCAACTCTCTCCCTAGCTGCATCTCCAACTTGCCAAAAATTGGCTCCTTCAAAACAGCCCTTTGGAACCGTATCTTTAATACCCGCTGTTGTAGGTGAAACTAACCCCCTGTTGTAACCTGTGGTTCCCGCCCGCCTTGCCCCCTGGCTCGACAATGTCCACTTGACAGTCTCTCCCTCCCCCAGACCTACCCCTTCCCTACTAGGTCCAAACAGGGATGTAACCCACTGTCTTCTCTGAGAACCTACTATATCCATGAGTGTAACTCACAGTTTTGTAACATTATGTAACCTAAGTAACATACAAACTACTACATTATGTAACCTAAGTGTATCTATGTTAAATGTTCCTTTTACTGTACTTGTAATGTTATCCTCTGTTTTAATCTGCACTGTAATAACTGTCTTGATGTCTGCCCCCCCCCCGTGACGAGGTGCCTTTGTAAATGAGTCTCTGACTCAAAGGTTGTAAACCCAATTTGTAATGAATAAAAGTAGTATGCCCCCCACCCCCCACCGCTGCTCCCAGCAACTCTATAACAATCAAGGAAGCCACCATTATATCCTTTCTCTGGTTGGGTGGGAAGGCAGATGCTGTAACAGTCATCGCCAAAGACACTCCGTGACTGGCTGGTAGGTGGTTGGCAGGAGGTGGAGGAACAGTAGGCAGCCCATGCCCTACCAGAGAGTCAAGAGCCTCAACACTATAGATCACACAGCCCTCAGTTGGTCTTTGAAAGGAGTTTGCACACTAACACTCATCTCCCAAGTGGCAGTGTAATACCATGACAATGAACCAAGCAATGTTGCCTCATTACTGGCCACACACACCCTCATTTTATGCTGTATGAATCTTGCTTTGTACGTCATTTACCAACTCCAGTACTCCACTCTGTATTCTATTTTGTATCTTGGGTATTTGTAATGACCATCACTGTGCTTCACTATCAGTTATTGCATATTTTTCCTTGCTGTGATCTCCCAGGTCTTGCCTGAAAATAGGCAACTGTTTATCTTGTGCACCTACCAGTAAATAAAAAAAAAATACCCTGATACATTTAATCTATAGAGAAACAACAAAATGTACCCTCATCAGCGTAGAGGCTGCAAACAGAACCAAAGGGACATCTTGACTGTGCATGTTTTTCTACCATTGAGTCTTTCTACCACTGAGGCATAAGAATTGTCAGCTTGCAACTTAGTAGGGAAAAAGGGTTGATGAGTTAACAGCATACCATCAATTGTATTTACTCTTTTTTTACAGATCATTACTAAATAAAACATCAATATGAAAAATGTTATGTTAAAAACTTTTTTTATTATTTTCAACCTACATTCAAGACAACCCCTTTTATCTTATAAATCTGACAACCTGCATTTAAAACTGCTGCTGCTACAGAACTGATGATCCTTTAGTCATGGTGCCGTGCAACCATACTTTTATCTGAATATTTAATTTGAACTACTTCTTGTACAGTTATTGTTATATGCTTTAATTTATGTTATTGTACTTACAGTATTAAAACAGTACCCCAATCTCCCCACCCCCAGAATTCTTGCATCTAGAAACAAGCTGCTAGGAGCTTAGGTCTTGTGACATCAGAGCATGAAGATTCAAGCTCTGAATACTGTGTAAAATAATGCCTTTACCTGTGCAAGATAACTTTTGCTTTAGTACCAGAGTCTTGTGAGTCTTATGAATCACTGACAGCAGTGCATTACGTTACCTCTGTGTGGGAAGCAACATTTCTAAGAGGGACAGATGAGGGATGGAGCAATTATGAGAGTTAAAAGGAAAAACAGTTGAACGGTATCTCTTTCCTGGTGAACTTTTTTGAAATAAATAAAAGCTACCTGTAAAATATTCAGGGGTACAAGTGACAAGGTTGTCCAAAGTCAGCCATGGATTTTAGAACTCCAATAAAAGTGTCATACTGAGGGGTGTGTCCTGCAGTAGCCCCGAATATCTGTGGACCAAGGACAAAGCATCTTCAAATGTCACTTCGGCTTGGTAAAGTTGCAGTATGACTGCACTGCCCCCCTCACCCACCCCCACTCCACACATCCCTGTGTATTAGGACGGGCAGCCTGCCTGCCTCAAGTGTCACCAACAGCAACTGCTCACTCTGTGTCTGTTATACACACTGATCTGGGAAAACTGCTACATGTCAACATTTTCACAAATTTTACGATAGCTTTACATACCTTGTTAACTGGTGACAGCACTGCACTACATTCATGCCACACGTGTGTGTATAAACAATGCTTTGATCGTTTCAAAAATCTTGATCTAAAATATATGAAGGGCTTAGAGGGAGCCATTCCCAATCCTCTTAGGTCAGTCATCAGGAAGAGAACGAAAAGAATTGGGATCCGTTTAAAGGCAGCTGACTGTACAACTGACACTGCCTATTTAAAGGTAACTACAGTTTTGGCCAATTTACGGGCACTCTGGTTTACTCATTATCATGGTTGTCTCCAAGGCTAACCTGAACACTAGACTTCTCCTCAGCCTGTGCACATCTATTCTAAACACAGTCATGTCCTTATCTAATAGCTACATCGATTGTGTTACCTTTAGACTGTGCATTAATCCGCCTGGGTTTCAACTCACTCTCGTCTATGTCTGTAAGATTCTGGGGGTTCTGCTTCTGACAAACTACACACTGTCGTTCTGTTCATTCTATGCCCCAAAGGCACTCATAAGACACCGCAGATTCGAACAGTTTACTCCCCAAGTCTTGTTTTCTGAGCAGTATATAATGGAGGGGGGACGGGGTGGCTGTATCTGACTGGGATAGGGCACCCCGTCAGTACATGCAAACTGTCTGGGGGGTAGCATGAGCTGAGGGGTATTGGGTGCCCCCCTCAGTGCACAACGAATGGGGGGGGACATTATGCCGACGGGGATTGGGCTACCTCATCGGCAAATTAACTTGGGAGGGGGCATGCCGACAGGGGGATTGGGCACCCCTGTCGGCCTCCATGGGGACTGTCAGAGGTGGATGGCGACAGCCGCCACCATGTTTATTGAAATGGGACACTAGACAAGGCAAGCTGTGATTCGCCGCTGGAATCAGGGACTGCCCCAGCAGCAAAAACAGCTGATTGTTAAATGACAGGGTGCTCCCTGATTGCAGCGTCGAATTTCTTTCAAGTTAGTGGCATGCTACAATACTGCTGTCATTGACAGCGTGCTTCTCTATTGGAGCCACAGAGACCAGCCCCAAAATGGACTGCTGGCATTGGCCACAACATTGCCGCACCTCCACAACTTGCTAGTACAGCAAGCTGCCGCAATATGTTTCTTGCACATGCATGCAAGCAAACATAAAAAGGACATTTCAAGAGTGGAGAAGGTTCAGAGAAGAACAACAAGGATGATAAAGGGATATGATGGGAAATCATATGGGAATAAGATGGAAAGTTTGGGACTCTACAACCAAGAGAAGAGAAAATACCAACAGATACCCAATGTGCAAGTTAGTAAAAGACAATACTCTAATAGAGAGCTTGCATATAGAATTAAGAGGGGAACGCTAGATCACAAAGGCCATGGTAGGCAACTTATTGAGAAAACAGTTCAGAGGGGATAGAAAAAATACTTTTTCACCAGAGAAAACGTAAGTAAATAGTAAAACTGCGAGGAGGGTGGATCTCATATTCTACAACTACTGAGACGTGTGGAATATCACAGTGGGCTATTCAGCCTGCTTCTGCCTCTCAGTTACATAGAAACATAGACTTTGACGGCAGATAAGGACCACTTGGCCCACCCAGTCTGCCCATTTCCCTACCTATTGGATAAGCTGCAGATTCTAGTTAACCAACAGCCTACTTCCTGCAACCCCCGACTATAATTGCCTTATATCTGCCCCATGCATGTTTGAATTCCCCTACTGTTTTAGACCCCACAACCTCTCCAGGAAGGCGGTTCCATGCATCACCACTCTCTCCGTGAAAAAGAATTTCCTCACATTACCCCTGGGCAGTCCCCCTCTATCTTTTAAATTGTGCCCCTTGTTCTTACACATCTCTTTTTCTGAAAGATGCTACCCTCCTGGACTTTGTTGATTCCCTTGAGGTACTTAAAAGTTTCTATCATGTCCCCGCTGTCCCTCCTTTCATCAAGGGTATACATATTAAGCTCTCTCATTCTCTCTTCATATGGTTTCTGATGTAGATCCTGCACCATCTTAGTTGCCCTCCTCTGGACTGCTTCCATCCTGTCTATATCCTTGCATAGATGAGGTCTCCAAAACTTAAGTTCTTAAGTTTTTATATGTAGAGACAAGCCCTTCAACAGAAACAGAAAAACTCATTTATGGAGAGCATGTCTTGAAATTTCAGTGTTTGATTTTCTGCTACTGTACTTGGCAGTCTACTTACAAATCGAGTTTGAGTCATTTCCAGTTGAATCAGTGCAATTCATATTCACCAATGAGAACAAAACCCCCTTCTTGTTTTGTCAAAGATCAGAGTCACATGACGAGCTCATTTTGACAACTGGTGCAATTGGTTCACTTTGAATGTGCACAAATACACAGTCTCACAACAGTGAGCAAGAATAACACAGTAGAGTTTGAACTAGAGGAACAACCATCTAGGTTTGAGCTTTACCTGTTAACTTAGAGCAGTTCCAGTAGGAGAGGGTGGGTGAGATACTAACAACAACAAAAATGGAAAGGGACCTGGGGGTAGTCATATCAGATGACCTAAAGGTGGGCAAGCAATGTGAGAGGGCAGCAAGGAGGGCTGGGGGGATACTGGGATGCACAGGGAGAGGCATCACCAGTAGAAAACAGGAAGTTATTATCCCTCTGTACAGACAGCTGGTCAGACCCCATCTGGAGTACTGCGTGCAGTTCTGAGACAAAATCTCACAAAGACATAGACAGGATGGAAGCTGTCCAGAGGAGGGCAACTAAAATGGTGCAGGGTCTGCACGGAAGATATATGAGAAGAGACTAAAGGAGCTTAATATGTATAGCCTCGAGGAAAGGAGGGAGAGGGGGACATGATAGAAACTTTCAAGTACCTCAAGGGAATCAACAAAGTCCAAGAGGTAGCATCTTTCAAAAAGAGGTGTGCAAGAACAAGGGGCACAATTTGAAGATGGGGGCGGCTCAGAGGTAATTTAAGGAAGTATTTTTCACAGAGAGGGTTGTGGATGGCTGGAACGGCCCGGAGGAGGTTGTGGAGTCAAAAATAGTGGTGGAATTCAAGCATGCATGGGACAGTCATAAGGCCATTCTAGGGGGTTGGGGTAGGAAGAAGTAGGCTGCTGGTTAACTAGGATCTGCAGCTTATCCAGTAGGTAGGGAAATGGGCAGATTAGGTGGGCCAAGCTGTCCTTATCTGCCATCAAATTCTATGTTTCTATGTTTCTATGAGAGATAGCAGTGGCTAAACATGGCTATCATACTTATCATCTGGTGGGCACCATGGCAAAATGTCTAGTGGCCCAAAACAGAAGCGTAGAATTGGTAAGATACACAACAAATCAATTTAGCATGGTATTGGTGACCACTTTGACACTTAAAATATGATTTTAAAGGGCCAGCCCAATACTGTAACAGCAAAAGCAACCCGAGTTCATGTGCCAAACCCAGTACATTAATACAGGTCAGCACAAGGAGGATTGTGTAGCTTAGAGGACATGTTCCTCCTTTGGGAAGGGAGGACAGTACCTCTAGCTGTGTTACCACTACAGATGGTGGAGTAGCTGGGGAGCACTTGAGGATCAGCTGGGGCAATAACTGTGGTGCATCAGGCATAGAAATGCCAATGCAGTATATCTAGAAGGAGGCAGTAGGCAGTATGTTTAGGGAAAAGCGGATGGATTTCAGGCAGATGATAACTGATCCCTACGTCCCTCACGTCGGCAGTGGTTGCACCAGCCTCTCCATGGGGATGCTCCACCCTCTCTCTCACTAAGGCCTTGTTTAGGCTGATAGGTTTTGGGCCAGTCAGATCCTGTTGTGGAAGGGGGCAGCCTGCAGAAGCTTAGAGGAGGGAGGTGCAGGGTCTGCTGTTATAACAGATAGGTTACTCTAGACAGAAAGTGGACCAGTGGGTGACTGAAAGAGGTCAGAGGCATTACTGGACATTCTAGGAGATAAAAATATATTTATTTATTTATTCATTCTTGGATTACAATACCTCTGAGCACAGACAGCTCATTTACAAAGGTTCCACGTCAGTGGGGAGGGGAGACATAACATACAAAGGGGTAAAAGTACAATGTTTCCAAAACAGTAACATAAAGTGAGCAGTTATATCATTCTAATAGGAAGAATGCATAGATGAGAGGGGGAGGGATAAAGAAGGGAGAAAGAAAGAAAGAAAGAAAGAAAGAAAGGAAGGAAGGAAGGAAGGAAGGAAGGAAGGAAGGAAGGAAGGAAGGAAGGAAGGAAGAAAAAGAAAGAAAGAAAGAAAGGAAGGAAGGCACAAAGTGGCAGCCATAGGCCTTGTCAAGCTGGTGTGGTGGGGTAGAGACAGGGGGTGAGGTGGGCAGGGGGTAAGAAAGGTAGGAGGTTGCAGCTGTAGGCCTTGTCAAGCTGGTGTGGGAGGTAGGGGTAGGGGTAGGGGGTGAGGTGGACCAGGTGGTAAGAAAGGTAGGAAGTGGCAGCCATAGGCCTTGTCAGGCTGTGTGGGAGGGGTAAGGACTGGGGGGTGAGGTGGATGGGGGTAGCCTGGGTCCTTGTCAAAGTGCGAAAACGGGGGTAGGCTCGGAATTATAGAGGTAACAGCAGACATACAGGGTTATCCAGCTGTGAGAATATTGAATGCTAGTAGGTGGGAGTCTCAGGTGAAGCAGTCACAAGAACTGTTGGCCATGAGATGTTGGTGTAATTTCAGTTTGAATGTTCCCAGTTTAGGTAGGGTAGTTATATCACTATGAAGAGTATTAAACCAGTGAGGTGCTCTGTAGGCAAATGAGCATTGCCCCTGGGCTGTCAGGCATCTAGGAACATGGAGATGATAGCTGTTGGAGCTTCGTTTATGCTGTGAACTACAATGGGGGCTTAGCAGGTTTGCGATACCTGGTAGCAGGAGGCCGAGAAGTGCTTTTTGGCTAAAAGACAGGTTTGGTATTGGATCCTCCTGGAGAGCTGTAGCCAGCCAGTCTCAGCATAAAGATAACAGGTGAGGGTGAAATGTGTGGACCCTGTGAGTAGTCTGCATGCCTTGTTCAGAGCAATGGATATCCTATGCAATATATGGGGGCTGCTCCATAGATGAGAAGACCATAGTCTATAATGGATATGACAGAACTATATATAGCAAGTCAGAGGGCTTCTGGAGTAAGGCAGTGTTTATGTCTATGTAGGAGACCAATCTTGGCATTGACAGCCCTGGCTACATTATCTATATGTTTATCATAGGATAGACAGCTGTCTAAGGTGACCCTCAGGTATTTGAAATGTAGTATTTGTTCAAGATGGACTCCAAGACAGTTTCTGATGGTAAGTGTATGGGATTTGTGCTTGTTTTGGGTGCTGCTGAACATCATTACTTTGGTTTTCTTGTAGTTGAGGATCAGTTTATGTTTAGAGAACCAGTCCTGTACTTCTGCAAACCCATTCTGAAGGTGAAGTTCCAGTTGCTTGGAGTCATGGCTGCAGGAGTAGATGACCTCATTGTCTGCCTAGAGGAGGATCCTTTGGTGGCAGAAACAAGGTAGGTTATTAAGGAAGATGCTGAATAGGAGTGGCCCCAGGATTGAGCCCTGTGGCACGCCAGAGCAGACGGGCTGTAGGTCAGATACGACATTGGCTGTTTTCACCCACTGAGAGTGGCCTTCAAGACAGCTATTGAACCAAAGTGTTGTGTCAGAGGAGAGGCCAGTAGCAGTAAGCTATTGGAGGAGTAGTGAGTGATGGACATTATTGAACGCCTTAGTGAGGTCTATGAAGGCAGCTCCCACTAAGATGCCCTGATCCAGAGAGTGGTAAATAAATCCAGTGAATTCCATTAGGGCCAAGGTGGTGCTGTGGCCCTTCTGGAACCCGTGCTGCTGCGGGCATTGGATAAGTATTTTTTCAAGGTAGTCCACCAGTTGGTCAGCAACAATGCGCTCAAGTGCCTTGGATATTGGTGGGAGGATAGATATGGGTCTGTAATTTGTGTGATGGGTTCTGACAATTAGATGTTTTTGGTGCAATATTAGCCCCTGCTAAGCAATTTAATTTCAGTTTGTGAGGTAATAAAAATGTAATGAAGTAATACTTACATAGAAACATAGTAACATAGACTTTGACGGCAGATAAGGACCGCTAGGCCCATCTAGTCTGCCCATTTCCCTACCTACAGGATAGGCCGCAGATCCTAGTTAACCAACAGCCTTTATCTTCCTGCCCCCCACAAGAATTGCCTTATGTCTGTCCCATGCATTCTTGAATTCTCCCACAGTTTTAGACCCCACAACTTCCTCAGGAAGGCTGTTCCATGCATCCACTACCCTCTCTGTGAAATAATACTTCCTCACATTGCCCCTGAACCACCCTCCTTCTATCTTTAAATTGTGTCCCCTTGTTCTTGCAAGTCTCTTTTCTGAAAGATGCTACCTCTTGGACTTTGTTGATTCCCTTGAGGTACTTGAAAGTTTCTATCATGTCCCTCCTCTCCTTCTTTCCTCAAGGGTATACATATAAGCTCCTTTAGTCTCTCCTCATATGGCTTCTCTTGCAGACCCTGCACCATTTAGTTGCCCCTCCTCTGGACTGCCTCTATCCTGTCTATGTCCTTGCGGAGATGGGGTCTCCAGAACTGGACACAGTATTCAGATGGGGTCTCACCAACTGTCTGTACAGAGGGATAACAACTTCCAGTTTTCTGCTGCTGATGCCTCTCCTATACATCCCAGTATACCCCGGCCCTCCCTACTGCCTTCTCCATTGCTTGCTAACCTTAAGGTCATCTAATATGATTACCCCAGGTCCCTTTCCTGTTTTGTTGTTGTTACTACCTCCCACCCATTGTGTATTCTTCCCCTGGGTTCTTGTTTCAGGTGCATTATTTTGCACTTTTTGCATTGAATCCTAGCTGCCATACATCTGACCATTCCTCCAACCTTGCCAAGTCCTTTTCATCCTTTCCATGCCTCCTTGTGTATCAGCCCTGTTGCAGATCTTTGTGTCATCTGCAAAAGGCATACTTTTCCTTCCAGTCCCTCTGCAATGTCACTGATGAAGACATTAAAAGGACTGGACCCAATAGTGAACCCTATGCACCTACTAACCGCTCTTTCTTCAGAGTGGACTCCATTTACAATTACCTTCTGTGTCCTGTTGTCCAGCCAATGTTTGACCTAGGCTACCACCCTGGGACCCACTCCCAGGCTGGTTAATTTGACTATCAATCTTTGTGTGGGACTGTGTCAAATGCCTTGCTAAAGTCTAGGTAGGCCATGTCCACAGCCCTCCCTGGTCTACTACTTTGGTCACCCAGTCAAAGAAATCTATTAGATTTGTCTGACATGACCTTCCCGCTGTGAACCCATGCTGCCTTGGATCCTGTGCTCCACTGACCCTAGGTACTCAACTATTCTTTCCTTCAGAAGTGACTCCATCACTTTCCCTACCACAGAGGTCAGACTGACAGGTCTATAGTTTCCTGCCTCTGTTTTGGTCCCACGTTTGTGAAGGGGAATCACATCCGCCTTCCTCCAGTCCTCGGGTACCACACCATCCTCCCATGATTTATTAAAAAGAGTAGCCAGTGGTTTCACTAGTTCCTTCCTTAATTCTTTTAGAATTCTGGGGTGAATTCCATCAGGACCCATTGCTTTGTCCACCTTCAGTTTTAGGAGTTCTTGCAGAACCCTTTCTTCTGGGAAAGGACTGGGATCGACCCCCCTATCAAGAGTGCTTCTGTTAATTGGATTAGCACTTCTCCAGTGAAGATATCACTAGTGGCAGACTTCCCCATTGCAAATGACTAAAGTGTCGGCATATTAGAAAACTCACAAAAACCTTTGCAAAGTACCCTTTCCCAGTGAAGTATAACTTTAATTCACCCACTGGGCCCACTGTCAAACTCAGTGGACCCTGTGGGTGAATACCAAAGCTAATCCTTCCACCTCCCCCAACAGCACAGAATCAACCACCCTTCCCCCCATGGTCTCAGTGGTATTAAAAAAACTCCATCTGCCAACCCACTTAACACCCCCTACTCTCACTCTTCCCCCACCTCCCCAGAGTCCAAGTATAATTTTTTTTTTATACAAAACCCCTTCCCCCACCCTCCATAATAAGATTGAGTGGCTCATGGTATTTGCAATGAACATGTTCACGCTGTCATTCCATTAGATGGCCGGCCGAAGTGGTGTGAAGGAGAACCATCACCAGCTTCTGTGTACCCCCCCAAGTCCACTTACTCAAGTGTGAGTGCTAAGTGGGTTGGGAGAAGGGGGCAAATTTTACTACTGGGACTGGGGGTAGAATAATGGTTGAACTGGTGCTACAAGGGAGGGTTGTATTAAAAATAAGTTTCTGAGATTGTAGGGGTTGTTGGAAGTGAGGGTGCTGTGTAGGTTGAATGAAAGGAGCATTTATTGGGTGGGGGAGCTAACTTTTTTTGTAGCCAGGCTGCCCACTGTGATTTGTGTAGCAAATGTTACTAGTAAAGTGCCTGCCTTTCAAAGTTGGCCCTTCACTTGGGGGAATGTTGTGGAGTTTTTCTGCATGGACTTCTCCCTTTTTGAATGGTGAGCTTTATAAAGATTTTTAAACTTTACTGCAAAGATTACACAAAGCGTAGTGGGCAGACTTTGCCATCACTACCAGGAATCCAAATGAAACAGTGACATGCAGTTTTTATTAAAATCTGATTCAAAAAGTATACTTTTAAAAATAGTGAATTACTTTGGTGCATTTGTTAAAATAAGAAGAAACAACCCAGTAATGGAAAATAGAATAAAATGAGTCCTCATTCAACTAAACTATAATATCATTGATCTATATGGTGTAGAACTGTGATTTTCGGAAATTCCCCACCCCAAAGCCTCATTCCCTGATTAGGCATTTTGAAGGAAAAAAAAAAAAGTTTTTAAGTGGTTGAACTTACTTTCTTTATTTTTGTAAACTCTGCAATCAGGCAACATGGCGGGCGCTGCTTGGTGCCATCACGTTACAGTGCTGTGCCATGCTGCTTGCTTGTATGCTTCTCAATACAAGCGAGCAGTGCAGTGCCACACTGTAACATATGACGATATCTTGCAGCACCCACCATGTTGCCTGATTGTGGAGTTTACAAAAATAAAGTTCAAAAACTTAATTTTTTTTCTTGCAAAAATTCTAGCTGAGGATAAGGCCGGGGAGAGTTTCTTACAAACATAGAATCTGTCAGCAGATAAGGACCATACTGGCCACCTGGTCTGCCCACTTCCCTACTCACTGCTGCAGCCCCAGATTCTACTTGATCTGCGGCTCTCCTGTTCTGCACTACAGATGCAGCAAAGTTTTACTCTTTGGGCGAAATTGATGCAAAGTTGCCAATTTCGCCCTGCTGAGCAGTTCGCATAATTTTTAAAATTTACCCGGAATTCGCCATTTGTGACTTTGCCTTGCTTTGGATTTTTTTATTTTTTTTTAAACTCTTTATTTACATTACATTTTCACTTAAGGGGGAGGGGGTATTTGACACAGAGCATTGTTTTACAGAGATACTTATTTACGTCAGTGTGTAATTCTATATTCATACATAATACAGAGTCCACAAAATTAATTCCGAGTGATAAATAACACAAGTAAATCAGAATATACATTAGAATAGAAGGGACCATCTCCCTGTGCTTAGGCCTTAGACTAGTTGTCCACATGGATTGTTATAGATTGGAGATAAAATATAAGGCCTAGTATAATAAGAAAAGGAAAAAATTAACAAGAACACATAGGGGTGGGGGTGGGGGAGGGGGCCCACACGGTCAGGTCAATAATATGGCTGATTTCCCTAGGCGAAAGTTATATTAAATTTCTCGTCTCCAGGGAGACTTATTCTTGTGTTATAGGAGAGGGGAAAAACCAAGCCCTGCTCCCCAAGGCACTGCACATTCAGAAGTAATTCAAGCTCCATCAAGGTGTCAGATCTGGTCTAGATTGTGCTATGAAAAGAAGCCATTTGTTCCACTTGGTCATCAGTTGTGGGAGCACACAATGGGGGGGTGAGATACTAACAACAACAAAAATGGAAAGGGACCTGGGGGTAGTCATATCAGATGATCTAAAGGTGGGCAAGCAATGTGAGAGGGCAGCAAGGAGGGCTGGGGGGATACTGGGATGCATAGGGAGAGGCATCACCAGTAGAAAACAGGAAGTTATTATCCTTCTGTACAGACAGCTTGTGAGACCCCATCTGGAGTACTGCGTGCAGTTCTGGAGACCCAATCTCCGCAAAGACATAGCCAGGATGGAAGCTGTCCAGAGGAGGGCAACTAAAATGGTGCAGGGTCTGCACCAGAAGACATATGAAGAGAGACTTAGGAGCTTAATATGTATAGCCTTGAGGAAAGGAGGAGAGGGAGGGCATGATAGAAACTTTCAAGTACCTCAAGGGAATCAACAAAGTCCAAGATGGTAGCATCTTTCAAAAAGAGGTGTGCAAGAACAAGGGGCACAATTTGAAGATAGAAGGGGGCGGCTCAGAGGTAATTTAAGGAAGTATTTTTCACCGAGAGGAGGGTTGTGGATGCATGGAACAGCCTTCTGGAGGAGGTTGTAGAGTCAAAAACAGTGGTGGAATTCAAACATGCATGGGACAGTCATAAGGCAATTCTAGGGGTTGGGGGTTGGAAGAAGTAGGCTGCTGGTTAACTAGGATCTGCAGCTTATCCATTAGGTAGGGAAATGGAGAGACTAGGTGGGCCAAGCGGTCCTTATCTGCCGTCAAATTCTATGTTTCTATGTTTCTATGGAGCTTATTCTGTGAGCGGGCAGTCATATATTCTAGTTTGTAGATGTCATATATGGTGTTTTCCCCGGAAGTGACACTAGGTGGTTCTGGACGAAGCCATTGCCGAGTAATACATTTTTTAGCTGCGCTTAGCAAAATATTAAGGAGGTATGACCATTGTGAATTTTTATATGGTTTGGGGTAATGCATTAGGAGGGCAATCTCTGGAGAGAGTATGCCTAAGTCTGGGAAGAGATCAGGCAGCTGATCTCCTATCCTCGACCAAAACGGAGTCAGTATAGGACATGACCATAATATGTGGTAATGGGTGGCGTTTGTCTCTCCGCAACACCTCCAGCATTCTGATTTCTCAGTTTTCTTAATTTTAGCTACTATCTGGGGGGTATGGAAGTAGCGGGAGTCCACCTTCCAGGAGAATTCTTTCCAAGAGTAAGAGTTAGTTACTTTATGCTGCTTCCTCCACATGAGGAACCAATACCTCTGTGACAACTCAATTTGTAACTCGGTCTCCCAGTGTGTCTGTATGGATTCCATATTTTGGGGAAGGGAATTTTATATCGTTTTGTAGAACCTAGAGACTAGGTGACTCTGATTATCACCGGTTGTCATTTGGGATATAAGAGAGTGGGGGAGGGGATTGTCTGAGCAGTAACATCTAGGCCTATTTTGGAACGTATATAATGATGGATTTGGAGGTAATGAAAGAAATCATTATGGTTAATTGGGTAGTTTTGTCTTAGCGTGTAAATTATATGAATATTCCGTTGTCATAAAACTGATTTGTCTGCATTAAACCTAGTCTGGCCCATCTCATAAAAGTGGCATCCTCTCGAGCAGGACTCCAGGAGCAGTCCTTGGCTGGGACACCCATCCATGTTGCCAGGAATGTGTTTGTTGGGAGTGAGAGGAAGGAGGACCAGCTTTTCAGCAGTGCTCTAGTAAACCTAGAGCAAGTGATCGGCTGGTTTAGAGTGTCGGGCTGAAAAATTAGATATGCATCCAATGAAGTGTCTGCCATCATCTGCTCCAAAGGGGGCCATAGTGGGGTCAGTGCTCGTTTTTGAAACCAGGTGGTCAGATGCATAAGTAGTACTGTTATCCAGTATCCATAAACATTTGGTAAAGCTAAACCACCTCATTCCTTCAGGAGTTGGAGCTTATTTAAGGCTATACGTGGTTGAGTGCCATTCCAAATAAATTTCTTAGTAAGACTATCCCAGGTTTGTATGTCTTGTGTCCTCAAAGGGACGGAATGTTCTGCATCATATATAATATTTTAGGAAATGAGTTCATCTGTATAGCTTGGACTCCAGAGAAAAGGGAGAGAGGAAGGGGGGCCCATCTTTCAAGGTCTGTTCTAATTTGTGATAAGACTGCCATGATGTTTAATGAGTATATTTTATCTAATTTCTGTGGTATTTTAATACCTAAATATGCAATATATGGCTTATTCCATTTAAATGAAAACCTGGTTTCCAGATCAGGTGACGTTGGGGATTGAACAAGTATGGCCTCTGATTTATTTTGGTTAATAGTATAACCAGATAATAACTCTATCTCCGCCAGAAGGGAGAGTAAGGATGGAAGGGAATCTTCTGGTTTAGTAACATATAAGAGGAGATCATCCGCATAGTATGCTACTTTGTGTTGTGCTTCTTGAATGTGATAGCCATGAATGTGGGTATTTTGTCTAATGAACTGTGTGATTGGTTCAAAGAAGATAGCAAATAAATATGGGGCTAGGGGGCAGCCCTGCCTGGTCCCTCGTTGTAGATTAAATCTGTCAGAATGAGAACCGTTCAGTTTGACTGTTGCTTCTGGGTCTGTGTAAATACTTCTAATTATATTTTTAAAAAGTAATGGAAAATTTTATTTAGTTAGTGCTGCCTGGAGAAAAGTCCAGGATACTATGTCGAATGCTTTTTGTGCATCTAGACTAAGGAAAAGTAAGAGCAATTTTGTAGTTTGGGCATGGTCCATGAGAAATAGGGTGCGCTTAATATTATCAGTGGTTTGTTGACCTTTGAAAAGCCTGATTGATCTGGGTGAATAATCATAGGGAGAATATTGTCTAATCTATGTGCAATAATGCTGGCGTATAATTTATAGTCCTGGTTAAGGACAGAGATAGGACGTAGGAGTCACACAGTTGGGGGGGTTTGGGGCTTAAATATTACTGAAATGGCTGTCTGTTGCCATGATGTAGGAAAAGTGCAGGAGGTGTGGCTCTTTTGTAATGCTTGTAATAATGGGAGGTGAATCAAGTTCCAGGTACCTTTGTAAAACTCTGGGCCATACCCATCAGGACCTGGACTCTTCCCATTTTTTAGATTTTTGATAGCTATGTGTAGTTCGGACTCGGAAACAGGTGCTATTAATTTAGACCATTGGGGCTCGGATAAGGAAGGCAGGGTAAGCTTAGGAAAAAAGGTCAAAAGCTGGGCAGGAGAAGGATCCCTCTGTTTTGAATATAAGGTATGATAGTATCATTTGAAAGCTCCTAGGATATTTTGTGTCGAATAATACATTCGTCCAGAATTCGGGTCCTTTATTTTTGAGATATTTGATTGTTGGGTCTGCCTTCTAAGGCGGTATGCCAATAGTTTTGAGGCTCAGGCCCCCCTCTCATAATATCGCTGTCTCAACCATGCTAGTGCCTGCTCCATCTTGAGGGTGATTAATTTTTGAATTTCTGCTTGAGTCTGGGATAATTGGGTTGCTAACTCCTCATCCCCCCGCATGTGAGATTTTTGAAGGGATTGGAGCTGGGATTGTAAAGTCAGGAGAAGAGAGGCAAGCTGCCTTTTTGTAAAAGAAGCATATGAAATTATATAGCCACGGAGTACGGCCTTGATCGTGTACCACATCAATTGGGGGGAGATCTGGGGAGATGAATTATCTCTAATGATCTCTGGTATTTGTCTCTCTAGTAATTCCCTGAACTCAGTATCTCTGAGTAAAGAGGGATTAAACCTCCACTGCGTCCTTTTTGTTTCTCCCTTTAAAGCCAACTCTAAGATTGTAGGTGCATGGTCTGAGAGGCAGATGTTCAAGATATCTGTCCCACGCAAAAATCCCACGTCCTCTCTCCCTATACAAATGTAGTCTAGTCTGGAGTAGTGCTTATAAGCACTCGAGTAGTATGTAAATTTTCTCTGTGTAGGATGAAATTGTCTCCACGTATCCACCAAGCCAATATCTCTAATTAACCATCTAAGATGTTTCTGACCCGAGGATTGGGGGGATAGTGAGGGTGAGGACGAGTCCAAAGAGGGGTTTAGTTGGCAGTTCAGATCGCCTCTTACAATTAATATGCCTTGCTTTCTGGCTAAAATGGCATCTATTAAATGTTGTACAGTAGAAGCGTCTGAGCCCGGGGGAACGTAAACACTACAAAGAGTAAGAACCTGACCATTCAATTTTATTATCATTAAGGCTAATCTGCCCTCCCTATCTGAATATTGGTCCAGGACCTGAGCCCTTGAGTGTTTTGGGAGGAGGACTGCCATCCCTTGCCTTCTTCCCCACTGGTAGGAGGATTCCACCATTTGGGAAAAGCCAAACCTAAGTAATTTGTGGTGTTCGGGGAGGATGGGTGGGTCTCCTGTAGTAAGAGGATGTCTGGGTGTAGTCTTTTGAGAACTTGCAGTGTGTGTGGTACCTCTTTACGGGGCCGGCCAAACCGTTTACATTATGTGAAATAATCTTAAAGTCAGCCATGCATATCAGTTTGTTGTGAGCATGTTTTCCCCCATCGATGGGCACCCGTCCTCCCCCCGGCAGTAAAATAATCAGTAAACTTCTATTTTTCAAGTCCATAGATTGCTGATGGATAGAAATACAAATGAAGCTCTGTGTCCAGAAAAGGGGGTATAGGAAATGGGAAACATCTAATAATTCTAATAAGCACAGGACTAGCCAACTGGGCTGTACTGTGTACCCAAAAGCTATGTACAATGTATTATACTGAACAAGTTGAGTGACTTCCACTGTCACAGGTACGCTGGATAACCGTGATTACGACTGGTCTACTGACCGTCTGTGTGTGGGCTTCCTGCCAACTAGTTGGTAGGATGCCCTGGGGAAACTCCTGCCCCTAAATAGGAACAGGGGGAGGGATAATGAGGAAAACTAAAGGGGAGCAAGTAAAAGTATTATGAGCGGATAAGGGTTGCTGCAAATCTAGGGGGGGATTAAGATGCAGCTCCTAGTAAGTCTAGGGCTAATGAAGAGAGTCCCATCCTTCCCTCTGAATTGCATCTGTGGAGGGGTAAAGCTATCATATCAAATCCGAGCTCAGATTTGAAAGGGCCATCCCATTTGTCAATATGCCCAAACCTAGCCATGAGGCTTTCCATCTCCACTCTCACTTCCACCTGTGAAAAAAAATACTTAATATGACATCTGTCTCCAGGCCCCTAAGGGAAATGAATCACTACAGGATGAGTGGCAGTGTGTGTAAATGTTCCCTTACTCAGGACCTTACTGTCCAAGGGCCAACTAAAATCAGTGATCTATTGGGCTGCAGAGCAACCGCACAAGCAGGATTGGTGAAAAATGATAAATAAAGTAAAAGAAGGGAGCCGGGGAAGAGAATCCATGCCGAGCCACTTATTGTTGTAATATTACAGCCTATTGTCTGGAGAGTTCCAACATCTTGTAACAATGGTCCACAGTGATAAGGGGTGTACATGGTGGGGTATCCCCTGGGGATGCGAGTGCTAGGCCAATGCACCATTGGATCGGCGGGAGGCGCAGGGCACATGGAGCAGAGCAATGGGGGTCTCCCGAGGAGCTGAGGCCTCTATTCGCCACCAGAGAGGTGAAGGGGATGGTAAAAATCTCCACCAGAAAATGGAATCCCCCCAGGAGAGGACAATGGGAGCCAGGAGAATCAATTCAGAGGTGCTGTTATCCCTCCTAACCCCTCCTGGAAAGAATGGGCCCCTCTGGCACCGAGAAGGCCTGCAAATGGCCCTATTTAGCAGGCTTGTTTAAACAGGCCCATTCTAAATCTCTTTTAGAGCTTCTCTAATCCTCGGGCCCGGGTGGGTTCCGGATCAAAACGGGCATGAGAGGTCCGTTCATCATCATCCAGTCGCCCATCCCGAGTGAGGAAGGAGCATCCTGATTAAATCAGTTCCCTGTTTAGCAGGAAAATAACTGATCTATTTTTGAGTAAGGGTCTGGAGCCTGCATGCAACCAATATTCTCCTGTGCCAGACAAGGCCACTTCTCTCAGTGTTGGTATTTGCTTGGAAGGAGGGGAATTCTGGGGAGCATCTGCCATTCTCACCTAGTCTTCCAAACCTCCAAGGGTCTCCACCAAAAGTTATTTCCCCATCACCTCTAGTCCAGGCCATCATAACTGGTATTAAAGTTAATCATGATTAGAAGAAGTCTCTCCACTCACCCAAAGAAACCCCACAGCTCTGCTCCCAAAGCACCCCACCCCCCCAACTGCCATCCGAGGGACATGGCCCAACGCGTAAGCACATCCCACAGCATACAAACCCCTTACTCACTGTGACCTTGCATGCATCAGAAATTCAGCCCAAAGTCTCTTCTAGTTGGAGGGCCTAGAGAACTGCATCAACATCTTTTTAATTGAGTCAATCATGGCTTGTTGGTCTGGATAGTCTCTGATGGTTGAGGTTCTGAAGGTACCTTGAGAAGCTGTCGTCTGCTGGGGGAGTCTCACGGAGGTAGGTAGCGTTAAGCCCCTGGCTTTTAAGTCAGTGCAGGCCTCTTCTAAAAACTCATAGCTCTGCTGTCCCGATGGGAATTGGATTATCAATTTGCTAGGTTAGGGTGTTCTAAATTTCAAATTTTGCTGCCTGAGCCAAGGAAATAATGGAATGTACACTTTTCTCCTTTGCATGGTAGCTGGGGCATAATCGTTATCCAAGAAAATTCGATTGTCTCCAAAAAATAATTTACTCTGTGACCAAGCTTGTCTTAGCATACTTTCTTTAGTTTGAAAGTGCAGGAATCTGACAATGATGGACCTGGGGCGGCCGTTTGGCTGAGTGTGTTTTGGCCTGAGAGCTCAGTGAAGCCTCTCAATTTCTAGATCGATGTCTGGGGCCAGTTTAAGAGTCTCCCGGAGTAATGTCTCGATGTGTGCTTTCAGATTTGGGCCTTCACTTCCCTCAGGAACTCCGTAAATATGGAGATTATTACGGCGGTTGCGGTTTTACGCATCCGCCTGTCTTTCTGCAGTGAGGTGACAAAGCTGAATTACTTGATACAGTGTAGTTTGTATTTGTACGGTATTGGAGGCCTGCTGCTGCGTTTGTTGCTCTAGCCCAAAGACCTTTTCATGAAGTTCCATAAGATCGATGAGGAAGGACTTTTGCGTCTGTCTGAAGGAATTAAAATCAGCTTTGAGCTCTTGCAGTTCTGCTTGGATTTTGTCTAATTTAAGATTCATTTTCTTTTCTTCTGCTGGTTTAGATTTGCCTGATTTATGTGGAGTGGCACTTTGAGTCTGAGGGAGGCGTTCAGAGGCCCCGGAGTCTGAGAGATACTCATCTGAAAGTTTGGTGTCTGGTTGTATAGCTGCGAATCTATTACTCCCTCCTTTGCACTTGCTGGTAGCCATTGATATATGTTCTCGAAGTTGCTAATTTTGAGGTTTAAAAGTGGCTATTTAGTAAAATGTATCGGAGTCGGGTGGGGAGCTCGAGACTTAAGCCGCCATGCAGAAGGAAGCTGCACTGGAAGTTGCTTTGGGTTTTTTTAAGTGCAGGAGGGATCCACAACGCCATTCCTTCCCATCCCGCCACCCCTGCCAAAGCTCAGAGCATCCCCCATCCCTTCTGCAGTGCCCCTAAAATCAGCACTACTAGAGCTGACTGACTCTGAATGAATGAGCATGTGCTTGCACAAGCACATGCTCATTCATTCAGGAAGAGAGAACGCTGCAAGTCACTGGGGCTGCTGGTCATGGAGGTGAGTGGAAGGGGTGTGTTGCTCCTTGGGGGTCGTGGGGTGGGCTGGGCAGAGTGGGGGCTGGGGGAGCGAATGGTGGACTGGTTTATTGTGGTGGAGGGCACTACCTGAAGGGATGGGGAGGGGGTTCCACTAGACACCAGGGATGATTTGGGGACATTTATTTAAAGTTGGGAGTGGGACTTGAGTCCTGGACTGGATGGAGCAGGCAGGGTGGGGGGGCACTAGACACTTTTGGGGCCAGTGATCAGCGGTGTGGAGGGTTCCACTAGACACCAGGGAATATATATATATATATATATTTGCTTAAAGTTGAACCAGCATAATATTCTGTGGTGATTTGCATATGCAGCCCATGATGTTTTGCATTGTGGGGGCATGTGTGATTTTGTATTTCTTTGAAACTTGGCTTCCCAGCCAAATGCCCTTTGGAGTAACCATTGCCTCAGTGCTTGCGTACAAAGGTTCTTTGTCTTTTAAATTGTTTTTTTGTTTTAATTGGGTTCACCACATCATAACCCAGATAGACCATCTTAGGGTAGCTGGTTCATTACACTGGGGTGTCAGATAGATGAGGCATACTGATGAGTCCTGGTAGGACGAAACACGTGTCTATGTCTTCTGTTGGCACCCTTTGCAAACTGTGTGAGAGGCCTTTCGGCACCATGCATTTTTGCTTAAAGTTGAACCAGCATAATATTCTGTGGTGATTTGCATATGCAGCCCATGATGCTTTGCATTGTGGGGGCATGTGTGATTTTGTATTTCTTTGAAACTTGGCTTCCCGGCCAAATGCCCTTTGGGGTGACCATTGCCTCAGTGCTTGCGCACAGAGGTTCTTTGTCTCTCATATATATATATATATATATATATATATATATTCATGTCAAAAAACTCTGTTTAATGCATCAGTTAAGGTTGTTCCACAGTGACAAAAGTGAGGAAATTTGGTGTTAGGGTTGTCACCCCTTGCACCCCACGCCCACCTCGCCAGCACCAACAGGCATCAAGGTGTGCATTGGGCTCGTTGGCCCTAACTTTCACCCCATTCCATGTGTAAATAAGCTGAGGTGGTGCAGTATAGGAGAATGGGGTGAGAGGACCGACGACCTCAATGCACACCCCGATGCCTGTTGGTGGGGGCGGGGTGGGCGTGAGGTGCAAGGCGTGGCAACCCTAACACTGAATTTCCTTGCTTTTGTTGCTGTGGAACAACCCTAACTGATGCATTAAGTGGAGTTTTTTTGCCATGAATTTCCTTTCTTTTTGAGAATGTGCACTATAAATAGTGAATGAAATGTGGTGGTGGGAGCACGGGGCCCTCCATGTGAATTTTTGTTACTTCGCTACGCAAAAACTGTATGACCGACTGAAATGAAAATTGGTAAATGAAGACATGTACCATACCACAACATGTATAACAAATGTTATCTGTATCTGTTCAACAGTTGCACAGTGTCACACTGGGAAAACTGCGCAGTAGTGCTGAAAAGAACATTTTTGCCACTTTGCTACACAAGAACCATATATCCGATGGAACCAAAAATTGTTAAAAGAAGACATGTACCATAGCACACCATGTGTCCAGTATTGTGTGCACATCCGTTCAACAGTCGCACAGTGCCACGAGCAAACAACGTAACATGCACAACTCAGCAACTGTAAGTGCCAGCAACCCTAAAATTGTCACAGTCAAAGATCTATTATAAATCTTTGTACATTCCAAATGCCAGGCAAATCGGACACATAGTTCAAAGGTTATTGAAGTGTAATGAACCAAATTTTCATTCATCGGAGTGACATGATTCCGCACCTGTTAATGTTTTACACACCAACCACTGCAAAGCACCGCCGTACCACTAGGGCTATCTACACTATAAATTTCAAGCCAGTAGCACCATGCCGAATGCTATGCGCAAAATGTTAATTGTGTCACGCAGTATCTCCACAGCAAATTATTTTTCCAACATATAAACAGCATTATTCACATCTCCAGGACATCCACTCAACACCCTCTAAATTTCATGTGAAAAGATCAAACCATTCCAGAAATATTCAATTTTTACATTTCTGCACCTTTAAGAAGTCTTCCACTACAAAATGGCGGAAATCGCAGCTGAAAATGAGATAAAATGGAGGACCTGGTGGCTGAAAAATCTGTAACCGTGAGGGGGCCAACTTCAAATGACAATAACTCTGAAATGGAACAATATGTTTTCACCAAACAAAAACTGGCATGTTCCTTGACTAAAGGTCTATCTAAGTGGCAAGTTTCAGATCAATCAACCTCACACTGGCTGAACTATGTGTCACAGAAGACAGTGCAGAAAAAGAGCAAAAACAATGTTTTGCACTGCACTACGCAAATGCAAAAATGCAAACGGTATTGTTAACACAAACAGTGATGGCAACAGTGAGGTAATAGAAAATAGTAATGCTAACGGTAACGCAAACGCAAGCGCAAATGGTAACGCACACGGTGATGCAAAAGGAAACAATAACACAAACGGTAAGAGAAATGCAAACGCAAACATAAATGAAAACAGAAATGGTAACGCAAACAGTAACACAAACGCTAACAGCAACAGAAATGCAAACGGTAATGAAAATGCAAATGGTAACACAAACGCAAACAGAAACGCAAATGGTAATGGCAGCGTCAATGCAGAAGGAAACTGTAACGCACTCAACAAAGGAAACGCTACTGAAAACGCAAACGCTAAGGCCAACGGAAACGCAAACGGTAATAAACAAGCAAACAGTAATGGTAATGCGATTGGAAATGCAAACGGTTACGGTAACACCAACAATGATGCCAAAGGAAACAGTAACGCAAACAGAAATGCAAATGCAAGCACGTATGCAAACGCAAATGGCAACACACACGGTGACGCAAAAGTAAATGCAAACAAAAATGGTAACGGAAATGCAAATGGTAACAATAACGAAAATGCAAGCACAAACACAAAAGCAAACGGTAACGCACACGGTGACGTAAACGTAAATGCTAATGCAAACGGTAACGGAAATGCAAGTGGAAATGCTAATGGTAACAGTAACGCAAATGCACACCATTTTTTCTCCAAAAAGGTGCATTCAGAAGCACAGTGAATACAAAGAATGTTTGCATAATAATGGCCCTTGGAGCAGAAAATGAGCACTTGGAATACTAAATTCCTTATATCTCAGGAACTGTACGACTTAGAAAAAAATTAAAAATTTCATATGGTGTATGACTTTCCAGGCTAGTTTTGCACTTAGGCCCCTAGTGGGGGACTAAGCATTCTTCTGACGAAAAGTCCTTATCTTGAACCGTTTTCGAGATACAGGTCCCGAAAGGCGCTGCGGACACCGTAATGTTAGCCTATGGGAAAAATCATCAGATTCAGAGTGCTGTAACTTTGCAACCCTCTAATATTTTGTCATTAAACCACCAAAAGGCACATCTGTGGGATCTTGGCTTTCTTCCCTCCAAGTCTCAGCCCAAAAGACTAAACCGTTCTTTTGCAGCAGGGTGGCAAAGATTCCCTATTGTTTTGGCCATAGTGTCGCAAAGTACTTTCTCAAATCACGACATTTTCGCAAATAAAATCACAAAAGTATTGCATATTCGAAAGTACTTTGTGACACTACTGTTTACAAAAATTTTAAAAACATATTTCTGGGGTGTTTAACCCCCCCAATAAAAGACAAGGCTAGCATCCTCAGGGCTCGTCTAGGTGAACACAGCAATAATTGTATCCCTAGAGGGTCCCAAATTTAAATGCCACGCATTTCTGTGGCCACCAACTGAAAACAAGATGGCTGATTTGCGACACTACAAGGGTCATTTGCGAAAGTAAAAAGTACATTTGCGACACTTTTGCATATTTTGTTAACTTTTCCCATAGACTATAATGGGGAACAGTTTTTTATGAATAACTTTTGAACCGTTTAATATTTTTTTCACAAAATCTTTGAAAGACACATCAGGGACCCTGTCTGCATGTTCCCTGAAGGTTTTGGACCGGTCACAAAAACCGTGCGGGCTGTAGGCGCTAGCAAAGAAATGTGCAAAAGTGCGTAATTTATGCATTTTTTGTGCGCTCTGTAGCTCCGCAACCGTACATCCGACCGTAATGAAACTTGGCAGATCCAGAGATCTATGGTACCAGACTAAGCATTTCAAATTTCAGGCAAATCTGTCATATGGTGCAAAGTTATTAAGCTGCCAAATTTCAGATTAACCTTAAATGGGGTACTCAACCTTAACTATAGTGGCACTGTTGTGTCACTATATTTAATATATATATATATAAATATGTGTTTTTTTTTTTACACTGGAACTGGTGGGGGCACTAGCTCATCAGGGATTTCTATTGGGGAGGGGTTGGTGGGGTGTGAGTGGGTGCAAAGTGTGGAATATTGCATACAAAATTCCACACTTTGCCTTTGACCCAGGCTACTTAAAATGGCTAATTTCACAAATTGCGCTACATGTATTGAGCTCAATTTGTGAAATTTCCCACGTAATGAATTTTGTGGACTTCACCCACCACTACTCTGCACATCTCCAGGGTGCCATTATGTCTATCCCATGCACTCTTGAACCCCCATATTGTTTTTGCACCCACCACTTCTGCTGGAAGGCTGTTCCACGGCTCCTCCACCCTTTCAGTGAAAAAGTACTTCCTAACAGTACCCCTGAGCCTTCCACCCTTCAGCCTTATATCATGCCCCCTTGTTCTTGTGCAGTTTTCTCTGAAATATGCTTTCCACCTGTACCCTGTTTATTCTCCTAATGTACTTGAAATCACACTGTTCTGTAAATCACAGTTCATGATTATACAATGAACCCTTGGCTAAAATTAATTTAAAAATGTGTTTAATTGTTTTTTTTTTTTTTTTAATAAATTCCCTTCCTTGGCGGTGGGCTACTGCAGGATTTACCCATGGCCAAAAACCTTAGCTGACCAATCAGGTAACAGAACTTTTTATGTCCACTGTATGATTATGTATAATGACTGAAACCCCTCAAACTCAAGCTACTGTAGATATGTTTACCCCTCAAACATGTGAATACTAAGGACCTTTTGCTTATCCCAAATTATGTTTTATAACTATTGTACCTGTCATTTTTAAACTGTTTACCTTGAATCTAGGGATAAGAGGATCAACACTACTACAGATCAGGGGCCCCCCTCCCCAGACTCGCCAGCTTGGACTCAACCCTTGAAATCAGAGCCATTTGGAACTTGGCTCTGATCTGACCATCTAGTTTGTTGACCAGGCTTGGAACTACCAGTCAGTGACCCTGTTTGGTCCCAGTCCAGAAAATGTAAGTGATTTTGCAGCTTTATTCCTGTTGAAAATGAACAAATTGGTAGAAAATGAATAAAGTATTTTAAACATTAAAAGACATAAGGAAAACGATTGTTAAGAAAGAGTAAGAGCAGCCTGCTATTGTCGTTTACTCTGTGCAGTTTTGTCATTGATCCAGTTCTGAGCCCATCCAGAAAATTGATATTAGAATATACCAGGCCTTTGTGGAAAAAGAACACTTGGAATCAGAACTGGGTCACAGCCGACCCATCTAACCCTCCTTGTATTTTACTTATATATTATTTGCTATCTTGTAGATTGCGTTATTGCCTTCCTTTCTTGTATTTACTCTTTTATTCCTGTATGCATCCTTTCCCTTCCTGCAGGTTGCAACAAAAAATTAGGCAGGTTTATTTCTGATTGCCTTTACTGGAATAAAAGTTTGAATAAATAGTCTCATGACATTTATGTATGTATTTATATATGTATGTATGTTGTTTTTGTTTACCAAGTAGGGTACACTAGGCAAGTAAATGCTTGTTTTCAGGTATTTCTGGGAGGATACAACAGTGTGAACAATAAACACAATGCGATACATAGTACAGTATAGAAAATAGCCTGAGGTCAGGCAAACATCATACAACAGGTGCAATAAGTAGTTCTAGAAGTTTACATACATGGGTTTGAGAGTAAAAATATGCAAGTGATTGTTAATATACATTTAAGCCATCTCTTTGACAACCTGAAAGCTGTAGGCTTTGGATATGTGCAATTCTAACCATGAATGACACCAAAGGGAGTGAAGGACTGCTTCAGTGTAGGTTTCTCTTAAAGTTCACAAAACTGTGAGGGGGATGCTAAGGCTTTTTTTTTTCCTGGTAGGTTGGGGACTCAGGGGATGTATTCACTGAAGGAGAGGAGGGAGAAAGGGGACATGATAGAGACCTTCAAGTACTTGAAGAGTATAAATAGGGTGGATTGGGAGGGTCTCTTCAAGTTAAGGGGCAGCCAAACCATGAGGGGACACAGTCTAGAGCTGGACGGGGGTGAGGTTCAGGAAGGATGTTAGGAAGCATTTTTTCACAGACAGGGTAATGGCCAAGTGGAATACACTGCCGGAGGAAGTGGTCTGAGTGAAGTCAGTGAGCAGCTTCAAGAGGGCTTGGGATAGGCATAAGGGGAAACTTTGGGGAGTGGGTGGACAGATAGCATGGAAGGAGGGACCTGGGAGGAAGGGAGCAGGGTCAGTAGCATAAGCTGGGGATCCTGCATTATGAGCAGACTCGATAGACTGAATGGCCTCCTTCTGCTGGCTGCTTCATATGTTTGTATGTTCCTATGTTCTTTGTCTTGATCTGCATTATTGGTGGCTGACTACTTGTAGCACTTTCATATACAGGAACACGGAAAACTGTGTAAACATTTAAAAAGAAGTCATACTAGAAAACTTCTAGACTGAAGTTGGAACGCTATGTACCCAGAAGACCTTCCATCTAAGCTGCAGCTGCTGTACTTCACTAACAAAAAACATTAAGCATACTGTTGATGCATAGATGGGGCTGTGCATCTAGATTGTATTCATCTTTCTGTTTTATAAATGTTTCATGACATACTGTAGCTTACATTACCCCCACCCAAAAAAAATGGGTTCCCTTCCATAAAATGAAAAAAAAAATTGGCAAAAACGTTATGGTTCCTGCTGATATCAGTGTCAAAGTGCAGGAAACACTTTGCTGTTAAAGTTCCTAGAAGCCAAAAGTACTGTATCAACCACTATTTAACATGAACACACAGGATACCTCGCCTAGCAGGGGAAAACCGTTGCCCTGACACACACTCACACACACACACACTTACTTCCCTAGCTCCCCCACCTGCTGAGAAGCCACCTGGAAAAAACAATAGCGGCCCCTTATCAGCCAGTAATAAAATAAGAAGCACCCACAAGGCTGTTTACCTAAACAAGGCTGGAAAGCTAAACTGCAGGCAAAGTGATTACGGCCTATGAAACAGACAGATTAAGTCTGTAGTGGCAAACGTCAAAGGTCAGTAGGAACACACATCCGGACAATTTGTATTTTTTTGCATAGACTATTAGCCAGATATGTGGACCATAAGCCATACGGCTGAGTATGGTGTTTGTGGACCAGCGCAGTTGAAGGTCTGTTCCTTCCATACTGCCATGCTTGCTTTGGGAGTGGGGAATGATTTATACATTAGGCCTGTTGACGCAACGTCAGGGGCACATGCTTACCTAATTGTGGTATTTCAACATTAAACCACGCTGATAATATAGACATAATTTTAGGTATATAACATTGTAATGAAGGCACATGGAACATTGGATATGTTTACTGAAGCAGTCTAAAATATACATTTAAAGCTGCATTATTTGTAAGTACCATGTGATTTTTTTTTCAGTAATAATATATTTCTGCCCAAAACATTAATATACCCATTTTTCCTTTCATGGCCTTTCAGTCCTGAACTGAGATACAGGATTTGGACGTTTTTAAACATTCCAGCTCCTGTCCCATATCTGCCATAAAAAAACTATCTTAGTGTGGGGCCATGTGGTTTACCATCCAAAACATGTGGCAGGATATTCACAGTATGAATCCAGTATGCACATTCAAAAGGTAACCTCAGTGGAATAGAAATGATTTTTAAAATTATGAATGGAGTCCATCTTTAATGACTTAAGTCATCATTAGTTACAACATTAGTTATAAAAGCTGTTTTCAAAATAGCAGAGGGGATTAAGAATACTCTGGTGACGAATCTAAGGTACCAGAGATACTTTTTGCTGAAAAAACCAAAAACTATATGATAAATTGTTGTTCGAATTAACAAATACTGCCATTTTAGGTTAACTGTATGCTTTTGATTTCATGTTGTATATATTGCTGGCCTGATGCTTAGTCACAAGAGACTGTCACAAAAGTGCCCAACACTTTGCACCAGTCCCTTGTCTGTGACCCCCTGAGCTATGTTCAAAGGCAGATGCAGAATCAGACCTCTGCCACACATTTGCATATAACTTTGCACATGTGTATGGAAGGAGGTGGAGTCACCATGCAAATGGACTACAGAACAAGTCAAGAACCATAGGGACCCTCACTTGTCTGGGCACAGTAGTTTTCTGACACTCCCTGCTGTAGAACTGATTATGACTTTTGGAAGGGGTGTCAGAATGCTGCGCATGATTGAGATTGGCATTGGATTAGAATACAGGAAGGATGCATGCAGGGGAACGGCATTAGGGACGGGAGACACACTGGATGCCATTTACTGTATTGGGGCTGTGCTTAGGGAAGTGGACAACTAAACCACCAGGGGATCAGGATAAGGCCACTGACAGTGAAAATACTTTGGGCCAGAAGTGGGCCTAAATGTGAGGATCAGGTGGGTGGAGGGATAACAGCAGCAGTAGTAGCATCAGTGCCGTGGTGCTCCATGTATGGCAGAGTACTGTGCTTGGCATCAAAAGTGTTGACAATAAAAATAAAACTGTGTGCATCTCTCATTAAATGACCTTGTAAAAAGAATAAAAAAAAGTTGAAAAAAAGTACTATATATTAAGGCAACAGCTAGGGTTGCAGCTCAAAGCTCCAAACCCCTGCCAGTCACATCAGGTGTCCCCCAGGGCTCGGTACTGGGTCCCCTCCTTTTCTCCCTCTTCATCAATCAACTGCCTACTGTGACAACAAATTGTAGTACCATCCTATACGCAGATGACCTGGTGATAACGGCCCACTCCAGTGACACGGCCACTCTTACCAAGAGCCTGTCCTAGGACTTTAATCAGGTCCTGACCTGGGTGACGGATCATAAACTGGTCTTGAACCTGAAAAAAACTCGGGCTATGCTATTTGGCTCTACTGCCAAAATCAAAGCCTCAACATCCCCCCTGAACATAATCAATCTGGACGGCTCCTCCCTCCCTGTGGTGAACACGGTTAAGTACTTAGGGGTCACATTAGACCCCCAACTTGATATAGGGAGTCACATCGCTAAAGTCTGCAGAACAGTAAACTGCAAGCTGGGACTAGCCTACAGGGCTAAGTACAACCTTACACCTACGGCCAGGCTTGCCCTAGCGAGTGGTGTCCTCCTTCCCTCTCTCAGCTATGGTCTGCACATTTTTGCTTGCTTCACGAAGACTCATCTCACCAGGTGGCACATGGCATACAACAATATCTGCCGTTTCGCCCTAGCGGCTTCCCGCCTCACCCATTGCTGTGAGCTTTATAATAAACTCCGGTGGCTCTCCCCAGCCAGATACCTGGACTTTGGGATAGGTTGCCTTACGGGCAAAGTGATCAGAACTGGTACCCCATCGGGACTGGCCCAGCTTCTACCACCAGCTGACATTTCCCCTTACTCATTAAGGTCTCAAGCCCAGGGGATGCTCAAAGTTCCTGCCACAAGAACTGTCATGGGAGCTAGGGACTTTATTGTGTGTGTGTGCCTAAACTCTGGAACTCCCTCCCAGAGCCTGTTGGCTTGGCTCCCTCCCATCAGTGCCTCCAAAAATCTATGTGGGACTTCTTGAAACAAGCCTCAGCATGTGACTGCCCCAGCCTCTCTAGGAATTCTCAGCCTATTACAGGGCTGCCTGGATACTACTGCTGCTCGCCCCACTCCACTACCACTACCTGACCTGGATCTAACTATTGGCTTGCAGACCCTGGTTTTGTCTTAACCTGGTATCCTTATTATATGTTATTGACTCATCATACTTGTAACTAAATGACTATAAGCTGTACCATTGCTTTCTACTTCTCTGTAAAATGTGCCCACTGTATTCTCTTATCTTGCCTTTGCTGTCATTATGCTGATGTGTCCTCAGTATTTCCCTCATATGTTGCCCATGCTGTCATCTTGTATTTGAAATGTTGTCTTTGTACCATCATGTTGTATTCTCCTGGGTCGTTCCTGAAAATAGGCATAATACTTGTCTAGTGTACTTACCCGGTAAACAAAAGCTAAATAAACAAATAAAGCTGAAAAATGCAATGTTAGGAAAAACATCCTGAATCTTGGTATCTGTGTGTGCAAGGGTGTGTTGTTAGGGTTTGAACCATTCTGTGAAGCAGTGCTGGCATTACTCTTACTTTGCAACCTACACTCGAAGTATAACAAAAGGGTTTGTACAGTAGATGTATGCTTGCTTGTAAACATAGGGTTGAATTCAGAGTAGTGCCAATGCAGCTTTTTGGAATTGTTCAAAGTTCAAACCCTAGGATCACCAACTAAATGTTCACTAAGATTCAGAACAAGTTTTGCCCAAATGTTACATTTCCTGATTTTTCTGACTTTGTGTTGCAGCCCTAGCTAGTGCCTAAACATAGTTTTTTCTTGCAATTAATTTAAATATAGGATAAAATCTGGCCACAACATAGACTGCAGCCAATCATTTTTTACACAAGATAGCACTGTGAGCTATTATTGCCCAGTTTTAGCCAATGGGTGTGTGTGTTGCCCTTGGTAACCATACTCTATAATTGTATTGCAAATGGCTGCAAGCTGGTGCAAACCATTCCAAACATGGCACTTCTTTTAGAAATCAGGCTGGTTCAGTGGTACTGCAGCAGCACATCACAGCACTTACTGCCCGGCCATGGGGATCATGTTCATGTGTAAGCTATAGATCCCCCTATACTCTAGGACAGGCTGGAGGCTGAGCACTTCATGGTGATGAGGTCTTCAGCTTCCAGCCAGGTCATAAGGGTGGAACGGTGAAGGCTACCTGGCATTCACACATCTCTTTTTCACCCTTATGGCCAGTCACTCAGCAGCATTGGTATCATCTGTGAAGGCTTCAGCTCAGGGATGGCCCTAGGTTCTGAAGTGCCCATTAGCAAATTTGGTATAGGCTCTCCTCTCACCACCCAGGTCCACCCCTTTGGTGGATCCTGACAGCCACAAAAAAGTGGGTTTATGTTTATTGACTTAGCACACCCTCACAATTGGTGTCTCTAGGTGGCTGTCTTGTTTGCCTATCCTTAAGTTTGGCCCTGTAGCTACTCCTAGCTAGAGCAAGGAGGAAGCTGCAGTGGCACTTACCTAATCATTACCCCCAAATCCTTATCCTCCACAGTGCTGTCCATCCCCATTTTGTTTTCTGATTTCTGGTTTTTCGCCACTATTTGCATAACTTTGCACTTCTTTGCATTACATTTCAAATGCCTTACTTTAGACCATCTCTCCAGCTTCTCCAGTCCCCAAATCTCTCAGTTTTATCACCATCCACCCATGAGGGATGGTGTTAAATGTTTTACTTAAATCTAGATAAAGTATGTCTACAGCCTGACCCCTGTCAACTGCTCTAGTCACCCAATTGAAAACATCGATCAGGTTCATCTGGCATGGCCTTCCTTTTGTAAAACCATGTCGTCTATGATCCAGCAGCACATATACCTCCAGAAATCCCACTGTACATTCCTTTATAATGGATTCTAAAATCCTCCATACTGTAGACATCAGACTGACTAATCTGTAGTTTCATGACTCCACTGCTTTTATTTGCAACTACTTAACAGATGGAAATGAGGAGGGGTTGACTACAAATAAACATATGATGACTTTTGACAAGGTGTTACCTGTATACAGCTGGGGAGAAGAAAGAATACTGTACAATAGAACTTTTAACAATTGGTTGAAGGCATGGTGCATGAAGGAGGGCTTCAGCTACATTGGGGCCTGGGGTCAACTTGAGAAGATATGGGCCTCTATAGGGGAGACAACCTGCATCCTTCTAGGAAGGGGACTGCAGTCTTAGTGGAAGGTTTAAATGCCACTTGGATGAACATTTAAACTAGCCAGGTGGGGAGGCTGTAGAACTAAGGGAGGCAACAGCTGACCCCTCCCGATGATGACGCAGCAAGGAGGGAGGCCCCAAGGAGAGTAAACTTCCCTGGAGAAGGAGTGCAAGAAGACAGGGGTGGGACAAGGCAAAAGACAAAGGGAGTATAAATCAGGGAAACAAGAAGTAAAGCATAAAGGAGACAGACTACAGAAAGGATAACAAGGGAAGAGCTGGGTGAGGGGCAGTATCTGGGAACACCTCAGGCGGGGGGGCAGGGAAGCAGGCAGGGAGGGATTAAGGTATGGAGAGCCATGTACACCAATGTAAGGATTCTGGGAAATATTATTCTGGACTTTGAGGCCATCGTAGTGGAGGCTAGCTGGATTTGATGGCTGTAATGGAGTTCTGGTGCACTGACAGCCACGAGTTGGACATGGCAATACCAGGCTACACTCTGTTTAGGAGAAACAGGAGATGGGGGAGGAGTTGCACAGTATGTAATGGGAGAAATCAAGGTCATGGATGTACAAGGGCACCTGGAAGAAAAGGAAGAGCTGGAGGTGCTCTAGGTCATCCTGGAGACAGGCGCTGCGGCAACTGTTTGTACAGGGATGGTATATGTATCTCAAGCACAGGGAGCGGAGCTGCATAAGGCACTTGGGGAATCCATCATCCAGATGGCAAGTAAGGGGAAAGTGCTGCTATTTGGTGACTTCAATCTGCCAGGTGTGGATTGAAGCCTTCCAGTTGCAGCTTTGGTAAGGAGCAGGGCTATCCTTGTCTCCCTTCCAGGGACTTTTCTTGGGCAGCTAGTCAATGAACCCACTAGGGATGGGGCAGTGCTGGACCTGGTTCTGACAAACAAGGATGATATTGCAGATGTCACAGGGGGCAGTCACCTAGGTATCAGTGATCCCTGCAGATTGTGGTTTAACCTTAAAGGGGAAGTCACCACCAAGGGCCCCCACACTCAAGTGTGGGACTGGTCCCAATGTGCATTTTGTGTGCAAAAATATTTTGGTTTACTTACTGTTTAATGTTGTATAATAGATAGTTTCATGTAAATGTTTTTAAACATGTACTGTATATTTATATTTGTTTTGTTATTGTATTAATGTATCTTGTTTTATTTTGTATACCATCTTTGCTTCCTCTTTCTTTGAAGCTTTGGGTCATTCCTGTAAACGGGCCTTGGCCCAACGTGCTTACCAGGTAAATAAAGTGAATTGAAGTGAACTGAATAGATATTATCAAACTAAGTTTTATTAGTTGTGGGTTGGCATTTTCTGTTACTACAAATCCCAGAAATCCCTGCAGATTACATCAGAGCAGTAGGCAGCCATGAGAAGATTCAATAGCCTGTAGTGTATGTTAGAGTTTATAAACTCTGATCTTTTGTTTGCTGGTCCCACTGTCCTCTGTAGACTATGTACAGTCACAGAGGACTGTATTTAACTGCTGGAGAAAAGCAGACCCAGAAAACATCTGATTGGAGATTACAAATGCTTTTACATACAGTGTAGGATACTGAATCTCCCACTGCTGCCTACTGCTCTGATGTCAGTGCTGGGATTTGTAGTAGCAGAAGTTGTCAGCCTACAACTAAGCACAATTAGTCTGATATAATCCACTATATTACAATAAAGAGTAAGTAAACCAAAACATATTTTCCCACAAAGTGTATATTGAGACAGCCCCGCACTTGAGCCTTTAGTCTGACTGTTCCCTTTAACAAGGGAACAGAGGCAAACTTTCCACAAGACTGAGGGTCCTGGGGCCTGATTTTCAAATGATCAGAAATAGTCACATGATGTGCGTCATCAAGGAATGGCCAAGGCACCTTGGTGCCGCACTACGTGCTATTTCTGATTTCAGACGCTGCCCTGCAACAATGGGAGGGCTACCTGTGCTGGCCGGGCTCTGAAACTGCACTTGCGGTGGATGCATGGCTGCGCCCTGGTGGACAGGGGGTTGTGCCTTGGCAGTGCTGGTACATGCTCTTTTTTTAGATTCTGGAAGGGCCACAATGAGTACAGGGCTCCCAAGGGGTTAGACCAACCTGGATCTGGTCTTTCTGGCCTTGTATCAATGCTGGATCCCTCACAGGGCGGGTGGGGGCAACTCTGTGCCCCACTTCGGAAGGCACCCGGCAACTCCTGACACCTGCCAAACTGCCTCTGGAGTGGCCGTTGGTATGTGGCAGATCCAAACCTGCAACCCCCCCACGTGTGGTGCTGGTGCATCTTCTCCCTCCCATGGACCTGCACTGTTCCTACAGTTGCCCAGTCGGGGGCAGTTGTCAGCCCCCCAAGCCTGACCCACCCCCCCATGTGCCAGGGCATGCCCCAGAAGACTCGCCACCCACCAGTGTGACTGGCTGGCAGGTTGCCATGATTGGCTGCTGCTACCGCAAGCCTATCCTACAGCTTGCGGCTTTCCCCTCTAGTGTGCCAGTTCAGTGGTGCAGCTGTTGACTTGTGGCAAAGCCAGGGAGTTTGGTGCTGGGACCCTGATTTCTCCAAAATCAGGCACAGGGTCCCTGGTGCAACCAGGTTTGCCACAAGTGGCAGTTCAACACAGCATGCTCCGATCTTACAACAGCTTGTAAAATCGAGCCCCTCTACTTTAGGAGGGTGGATTTTAAAGAAATGGGAGACTGCCTCAGAAACTGCCTTTTAGAGGGGGATTGCCAAAGAACTGATTTTATTTAAAATTTAGTAAATGGGAAAGACACACTGAACTGAGGCTAATTCCAGGTGTAACCCGTGGAAGGGGGAGATGAAGAAAAACAGCAGTAGACAGTAGCAAAACAACATCTGAACAGACAGACGAGCACTGTGTTACAATAACAGAATAAATAGAGATTTTGCATGTACCACAGTTAAACAATGTGCAGTGAACTTTAGCAGTGCTTATATTTGTATGGGTTAAAATCTAGGTTTCAAGGGTAACCGGAAGAAGGGTAGCAGGAGCAAGCTGGGGGGATTGAAGTTTCAGCAGGCATTTAAAGGAGTTAAAGGATGGGGGGAGACAGAGGCAGGAGGGGAGTTTGTTCCAGAGAGAGGGAAGCCTATAGGAGAATGCAGATTGTCCAGCAGAGGAGCATGGGTGAGGAATGGCAAAAGTGTGATGATCCCTAGAGCGGAGGGAATGGGAGGCAGAGGGGATTTGGGATAGAAGCGGGACACCGAGGAATGATTGCAATGTAGAGGTACAGTGGGGAAAAATAAGGCAGGGTATAATTAAGGCAACCAGCCTCTGCATGAAGGAAGTGAGTAAAGGCAGAAGGAAAAACAGACCATCATGTTTCTCTGTGGAAGTAGCCAAGGCAGTGAAGGAAAAAAGAATGTCATTCACGAGGTATGAGGCAACACAGATGGAGGAAGACAGAGAAGTGTACCAAGTACAACAGAGGGAAGCAAGAAAGGAAGTGAGGGGAGCAAGGGCACAGAAAGAGGAAAGGATAGCCAAGGATTAGCTAAAGGGGATAAGACTTTCTTCAAGAACACAAGTGAAAAGAGGAAGGCGAGGGGAGGGATAATGAGGATAAGGAGGGTGACGGGGGTCTACGCAGAAGAGGACCAAGAAAAAGCAGACATTCTGAACAGGTACTTCTACTCAGTCTTCACAGTGGGGGTAGGGGAAGGGGAGGGGAATACAACACCAGGGAGCAGCAGAAATTGGGGTTGGGGTGGGGACAATTTCTATTTCAGTTTATTAACACTTATATGGTTTCACAGTTCCCAAGTTTCTTACTCTTTTATGTCTGGTGTTCATGAACGTAACCAATCACATCATACTAGGTCTGTTCATACTAATTTATACCCCCTTTTTGTAAGACTTCCTGAGGACAAAGATTTTGGTTGTACTGTGCTATTAATTTGTGGAACACATTGCCTGAGTCACTCTCATCTATCACTTCTTTTTCATTTTTAAAAATGCTTAGAATAATGTTGCCTGAATCTTTCCCAGTGTTCATGTTCTAACCAATGATGTGCTGTGTATTGTTTTACAATATTTTAATGTTGTTTTTTTCTTGGATCTCCCATGAAAATGGACATCTGATGCCCTAGGGTATTACCCGATTAACATATTTTAAATAAAAAATAAAAGCCCATTTTCAGAGGAAAGCATCCTGAGGGGACTTGCAGCTCTGAAAATGGACAAGACTGTGGGACTGGAGCGGAAACACCCAAGGGTACCAAAGGAACTCAGGGAGGTGCTTGCTGCCCCACTGACAGCCTTATTCAACAGCTCTCTAGAAACGGGTATAGTTCTGGAGGACTGGAAGAGAGCAGATGTGGCCGCTCTGCATAGGAGCAGCAGTTGGGAGGAGGTTAGCAACTATAGACCTGTCAGGCTCACCTCAATGCAATGGTGGGAAAATGAACAGAAACCATGTTAAAATAATGTTGTTTGAGTATCTTGATTCCTATGGGCTGCAAGACCACAGGCAGCATAGATTCGGGGGTGGGGGGAGAGATCATGACAGATGAAGCTGATCTATTTCTTCGAGTGGGCGACCAGAGAAATAAATCAGGGGAGGGCAGTGGACATGGCCTATCTGGACTTTAGCAAGGTCTTCGACACTGCACCACAGGAAACTGATAAAGAAATTGAGCAACCTAGGGGTGGGATCCAAAATAGTGAACTGGATTAGAAACTGGCAAATGGATAGGTGACAGAAGGTGGTGGGTAATGGCATTCACTCTAATGATGGGAGAGTGACCAGTGGGGTGCCACAAGGCTCAGTACTGGGACCGGTCTTCTTCAATGTCTTAATAAGTGACATTGCAAAACAACTGGAAAGGAAAGAATGCCTTTTTGCAGATAACACCAAAATCTTAAATAGGGTAGATACTCAGGAAGGGTGGAGAAAATTCATAGGGATCTTGGGGAAACTCAAAGAGTAGTAAAGAGCATAGCAGTTGGGGTTCAATGCCAAAGAGTGCAAAATCATACGTCTAGGGCATAGGAACCCAGCAGCTGAGAATAGAATGGTGGGAAGGGGTACTGACAGTCAGCAAGCTGGAAAGGGACCTTGTGGTTATCATATCTGATGATCTCAAAGCAGCAGGGCAGTGTGGCAAAGCAGTGGGTAGGGCCAGCGAGATTATGGGATGCATAGGGAGTGGTATCTCCACCAGGAGGAGGGAGGTGCTGTTGCCACCATATAGCTCACTGGTGAGACCCCACCTAGAGTATAGTGTCGAGTTCTGAAGCCGCACCTCAGAAAGGACATAGACACAGTGGAGGCAGTCCAGAAGAGGGCAAATAAAATGTTGCAGGAGTTGCACCAAAAGTCTTGTGAGGAGAGACAGAGAGCTCTCAACATGTACACACTGGAAGAAAGGAGAATGTGTAGGGTCGTGATATATACCTATAAGTACCTGACAAGGATAAACAGGGTGCAGAAGGGGATTTTCTTTCAAATGAGAAACAGCACCAGGACCAGAAAGCATGCAACGAAGCTGTAAAGGTGGAGTTTAAGTGAAATATGAGGAAGTACTGAACTAGTGTACTGAAAGAGCTGCAGACACCTGGAACAGACTGCCAGTGGAAGTGATGAAAGCGAAAGTAGTAGAGGGCTTCAGGCATGCTTGGGACAGACATCGGGGAATATTAGTAAATAGGCAGGGGGCAGGAAGGGTTGCCAGAGATCAGCTAGGGTCTGTAGAAACAGATAAGGCAGGGAACATCTAGGCAGACTGGGTGGACCAAGCGGTCCTTTTCTGCTGACAAATTCTGCTTCTTTGTTTCCGTATGTCTTTAGAAAGGAAGCCAACCATTGGTTCACCGAGTTTCTCCCTTCCTTCCTGAACACCTGCAGTAGTAAAACATTTCATGTCAGAAAGTCTGGCCCTGACAGCTTTTTCTTCTATGCAGGTATCTAGCACCAAACCCAAACTCTGATAAAACTACTGGACCCACTAGGAAACACTGGCACCAAATATCAAGGGGTATGGTCAAGATATTTTGTCTGCTATCAAAGCAGTGTGCAGAGATACAGACAAAAGAAAATGGTGTCACAGCTATTGATTCAACATTAAAGATTAAAGGTACAGTTTTGATTACATAAACAGTCCTTTGTCACATACAGTTTGAATTTTGAAAGGTACAGTGGTAGCCAATGACAAGATGTAACATATGTCTGGATAAACCAGAAAATAAAACCGAAATCCAATTGAAAAGAATGGGGATTTCCTGTGGTATATATCAGTATATTCTATATCACGTCACTTCTACCATTGTATAAAGATGTTGTGTCCTCTTTTATATGCAGCCACTTGAGAAATTAAAACAGTTGACTAAATTTATGAAGTATTGCTCTCTGAACATGGGTTATACACATCTAAATGTAAACATTTTTGTAAGCAGTGTATTTCAGTGATGTAATAACTGGTGTGCATTTTTTCCACAGGGAAACTTGGTTATAATTCACTGTGATAACCAGCTGGTTATAACGATGAACTGGGTTTCTCTCACGCCATGCATAAACCAGCTGTCATCTTCCTGTCGTTGTGCTGGACACTTTGTCGCCACTTACACTCCACGCTAAGTAAATAAAAAAAATGAACCTCCTCTTACAACTACACTGTTAGGATGAACCTTTTTTAAAAAAAATAAAATAAAAAAAGGAAACGTTTCAATAGCTGCTTCAGCCCCACTGGACCGTGCTTAAACCCAACCAGATTGCAGCTCTGCACAGTAATGTATTTCTATTTTATATAATTGATAGGAAGAAAAAAATGCTATCCAGCAATGATATAAAACAAAACATGAGGTGGTGTGTAAAACTTGAATTTTACACACACCCCCTTGGTGCTGGATGCTTAAATAAATCCCTCAAGCTTCACTCTCAGGGTTTATGTAGCATCCAACACCACGTGTGTGTATAAAATTCTCATTAAACACACCACCCCATGTATTAATCTATACGTTTTGTGGAACAAACACTGTAACATTTTTACATTTTCAAGGTATAAGTTTCCTTTCTGTAGAAAAAAAAACCCCAGAGGAGCCCACATTAGTATAATCGTATCCAGGTGTAAGCATGTCATTTGGCACTGTTTGTGTCTAGATCTGTGAGGGCTATACTGAAAGTCCTGACTGGTAACAAGGACCCCTTCCCCCACTGTGGTTGTGACCCAGGCATTAAAAGACCTTATAAAACTGAGCTGATCCAGCTGAGTGGACACTAGCCCTGGGAGTTAATACTCCAACAGTGGACTCACTCAGTGGTCATAAGATGTGAGTTGTTACTAGTAATGGGGCATATACTTAACTGGCCCTCATGGTCCATGACTGGAAGATGGGCACATGACTCAGTTCTGCAACAATGACATACATCTAACCCCCCCCCGATCCTCAGTTCACCTGACACATATGTGCTTCTCCACAGTCCCACATAAATAAATTCACCCTCTCATTCCCAGTTGCAATGACCCGCCCACCTGATCCCTGTGCAGCCACCCCCCCCCCGCACACTCATCACCTACAGCCTCAATGTTAATTTGTGCTCCCCCCCTGGCAGTAGTGTGATAGACACACACTCACAAACAGCACTGTGAGTGCAGAATGCCTGTTGCACAGCATTCGCTAATGTCATCTAATATGGCATTACGGTTTGCATTTACTCACTGAATGGGACACAAAGCCCCATTTTAAAGGGTGCAGATCTTCGGATATGCTGCAGACTGTTTTAAAGCCAAGTTTCAGAACTGCACTTTTTATTAGATAATTAGATCTTCAGATCATTATCTGCATGCTGAACTCCACTACACGTTCTTACAATTGGTTTAAAAGTTCCTCGGAGTTTTGGGATAATGCATTTTCCTTAGACTTTAGGCTCAGACTCAGTGCCAAGCAGTACTGTATATGTCATAGCTATTTTCTCAGCATCAGATGATGGCATTTGTGTTGCAAATAGTAGTAGATTAAACCATTTGTGGCCTCTTTTGAAGTTTTTAAGAGATGTTTAATAATGCATAATTAGCGATATTCCTCTCTCCCAAAAATATATAAATCTTATCTGGCATTGGCTGATAGTGTTAGATAATTTAGAGAAGGTAGCTTACAGAATTAACAAGAATTACATTAAGTGTATGGATTCTGTATATGTTCAAAGGCCCAATACCCAGGATATGGCTGGCTGCATTGCACCCAAAGCCCTTAATTACACTATCAGACTGCATTCCAGTATTCGGTTTGCTTACAGTGTATTTTCTGATACGTGTAGTAATTTCAACTATTTGTTGCAGAGGCAGTGTAACCTAGTGGTTAGAGTGCAGGGCTGAGAACCTGGTGAGTCACATGTAATTGGTGCAGATTTCACAGGTGTTACTTACTGGGTTACCACCTCTGCCTTGCACCCTTAGATGCCAAGCAAACTTGAGCCTGGGCTCGTTAAACTCCTCACTTAGGGGGTTTGGTTTGGAAGGGGAACAAGGGGAATAGGATGGTGGCTCCACTCAGAGAAGGCAGTAGCAGGACAAATACATTTAGAATACTACCCCATGGGATGTAGTACCAACTCACCTCCCCAGTCGCTGCTGGATACCACCTGAAAACCAATCTGTACCAGTACCCATCCTTCAATTACAATTTCACTTTTGTGGCAATTAAAGAACTACTGACGCCTCAAAGAAAACTTTAAAAAGCATAATAGTTAGGTACAATTTTGCCTGCATTCCATTTATATTTTATATATTTCTCCTCCCCATTATTTATTACTAAGGAGATTTGCATGAATATGTGATCTTTATCTCTTAAAGTTACTTCAGAGTTCATCTGCCTCTATAAATTACTCCCTACTTTAAGTCATAATTATTCTATTGTGGAATCACAATCTGTTGCCATAGGAGTAACTGTGATATCACAAGCAGTGCTCTGGGACTTGAGGTAGGAAGAAAGCAGCAGAAATAGACAAACTCTTAAGGAGCAAAGATCCTGTTTTCATACAGATGGCCTCAGTAATAAATACTGGGGAGAAGGAATACAGCACTAATGGGAAATACAAGCTGGATTGTGTGTATATAGTAGGTTTTGTTAAAGCTGTCCTGAACGTGCCACCAGCTCTTTAAGGTAGATTGTTAATAATATGCTCACGGATCAAGATTTAGAAACTAACAACAGGGCTTTATTAGTCAGCAACACAGGTCCTGTGAAGAAAATAGGTGTTGTGCAAAACTGTTCTAGCAGTGATTTTGGTGACATAGAAGACAACGGCAGATAAGGACCTTGTGGCCCATCTAGTCTGCCCTTTTTCCCTACCTAATGCAATACCGCATACCCTAGTTGATCTGCGGCTAACCCTCTCTTCCCTATTGTGAAAGTACTGTTATGTCTATCCCATGCATTCTTTAATTCCCCTGCTGTTTTTGCCCTCACCACCTCCACAGGGAGGCTGTTCCAAGCATCCACTACTCTTTCTGTGAAAAAGTACTTCCTCATATTGCCCCTGAGCCTACCCCCCTCTAGCCTCATATCATGCCTCCTTGTTCTTGTACACCTTCTTTTCTGAAAGATACTACCCTCCTGTACCTTGTTTACACCCAAGAGGGTTGTGTCAGAAGTGAGACAGCAACACAGTTATGGTTTAACTATTTTTAAGTGCATCACCCCCAATCTATGTGATCTCCAGTGACCAGGCCTCTCAGCAGAGATGATGTATTAGGCTTCCCCACACCCTCACATACAAGATACCAGTAAGGCTTACTGTACTGCAGGGCCTCCCCCTATCATCAATAGCAAAGCTCCACAGTTTCAAATAACTTTCAGAGCAATCACTTTCTTTAACTGCAGTTTTAACTACTGGGTACCCTGGTAAAATAAACACTGTTGCAGGCCTGATGTTGAGGTAGCCAGGATCTTGTAAGCAATAAGACATGACAAGGTGTGGGTAGTAGTGTGGTCACCACACACTCAGGGGTGTAATGAGGCCACAGGTCAAGCCCTATTACCCCTTGAAGTAAGGTGATCACACTGCTGCCCACACCATGGAGTATCTTATTGCACTTATCATATGGCATTTATAATAAAAATAAATTCACAGAAACAAAGGTATGAATTTTCAAAGTAAAATACATTTATTTATGATTATGTATTGTTACGCAAACTTGGGGGGTGGGCAACAAAATAAGCTTTATCATTATTGTACATTATTTTTTTTTAACTTGAATCTTTTATTGAATATATGTCTTACATACTCATAATCATTCCATAAAACCTTCTTTTTTTAACATATTTTGTCCAATTTCATACTTTCAACGTACCATAGTATATGAGTTCTAAATTGTCCAGAATACATTTCATAACCTGTCTCAAACTAACTAATTATTTCTCTTTCTGTTTCAGGTTATGACCAAGGTTCAAAATTGTAATCAGTTTCTTGTATCTTCGTATTCCAGTCCACCTGCATAAAACTTCTATGAAACCAACTTACATATTAGACATAATTAAACCATCTTACAATTTTCTATTGTATAATCATTCAACTTATACACCTCTTCTCAATTTCACATGCTGTAACCTTTGCTAGTGAAGGTCATTCACATTAAAACTGAACAAACCAGAACCTTAATATTGTTGTCTGCTGTGTTATTTTATCTTTTAATTAGCGTGCCTGCTTCTTTTTTTTTCTATCAGCCATGTCTCTCCTGAGCACAAATTATACAATTACTTTCCCTTATGTCAGGTATTGCTGTAATATTGGGGTAGAGTCCACAACTTCTATATATTTATAAAATGGCAGCCATCTACTATAATGTTTTCCTATTTTTTTTTTTTACTTTATTTCTTTATCTTCTCCTTCCCTACTCTCGGAGCCCTCTCCTTCCTTCCTCTCATCCCCATTCCACCTTTCAGTGGGATCTGCCCCTACAGTGCCTCCTTCTCTCCTCCTGCACAGTGGGGTCTGTCCCTCTTTTTGGTGGTCCGGATGGTACCCGAGAGGCTATCATCTAGGGCTGCTGAGAGGTGTTTTTCTGTTTTCTCCCTGGTTTCCCCTACCCTCTGGGACGTCGAGCACTAGAATGTACGTCCCGAGTGGTGGCGTGCTGGACGCACGCCAGACCTCCTATGTGTCATCGATGTCCTCTCCCGGCCCGACGACCGGAGCCGCTCCATCCCTTCCAATTGTCGGTGTTTCCACCGGCCATAAGGGGATGCAGAACGTGGATGCGTTCTTGGTTCCCACCATGAGGGGAGAGAGTATCCGTTGGGATGTTCGATCCTCCCTCCCTCCCTGTCTGACCCCCGGCCGCGAGTCCGTTCCGAACCGGGTCACCGGCGTAGCGCGAGGTGTGGTGTCCAGCGCCTCAACCCTCAGCGCCACCAGGCCGGCATTGTTTTCCTATATTTAACTGTAATTTTGCTGTGATCGCCTCCACCCCCTGTATTCTCCACATATTTAGCTTCAACTGGCCCACTGCTGGAGCCACCGGTGACAACCAATTCTGTGTCAAAGCTTTATTGGCTGCTGCTACCATTATGTAAAAAGGTATTTTAGTTCTTGTTTTCTTAGTTCAATAGGTGGTAAACCCAACAACATATGTTCAAACTGGGGCAGCAGCTGTAGTTGTAAAATTCTTCGTATAATATATTGCATTTTCAGCCAATAGCCTCTAATTATAGGACAGTCCCAAAATATGTGAAAAAATGAGCCCCTTTGCCCGCAATTTCTCCAACACCAGTCAATGAAATTGGTACCATAAAGTTTTGATATCATGGGTACAATAAAAAATCTACTACAAACTTTCCATCTAAAGTCTCTCCATGTGAGTGTAGAATTGGTTCTGTGTACCCCTTCCCATACTTTGTTCCAACAATTGTACAATAGGGTATATCCCATTTCTTCTTCCCGTTTGTCTTGTATTCTCTCTCTAGGTAGCTGATTGTCCGCCTTACTTAATAAAGCATACATATGTGATACACAATGTTTTAAATGTTTTGCTTCAGCTCTATTTTTCAAAAAAAGGGTTCCTTCTACTGGGGATGTTACTAGTTCTACCTGGTCCAGATCCCTTGTAAGCATATGTCTACATTGTAGATATTTAAACCTACCCACCCTAGGTAACTGAAATTCTGCCCTAATTGTCTGAAAAGCTTTAAATTGAGTACCCCGCTCTAACAACTGTTGAACAAATCTCATTCCCTTCCTACCCCATGTATGTAAATGCATATTATCTTGTCTCTTAAGGATAACTGGAAAATAAGATAGTGGAATACATTGCCAAACTGGCAATGGCACCTTCCAAGTCTGTCTTACCTTTAGCCATATTTCTAAAGAATGTTTCGTCCACCTATTTGATATTTCTGAAATGGTTTGGGTGGTGATAGCCCATGGCAACACTTGCAAAGGGAGTTAAGGATGTGCTCCCTCCTCTAACTCTATCCACCCAGTCTCATCTCCCATTATTAACATTTTTAATATAGGCAGGACCTGTGCCACCTCATAGTACTTCTCCAAATTCTATATTCTCTTTCCCCCTCCTTTTTCGGGGCCCTTAAAAGTGCCCTTCAAGTTCTTGGATGTCTACCCGCCCAAATAAAATTAGTTATTTTCTGTCAGAGTTCTTTCTATTCTTTCACTGGGATCCTAATGGGTAGAGCTGAAAATAAAAATAAAAACTGAGGCAGTAAGTCAGGTTCATTTTTAAACTCTGCACATAGTCTTTATTTATATTCAACAAATCCTCACTGAGAAAGACTATCTCTGAAGCATTGGGCTCTTCATATTCAGTCAGCAGCACAACAATTGTAATATTTTCTGTTTCTGTCACATTATTCAACTTGGTGTTCCCATTTATGACATCACTTTTATATTCACACACAGCACTGTTGGCTGTGTTGAAATCTGCAGCATTCTTGTTATTTACTTCAATGGGCACACTGCTCAGCGTGATGTCAGCAGTGAAACTGACAGTGTCTGTAGCAACCGGTTTGTCAGTTTCAGTCAGTGCAACAGACAAACTGGCTCTATCAGTATCAAAAATTAGGATCCTTTTTAAAACTGCACATAGTTTTTATTTATATTCAGCAAATCTGCACTGCGGGCCGTGATTTTGGTCAAATGAATTACGATAGAGTCGGCAGCTTCGGCGCTGTCACATTCATTTTCAGATGCTGCAGTGTTACACAGTGTCCTTCAATTTTTTTTTCTACATCTGCCTTAAATGATTCAAGGTTTTCCCCCATTTAGTGACAGAAATGTCAATTTCTTTTTTGATCGCTCACACTGACACAATAGTTCTGTGTGCAAGTAATCATTTTTCACAGAACTGGCGGCTTCAGTGTCATTAGCTACTTTACTACCCACAAAGCCATCAGCCATCATCAGGGCTGTGGTGATACCTTGTTTTTAGCAGGTATGCTGGGTTCTGACATAAATTCAAGAGTAACTTGCTTAAAATTAATGAAGAAGTTTGGCTCTAGCACATCAAGACATTGTGGCTGTTTTGTTAACGTTCAGGTTTACCAGTGATTTACCAAGGGCAACAATGGTGGCTATTTGAATTGTTTTAGAATGTTGGCCCCTTGATTTAACGATTATGTGACTGGGCACAAAGACTGGCACTAGTTACTGCCCGTTGGTAGTAGTGCCATCTAACAAGGGGCAGTAGCCAATCAAGTTCAATCTTTATTCCTTGCCATGTGATGTGTCCTTTACCAGTGGAAAGCAGTTTCGGGCACTTCTGGATAGGCCGTGTTGCTGCAGCAGGCAGATGATGGTGTAAACTCAGGCTAGGCCCAGTCTCTGCATCACAGCTTTCTTTTTCATCTTGATCAGTATGTGGCAGTATGGCAAGTTCAGAAGGGCTGAGACTGATGAGCTTCCCTGCCTCACCCCAGTGGGTGCACACTCAGTCAAGGGTACAAGAACCCTGGAGGCATGCTCTTGATCACCTCCTCCCTTGGCACACCAAACAGGGTAGAAGGGCTTGTCTCACCTCTGATTACAGCAGGCTGCAGATAACTTTAGCAGATTCAGTCTTTCACAGCTTTTCAGAACTCACAGCATTTCTTCTCAGCTGGGATGGAACTTCCAGCAACTGGATTCACTTGCACCAGGATCTCTAGCTCTGAGGCCTGGCTAGGTCCTCAGCTCTCTTTGTCAACATCTCTCTCATCTCCAATCACTCAGGAAGGACTGCTGTGAACTCCTCCTAGGCTGGGAGAAGAGATCAGCTTAGTCATCTCCTCTTGCTGTCTTTCATTTGTTGACAGGCTTGTAACTCACAATCTGGCCCCCTCAGTGACTGCAAAAAGGCACCTGGCACTCTGTTGCTATTCCTCTTAAGTGCCTTAACAAAACCTCTTATGTTCCAGTTTTCAGCATTGCATTATTAGCATATTATATATATGTATATATATATATACATATATATATATATATATATATATATATATATACACATATACACACACACTGTATACTATATATTATTTCTATCTATCTATCTATCTATCTATCTATCTATCTATCTATCTATCTATCTATCTTCTTCATTAATGGACCGTTAGGGTTCCAGTGTCAAAAGCTGGGAAATAACATCTTAGGGTTCCCCAACCCTAAGACCCCACCTCCACCCTCGGTTTCTAACCCTAACACCCCACCCTGCATGCTGGAACAGGTGTGAGGGGTGTGCCTTGGGGTTGCAAACCTTAATGATCATCCCATTCCAAGAGTAAGTAAGCTAAGATGGATACAGAATAAGAGAATGGGGTGAGCATTAGGGTTCGCAAACCGAAGGCACACCCCTCACACCTGTTCCTGCATGCAGCATGGGGGTGGGGTGTTAAGGTTGGAAACTTAGGGTGGGATCTTAGCGTTGGGAACTCTAAGATGTAATTTCCCTACTTTTGATGCTGAAATCCTAATGGTCCATTAATAAAGCTATTTGCAGAGAAATTTCCCTACTTTTTGAAAAAGTATAATTATAAAGAACCCTAATGGTGCATTAATGAAGTTTTTTTTTACAGAGAATTTCTTTACGTTTTTGAGAAAATCCCAACCTTCCATAATTTTTTTAAAAGATTGTAATTGTATTCTTATTTATCTTCAGGTCCTGGGCTCCCATCACTCCATACTCCTCTGCATATTTGTATATGGGAGTGCAGGGCCCTGTGGGCTCTGCACTGCTATCCATGCATCAGTCCCTAGTTGTAGTCATATTTCTCTTTGAGAGTGCAGGGCTCAAAGGGCCTTGAGCTCCCATCCATGCATCAGTCCTTATTGTATTCGTACCCTAAGTCACAAACATCTTTGTAACACTAACATAAACTGCTGTCTGTAACCCTAACTCCCTAACAAGTAATATTTAATAGGGGCACACATGACATAAAGTATACCTCAGCACCCTGAACAATATCAGATGTATGCCCCCATTAAATCCAACAGACACATAACTTAACCCTAACCTAACTCCGGAACAAGTAATATTTAATTGGGGGCACACATGATGGAAGGTGTACCTCGGCACCCTGAACAATATCACATACATGCCCACAATTAACTCCAACAGATACATGACCTAACCCTAACCTAACCCCAAAACAAGGTATATTTAAAGGGGGGCACACACAACAGAAGGTGTACCTCAGCACCCTGAACAAAATCAGATGTGTACCCCCCCATTAGTTCCAACAGATGTATAACCTAACCCTACCTAACCTGAACCCACTCAAATGCAAAAATTTCTATAGACATACATTAAAACTTTCACAGGCCATGGCTGGCTCAATATTTGGAGTTAACTGTGATTGAAATGAAAGATCTTACTGAGTATTACAACATTAACACATCATACCAAGGACAGTCATCACAGGGTACCCACAGCTCCCCAATATTTCTATCACAATTGAACATCATGCCATATACAGAATTCAAGGCCAATCTTCATCAAGTTTCACATACATGTGTACCTCCTCAAGGACTACAAGCTCACCATGTTTCAGACAACTCCCTTGAAAATTGATGGAGTTATGCCATAGAAACCTGAAACCAGCTTTTTACCTATAATTCCTAACCTACTAGGAGTTAAATATAAACCTAAATTTTTAAAATAACAGCTTGTTTCCTATTTGTATTTTGTATTTTGTATTTTTTGTAGTCATAGTATTTATGATGGTCTGTCCTATTGTTGTCTTTGTTATTTGTTAATTGAGTTAACTTGTCACTGGTGAAAGCAAGCAGTTTTGCTCATCCTGCTTACAAGTATAAAAATTAAAAAAAATAAATAAATGAAATAAATTTATGGTACTCTTTGGGGTGAGCCCCATAGACTGGAGGGGTCAAAGCCCCCCTCCTACCCTTTACTGAATGTACACATTTCCCTTAACCATACCAGTAACCCTAACCTTAACTTTAATTCCTAAACTACTGGGAGTTAAGTGTCAGTCAGCATATATGTTAATATGTGCATCAAGCCACACAAAGTGGAGGGGAGCAAGTCTCCCTCCTAAGCTTTCCTGAATGTACACATTTCCCTTAACCCTCCATAATTTTTAAGATATTGTAATTGTATCCTTATTTCCCTGTGGGAGTGCAGGGCCTTGTGCTCCCATCACTCCATACTCCTCTGCATATTTGTGTGTGGGAGGCAGGGCCCAGAGGGTCCTGTACTGCTATCCATCCATCAGTCCCTAGTAGTATCATCCATATTTCTCTTTGGGAGTGCAGGGCCCTACCTGCACTGCCATCCATGCATTACTCCTAAATAGTATCCTTATTTGTGTGTGGGAGCGCAGGGCCTACATGAAATGACAAAGAAATGCTTGCATACACCTCACATTACAATATTATCCTATGGGAAATTAAGCAAAATGTAAAACTGTGGAACTCCAGAGCAAAGTAATATATTTTCACCAAATCAGCAAAAGGCCCATCTGTGAGGCAAACCCTCAGTACCCAGAAAATTTCAGAGCAAAATTGCAAACCATTTCTTAACATCATAGTGACAAAGAAACGGCTCTGTAAACCTCCCAGTACAATGTTATCCTATAGGAAATCAACCAAAATTCAAATCCACAGAAATCCAATATATTTTCACAGAACCAGTAAAAATGCACATTTTTGGAATAATCTATTTCTTCCATGAAAAATTCAGTCCAAAATTCTAAACTGCTTCTTTGCTATGAGGTGACAAAAAACAGCTATATAAAATTTCTTTTTTTTGCAAATTGCAATCAAGAATCCTGTTTCGTGATCAATAATCCTGTTTCACAATCAGGAATCCTGTTTCCAAATCAAAGAATCCTGTTTCGAGCTTCACATCTAACTTTTCCCATAGGAAATATTGGGGATCTTTAAAATGTAATAACTTTGCAATGGATTAAAATTTTTTTCACCAGACCTTCAAAAGGCACCACTGTGACACAAGACCTACAGTATACACCCTAAAATGTTCAGACCAAAATTCCACACCCTTTTTGCACAATGCGGTGACAAAGACTTTGTGACAATAAAGGTAGTTTACACATTTTGTAGGACTCCATATCACTGCACCCACACATCCAACCAGAACAAAACTTGCTACATCAAGAGATCTTTGCTCCCTGATGGTGCATGACAAATTCCATGTAAATCACATAAATGGCTGCAAAGGTATTAAAGCACAAATTGTGATCAAGCATCCTATTTCATGATCAAGAATCCTGTTTCGAGCCTGGCATCTCACTTTTCCCACAGGACATAATGGGAAACATTAAAATTTAATAAGTTTGGAATGGATTCATATTTTTCACCAGACATTCAAAAGGCACCACTGTGACCCAAGACCTGTATACCCTATAGAGAATACTGGAAGGGCAACTATGCACAACCAGTGTGTTCTGCCACAGAGGGGTTCTGATTCCCTCTGATGTCAAGAGTGAAGCTTGAGTAGTCTATGGGAATCAGAACCTTGAGGTGGCAGAACACACTGATTATGCATAAAGTTGCTCATCCTGTATATTTTTTAGTATATAGTATTATGTGAAATGTGTGCATTTTGTTTTCTTTCTCTTTTACAATGAAACTGGCTTGTGCAGTCTCTAGAGGTTCTAGAATGCTGGTCTAGCACAGAAAGGTACAATCACATCCCATGATCTTTGAACTGTGGTACAACAGCATTTTGAAAAGGATGGATTTCTATATAGAACAGTGGTCTACTATACACTATAAACATTACAGACCAAAATTCCACACCATTTTTGCCTGACACGGTGACAAAGAATTTGACAAAAATGGTAATTTATGCATTTTTTGAGACTCCATATCGCAATACCTGCACATCCAATGGGAGTGAAACTTGCCATATCAAGTGACCTTTGGTCCTTGATGTGGCCTACAGAATGTTATGCAACTCACCTGAATGGTTGCAAAGTTATTAAAGCACAAAATATTCAGTTTAACATAGAAGTGAAGAGAGAATCTGACAAAAAGCAGTGATTTACACATTTTGGGTCCTCATACCTCCATGCCTGCCAATCAAACTGGAACAAAACTTACCACATCAATCAATCCTTGGTCCCTGATAGGGCATGTCAAATTTCATGCAAATCACCTGAACATTTACAAAGTTACTAAAGCACACACTATTCAGTTTAACATAGAAATAAAGAATTTGACAAAACATTGGTGATTTACACATTTTGAGACTCCATATCGCCATACTCACACGTCCACCTGGAACAAAGCTTTTCAAATCAATAGATCTGTGGTTTCTGATGGCACATGCCAAATTTCATGCAAATTGCAAGAACAGCTATGAATTTATTAAAGCACAAAGTGCAATCAAGAATCCTTTTTTGTGATCATTAATCCTATTTTGAGCCTCACATCTAAATTTTCCCATACGAAATAATGGGAAATTTTGAAATGTAATAACTTTTGAATGGATTAATATTTTTCACCAAACCTTCTAATGTGTGACCCAAGACCTATATACCCTGAAAATTTCAGACCAAAACCCCAAGCCATTTTTGCACAGCGGTGTGACGAAGAATTTGACAAAAAGTGGTAATTTTCACATTTTTTGACACTGTGTATCTCTGCACCCGCACATCCAACCAGAACAAAACTTGCAAACTCAAGAAATCTTTGGTCCCCAAAAATGCATGCAAAACTTCCTACGAATTGGTTGAACGGTTGTGAAGTTATTAGAGTTCAAAAGTTTGGGTTTAACATAGTCATGACCGTTGAACCCTAATGTACAGGCACGACCATGTCTGTATAATATATATTATTTATAATTTTATTTATTTGTGGTTGTATATTTTGAAATGTTTTTACCTTTTATATTATCTAGTTGGAATATGTGTTCAGTGTTCAGAGCCCCAGGGATTGGGTACAATATAAATAAAGTTTACTACTACTACTACTACTACAGTTGGTCAATCACTGGGGTCAAAGGTCACACGATTGTGATGTCCATCAGTTTACACTCCATTCCATGCCTGACCACTGTTTAACACAGTTTTGTACTGATGCTGGCTGCTACTTTAAATTTTTCCAACACTTAATCCAACCACTATACAGTTCTGGCCTACACATGATGAAATCAGCAATCCTTCTGGTTTGTTTTTGGGTGCTTGGGCACGCCTTTCATCTTCGGCATACAATGAAAGAAAAAAAGGACAAATAACAGCTCCTCCTCCCCTGGCATTCAGCAGTAGTTTCAGCTGGAAGATGCAGGCACCACAGGTGGACCCACCTCAAATCTTCAGGCGCTTGAAAGATACTGCAAGCTGAGATGGGGTACACCAAAAACACATGTTCACAGAAAGCAGAGTGGGAGCTAGCCCACATAGCAGACAGAATACAGAACACAATGGCAGCACTCCAAAATAAAAATGAAAGAGCAGACTTACAAATCTGTAGATAAAGACATCTGGATTTTCTTTACACCACAACCCACAGCACAGGTACTCTGGCGCTTCACATCACAGACCCCAACCAAAGGTAGTTTGTAAGCCTACTCTTTCATTTTTATTTTGGAGTGTTGCCATTATGTTCCATATTCTGCTTGAATGGTAAGCCCCACCTTTTGGTGACAAGTTACATAGGCTTGAATCTTACCACTACCATGTATTCACTATGTGACCTTGAGCACATCTGAGCAGACTGGGTGGGCCACGCAGTCATTTTTCCCCAACAAATTCTAAATTCTACATTTCTGTGAGCGTGTCACGTAACCTCTCTGTGTGTATGTAACCTCCATTCTCTCTCTCTCTTTTTCTGTTTTTCTGTGCTGTAAATCTTTTAAACTTTTCTTATTCTTCCTGTATGCCTAATGACTGCCAAAACATTTTATTGGTTGTAAAGCAATTATTTTTTACAACAGTGTATATGAAAATTGCAATATAAAGCCAGATTCCTTTGTTTTCTAGTGCCATATTGTCATATCTACAGTGACTCATACCAGAACATCTGGTCGAAGTGCTGATCTGGTTATTGGTATTGCAGGTGATCTGTTTGTTGTTGTCCTGTTTTTATCCACAATAGCCCAACTGAGATGCAATATTTCACCTTTATTATGGTTCTAAATCTGTGCCATTTTACAGCTAGGAAAACAGAAGCCCAGGGAAGTCACATAACTTGCTGAAAGTCACACAGTGCGCCAGTGACTGTAGAGGGTTCAAAGTTTTTTTATCTGAAAAGAGAAGCATAAAATCACATGCTTATTCCACCCACTGTATATAATATAATACAAACACATGCAGCACACATTGAAAACTTTGATTTCTTTTTACAATAAATATCACAAAATGTACAAGTAATCACTTTCAAGGTACAATTTTCTTTTAAAAAGCAAGATACAGTAGGTATATAAACAAACCTAACATGGAATAAATTATAACTCTAGAATCCAAAGGTTTTGCTTTTCATGAGACTGGATTCTCATACACACTTGGACATTCATAATATTTATTAATGAAGCTCTCTGCTTGAAGTGTTCTTATCTTCGTCTGGTAAGATTTGATATTGAAAGACTTCTCAGCTTAAGGCAATCTGGTGCTATCCAGTTTCTCTGATGCAAACTTCAATTATGGTTTAACTGAGTATTTTAAACCAGTGAGAATTATTTCTGTTTTTTATGCATGATCTGGGTGTTAATAGTATGTGATTTTCTGGGTGACTGTCATAAACTTATGAGGAAGGACTTGGTTGATCTGAAAGCTAAAGTACTTTGTTCTTTTTGTAACATCTTTGTTGGTCCAATAAAAGGTATCAAACCATTTGCTTCTGAATCTGTTCTAACTCTAGAGGGATTTGAATCTGGATCACCAGTTTCACTGTTTTGTGGTCCATCCACTGGACCCCATTATATAGCCTTATGACTCCAATGCATCCTAAAGTATGTTTTGTTTCATAGTGGGCATTGCATCTTGGCTGCATGGATGAAAAAAACTGCTAGGCTGCTTGGGAAGCTGCTACAAACTGAATTTGTTGAGTCATCCTTTTCTATATTGGTTTATCATATTCACAGTACCCTGGACAATACCAGTGTCAAGTTACAAAATCTTCACTTATCTTTAACTCATTGTCACCTGGGTGGCCATTTTGTATCAGGTTAAGCAATGGATGGTTTGGACTTAATACAGAGTGACTGTAGGCAATGGTCACTGGAGCTGGCCATGGCAACCAATCAAAGCTATGAAATAGTTCAAGAAAGCCATTCTATGACCTGTATCTTCTTAATTTTTTTCCTTTTTATTTCATGCTACTTTTACAAATTGTCAGATTTGTAAAAGTGACATGCAATACATAATAAAAGAAAACTCAAGTTGTACAACAGCCATTTTTATCTGTTTCACAGCCTTTATTTGTTTACATAAAGTTACTTTGAGCCTCTGGCACCATTGGGAAATCCTTGAAAGGTATAAGATTTAGAAGTAATACAGCTCATATTTTCTGTCATTCTTTCTGTCTTTTTCTTTATTACTAAGGACAATCACATGAAAACAAGGCCACTGTCCCCTAGACTGTCTGCTGGTTTGGCAGCTTGTCCAACCTGGCATCATAATCCCTGGTATATGACATAATTATTTTCCCAGCAACAGATTGACATGTTATAAACACAACTGTGATGTCAGTTGTAGACAGACAGCAAGAGCAAATAGGACAGAGAGTGTATTGTCATGCAAATGTCCTTAGTACTGTAATTAAGAAGTAAAGTGTGAGAACTACATAAAAAAAGATGACACATAAGCTGAATTGTGCTTAAATATTACATTTTATTTCTAGGTGTCCCCATGGAGACAGGGGCTCTTTAAAAATGTTGGCTGTTTTAATTCTTATCTTTACATGGTTTCTGTCAAGTGTCCTTTCAAAATGAGAAAAAAAGCCATTAAGATGGGAGAGACAGATACTATGTTAGCCAGGATTTGACTCAAGGGTGTCTGAAATAGCTGACCCAACACAATTTTCCAGTTCCCTGCAGTTCACTTCCAAGCTGTTCCGTTATCAGATTTTGTATTTCAGGTGGTCTGTGCTCAGTATGGGGAGTTCACTTGGACAAGGGAACTCACAGCTGGCTCACATCGTGGGACATGGCATGATTCTGCTCTTTAGAGCTCAGAATAATATCGCCACCCCTCTGAATGTTTTAGTGCACCTTTTATTCTAAGTCATTGCTACTTTCATTTTTCTTTTTCACATCAGTGTAAATTAGACTAATATCTCCCCAGCAAGCTTACTCTTGTAGTCCTGCTACCTGTGTGGTAGTGTCTAACAAGGGTCAAATTTAGAATCAAATACCTTTTCCATATGCAAGTAGAAAGTGTCTGGTGCAAGTAATTATTTTCCATGCCTGCTCTTCTGTGTAGGTGAGGCATTATTAGCTTGATTTGTTTAATCAGACCTTGGAAGGACTTTACTATGGGTTGCAGTTTATTTGCCAGCATGTCAATGGCAGGTCTTCAGAGATGTCAGGTGCATGTAACGATAAACCTTACCAACACTCATGTGCATGTACCAAAACCAAAAATTCTTGCCCTAGTGTCTAATGTATTGTATGTTGCTTTTCTGTGGAGGTTGTTGAGAAAGTGGTTGCAATCCAGCTAGTGGATCATTCAGAGAAAAATTACTTCTTCATACCATTTCAGTCTTGTTTTTTGAATAAGGACAGCATTGAAATGTTTCTGATCAGACAACACAGTGATCTTTTCTGAGCATGGGATCGAGGTGAGCTTTCTATTGTGATTCTCCACAACCTTTCATCTGAGTTCGATACATTGGACCACGCTAGTTTGCTGAACAAATGTGAGAGGCTGAGGCATTTGACAGGGACTGTTATACAATGGGTCCGGTCCTTCCTCAGTGAAAGAGAGCAGTCGGTGGTGCTCGGTTCAGGCCATTGTTTTGCTGGCCAAGGCACCTAGCTTCACTTGAGCTCTTTCCTTCTAAGATTGCTTGAAAGGACAGAGCAGAGAACCTTACCAGAGCAAGGGAAAAGGATTAAGCCTTCTTTTGGCTAAGCAGATTTACTGTGTGTTGTTGTTTTTATTTTGTACTCACAGGGATTGCTACTGTTTGTTGCTACCATTTCATTACTTTATTTTTCTCTGATTGAAATTGTTGTTGCTGGTATACCTTCTATTGCATTATTACAAGGTGTGCCTACAGGTGTGTGCTAACAGATTACTGATGTAATCTTCTGATTCAAATTTTTTGCAAGGTATATCTTCTGTTACTGCTTTATTTTTCTCTCTAGCAAAGTGTTTCTTACATGTTATATCTTCTCTGAAATTATTACAGGTGGTGCTTACATTTTTATGACTTTTTTATCATTGGGCTAAGCAAAATTACTGTTTGACACTGTTTTATTTTATTCTTTTTTTGTTGAAAAGATTTGTTGTCTCAGAGGTGTTTCATTCTCCTTCTTACATTGAAGGAGCTAATTGCTTTCCTCCCACAGCTCTTCCAGAGGATTAGGTGTGTATATGGGGGGTGGAGCTGGCAAACTGTCAGTAATTTCCAACAGAAAGAAGGGTTAAAAGGTCAGGTTAGTTGATATCTTGGAGGTAGAAGACTTGGTTTGCTGGCCAAGGCACCTAGCTTCACCTTAACTCTTTCCTTCTAAGACTGCTTGAAAGGACAGAGCAGAGAACCTTATCAGAGCAAGGGAAAAGGATTAAGACTTCTTTTGGCTAAGCAGATTTACTGTGTGTTGTTGTTTTTATTTTGTACTCACAGGGATTGCTACTGTTTGTTGCTAACATTTCATTGCTTTATTTGTCTCTGATTGAAATTGTTGTTGCTGGTATACCTTCTTCTGCATTATTACAAGGTGTGCCTACAGGTGTGTGCTAACAGATTACTGCTGTAATCTTCTGATTCAAATTGTCTTTTGCAAGGTATATCTTCTGTTACTGCCTTATTTTTCTCTGTAGCAAAGTGTTTTTTACAGGGTATATCTTCTCTGAAATTATTACAGGTGGTGCTTTACAGGTTTTACAATTTTATCTAACATTAGGATAAGCTTTCTGGGTTACTGCATTTGTTGTTGACTGATTGTTTCTGCTCTTACCTCCTTGTTCTTTTGTCTGTGGTTGTTCTTTTTTGGCAAGGGAAGGGCCCAGCCACCCACCCCCATCTCCAACCACCCCACACTACACTCCTTTTATAGGGTACCACAGTTGTGACATTTCCTGTGGCAAAGCAGGAAGGGGTGGATCAATGGGGCATCCACAAGGTGAGCTCATTTACAGGGGCACTAGTAATTTAACTTGTTATAACAAGTTATACAAAAACAAAACACAAAATCAAACCATTACTTGCATTTTCTTCCTTCTAATTACTCTGACCAGGTTATAAACCCAGCAACTTATCTGGAATGGATATCATTAACTGCAGGTATTGTGGAACACTTTTCAGAAGGACAGTCTTACAGGATTTAGGACAATGTCCTACAGGCTGGGCCACTGGAGATCTTAGGGCTCAGCTCCGGACAGCATGGGCAGAGATTGTGCGCCTCAAATTTCATATTCAAGAGGAAATACATTACAAGAACCACCCGCCATTTCCCCAACATCTAACAGAAGAACCTCGACCGCAGAGGGTAGTTGGTCCAGGAGGTTGGCAGGTGGTTAGGAGGGGCAAATCGGGTGCCACATCACTCTGTGCTCTCCAACATATTACCTCCAAAAACCATATAAACACTACAAACAGGTATTTGCCTCTATCTCTGAAATCAAACAAAGGGGCAGAGGACACTGCAGAGCAGGACACTGCAGCACAGAAGCTAGCACAACAAAACTAGCCCAAATCAGGAACGAAACAAAAAAAGCAAAAAGAAAATCCAAAAAACTTCTGATCATAGGAGACTCCATGATTCGGGGAGTTGATACCCATCTCCAGCCAGGGGTAATGGTCAGATGTCTCCCAGGTACATCAGCGTGGAGAGACACTGACCGCATTGCTAAAATTGTTCACAAAGCAGGAGAAAACACTGATGTCTTGGTACACATAGTGACTAATGATCTTGCCAGCTGGTCAATTGTGGAGACCAAGGAACACCTGACCAGGCTGGGTGACAAACCATCATCCATTTCATCCAGCATCTCCTTCTCTGAGATCCTGCCAGTCTGGGAGAGGGGAGCAGATGGATGGAAGGTCAGAGAAGGGGAGATAGGGGAGCTAAACATGTGGCTCAAGGGCTGGTGCCAGGAAAAAGGACACAGATTTGTAGGGAAATGGCAACAGTTCTGGGAGCAAAAGTTCTTTAAATTTGATGGACTGCATCTGACTAAGGAGGGAGTCAGTGCATTGGGGCAGAAGTTTGACGTCTTTGCAGAATATTTAAACTAGCAAATGGGGAGAGGGGTGCAGCACCCCATACATCGAATGGGAAGAACACCCTTCCCCCCTCAGCTAGTGGTCAAACAGGGATTCAGCATGTTTGCAGTTCATTTGCATCACCAGGTAAGAAAAAGGTCCGTCTCACTCCCGGCCTTTGAGGGGAAATGCCAGACCTCACCCAACAACCAACACACCAAAATCTGGCCAATGGAAACTCATGTACACAAATGCTCACAGCCTGGGAAATAAGATCCCAGACCTGCAGGCAATAATGTCAGAGGCTAAACTGTACATAGTAGCAATTAATGAGATGTGGTTTACCAGTAACCACACTCGGGAGACTTCAGTACCTGGCTATGTACTGTTCAGAAGAGACTGAGGTGCAAAAAAGGGGGATGGAGTGGCTGTGTATGTCAATGAAAATATCAAAGCTACAGAAATTCAGAATACACATAAGGAGCCAGAAGAACTGTGGGTCACCCTGGAAACAGGAAATCGGACAGCCATAAGAACCGGGGTTGTCTACAGGCCCCCAGACCAGGGGGAGGACATAGACACATTACTGTTAGAAGATATACAAAACATGACAGCTAAAGGGGAGGTTCTGATAATGGGAGACTTCAACATGCCGGATAAAGATTGGTCAATACCAGCAGGAACATCTGCCAGAACTAGACACATGGTGGATTCCCTGCAGGGGGAGGGCCTCAAACAACTGGTACAACAACCCACAAGAGACGGGGCTATCCTAGATCTAGTACTGACTAACAGGGAAGGGATCACAGATCTCCAGGTAGAAGGTCACCTAAGGGCTAGTGACCATCACATGATATGGGTCAATTTGGCCACTACATCTAAATTATCCCATTCCAAGGCAAAAATATGGGACTTCAGAGGAGCTGACTTTGATAAGATGGCCAACAGAGTTAAGCTAGGTCTGGCAAAAAGAAACACTGGTGAGAGGGTACAGGCAAAGTGGGCAGGCATTAAGGATGCAGTACTTGAAGCAACATCACATTGTGTTAGACAGAAAAGGAAGTGCAAAAGAAGAAGGAAACCACTTTGGTTCTCAAATACAGTAGCAGAAAAGGACAGAGCCAAAAGGCTGGCCATCAGGAAATATAAGGAAACACAGCGGGATGAAGATAGAGAGGCATACCAAACTGCCCTAAGTGAAGCAGGGAAGGCAATAAGGCAGGCAAAGTCCCAAACTGACAAAACACTAGCATGAACAGTAAAAGAAGGTGACAAGACTTTCTATAGATACATTAGTGAAAGGAGAAAGTCCAGAGGGGGTATTGCTAAGCTCAAAGGAGAAAAGGGGGCATGTGAGGTGGAGGACCCTGTAAAAGCATCTATCCTAAATAGATACTTTTGCTCAGTATTTACTGAAAAGAAGGTAGGGTAGGGCCCACAGCTCAGTACCATGGACACAGGGGAGGAGGTGAGCACTACTCCCTTCACAAAAGAAAGGGTCCTACAAGAGCTCGCTAAGCTCAAGGTGGACAAGGCAATGGGACCTGATGGCATACATCCCAGGGTACTTAAGGAGCTAAGGGTGGAACTAGCAGAGCCATTATCAGAACTGTTTAGTGAGTCTCTGAGCACAGAAGAGGTCCCAGAAGACTGGAGAAGGGCTCATGTGATCCCGCTCCACAAGAGTGGTAGCAGGGAGGAGGCAGGGAACTACAGACCAGTCAGTCTTACCTCAGCAGCGGACAAGATTATGGAGGCACTCCTTAAGGAAAGGATAGTGCAACATCTGGAGTCCATAGGGGCACAGGATCCAAGACAGCATGGGTTTACAAAAGAAAGGTCCTGTCAAACTAATCTCATAGATTTCTTTGACTGGGTAACCAGAGTGGTGGACCAAGGGGGAGCAGTTGATGTCACCCACCCTGACTTCAGCAAAGCTTCCGACATTGTTCCACATAGAAGATTGATAAATAAACTGGGTAGGCTCAGGGTTGGTCAGAAGTTGGTCAGCTGGGTGGCAAACTGGTTGACGGGCAGAAAATAGAGAGTGGTGGTAAATGGTATACAGTCAGAAGAGATGCAAGTCACAAGTGGGATACCTCAGGGATCAGTCCTGGGGCCAGTCCTCTTCAATATCTTCATTAGTGACATTGCAGATGGACTAGAGGGTAAGGCTTGTCTGTTTGCAGATGGCACCAAGATCTGCAACAGAGTAGATGATCCAGATGGGGTGGGCAGAATGAGAAGAGATCTGGATAAACTAGCAAAATGGTCAGAAGAGTGGCAACTGGGATTTAATGCAAAGAAGTGCAAGATCATGCACATAGGGAAGAGAAACCCTGAAGCCACCTATAGGCTGGGAGGAGAGTTGCTGGCAGTCACAACGGAAGAAAGAGACTTGGGCGTCATCATCACTGATGACCTGAAATCATCCAAGCAGACCTCTAAAGCAGTAGGTAAGGCTAGGGGATGTTAGGGTGTATTAGTAGGGGTATCACAAGTTGTAAGAGGGAGGTAATAATCCCTCTTTACAAGACACTGGTTAGGCCCATCTGGAGTACTGCATGCAGTACTGGAGGCCACACCTTCACAAGGACATTAACCAAATTGAGGCAGTCCAGAGAAGAACAACCAAAATGGTGCAGAGACGGCATTAGAAGACATCTGAGGACAGATTAACGGAGCTCAATATGTATACCCTTGAGCAAAGGAGGGAGAGAGGTGATATGATCGAGACATTCAAACACTTTAAGGGCATTAACAAGGTGAAAGAGTCTAACATGTTTAAATACAAGATAAATAGCAGGACAAGAAGACACAGCATGAGATTAGAGGGAGGCCGATTAAGGGGGAATGTGAGGAAATTCTTTTTCACAGAAAGGGTGGTGGATGCTTGGAACGGCCTACCTCAGGAAGTGGTGGCTATGAATACAGTGCAGGGCTTCAAACAGGCATGGGATAGGCATAAGGGAGCAATACAGATGAGTATGAATAGATAGGCCACTGACAGAGCAAAGGCCGATGGCACATTTATAAGATAGAAAAAGAAATGGGCAGACTGGATGGGCCTTACGGTCCTTATCTGCTGTCAACTTCTATATTTTTATGTTTCTATTCATGACAATGGCTCTTAACTGCAGTCCCTCAGGTTTCTGTCCTGTCACTGGCGTTGTTCATACTGTACATACTTCTGCAGGGTAAGATTGTAAAAAGCCATGCATGGATTTTCACTACTATGCAGATAATATCCAGCAGTATGTTTCATTTGCCCCTGACAGGGCCTCGGCAGTGCTGAACTTGGAACAGTGCTTATAGGAAATCAGGATTTGAATGGCCTCTAATTGGTTAGCTCTAAACCCCGGTAAAACTGAGTTACTTTTAGCGGGAATGATAGACACGTGCCAGCTATCAATTACTTGAGCATGGAGGCAGTCGACTACTCGACCAGGGAAAACAGCAACAATAACCACATGCTAGGTCATGACAAAAAAGGCTTTTTAATGAAAATATACTTTTGAAAGGTACAAGGCACACTGTAAAGAATAAATAGCACCCCCCTCTCTCACATCAACGTTTCATGACTTCACTATCACTTTATCAAAATCCTAGTGACTAATCATTATCACCAGCTATTTATGGCTCACCAATGCAGTCATGTACTAAGCAATCACCAATAAACTTAGTGCACTCATTTTAAACCAAGTTCAGGAAGGGGGGATAAAACTCATTTTACATATATTGCTATTTCACCCCACAGCTGTGCACAAATATACACTTTTAGCTTAAATATAACCCAAGAAATAAATTGATAATAAAGACACCAAACACCTGCTAAAACCCTAGCTATGCACCAATTTAAACAGAACACACTATTTAATCTCTAGTTAAAAAGTATAAATATGTATGTAATGAAATCCTTATACACTAATAAAGGTGGCTCTTATAGAAAATCAATTAGAGTACCAATGTACCCACCATCCAATCATACTGCATGAGTTTGATACATAAATTCATTTACAGTAAAAAACAGTTACTTTGTGTCCTTAGTATAATACACACAACATATTTGTCATTATCCTATGTTATTACTACCTCCTCTTCTTGAGAAAAGGAGCCAATTGAAACTGTTCATTTAACCCTGGCGGGTAGGAGGCTCGCAGTCTATACTGCCAAAAAGTTTCTCTTCATATAAATAAGTGCATTGTTCAACTCACCCCCTCTTTTAGTCAGCTTAACCTGTTCCAATCCCAAGAAAGTAAAAAAAAATGGTTCATGTGGCCTGCTTCTGCCACATGCACAGCAAGTGCATCGTTTGTTTTTTTCTGTCTGCTACATCTCAAATGTTCAAGGATTCTTTCCTTAAACTTCCTCAGAGTCCTGCCCACATAATATTTTCCACATACACAAGTGGCCAAATAAACCACAGCCTCAGTGTTACAAGTTATTAGGGATTTTACCTCACAAATTTGTTTGGTCTGTGGGAAATTAAATTCCTTACCCACTTGTATTTGTTTACATGCTGTGCAATGTTCAGATCTGTAACTCCGTTTAGGTCTTCATGTGTCTTTTGGGTCTGGCTTTTCGAAGCTGTGTGTAAGGAGGTCTGCCAAATTCTTACCCCTCCTATAAGTAACCCTTGGTCCACTGGATATAATATCCCCGCAGTTTTGGCTCCACCTTCAGGATATGACAGTTTTTCTTTAGCATTTCTTCTACTTGAACTGCCTGTGGACGGAAGGTAGTGATAAGGTTAGGGCCATGGTACATATCTCTTTTCTTTTTAACATTTTGCCCTGCCACTAAAGTGTCTCTGTGCATTGTTCTGACTCTATTTAGTGCTTTCTCTAAATTGTTTTGGGGGTACCCTCTCTTTAAGAATGTGCTAGTAACCTCACCTTCCCTCAATTCAAAATCCAAATCTAAACTATAGTTGTGCTTTAGATGCATGTACTGACCATATGGTATATTTCATGTCACATGCTTAGGGTTGCAACTGTCTGAATGTAGGATGGAATTACAGTCTGTTTTTGGTGTAGATCAGTTTTTATACTCCCACCACTTTCTTTACTAATGGTCAGATCTAGAGAAGGGTTTGTTCCTGACTTGCATGTATGGTAAATCTTAAGTTCTCATTTGTGCTTTCCAAGTAACACACAAATTCCTGCAATTCCTGACTGCTCTCTTCCATATGATAATCACGTCATCAATAAATATCTTGCAGAGATCTATTTTTGCCAAATACATGTTCTGTTCCTCATCATAGAGGTACTTCTCCTCCCAGTCAGCCAGATATAAATTTGCATAGCTGGGGGCCATTGCTACCCCCATTGCTGTTCCTTTTATTTGGTGGCATATCTGATCTAGGGTTGCCACCTGTCAGGTTTTTTACCTGGTGATCAGGTTTTCAGGGTCCCTATCAGGTAATCCGGTTTTGCTCTGTACTGGTCAAGTTTTTGAGCCATTTTGAGTGCTCACATACTTTTGAAACAAATTTTGTCATATCACTCATTGTTTCTGCTACACATCCAGGTTGCAAACGCATTCTGTTGTCAGTGTAGCCTTTTGTTTGTGAATGCAGTCACCCTGAGAGGTGTAAAGTATGGCCATTAACACCATTAGCACTTACTTAACCTAATCTTTCCACTGCATTTTAAAGTGGCATAGCAGCAAAGCTGCCCCCACAATTTGTAACAGTAACAGAGCCAGTTGTCCTCCACTTTCATTTGCTGGTAAACATTTTCTTCTCTAACAGAATTTAGGCATTTTTAAATGTTTTCGATTTTTTTTCCCCCACAAGAAAAAGGTATGGTCACTTCTTTGGCTTTGAAATAGTACTGTGGACAAGAGCAGGAAATAGAGGCAGAAAAATATATAATGTATGCATAATGCTGTATGCTATCTCTTTTATCTCTGTATGTTTATCTTGCTAACCAATGTCAATAAATAAATAAATACTTAGGAAGACCCTAGGAAAGTAACTTTAACAGGCACAGTACAGTATCTTAACATTTTTATTTCACTGCTGCTTCAAGTGTTGTCTTTTATTGGAGGAACAGTGCATGATGAGTCATGAAAAGGGGCGGGACTAGGGGTGGAGCTTAGGGTCTGGTTTTTGCCTCATCCAAAGGTGGCAACCCTAATCTGATCCTTAAATTAAAATGCATTCATCTTTAAAACCATCTCAGTTAAGCTAACTATCCACTCAATAATGGCATTGCTGTAATCTGTCTTTTCACACAGCAAGTTGCTTAAGGCATCTAGCCCCCCAATGGGGAATATTCGTGTATAAGGACTGGCTGTCTAGTGTGACCAATAGCCAATCTTCCCCATTTCTACCTCATTCAGAATTTCCAGAATATGTTTTGTATCATGCAAGTAAGCTGTTGTAGACTTTGTGACTTCCTTATATGTGCATTGTTATGCCTTCGACTACCCTTGGGGTAGGTATTTCTTATTGTAGCTATTGTTACACTCCAATGGATTCTTGAAAATGAAATTAAATAAGACTTAAAGTCAGACAATCAGGCGTCCCTAGTTCTCTGAATTTGACATTAGAACTGTGTCAGTAACACACACATCATTCTGATAAATAACAAAACTTATAATACTGGTATTTTGTACTTACACAATTGTTAAAATGGTGTTAAATTCAGGCCTGTAACATAAATGGTAAAATCTCCCAAAACAGTTATAATACTTTTCATGGCAGTGTAAATTGTGTAGCTAGCTTGTTAAAGTCTAAGTAAACAGCTGATTACAAAGCTGGGGGTGATCAGCCCCCCCATGATTGCCGTGCAATGCATGGGGATCATGTGATACAGTGCATGGACAGAGAAGCCGTGTGAACAATGAACCTACATGAAGAAAGGCATATGTAGGAATGGGCAGGTTCTTAGACAGCAAGCAGTTTTTTAGCTGCAAGCCCAGGGAGAAAAAAAACAAACTGCAGTCCTAACATCACGTGCAGATGATGACTGGAGAAAAAAAAGTAACTTTTAAAAAGTACTGTTGATGTGCATTCCCCATCAAAGTTACATTTGGATAAGAAATACTGATTCAATTAGGGAGGTGCATCAATTATAATCTGGAAAAACAGGTACAGCTCAAAAGCACAAGGAGGTCAAGCGACTTGCTAAAGGTCACATTAAAGCTATGAAGGGCTTTAGTTATGCCCCCATTGATTTTTATTCTTTTGGGGAAGAGAACTCTGATACTGAGGGTTTTAAATATCAATCAGAGCAGGCAAGCCTAGCGGCTGTCCCTGCTCCTGTTTTGTCACAAGATGATGGATGTTCTCATTCACAAAATGGAGGTGGATGTCAACATCTTGTGCAGCAGTGCCATTCATAAAATGGCACTGACCCACAACAAGATGGCCACCCCATTACCTAGAACAAGATGGCCACCCCATGACCTACAACAAGATGGTGGCGCCCAGTTCCTTATCTGCTGTCAAATTCTATGTTTCTAGGCCAGCTTCCAAGATGGCTGACACAGGCACACGGGGAGTAATTTGAAACCTTCCTACCCCCCGCATTGCTGTTTTGAATTCTAAAGACAGAATAGAGATTAATGCTGTATGTTTATCACATCTGTAACTGCACTGTTATCAGTCATATATAATTGCTTGCACACCAGCTCCTCAGAAAGAAGAGACCATACTCGAGGAATGGTGGAAAATCGGCTCCCTTGTGATTGCTTTGTCACATGTCTGACGTGAGTATTTGTAATAAAACTGCTTTTTATTACATACTGCTTATGCTATAATCTTTGGATAGCCAATCCAACATACAAGAATCTGATGGTAAGATGGACTTACTGTAACAATGGCGACAGCTTACATTACCAGGGTCTAAGGACTCCCCTAAGTTCAGTGCTAAGGATCCCAGTTAAGGGGTCACTAATGCATGTTTGATACACAGCAATAATATAAGTAAGTACAATGTGAAAAACATTTGTTTCAGAAAATAAACCAAACAATTTCATATCCCATAAGGATAGGCTCTAAAGGACAGAGAAGTGCATGAATTGCACATTATTAATTAAGGCAACTGAATGTCCCAAACAAACACCAGGTCCACACAGTGGCTTAGCTGCCAGTCCTTTTGCAGGTGCCTTGATTAATAATGTGCAGTTCATGCACTACCCTGTTCTTTTAAACCTTTCCTTGTGGGACATGAAATTGTTTGGTTTATGTTCTGAAACAAATGTTTCAAGTTTTTTTTTCACATTTTACTTACTGATATTATTGCTACGTATCAAACACGCATTAGTAACCCCTTAACTGGGATCCTTAGCACTGAACTTAGGGGAGTCCTCATACCCCACCCTAAATCTTCTGTGGAAAAAGGTAAACCAAAACACTATAAACGTTTTGAGATGACATGTGCTGGTGCAGCTACCGGCACTGTCACAGGCCTCTTTGGTTCTGGTATGTCTATTTGGAATAGGGCTGATATAGCCAGTTTAAAATCCCAAATGTATAAAACTGATGAAGCATTTAAATATAAAATTTTTCCACCACTGTTACATGGTGCAGATGGTCTAAGCCAGGAAAAGCATTTCACAGTTTATAATATGAAAGAAATATTTTAAGGGTTTGAAGACACAAGATTAAAAATTAATCAACTGATTTCTGCTCACAATAAGGAAGCGGAAAAGCATTCAATTGGAATGGAAATTATATGCACTACGTATGGTTCCCACATTGAAACAATGATTAAGGGATTGTTACTTGATCTGGAATCTGGACGTATTCTGGATCTCATCCACGATAAACATCTTGGACGATGGTATTGCCTTCAGTGTTCCTCTATGTCATGTGTGGCAATATGTTTGACACAAACTTTATCTATGCAGTTATCAACAGCACGAAATCTGAGATATATAACCCCACACCCAAACATTTCTCCCTGCTTTGCATCTCACTAATGCTTAATCCAGGATGCACTGTATGTGACATTTACCATCTCCTTATTGCAATTTGATTCTTCATCAGTGATTTTTGACTGTCTGGCAACTGTCCATTCTATTGGTCATCCTGACGGTAACATTTATCGTGAACGTCTGGATCTTCCTCCATTGTTGGTGTTACACCCTAAACTCAATGTTTGGGCTGCTCCCTATACTGATTGCTGTGCCTGGAAAGGGTATCATCTTCTCTGCAGATGTGATGTCTTTGATGTCATCCACCCTGTTTGTGGATATTCGCCAATGAACTTGGATTGGTCATTTGCATCTACTTTGGATCTTCTAAACAATGGAACATTGAACATCTCTTTATGGAACTTTGGAGTTAACACTGATGGATTAACACCTGCTGATTCATCTTTTGACACTGGAAGAAACTGTGGATCTATCCTTGGAACTAATTTTGGAACATGGATTGTGGACAGAAACATTAATCTTGTTTGTCCTGTTCGCTTTCGCAAATGGATTGTACCATCTGCTAAAGTGACTTATTCAACCCTCTGTGCTAATTACCATAGACATGTCTGTTAAGTAGGGGAAAACCTTAACTGTTTGCTGGCCAGCCCCTGTGTTTTGAACCACAGAAGATGAACACTTGCAAATGGGTAGGCATGTGTGGATGACTTTAAGAGAAAGAAAAAGTTACCACAAACAAGATGCAGATTTGGTACATCTCACTCTGCTGTTTATTTAGCCAGTAGACAAAGGCAGCCCATCTGAACAGAAATAAAGCTGTAGAGCGGGGGTTCCTGGTGCCTTATGAGTCACACTGGAAAAACACAGACTGAGAAAAGCTAAACAAAAGTTACTCACAGCATCTTGCCTGTCATGTGAGAAATTACTTTCCCAGCACTCAATTCCAAAGAGAGAGTGATTAATTCTTTACTAGCCACTGCATTAGCCATGATTGCCAATTGTTACATATGAGTCCTGCTCATAGTTCAGGTTCTTGTACGCAAGTGACTGAGTAAAGAAAACACAGGGCAAGTAAGTAATAACAAATAGTGTATTACTAAAATACTCACGCCAAAGCATGTAACAAGGAGTTACAAAGAGGATGATTTCCACCAGTCAGCCCCAGGGTTACACATACTATGTAAATCTAGATCCAGACATGAAACAAACATACGGGAAGAACACCAGAATCTCAGAGACTGGGGAGGGGCTGACTGACAGTTACAGTTATACTGCTGATAACAGCGAAACATTTGGATAAGGCAAATGAATATAATTGGATATAATATACAGAGTGTAATATCTGGGTGGTAACACCAGGAAACAGAAATGCATAGCTTGGCATAAAACTTAGAACACAGGGAAATCATAGCAATAAATGGTAAAACTCATCAGTCTCACTGGAGTCAGTGAGCCTGGCAGTATTTGCAAAGTAATCAGAAAAGCATAAAGCATGTTACAGTACTGTACAATACAGCAGAATATATGTGGAAACTAGAGACTGTATATGTGGCAGAAACATATCATAGGTAAAACATTATGAGACTGTGGTAAGGTACTAGTACTTGTAGGTGTATAAGGTTACGGTTAAGTGTGGGTCAGCTGGTATATAACCGAGGCATAACAGCATCAACATACTGTGCATTTTGTTCCATCAGGGACCCAATACTTGAGACTATTGGTCTCATACTGTAGGTGGTTTTTCCCAAGTTTTTATGAACCTTTGGCAAGCCACATATTGCTGTCCTGACAGGTGTTTACACAGTAAGGAAGTCACAAATCTCTTTGCCAATAATGCCTTGCAGCATCCTCTCTTCTAGGAAGGAATCTTTCTGTTTTTTGTGCATTAAGGTGGGATCAAAAGCTAAGATTTCATAATAGTTCCCATCTGATAAATGTTCCAGCATTGTTTCATGATACTTAACTTTTTCCATAATCACCAATGCCCTGCCCTTGTCCGTTGGTTTGATGGTGATGGATTCCAAGTTTTGCAACTTTTTGAGAGCCTCCTGCTCTTCCCATGTAAGGTTCTTGTGTCCTCGCCAAAGTGGCAGCTTGCAGATCTCCTCCATATTCATCTCACAGGCTCTCAAAAAGTCTAAACAGTTGTATTCATTGCCGGTACATAGGAGGACTTCTTTTTCCATTTTTGATTCATCACCTCTTCTAAAGTGCTTCCTTCATTCCCTTCACTAGTAATATCCAAAACCTCACTCTGATTTGGGTCCCCTCTTTCCTTTTTGTTAAAAATAATGTGCAAATTAAGTTTATGAGCAAAAACATGTAAATCAACTATGGTGTCAAATTCTTTATGGGGCATGTAGGCACAAAAGATAAGCCCTTATTAAGGACATTTTCTTCTAGGTCACTGAATGTATAGTTAGAGATGTTTATTACTAGTGATTCTTTGTTATTGCATCCAGTGTTTTCCCCATTATTTATCTCCCCCTCCTCGTTCTGTTGTTGTACCTCTGTCTCTCCCTCCTCCTAAAGTGTATTCTCTGGACGTAGTTGCCTCTCTTCACATCGTTTTGCCACCTGCTGTCTTGGCCCACCTCTTCCCTTCCCCTTACTGCCCCACCTTGTCTTTTGTCTTGAAACCATATAAGGTGTGGACTGTGCCTGGGTGCCATTTGTGGGAGAATTGGCATATTCGGGAAGGGTATCATTACTTCTCCGGGGGTCTGGGCTTGATTCTCCACTCCAATTTGAATTTTCAGTATTTGTTGGTTGGGTGGGGGGGTCTCCATTGGGAGCATCAATGTATGTATAGCCATTTGGGTCCATTGACCTGTGTTGATTGGGTCCCCTTTGTTTGTCTGCGGTACCCGTAATAAAACATGCTGCTGCACATTTGTGTTATATGTACTCTCTATACTAACTGAACCCGATGCACTGGTGTATGCATTTGTTTCTGGTATTTGTCTCTTAAGATTTGACCTCAATTGTTCTTTCTTTTTGCCCCATTAAAATATGTTACCCAGCTCATAATTCCTCCTGTCCCTCTCGGACTTATGTAGCTTTACTGTCTTTATTCTCTCATCCTGCCATTGTATAGTTGCTTTTAGCTTCTACTCATACATTTTATATTCAGAATGGGCATTAAAGCTTCTAAATGTTGCCTCATTCTCAAGCATGACTTGTTTAATTTCTTCCTCTTGTTCGGCCGCATCATTCAAAATGATGTCAAATTAAGCCAGCTCCAGACATTAGAAGGTGAACCTGCCAGTTTTTAAGGAACTGCTTTCTATTCAAGCCAAATGTTGGTTGCTTGATGAAATGCAGTCCTCTCGGCAGTCGGTTTACCTTCTGATATGCCTCAAGTGTAATTTTCTGTCAAAATACGCATCTGATTTTAAGGGCAGTTCTTTCTAATTTCACATACGCCTGCCTGATATTACTCACAATCTCCTCCCGCCTACTGCTTCACTCTGTTTTGTGTTCTCCCCATTAAACTCCAGCAGTAGCGGGTTGTTTTAACCCCATTGAAAAAACAATTGCTCAAATAGTCGTTGTGCTGCGTCAGGTTCGGGATTACTGCTAGCTGGTATTGAGCAAGGGGGGGGGGTGCTACTTATGGCTGTTGTACCTGGAGATGCCTTACTATCTCCACATGTTTTTTCCCTTGTCTGAGCACACCTGCAAATTATGAAGCACAGCAAAGCAGGAAAAGGGGGTGAGGCAGCTCAGGCACTCAGGAAGGTACCGTCTGAAAGAACAATCAAGTACTTAGGCAAGAAGGCAGTCAGCTACTCGACCAGGGAAAACAGCAACAATAACCACTTGCTAGGTCATGATAAAAAGGTTTTTTTTAATGAAAATATTCTTTTAAAAAGTACAAGGCACACCGTAAAGAATAAATAGCACCCTCCCTCACATCAATGATTCACGACTTCACTGTCGCTTTATCAAGATGCTAGTGACTAACCATTATCACCAGCTATTTATGGCTCACCAATGTTGTCATGTGCTAAGCAATCACCAATAAACTTAGTGCACTCATTTGAAACCAGGTTCAGGAAGGGGAAAAACACTCATTTTACATATATTGCTATTTCACCCCACAGTTGTGCACAAATATATACTTTTAGCTTAGCTATAACCCAAACAAATAAATTAATAATTTAATAAAGACACCAAACACCTGCTAAAACCCTAGCTATGCACTAATTTGTACAGAAAACACTATTTAAGCTCTAGTTAAAAAGTGTATATATATATATATATATATATATATATATATATATGAAATGAAATCCTTATGCAGTATCTAAAGGTGGTTCTTATAGAAAATCATTTAGAGTACCAAGGTACCTACCATCCAATCATAGACTACATCAGTTTGATACATAAATTGTTTTACAGTAAAAAAACAGTTACTCTGGGTCCTTATTACAATACACACACAACATATTTGTTTATTTAAGCTAAAAGTATATATTTGTGCACAACTGTGGGGTGAAATATCAATATATGTAAAATAAGTGTTTTTCCCCCATTAACCTTAGACCTCTGTCCTGACATTCTAATTATTACTGAATCATGGCTAAATCCCAGTATTTATGACACGTGTGTCTCAATACCAGGCTACTCCTTCCTCCACCAGGACCGCAGTACCAGAGGTTGTGGCATAGCTATGTATATTGACTCCTCCATCCAGTTCACCCCTATACTTGCAACGCCCCTCCCAAAGGCCTATGAACTTCTTCTGATAAAGGTCTTTCTCCCCTGCGCCTTACCCATTTTTGTAGCAGGGATATACTGCTGCCCTAATCTTTCTCCTTCATCTGTCACAACTTTACTATCTACACTTCAGTCTCACTCTTCTTCTTCTGGAGAGCTGTATATATTGGGTGATTTTCATGTTAACTGGCTTTGACCTACTCAAAATAAACTCATAATGGAATTGTATCACTAACCCTAACCCAGTTAATAAAGGGACCCACCCGTCTAAACTCCAAATCCCTAAACCACTTCTCAATTGATTGGGTTCTCACATCCCACCCACATTGCACTATTGCTGCTGGTATACTACCTGATGCCTTAAACAATTACCACCTGGTTTACACTGTTCACAAAATCTGTCACCCAATAGCCCCCCAAAAATATTATTGATCCGTTCGTATAAATCCTTGGACCTTGTCCCTGTTCTAAGAGACCTTTCTAATACTGATTGTTCCCCAGTCTCCTAGTCTTCCTCCATTGATTCCACCCTGGAATACTTTAGCTCCAAGTTACTCACCATCTGGGATCATTATGCCTCTCCAAGACGTACTCGTGTGCATGGCTCTCACCTCCCTTGGGTTTCGGCTGAACTGTTGGCCTGGCTACAGTACATGCCAGGTATCAGGCTTGGAAGTTGCACAATCAAATCGACCCATCTTTAGCTCTCCAAAAATACTGCACTCTCAGAAATGCTTGCACCATGTGGTGCTGGCATCCCAAGCTCAGCAATGGACTCGGATGTCAGAGGGCTGGCCAGGGGGAGAAGGATTGAGCATCCCAGGGACTAGTCTCCTTCTCCAAGGGGAAGAGTGTTCAGTGCAATGTGGACCTCTGGCAGAGGCTGAGGTCCTGCCATGGCCAGCACCACATGTCAAAGATGTGGGGTGGATGCTGGCATCATTGCATGTCCCCACCCACAGGAAAAAATAGCTGCAAAAAATGCCTGCCCCTAATGACAGCCCCCACTTCCGACCATGGTCTGCTGGGGGGTCCCACTCCCGTGACCCTGCCCTGGGGGGCAAGCCAGGGCTAGAGACCTGTGTTTCCTGGAGGAGGTAAGCCTGGTGATGAGGGGTGGTGAGCCGAATGGAGGGACTGAAACTCCTGTGGAGGAGGGGAGAAGCTGGCACAAAAAGAAAAAAAAAAGAAATTCTTGCACCAGGGCAATTAGACTGGCTAAAGCTGAATACTTCTCTTCCACGTTTAATTCCAATATCAATCACCCATCTAAATTCTGTAAGGTAGTTCACTCCCTTTTCTCCCCTTCTTCTCGCTCTCTGCCTCCTGCTCTGAAGTGGATGATATCTCCATATCTGATCCCTTCCCTGTGGCCACTGAGTTTAACAAGTTCTTTACCTCTTGTGTTTCCTCATTTCTTTCCACTCTCCTTCCCTTCTCAGCTCCTTCCTTTGATCCCTGTCAAGCAGATTCCCCCTCATCCTCCTCTTTGTCTTTTCTTCCTTTATCCCCATCTGATGTTCTAAATGCCCTTCTGTCCCTTAACCCTACTAAGGGTCATTGCCCCGCTGGTCTTGACTCCAGAATTCTTCACCTCTCTGCTCCTGCTATTGCTACTCCCCTTGCATTTTTACTAAATCTATCTTTCTTGCTTGCTTCTGTCCCTTGTCTGTGGAAACATGCCACTGTTATTCCCCTTCCTAAAGGAGGTGATCCCTCTGTCCCAGGAAACTACTAGCCTATCTCTCTGCTCCCTATTCTTGCCAAGCTACAGGAATGCTTGGTTCGATCCCAGTTTTCTTCCTACCTTGATTTCTCTTCTTTCTTCACACCTAACCAGTCTGGTTTCTGCAAACACCGCTCCACCATCTCCTCCTCCCCCCCCCCTCCTGAGGCTCTCGTATGTCATACTCACTGTGATGGATCAGGGTCTCATCACCCCTGCTATCTTTATCGATCTAGCCAAGGCATTTGATATGGTCTCCCACTCTCTTCTGCTTGCCAAACTCACTGTTGCTTGACTCTGTATTGCAGCCACAAATTGGTTTCATTCCTACCTTGTGGGTAGAACACAATCTGTACATATCAGTGATGCAAATTCCCTTCCCCTTCCTATTAACACTGGTGTTCCCCAGGGCTCTGTGCTGGGCCCTCTACTTTTTGCTATCCTTCTAAATGACCTTCTCTCTGCCTGCCTTCTCACCTCCATCCACGTGTACGCAGGTGATACTGTCCTGTTTGTATCTGATCCTACTCCATCTGTTGTAGCATCAAAATTCCAAAATGATTTTGACAAAGTACAGCTATGGTTTCACTCAAATCAGTTATTTTTAAATGCCAAAAAAAGAGTCTCCATTACCTTTGGTACTAAGCAGAGAATCTCTCGGCTATACCCCCTCCCTTCTTACCACACCTTAGATGGGACTTTACTTGAGAACACCTCCTACTTCAGGTACCTTGGGGTCTGGTTTGACCAGCACCTCACCTTCTCTGGACACATTGATGCCATCCACAAAAAACTTCTCCCCAAACTGGGTGCTTTGTACAGAAATTGTGCCTATATTCCTCTGCCATCTCATTGTGCCCTAGTCCAGAAAATGATCCTACCTATTTTTGATTACAGTGATGTGGTTTACAGTGCTGCTCCTAAGTCTTTCTTAATTAGGCTGGACTCTCTTTTCCACTTTTTCTGATGTTTTGCTCTTTACAGTCCTCCCCGTACGCATCACTACACCCTTTAACAATCCCTCTCTCTTCCTTCCCTAGCCAACAAGTGCCATATCCACTGTGCCAACTGATTTCATTCCTTCCCTCCTTATCTCGCCTCCTCCATTTCTCTTAAACCATTTTCTTCTCACTCATTCAAGAACCATGACCATTGCACATTTACCATCCTGCCCAGGACTACCTCAGTTTGTCAGACTGCTTTCTCACACCGCTTCCCTGAAATCTGGAATGCCCTTCCTCCTCCCATCCATCATGGTGCCTCCCTCCATATTCTCAACTCCCTCCTCAAGGACCAATTCCCCCCTTCCTGTAATTGTGTTTAACTGTTTTTTTTCACCCTTACCTACTTACCTCTGCACTCATTGCAGATTAGTACCTATCCTATGATAATAATAATAATAAAACTGTATGTTATTATTAGTGTTGTTGTTATTGTAATGTATCGCTATTTATTTTTGCTCATACTGTATACATTTTTATTCTAATTTTCTATTATGCACTATCTTGACTTTTGCTGCTGTATTGCTGTGTATCCCTTTTCCCCTCCCCCCGGGACACATCTGGAAATTAGCATGTCTGCTCAGTATGTCTTTCCTGGTGAAACTTTTAAATAAATAAATAAATATATACATAAATAAATAAAGAATCATGGATTATTTCTGACATGTATCAGAGGCAGAGTTCATGTAATGGGAAATATAAGCAGTACCAAACTTGAACCTTGGGATACCCCATATTTTATTGCATTTGATTGTGATATGTAACCACTGATTTTGGTTCAATGTGTTCTGTTACTTAAATAATTTGAATACCATTTTAAGACATCTTTAGAAAAGTATAGATCAGTTAAGGAACCCTGTAACAGACCATGATCAACAAAGCTGAAGGCCTTGATGAGGTCCACAAACACAGCTGCAATAGAGTGCCCCCTATCAAAGGCGCTCTGTATGCACCTGGGGAGCCCCACCCAGGCCGTCTCTGTACTATGTTTAAATTTCAATCCATGTTGGAGTTTAGACAGCAACTCATATTTTTCTAAATAATCAGTTGTTTGATCAAAAATAATCCTTTCTAGGATCTTTGAAAGGGGTGACAACAACGAGATTGGTTGGTAATTTGAGATACATGTGACACTACCACTTTTAAAAATGGACTTTATCATTGCCATTTTCCGTTGATCAGGAACAACTCTGTGGCTTAAAGAAAAAATAAATAGGGTTGTTAGGGGCTGGGCCAGAGTATCAATTCCCAGTCTAATTAATCTAAAGTCAATTCCATCTTATCCAATATAAGGACTTGGATCATGTTTGAACACATAGGGCCTGATTCTCAAAGCCAAAAATAGGATGCAAGTTGCCTGCGTAAACACATATGGGGCCAAGGTGCAGCCAGCAAAATGCCCCTGTTATCTCAAAGGCGAGCCTGTGTCAACTGCAGGCTGCCTGCCCCAAACGGCTTGCACCACCCCTGTGTCCAGATATGGGCTGCGACAAAATGCTGAGGGGCATGTGGGAGACTCAGGTTGCCACAACCCAAGATATGCAATTCTCAGAACTCTCCCAGAGGGAGAAATGCTGAGTACCCTTAGACCAGCCAGGGCTGGTTTAAGGGAACTTAGAATATTCTCCTCTGGGAGGGATGCCTGTTTGTGGCAAAATACCGCTGTCCCTGATCTCCCAGTATCACATTATTATAAATCATTTTATTTATTTATTTATTTATTAGATCATCAGTTTACAGACCATTGAGTCAAGGACTCATTTACAAAGGAACCTCACCAAGAGAGCAATACATCACAGCAAACAAAACAGTACAGTACATAACTCTTAGATTAAAAAAGCAACCAGTGTTACAGGCATTCACTAGTGGTGCAAGCTTGGTAATAGGCAGATCACAGCAATCATAATATAGGTACACGAGTACCATGTCAGGTAGCAACCAGAGATATTTTATTACATTAGTCAGCAGATGTTGCCTGAGACCCCAGGCATATACAGCAAAAGTAAATAGGGTAGACCCAGCCTAGGGGTGAGGGTAAGGGGCAGATGGGGGAATTATGTGCAGTTGCAGCAGCGAGTGCTTGTCAGATGGCTTCTGAGGGAGACCTTGAAAGGACCAAGCTTAGTGGAGTCAGCTATGTTGGCTGGGAGGGAATTGAACCAGGAAGGAGCCCGATAGCAAAAGGATCTCTGGGCCATAGAGGTCCTTACCCTGGGGACAATAAGGGAGGTTTTGATAGAGCTGCAGGTGGAGACTGAGGGGGAGCCACGCTGCAGGGAAGTGGTGACCTGGGGAGAGAGAGCCCTAGCAGGGTCTTTATTACAAGAAGGCAGGTTTGGAAGTGGAGTCTTTCTTCAAGGTTGAGCAAGTTGGCGGTGGAGTACAGCAGGCACGTATGGATGCGCCTAGGGGCTTCCAGCCTTAGCCTGCAGGTCTTGCTTATAAAGAGCTGGATTCTTGCAAGTGCAGTGTTGTCAGCTGCAGCATAGATGGGCAGCCCATAGTCAATTAGCGACAGGACAGAGGAGGTGATTACCAATCTAAGGGCCTCTTGTGGTAGGCAGTCCCTATGGAGGTATGACAGTTCAATCATGATATTGGTGGCAGCAGAAAGGGCATTGATATGGGAATGGAAGGAGAGTTCCGAATCAAAGGTAATGCCAAGATACTTGTAGGGGGAAAACTGCTCAATGGGGTTTAGTGTGCTAGGCAGTATCACAAGAGGGGCACCACTGGCATTGCTTTGGCGATGCGAGAAGAGCATAGCTTTGGTCTTTTTTAGGTTCAGGACTAGCTTTCGTGATGTGAACCAATGCTCAGCTCTATCAAAAGCTTGTTGGAGGGTGGACTGGAGTGTGCTGGGGTTGGGGTCAGAGGCGAAGAGCACATCATCATCCGCGTAGAGGAGGATCTTACTTGGGCAGACCGAGGGGAGGGAGCTGAGGTAGAGACTGAAGAGGAGAGGGCCTACAATGGAGTCCTGGGGAACCCCAGAGCAGACAGGTCGTGTGTCAGATAGTGTGCTATTGATTTTTACACACTGAGTTCTGGTAGAGAGGTAGCTGGTGAACCATGCAAGGGGGCCGGGGGAGAAACCAAGGCATCTGAGGGAGTCAAACAGGAGGGGATGGCAAACTGTGTCAAAGGCCTTGGAGAGGTCAATGAACACGCAGACTGGCAGAACTTCCGGCATCAAGAGCAGAGTGCAGGAAGTTGGAGAATTCAAGTAGCGCGGTTGTGGTGCTATGACCTGCATGAAAGCCACGCTGTTCAGGGCACAGGATATTGTGCATGGTCAGGTATTCAGCAAGCTGGTTGGCAACTACTTTTTCAAGGGCCTTAGAGAGTGGGGGGAGGATGGAGATAGGTTGATAGTTACCCGGGGTCACTCGATCGCCACTCTTTAGGATAGGAGTGATGATGGCAGTTTTCCATGCGCTGGGGAACTGCCCCAGGCACAGAGAGTGGTTGAACAGCTCAGTAAGTGGGACCAGGATAGCAACCAACATCAGACGAAGTAGCCTAGTGTTCAGTAGGTGGGTGCCGGGGTTGTTACTACTAACGGCTTTTTGCAGAAGGGGTCTAGTCTCCAGTGGGGAGATGGTACATAGATAGAAAGGAGGTCTCTGGAGAGTGGGCAGGGGTGCGAGTGGGATGGGGTCAAAGAAGTTACTGGGCAGGACTGAACTCAGGTCTGAGAAAGTGTGGTTTAGGCAGTCTACAATGCCAAGGGGGTCTGAGCATACAGTTCCATTAAAGGAGAGTTGAGAGGGAGGTGGAGAGCTGGATTTCCCATTTGGCTCCTTTACATTATCCCAAAAGTTTCTAGTTGACCCCCAGGAGGAGACAAGAGCGGATTGGTAGTACTGGGCTTTGGCCTATTGAATGGCCCAAGTACACTTATTGCGCTCAGTGTTGTATGCTTGCCTATCAGCTGGCTTGCCAGATTCCACGGCAATGTGCCATAGGTTGCATCTCATTTTAAGTTTGTGAAGGAGGAAGGGGGTAACCCAGGGTGTGCTTCGCTTTTTGGTGCAATTTCTAGCGAAGGGGGCATAGAGGTCACAGGCAGTGTTAAAAGTGCGAGTGAAAAAATCCAGTACCTTGTCTATGAATGATGCAAGCCTGATTGGGGGCCAATCCAGTTGTGAGAGGTACAGTTTAAGGCAAAGCAGACTGCCTGGGAGTAGGCGTGTCACTGGGTGGTTTGTAGTGCAGGTTTGCTGCTGGCAGTGGATCAAGAGAATATGACTGGGGAGTGGTCATTAAGTGAGTTGGGAAGTACACTGATTTTGAGCACCCTCTGGGGGCGGTTGGTAATGGTGATATCCAGGAGGGTGCTGGAGCCAGTAGAGGGGTTGAATCTAGTTGGGGTGGTGACAAGCTGAGACATGTCAAGGGCGGCAAAGATATCTCTGGTTTGGGAGGCCGTGGCAGAGAGCTAGTTGATATTCAGGTCACCAGCAATTATCTGGGCCATTTTGGGTGGTAGGCCAGAGAGATAGTCAGCAAGTGCCTGAATGGCGAGGTCTTGCTTTCTGGGGGGAATATAGGCAATGGTGAGAAAGAGTGGGCTCTTACCAGGGTTGGGGGAGATTTTTAGCATGAGGGCTTGTGCTCCGTTATCAAGCTTGGGTGGTGGAAGTGCATGTCCAAGGAGGGAGTCACACATGTAGACAGCACAGCCACCTCCACACTTACCCACCCAATCTTCTCTGAAAAGGGTGTAACCAGGGAGGGAGACAAAGGAGTCAGGGGTGGATTTGGATAACCAGGTTTTGATGAGTGTGACAATGTCCGGTTGGTGCTGAGTAACCCAGCATTGGAATGCAGCAGCCTTCTTAAGGAGGCTGCAAATATTCATAGAAGCTATGTGGAGTCCTTGAGCCTGGGCAGGCTTGTTCATAAGGTTGGACACGGGGCCAGGGTTTGGATGAATGTTACCTGATAGAAGCAACAGGAGGGTGATTAGGCGCACCAAAGTGTGATAGTGATTGTGGCATCTCCCCTTGCGACTGGACACAGGGCCGGGCGCTGGGGTGCAAGGGGTGGATAGAGTATGAAGGGTGGGAAAGGCATTGAGGAGAAGAGACCAAGGTATGAGTGGGAAGTAAGAGGTAGCAGGGTGGAAGTGTGGGGGGTACTGAGGGAGGTGGTGGAGCATCGGGGGGGTCTGGTAGAGGTGTTGTAGATAAGAGGAGGGGTACTATAGGTATAGAGTGATGGTCCTAAGTGAGGTGGGGCTGGTGTAATAATATAAGTTCCATGCCCTGATCCCCGGTCCCCCATGTGTACATTATGAAAATATCTGATCCCCGATCTCTGTGTGAACATTATGAACAAGACAGGTACATGCCCAGATCCCCGATCCCCCATGATTACGGTATTAATAATGATGATCCATGCCCCAATCCCCGACTCCCATGTTTACATTAATAATAAGGAATTGTCATGCCCCTCCCCATCCCCAATGTTGCCAGTGTTAAATGTACAGGATTCCCATGCCTCCCTCCCCGATGTTGCCAGTCTTAATGAGAAGTACTTTCCTTGTGCCCCTCCCCAACCCTAAAGGTGCCAGCACTAATAATAATGTGCAGAACCAGCGATCAGCAAAGCCCAACTCATACCTCTGTGGCTGTCCGCAGACCAAACTGTCAATGTGCATACTGCAATATAGTGTGCACAGTGACAGTTTAGTGGGTGGCCAGCTGCAGAGTTGTGAGGTGGTCTGTGTTGGTCATCAGCTCTGCACATTAATAGTAGTGCTGGCACATTTGGTGTCAGGAAGGGGTGCAAGGAAAGTACTTCTCATTAAGACTGGCAACATCGGGGAGGGGAGCTTGGGAATATTATGCATATAATATCAGCATCGGGATCGGGGCATGGCTGTTACTCTATTTAATACTGTTGGCATCAGGGATTGGGGCATGAGGATTACTTTGTCCATTGATGCCAACATTGGTGATGGAGGGGTTGGGGGCACTAGTCTACTGGGAGGGTACAAATATTTGTCATGCATTCCAGGGCAGGAGTGGGGATCAGGTGTGGGACGGCTCACGTTTGCTGCAGCAACTTACAGCACACACATCCCATGCACCAGGTGTTTGCCACATGAGAGGGGTTGCTGCAAGTGTGGGGACATAGGCACTGGGACCCCTCCTGTACCAGAATCTGGTGCAGAGTCCCTGGTACATGGGGATTCGGTGAAAGCTGCTGTTTGCCACAGCTTGTGCTGAACACAGTCCCCTTTGAGAATCAGGTCCATAGTCTTTAACTTGTTTTGGTGTTACATTTTAAAATAAAATTTGGGATATAAATCACTATCAACACACTGTGAATCAATTCTTGATGTTATCGCATTGGAATTAATTCTATACTTATCTAGGTTTCCAAAGAAATTAATAAATATCTCAGATACTTGTGCTGGTGCACTGACCAATTGATCTCCCACCTGTAGTGATACGGTGGAATCTTTTAATCTTCTTCCCAATAAATTATTTAACATCTGCCATGTTTTTTTGGGGTTATTGAAATATTTGGTCTGTTCTGACATAATGTATTGCACTTTAGATTTTCTAATTTCGGTTTTATATTTATTCCTTAACATTTTATATTCCTGCATAACTGCCAGTTCCTTATTTCTTTTATACTGTCTCCACATTTTGTCTCTTTGTTTCATTCATTGTAACAACTCTTGGGTCACCCATTTATTTTTATTGGCCTGTATCCACATTTTCCCACTAGGGGCAACGCTATCAGAAATCTGGTTAAATAAACTGGAAAAAGTATCAAGTAATGCATCAGTATCCTTAATGGAGTCTAAGATGGTCCAATCCACCACCCTACATGCTTCATTCATGATCTCAGAGTTTACTCTCCTAAGATTTCTAAATTCTATATATTGGGGTGGATTTTTGATCACCTTGGTTGTCCATTCACAATGTACTGGACAGTGGTCATTAATTGCATCCAGCAAAATGCCAGACACAACAGTCTTGTTTAGATGTGTGACCACTAGCCAGTCCAATGTAGAACCATTCCGTGTTTTATGGTTGTATCTTGTAATGTTACCTATTAACTGCTGAATACCCAGCTCAAGGAATAATTCCCTTACATCAACTTTTGGATCCTGTGCCCAATTGCTATTGAGGTCCCCCAGCAATACCTATTCTGTCTTTGCTGGCAAATTTTTTTAACCTTTGCTATCAAATTTAATCCTAACCCAATGAGTCCGGGGGGGATATAAATTGAACTAATGGTTAGATGTTTATCCTAACCCAAAAGCAAATCCATGGAACTTAAATCACAACCTGAGTTCAATCAATCAATCAAAATCTTTATTTATCCAGGCGGGCACCACTGAGCAAGGCTCATTTGCAAGGTAGACCTGGTCATGAATACATCAAAGTACAGTACAGAAGCAGGTATACAAAAAGCAATAATATACAAGGAAGAAAAAGTATATACATTGTATGCAGTACAGTACAAGGTTGAAATAAATAAAAAAAAAAAACAGCATTATTTTACAATTGAAGAAGTCAGCAGATGTACAATCAACCATAGGCATACAGGGGTTATAAGCAGAGATCTTTTGAGTGAGGCAGCCGGCAACTACACATATAGGGGAAAGAGGCCATGTACGGGCTGGCAGGTTAGAGAGGTAAAGAAGAGGAGGGATATATTACAGATGACTGGGGGAAAAATTGAGCTAAAACCACAGAAAGTGACGATGGCTGTCATGCACTTGTTTATTATGATAATGATGGAGGAGGGGTAGATAATTGGGACACTGCTATGGATGGGGTGGGACTTTAGCCAGGCTGGAGTGGACAGGGAAGGGTGGGTGCAGCAGGAAGAGTTAATAGGGAAAGAGTGAGAGCCAGGGGTAGAAGCATGGCGAGCATCAGGATGGAAAGGGGGAGTTGCAGAATTAGTGGGCTAGCGGTGAGGAAAACATTTTGCAAGGAGCTCATGGAGCATCATAGAGCACCTTGAAGATATTCAGACTAACAGGGCAGCTCAGCTTCAAGTGCATTTGTAAACCCGTCCACAATGTGGGTAAAGAGAAGCTTAGAGCAGCTTTGCGAAACAAGTTTTGACCCTTGGAACTTGAGGGGCAATTAGGAATAGCTCCTTAGAGCGAGGGGTGCCTAACACACTGGGAATACAATCTGACATATAGGAGTTTGTTGTCACCGCTTGAAGGCCCATAGGGTGGCATTTCTATTCCTTCTATAGTGAAGGGAAGTCCAGCCCAACGAAGAGTACAGGGAGCAGTGGTGTGTGGAAAGTGGGCCAGTAATGAACCTGATAGCTTTGTGGTAGAGGTACTTTAGCCAGTGCAGAGGCAGTGCAGTGGTTGTAGAGCAGGTCCACATAATCTATTAAAGATAGGAAGGTAGCTTGAACCAGTTGAATCTTGGCCTCCTTTGTGAGCAGGTGGTTAATTCTGTAGAACAGTCCTAATCTTTGCCTTTAGTTTCTTCTGTAGTTCTTCGAGATGGTCAGCGAAGGAAAGTTTATGATCAAGCCAAACTCCTAGATATTTGAATTTAGCTACATACTGTAGTGTTTCTCCAAGAACAGTGGTAATTTGTGGGATAGCTCCCCCCCCCAGCAGGAATTGCCGCATGCAAGGAGGGGGAGAAGAGCATGGCTTTTATCTTTTTCGCATTGAGCAAAAGCTTTTTGTTTATGAGCTGGTATTGTAGAAGGTTAAATTCAGTTCCCCTCATAGATGATCTAATGGCAGGGCTTGGACTTTCATTTTAACATAAATCATTGTGCCCTGTCCCCTCCTCCTTATTGTATTCTGTCTATACATATTGTAACCCTTCAGCGAAATTTCAGAATTGTTAATCTTGCTGTTTAACCAAGTTTTTGAAAGAGTTATGACAGCAAACTTATGTTGTTCAATCCATACTTCAAACTGGCTCCATTTGAATATTTAAATGTACAATTTTTAAGGTAGGATTCCTAGATCCAATTTCATTGTTCAGATTAAGCATACTATCGGATTCAACAGTATGCAAGTATTGGGGGCCAGGATGTGGATGGACAGAACTGGAAAGCAATAACAGCAAAACAAGAAACCTCTACCATTGTTACTAGCTCAGGGTTAGTTGCCATTCAAATAGTGTATTGTCTTCAGGATACTTTTAATAGCATACAGAGCCTGAACATATTGGGCCCAAATAATCTCAGTAAGCTCCTTACTGCCTACATGCCATCTAAGGAGTTGAGCTCTTGGGGAAAGGGGTTGCTGCAGGTATCATTGTCTTGACTGAAGTCCATTTGAGAGCAGGCTTTCATGGTGGCTCTCCGTACTCTCTGGAACTCTCTATGGAGGAGATCTGGGTTGCTGACCCTTTGTGTCCTTTAAATGTAAATTAAGAGTCTATCTGATGCAGCTGGTGTTGGGCTAGATGTGTATTAGTCTTTGTTTAGGACTTATCAGATTATGGATATGTGTTTTACGTTTTTATGGTTATTTTATGTGCTGATACTTGTTATTGGCCTTCAGTGGTTGATGCTTGTATTGAACTGTACAGGTGCTCTGAGCATTGGAGGGGCACCATTGCCATAAATAAACCTTACTACTACTGCTGCTGCTACTACTTTTGCTCCTGCTACTACTACTTCTTCTACAGCAAACCACTATTACTACTACTGCTACTACAACAGGTACTCCTACTACCTATGAGCTGGTGCAAAATAACTGCACGTTCCACCCCGGAGGTGGCATGCACCTTATTGACTGTCCAGGACTGAGATGTTTTTTTTTTTAAACAAATATGTCCTGGAGGAGTGTACATTGGATAAACAAACCAAAATATCAATGTATAATAATTTAACAGTCAAATATTTACAACAAATAAGTCACATTGGAGATTTTTGTGCACACAAATAAATTATGTAAAATGGAAATATAAAATAAACAAAAACATAGCGAGATCTATAGCAAAAAAAAATGGTTTGGTTGCCAACTAGGGTGAGGAACAGCACCAAGAAGGTTTTATCAGTTCCTGGACATGCCTCTTGGGAGGCAGCCATGATGCGGAGATCTGAACCCAAGGGAAGGAGTTCCAGTGTGAAGGAAGTCTCCAGGAAAATGCATGTTGTCCAGCAGACAGGCAATCATTAAGGAAAGAGTAGGGGTTGAGTGTCGAAGGCTGCAGACAGAGGAGGGGCCTGCATAAGAAGGGAGCAGAGGTAGTTTGGAAGAGTGGTAATACAGAATATGATGATCAGCAGGATACTATACGTGAGCTGCCGTCTCTCCAGGGAAGGCCATTCCAGGTTGGAATACATCTCACAGTGGTGTGTGAAGGCTGAAGAAAATATTTGAATTATGAATAAAGGATTGAGTACAGAAAAGACAGCATTGGAGTAGAAGGAGAAGGAGGGGAGGATGGAAGCAAATTAATGTGGGGAGGTCTAGAATTGCCTGCCTTTTTATAGTGTTGGGGACAGAGTTAGTCAGCTGCCCTATTGAACCACAGACAGATTTTGAAGCCCTCATTGCCAGGAAATGGTGCACAGAAGGGCCACCAAAATGCTACATAATATGTAATGACGGCCTTATGAGGAAAGGCTAAACAGGCTGAATTTATCCTAGTTTGAGGCTAGAAGGGGAAAGAGGAGATATGATAGAAACATTTAAGTACTTCAAGGAGATCAACAGAGTGAATTGTCAACAATTGTTCAAACACAGTGAAGGGACGTGAACTAGGGGGCATAGATACAAACTGATGGGGGGTAAGTTCAAGAGAGATGTGAGGAAATACTTCTTCAAGGGAGGGTGGATAATGAATAGAATATATTGCCAAGGAAAGTGGTTATGACAGAAATGGTGCAGGGATTCAAGAGGAGTGGGACATGCACATGGGTTTGATAGCAGTGGAAGCATGAGAGATAAGAGGGAGTAAAGCTACTAAACAGACTGAGTTGCTAATAAGGGGCTCAGACAAGACCACCCAGTGATAGGCTAGAGATGAGGGTTGTAGGACCAGAGCAGACTGGCTGGATATTTGGTCTTTTTCTGTCTGTAACTTAACTATGTTTTTATGTTTCTAAGCCTTTTCATATAGTGTTGCAGCTGACTAAATGTAGTGCATATGTGAATGTACCTGTAGCCCTGGTCTTTCTTTTCGATATTTCCACACTCGGTGAAAGTGCCTAAAGAAGGGATCTCAGAGCAGAGGGAAATGTTCTAAATATGAATAAAGACCAAAAGATGGACACGTTGTCTTTTTCTGCCTGTAATCCTTTTTATGTTTCTAAACCTTTTCATTCAGTGTGGCAGCTGACTGTATGCACTGCTTTAGTGATGTAGTGCTTATGTGAATGTAAGTTTAGCCTTGCTCTCTCTCTCTGGTATTTCTACCCTCAGTAGAAGTGCAAAGAGAAGGGATTGTGAGGCTAACAGAAATGTTCAAAATCTGAATGAAGGGCAAAAGGTTTAGATATAGAAACAGAAATGAAACACCTACTCCAGCTCATTGAGTAAGGACCCAGTGCACTGAGGAGAGGATATAACCATGTGGGGGAAACCTCTGGGTAATGATGGTGATAGGCCTACCCTCCCTCTGGGCTTACTAGAAGAAAATGAGCCTAAATGCTTGAAAAAGTTCTGTTACTGGGTATCTGAAGTATGACATGTAGCAGATGGAAGACCAACAGCCAAGGAGTTTCCTGATATGGCAAAGAATGTTCTTTCTTGATGCCGTGGTGACTGCTTCAGTACCTAATGAGTGATCAGAGTACTTGTAGGGTTCTAGTCCTCAACTGATCAAAAGAGTCCTTAAAGTGTTATGAACCAGATTTGTGTCATATTGGTCCTCTTTTGTGTCACATAGAGAGGAATAAACATGATTGCCAACACAAAAGGCTACTAGTTGGTCTAGTATGGTGATTAGGCACTGTTGGTTATAGGTAGGATAGTAGGTAATAGAAACACCATTTGATTAATGATATGTTTTTGAGGTCTGGAGTTTGTTAGATATATAAGTCAGAGGGACTTTTTAAACTGCTGTACATAAAGTAAGATTCAGGGAGAACGATAATGTTGCTGCAGTTTATTTTTCAGGTCTTCGGAAACTGTGGAACACCAGCATAATGGCTGCTTGAAGCCTTTGATTGATTGATTGACTGAAGACACCTATTCTGAGGAGATTATGTCCAAGCAGTTTGGTATGCTTATAAGATGGCTGGTGCAGCGCTGGTTGTATTATGTCTTGAACGTCTGTGTGTTTACATAAGAATTCCACCGCAGGGCTAGAAATCTGAAGGTCTGGATTTCAAACATGGAATGAGGATCAACTGTGGTACTGTCAGTGCCTGGGATGTAGTTGCAATGTAGCAAGACATGGTGATGAAAGGGCACTCAGGTTAAGCTCTGCAGGAAGTTCCTGATTGCAGAGAAAGAATGAACTTGTTCATGATAGCTGCAGTAGCCTGGTTGTTGGAATACACAGTGAGAGAAATAAGCATTTGTCAGTGCCGAATGTTGTCTTGCTGGCATTGGCATTGGTAGTGCAGAAGTTAGAGACATTCATAATAGGAATTGCAGTGAAGTATTGGACTGATGCCAACCCCACCCCCACCCTGCAGAGACTGACTGGCACTGGGATGTGCCTTTGGGTTGTGGGCCATAATGCTCATGCCATTTCACTTCACCCTACCCTGCAGACACCGACAAGTATCGCGGTGTGCCTTGGGGTCTTCTGGCCTTACACTCACCCCATTCCATAAGGAAATACACTGAGATGGGTGCAGTATAGGAGAATGGGGTGAACTTTTGGGCTGAAGAGTCCAAGGCACACCTCAATGCCTGTCAGTGGCTGCAGGCTGGGGGTGGAATGACGTGAGCATTACAGTCAAAAATCCCAAGTCACACCCCTGACGCCTGTCAGTCTCTACAGGGTGGGGCATTACAGTTGGAAACCCTAATGCCCCAGGCATTTGTTGGTTATTTTTAGTCCAAATTTTCAACATGGGCTTTTTGTGACCCCACCTCATGAACAATGGTGCTATCAGTTTGTTAGCTGAAAGGTGATTTTGCATGGCGACTGTGCCATTTGGCGCCTCAGGTGCAAAAACACATTTTGGGCAGGATGTGAAAAGTTACAGCTGTACTGTTCATGAGGAGGTGTAATAAAATGGTAATGTTGAAAATCTGAAGTGAAAATATGGAAAATTGGTGAAGTCACGAGCGTGTGTAGAAACTGGGCAACAGATGCCTGTAACGCAATTATTTTGGGGATATTTTTAACCAGATTTTCAACATAGGCATTTTGGGACCTCTGCTGAATAACAGTGGCACTGTGATTTTGTTAATGTGTCCCAAACGTTGATTTCCCACAGCGACCGTGCCATTCTGTGCCAGATGTGCGAAACATCATTTTGATCAGGATGTGAAAAATGACAGCTGTACCATTCATAAGCAGGTGTGAAGAAATGACAATGCTGAAAATCTGGAGTGAAAATATTAAAAAATCTTGAAATTACAAGCGTGTGTGGAAACTGTGCAATGCACGCTTGTAACACTATAATTTTTTGGAATTTTTTTCACCAAATTTTCAACACAGGCATTTTGAGAACTCTGCTCATGAACAGTGTCACTGTGATTTTCTTAATCTGTGCCAAACATTGATTTCCTACAGCAAGTGCACCACTGTGTGCCAGATGTGCGAAAACACATTTCCGTCAGGATGTGAAAAATGACAGCTGTACTGTTCATAAGGAAGAGTGAAAAAATGGCAATGTTGAAAATCTGGAGTGAAAATATTAAATACTTAAAGTTATGAGCTTGCATAGAAACTGCACAACGCACGCTCGTAACATAGTCATTTGTGGGAATTTTTTCACCAAATTTGCAACATAGGTTTTTTGGGAGCCCACTTCATGAACAATGGCACTGTCATTTCATTAATTGGTCCTGAAGGGTGATTCCATGCAGTGACTGCGAAATCACCTTTTGGGGCCGAATAACAAAATGACAGTGACTGATTTCATGAGGTGGGATCCCAAGAACCCCATGTTGAAAATTTGGAGTCAAATGTCAAAAAATGGCCGAGATAGCCATCTAAGTTGAAACCTCCCCCATTGATGCCATTATACAGCTTACTGTCATTTCTTCAGTTTGCAGTCGGTTTTGAAGAGTGCAGACGTGTTCCCGCTCCATCAAAGATAGTGGCGCTGGACCTCCGGGGGTAAGTATGGGGTGAGGGGGAGGTGATGTGTGCAGAGGGTGGGTGCAGGTTGGGAGAGGGGGGCCCGCCGACAGTGAAGGAAGGTTGCCTTTGTTTCAGGTTCCAAAAAAAAAAAAAAAACAGCACAGACCGTTTTCTTTCTTTACAGGTGTATGAAACAATGTTAGGGGCACTGGGGTGGGTTCCCAGTGTGCCCCATGACTTTGGGGATGTGATGTTTGCCACACTGGGGTGGGCTCCCAGTGTGGCTCACAATGGGGGTGGGCGGGGGTAGGAAAATGCCAGTCAGCTTCCAAACACAGGGAGGCACACTGGGGAGGGCTCCCAGTGTGCCACACAGTCTTGGGGGTGTTACATATGCTGACAGAGGGATTGGGCACCCCTGAAGTCAGCTTTCTAGGGACTGCAAGAGGTGGACGGTGGACCAGCCACCATGTTTATTGAAATGTTACATCAGGCAAGGCACATAGCGGAGGCATGTCATCAGTGCCACTGCATGAAGAGCTTGGCTCTGAATGCAGTGCCAAAATCATTTCAAGTTGGTGGCATTGCAAAACACTTGTGTCACTGCTAGCATGCTTGCTAATTGGGGAATGAGAGACGCACCTTCTAAAGCATGCCCTGCATTCACCAAAACTGACACACCTATGCATTTCTCCTACTAATCTCCTAATGCCACAAAATGTTGCTTGCACATGCACAAGGCAACATAAAAATCAACTTGATGATGACTTCATGTAACAGCTGCTGCTACTATAGGTAACATTACAAATAGCTGTGATGTAGTACTGAATTGAGCAATGCCATATATGACTGTAGGCCTTAGAGCAAGAAACCAGGAGTAGGTAATACACAGAAATGTAAGCTCTCTGGTCTTGTCGACAATGGAAAGAAAATGAAATGATTTGAAAAGTTCTGTAAGGCATGATGTGAAGCTAGCAGCAGGAGTATTAGATAAATCATAGTTTATATGAAATGTGGATTGCAAAGAGTAATGCTTCTTGTGAGAGACTTTGTGGCATGCACCCTGTCATAATAGCTGCAGGTGACTGGCAACTGCAGGATTACATAGAGAATAATGGATAGGTAAGTGTGTGTTATGGATTTTCTTCACACACCCGATGTGTGTGATGACCCGCGAAGCTCGAGAGGTTTATGTGGTCATCACACACCGAGGGTGTGTAAAAAAAATCCATAACATCAAACTTATCTATACTTTATTTTTTATAATTGCTGGTGTGGAGGTTTAGACTGTGTTTCTAGCAGCTTGAAAGAAAAAGATGTTTTTTAGCTGGAGTGCAGTTTTATTTTTGAAGAAACTGAACTGTACTTGAATAAAGCACAGTTGAAAATACTGCAGTTGAAATACTTTTTGTGAAACAATGGAATGCAACAGTTTTAAAGTATTTTCTTTGAGTAATGTCATATCATCTGGATTTCAGGTTATTATGAAGTGTCATATCAACTGGATTTCAGGTTATTATTGCCTTTGGAGCATAGTAACCCGAAATCCGGTTGATATGCATTTTTAATAAAACAGTAATCTGGTTGATATTTATGGTCACCAGTAATGATATAGCTATATGATCCAAGAATATTGTTGCAGATTGCTCTGCTAGCAGAAAAGATTATTTGCTGCTCTTTGCAGGCCAACAATTTTGGGTGCATGCAAACCCTTGGAGAGGTGGAAGGGCCAAGAACAATGATGATGGCAAAGATGATGTTCATGAAGTGGTGAAGGCTGCTTCCAGTATAGTTAGAGGAAATGTTGTGTTCAAAGGAAAAAGAGTCACATCTTGAACAGGACATTACTTGCCAGGCAGGTGTAGCCAGGGGAGCTTGAGGTATTAGAGATGGAGACAGCACAGAAGTAGACAAAGACAGGTATTGGATATTGAAGTCTTGGTGTTGGAGTCAGAGTTGACTTAATTCCCTGAGTTGGAGGTTGCTGAGAAGTTCCAAAAGTCAGTACAGGCCTGGGGGGCTGTGGTAGTCCTAGAGGAGGATAAACTGGCTGTGAGCATCCCAGCAGTGAAAGATCCATGGGTAGGTGGATGCTATGGCAACTGTTTTAGAGACCAAAAGAGCAACTGAGGAATGTATCCCGGACATGAGGTTCCAAAGTTTATAAAATTCAGAAGCTTAAGAAGTTGGAGCATTAACGTCCTTGTCAGGTGAAGGCTTGGGGAAGGTAGGAATATTGCATTCTTGTCAGGAAAAGGCTTGGTGGAGACTGTGACAATAAAAGATCAAGCAGGAAAAAAAAAGGCATTTGTATCTAGCAGTAGGCTTCTGTGTGGCCTGAGTGGACAACTACAATGTCTTTATTGCCTGATGTATTTCCAGTGGTAATATCCATAGATATTGATATGAGGATGCATGTAGAAACTAAGAGGATACATGGAAGATGACTAAGAACTAAGTATGAGCAGTAGAGTAATTATAGAGTGGTAATAGCCTCGTCTTGGAGGTTCCTGCTATGGGCAGAAGACTTCCAGTGTCTGGAGCATAGCTCAGAGGAAGAGGCTAAATTCCAGAAGCAAGTTAGGCTGGTGCCTGTTACAACAGCAAGGCTAATTCATAAGTAGCAGCACCGCAGCTATGGCACAGACATGCAAGGGGACTCAGAGTGTGGACCTAGGGGGACTCCAAGTTGGAGACCTGAAAATGTCACCTGGAGATGATAAGGACAATGATGATGTTGCTGATCATGTGTCCATGATTAAGGTCAATGTCCACTGGGGACTTTGAGTAGGGGGACAAAGTGGGACACTGAGCAGAAGACCCACAAACTGCATTTGAAGATGATGAGGACAATCATGTCTTTTACTCTTTTGCCTGTATCTCATAAGTAGTTTCAAGGCCTTGGGGGGAGGAGGGAAATTGGGGACTAGAGGGTGGTTTGGGTAGGGATAATTTATCACAGGGTGGTTGTTTTGGGACCAGCACAGTACTGCAATGGTGAGGGGGGTTAGCAGTGTTTCTGAGTCACAGACAGACATCAGATTTTGGACTAGAATAGTCCAAAATCCAATATCCAGCTGGTAGATAAATCTGTAATGAAGGTCAGTGTCCATTGGGACTTCTGGTGGGAGACAGAATGACAGCTCCATGCGGAAGACCCAAAAGCAGCACCTGGAGATGAGGATGAGAATAAGGTCAGTTGTTGTCTGTACCACCTTATTCCACCCACTGTGCAAAGGGGGTGGTCTGCTAAGAAAGCAGCACAATAAAATGTTGCTGGAGTGGAGCAGAAAAGGAAAGGGTTGCTGGAAAGGAACTTAGGCAAAAAAGGATGAGAAGGCTGTGGCTCGGTAGGATTAGCTGTCTGAGTTTGATCCCTTCTGAATTGGTGGAGGAACTCTAGCACAGAAGTTTTGTTTTATTTATTTATTTAGTTATTTATTTAAAGTTTGGTAGCCGGGAGAGGCACACTGAGCCAAGGCTCGTTTCCAGGTGTGACCTGGGGGGAAGGGGAAATGGAGACAAAAGTTACAAAGCTACAACAATGTCAGGCAGGTTACAATGTTGCCTGGGTAGGAGCAGAGTACAAGTCAATGAACAAGGTTGCTACAGTATATACAGTACTAAAAAATACAGGATGGTAAGATTGGTTACAAATGACCAGTGAAACAGCAAGGTAGAAGCAAAGTACAATCAATACACAAGTACAGTGAACATGTTGCACATGCAATTCAGGTGATGAGGGTAAAAAAAACACAAAAAATAAAAATTGAAGTATATGCAGTGAGCTTGGGTGTCACTTAGTAACAGCAATATGTTGGGTTAGAAAGTTAACAACTTGAATAGAGAGACATTAGCCTTGTGATGCTTGATAGAGATTAGGCAGGTTGGAAGCAAGAACAGGAGTGAGGAAGAGAATGGGAGAGGGGTACGTTTAAAGAGATTTACTGATGGTAGCATATGGAGTGAGGTTGGAAGGGAGTTCCACGTGTGAGGGAAGTGGAAGGAGAAAGCAGCCTTTACAGAGTTTGAGTGTAGAAGGGAAGGGCGAAAGTATGAGGGTCTCATGTGTGGAGATGTTAGGAAGTGAAGGAGGATGGGGAAAGGAGGGAGGTGAGTTAGGGAGTGAGTGAGCCAAACCAATATTTGGCTGAGATATTGGAGGTGTGGGATTTGCGGTGGGTAGATAGCGAGGGGGGTGATAGAGAGGTGTAGAGAGTGCAGTGGTGAGTCCTGAGGGGGGTGTTTAAGGTGAAATGACAAAAGGCATTGAAAAGAGAGTCCAGCCTGGAGAGGGTGGAGGTGGAGGTGGATCCGTATACAATGGCAGCGTAATCGAAGAGTGGTAGGATTGTTTTAGTGAGGAGTATACAGCGGATGGAGAAGGAAAGTGCATCCTTATTTCTGGAGAGAGCACCAAACTTAGGGCACAGCTTAGAATAAATGTAGTTGACATGGGTTGTAATGTCAAGGCAGCTGTCTAGCCAGACGCCTAGGTACTTGTAGGCAGGGACTGTATCCAATGTGGTGCTGTCGAGGGTAGAGAAAGAGGGAGGTATGGAGAGTTTGGAAAGTTTTGAGGGGTGCTGAAAGTCACAGATACTGTTTTTTGGTATTTACTTTTAGTTGGTTAGCTTCCAACCATTCCAGGATGTGAGTGAAATCATTTTGCAGCTGTGTGGTGACCATGGGGGCAAAGGGGCCAGAAGCGTAGAGAATGATGTTGTCTGCATAAAGGTGTATTTGGGAGAAAAAGCATACAAGGGGGAGATCATTTAGAAAGCTGGAAAAGAGGGTGTGACCTAAAATAGATCCTTGGGGAGCACCTGCTAGAATTGGGAGGTGGGGAATGACATCTCCAGCCTGGACACATTGGGAGCGACCAGAGAGGTAGGATCTGAATCATTCAACTGGGGGGGGGGGGGCAGCATGTTCTAAGTTTAGTGAGGAGGAGAGGACAGGAAACGGAATCAAAGGCTTTGGCTAGGTCTATGAATATGGCCGAGGTAAGGTGGCCTTTGTCCATGCCTTTAAGAATGGCATCTGTGAGGTGGAGAAGGGAGGAGACAGAGGAATGATTTTTACAAAAGCCAGACTGGTAGGGAGACAGGAAATTTGAGGGGTTGAGTAAGTCGGTGAGTCTGGTTAGGACTAGGGACCCCTGGAGTTCAGCTAGTATAGGGAGGAGGGAGATGGGGAAGGTAGTTTCCTGGCAAGGAGGGATCACCACCTTTGTGAAGGGGATCACTTTTGCAGATTTGCAGGCCTGGGGTATGGTGCTATGGGAGAAAGAGGGGTTTAGCAAGTGGGACAGGGGATGGGCAATGGCTGGGGCTGAGATCCGAAATAGCAGTGGGTCAAGTCCATCAGGGCTGGATTTGTGAGGATTTAGTGATTGAAGGGCACGAAGCACCTCATGGACTGTAGTTTGGGAGAGATGAAATATATTTGTGGGTGGTGGACTGTGCAAAGATGTTGGGGGTTTACAGGTGTGGAGGGTAGAGCACAGGTTGTGAAAAATGTGTTTAGAGTGGATGCAACGGTGAGGGGATCCGAGAATAGTTTGTTGTCAATCAAGAGGGAGGGGAGGGGGAGGAAAAATTTGATGGGGTTTAAAAAGGGAAGAGAGTGTTTGCCAGAATTGAGGAGGACAATTAAGGTTTTCCTGTAGAGTGCTCTTGAAGTAGTGAGCTTTAGCTGTTCTAATTGCTTTGGTACTTGAATTTCTCAAAATGAGGTAGATAGAGAGGTCATTGAGGGAGAGAGTTGCTTTGTAGTGTGCCCAAGTGTGGTCACGAGGGTTGCAGAGCTTGATGATGTCAGAAGATATCCAAGCATGGTGGAAATGTCTCATTCTGTGGCAATGTAAGGGGTCGTGAATGTTCCACACTTTATTTAATATATGGCAAAAGAGGGAGAGTGCAGTGCTGACATCAGTGAAGGAGTAAAAGAGGAACCAATTGGAGGAGACAAGATCATGCAGGAGATTGGAGATGTTAAGGGAGCGTAGGGAATGACTCCAGCGTTAGGTAGGGGAGGAGCAAGGTAGCTGTAATTTGCATACGCAGTAAGTCATAAGATGGTTGCTGAATATGTCAGGAAGTGTACCAGCAGACGAGATCCGATAGGGGTGTGAGGCCAGAATCCAATCCAGGAGGGTGTGGTTGTGGGAATGAGGGTTGTGTCTGTTGGGTTCATTTATGAGCTGGTGGAGGTTTAACGACTCAATTCATTGTGTAGAGAAAGAACAGGAGACTGCCGTTCTGTAGTAAGGACATAGCTAGAGACAGGTTCTGTATTAAGAATGGAGCTGGAGCACAGGTTCTGAATTACATATGTAGCTGGAGTGTCATCTTTGGAGTAAGGACATAGCTGGAGTGTGGATTCTGTAGTAAGGACATAGCTGGAGCAGCTTTAGGATTGGTTAGACTGAGCATGGTTAAAGGGCAGCATTAGTTTTTTTTGCCTGGAACCCTGACCCCCACCACAGGAGCTCAGCCCCCCATGCTTGTCCCACCAGGCTTACCCCATCCTGGGCTGGGCCACGGCGGGCACCCCTCCCAGTGGATGAGAAGGGCAAGCCCTGGCTTACTCCACAGGATGGGACCACGGGACCGCTATCCCCCCCCTGGCAGGAGTGAAAGGGCAGTGGGCATGGCAGCAGAGCAGGGCATCATGTCAGGGGGACCAGCTAAGTGATGCCTTCCTCCCTGGGAGAGGGGATGTGCAATGACGTCCATGGGATGAACCCAACATTAGTCCCATCTCCCTCTGATGCAGGCACCGGTCGCAGTTCTGTATTGCGCCAGACACTCAACCCTCCCTCCCCCTAGAGAAGGAGAGCCGTCTCTTGGACACTGAGTCCTTCTCAGGGTTTCTCTATGCTTTGGTGGTTAACATGAATAAGAATGAGCAAGGGAGATGTGACTTGAGGAGTAAGGAAAGAGGGCGAGTGCTTTGCTGGAAGGAAGTATAGGAGTAGTAGTAGTAGCAGTAGCAGTAGGTTTTCTTTATGTAGGCACCCTTCCCCAGAGGCCCAGTGAGCCTTATAAAACAATACAAAAATACTAAAAGCAATGTAACTTTAAATAGAACAGTACATAACTCATACATAAGAATTAAAAAATTCTTAACTCGTATAACTCAGAAAGGATAATGAACTGGAGATGACTGAATCCTCAAAGGCTTAATGAAACAAAAAAATGTTCAGACTCCTCTGAAAAGCCTCCACCATGGAGGCATCTCTATGGGCCATCAGGAGAGAATTCCATAAAACCAGAAAAGCAACCTTGAAAGCCCAGCCACCTGAGGTTTTTAGTCTGGCCCTCAGTACCACTAAGAGGCCTGTTTCTGCCGGTATTTTCATATGTGTGTATGTTAAGTGGAGCGAGGAGAGTACGAGGGCACATAAGGATGCAGGAGATATAACAGATAAATAGAACCATACGCCTTAATTTATTTATTTATTCATTTTATTTAAAAGTTTCACCAGGAAGGCATGCTGAGCAGGATTGCTCATTTCCAGATGCATCCTGAGGGAAGGAGAAGAGGGATAAATTGCTGGCATTTCACATAGCAAGAACTTGCAGTATCTACAATAAGCAAACTGCCTCAGGTGTGGAATTTCACATAGATAGCAAGTAACTTACAGAATTTACAATAAGCAAACTGTCTCAATATGGGACAGCAACATAATGGTGATATCCATTGGATACAAGTAACATATTGAGGGTAGGCAGTCAAATCACAATTAGCAACACTAACAGTGGGATACAGCATTTCTGGTTGTATTGGAGAACAAAAATGTAGAAAAATAAGGGTTGGTGGTTCAGGAAGAAGTAGAGGCTTGGTAGGTTCAGGAAGAAGTAGAGAATAGAATAGAGCTGGTAGGCCAGAAGGACATACAGAAATTAGGGGCAGGTGCAGACTGAGAAGGTGTGGTCTTTAAGTAGGGAGGAAAATGAGGAGAGGAAGGGTGTGTTTCAGATAGAGAGGGGGAGGGCATTCCACAGTTTAGGGCAGTGATATGAGAAGGCCGATTGACTGGTTGAGGTGGACCTATGGAGGAAAACCAGGAATCTGTGACTTGTTATGCGGAGAGAATAGGAGGGAAGGGAGGGGGTAGCGAGTGCAGAGGTAAGGTAGGAGGGTAGGGACCCGAACCAGCATTTGGCCACAAAGTTAGCAGTGTGGATGAGACATCTGGATTCGATGGAGGGAAGCGAGAGGGCTTTATAAAGATCACAGTAATAGGCCAGAGGGGGGCAGAATAGAGGAAAATGACAGAATGGGCGAAAGAGGGCATCCAGTCTAGCAAGGGTGGATGTGGGAGCAGCATTATAGACTATGTCAGCACAGTCAAAAGTGGGGAGGATCATTTTCTGCACAACTGTGTTGCAGGCTGGTAGTGGAATGCAATCACGGTTTCTGTATAAAGCACAGAGTTTGGGGTGCAGTTTTTTAGATTGTATTCACGTGTACAGAAAAGTCCAGGTGCTGGTCTAGCCAGACCCCAAGGTACCTAAAGGAAGTGACACTCTCTAAAGTTGTACCATCCATTGTGTGAAAAATAGTGTGTGTGTGTGTGTGTGTGGGGGGATTCTAGAGAGTCTCTGCCTAGTGCCGAAAGTCATTGAGACAACCTTTTTGGCATTTAGGAACAGCTGGTTTGATCGGAACCAATGTTGAACCTTGTAGAAATCCTGTTATAATCTAGCTGCGACTTCCAACTGGGAAACACCAGAGGTGAAAAGGATGATGTCGTCTGCATACATGTGTATATGGGTTGAAGAGCAGGTAGGTCATTTAAGAAGATAGAAAATAAGATTGGGTCAAGAACTGAGCCCTGTGGGACTCCAGTATTGATGGGGAAAGGGGAGGCGAGGAAGGTGACAATTTTGACTGATTGCAACCTAGGAGCGGAACAGGCAGTGGCTGAAGTGGATAGACCCAAGTATTTTAGTTTGTGGAGGAGAAGGGAGTGTGATACTTTATCGATGGCCTTAGCCAGGTCAACAAATATCATGGACATGATCTGCCCCAATCCTTTCTGGTGAGTATGGAATCAGTAAGCCAAAGGAGAGAGGTGGTGGTAGAGTGGGACTTATGAAAGCTGGACTGGAAAGAGGTGATGAAGGAAGAGGAGTCAAGATAGGGGATGAGTTGGGAAAGAGCGATATGCTCTTGTAGTTTGGCTAGGATTGGGATTAGGGAGATTGGACTGTAGTTACCCGGTTGGTGGGTTCTCCACCTTTTGGGAGTGGGATGACTACCATGTAGGGCCTTGTAAGTTAGTAGATCAAGTTTAAAGGAGATGCATCACATTACCCATAGCCAATGTAATTCATGCAGTGCTGGGGAGGCATGACTCAACTTAGAAAGTCTGGTCAGCACCCTAGCACTGAATTCTGCACCCACCAATTGCAAGTGCCACAGCGTACCTTCACTGATCCTGAGATATCAAGCATTGCAGAAATTATAGTTACAGCAGTATAGCCTAGAGGTTAGAGGAACGAGGTGTGAATGAGCTTGGTACATCCAGCAGACCAGACCTGAGTTTGATTACCAAAACCTCCACTTTCATACTGAGTGACTCTGAACAAGTCACTTAACAACCCAGTGCTCCCAGGTTGCCCCTGAAAACAGGCACTTGTACCTAGTGGGCCTTACCCGGTTACTTAAGACTAAAAAAACAAACAAAAAAAACTGGGACATCATAAATGCACGTATCAGTGTTGCTAGGTCTCGGGGGGAGTGCGCGGGGATAAGGGATATAATTTGACTGATGTTCTGCAGATGGGAAAAGCCAATCTGGATGACTGCTGACACCTGAACCTCAAATGTCAGCCCTTCATCCAGGACAACCCCTAGATTTCTTACCTTAGTGGTAGCCCTAAGCCTAGACTTGACCAAGTGGAAGCCCAGTCTCAGATCTGGCAGCCATCACTCTATCCCACGTCCCAGTTTGATCACCAATATCTTGGTCTTGTTGAGGCCGAGTCTCAACCAGCTCAGTGACATCCAGTCCTGGATCTTGGCCAAACACTGATTAAACATGTAGCTGAAACTGACAGCTAAATGAGGAAAGGGGCATGTAAATGAACAACATGATTGCACTGAGAAGACAGAGAGTGTGAGAGAGTGTGCCAGCCAGAAGTGCAGCAGCAGGGTGAGTGGAACAATGTGTCACACCATAGCAGCAACCAAAAATGTACCCCAAAGAGATGGAGATCCCCGGCAGATAAGGACTTGAACTGCTGAGTTCAGCTGTAGGACTAGATTGTGAGCAGTATTGAAAGTGAAGGGGGAGGACAGGAGGTCACTCAATTTAGGAGAGAATGCCAAGCAGAGGAAGCTGTTCACCCAAGCAGTTGTAGTTAAGTGAGGAGAGAGAGTGGGTGCAGCCGTGCAGCGGTGGAGCCGATTTAAGTAACATAATAGAAAGCAAAGGAATGGGAGCAGAAACCAAAAGACAAGGATTTGAGGAGCAGATAAGGGGAATCACAAACAAGGCAGATAGTAAAGAAATACACAGGAGCACAGCCAGCCAGTGGAAGAAAGGGGAGAAAAAGACAAATAGAAGGAGGGCAATGTAGCAACAATAAAAGTAGATAATAAAGGGGAGAGGCATAGAAACATTAAAAATGATGGCAGAAGAAGACCAGTGGTCCATCCAATCGTCCTGTAACACCCTATCATATCCCAAGACCATTTGTCTATATGGGCTTTTAGTCCACACTATCCACTCCCATGCTCCCCATTTTACTGCTACTGCCCTGAGTAACTGCACAGCCCTTCATTCTGTCCCAGCCATGCTTGAAGCCATTAATGGTTTTGTGGCCCACCACATCAATTGACAGATTGTTCCACGGCTCAACCACCCTCTCTGTACATTTAAAACATTCTCACGTCACTCCTGAACCTCTCCACACCAGTTTCCACTTATATCCCTGTGTTCTTGGTTCATTATTCTTGCTGAATAATTCCTCGCAATACATTTTGTTCATTCCTTTCAGAAAATGTAAGGTCTCTATCATATCTTCATCTCCCATCTGGCCTCCATTGAGCATATGTTCACTGTCTTACACCGATCTTCGTAAGATCTGCCCTGTTGACCCTGAATCATTTTGGTAACCCTACACTGCACTATTTCCAGCCTTTCCATATCTTTCCTTGGATTAAAAGTCCAGGACAGGGCACAGTAAGTGCAGCCTCACCAGTGACCTACAGAGAGGTACTAATACCTCTTTTCTTCTGCTGTCAGTACCCCTCCTGATGCACCCCAGCATCTTGTTTGCCACACTGCAGGCCTTGTTACATTGACTAGACTGTTTAAGGAAGTCACTTCTTTATTTAAAATTTGTTAATGGGGTAAAAACCCAAATGCATATATATCCATTTTGAAGGATGACCTGGGATCATTCGCATATTTACATATAATGATCACATTCAAATTAACATATCACAAATGTTACATAAACTATACCAAAATGTATAAAACCTAATTCTTAGTCAAAACAAGTACAAAACAGACTTACTCAAACAATATGTTTGTAATACAGACCTAAAAATATCTGACTGTTGGCTTTGCAAAGTTGGAGGTAGGGAATTCCCTCATTTTATTGATCTGAAGAGGTATGATTTTTGACCAGGTGATGTTTTAAAGAAGATTGGTTTACATTGCCTCCCAAGGGTAGATCTAGTTACGCATGCACTGGAATTACCATTTACAACATCTGTAAAGAAAATAATGAGGAGTTCATTAATGACCTTGTGAAACTAAGTAATGTAAAATAAATATATTTGTATTAAAAAGAAAACCAATTCAAAGTACTGTACAGTCAAGGCCAGCGATGTGTTGTTTTGTGCCACAAACTGCCGCAGGGCTGATCGGCAGAACAGGTCAGAGGCAACACGGCAAGCAATTAAAAGATCAAAAAGACAGCAATGGTCCTCTTGTTTTTGTTTAATTGCACAATGCCACACAGTGCCATGATCTGCCGCAAGAGTCACACAGTGGTAAAACAACATGCAGCTGGCCTTGACTGAATAAAGTGCAATGGCGAGTTGCTTTAGAACCAGACAGAGCAAATCAACAAATTGAGTTACACATCATTTTTACTCTTGCAATCAAAGTGCTGTAGCTGTTATATAAGCCAGAATACTGTAGTCTAACAAAGAAAGTAGTAGTACTGACTGGGCTAAAAGTTTCCTCGAATTTGCAGGCAAACAGTTTTTTAATGAGTATAGTTGCAAATGTCTGTAGCTGCTATATAAACTAGAAGACTGTAGTCTAACAAAGAAAGTAGTAGTGTTTGGGCTAAAAGTTTCTTTGAATTTTCAGACAAACAATATTTTAATCAATATAGTTACCCAGGTCTCATATGTGTAGTTTTAATCAATCCATTTATGTGATTCTTACATGAATAATATACAATTGATTGTACAGTATATCTGAAATATTTGAAATATTCTGCAGTTTCTATCTCTGCTCCCTTACTGTCTAAAATAGGAGAGTAGGTACCTGAGATAACAATTTCTGTCTTGATCCAAATTTCATATACTTTGTTTTTGTCACACTCATTACCAGGTAATTATCCCGAAGTCAATCTTGAACCAGATTAAAATCGAGTTGCAATATAGAGTTTACATCATTTAACGAATAATTGTTTCTATATAGGACTGTATCATCCATGTAACAGACTATGGACACATTTGGCAAAAACAAATGGGCTGTAGCTCATTTAAGAAACAGGGAGCCCTGTGGGACACCAATATCTATCTTAACTAAAGAAGAAGAAATGCCATTTAAAGTAACTTTCTGAAATCAGTTAAACCAGCCAACTGAAGATAAGGAGAGTCCAATGTACTGGAGCTTTAAGAGCAGGCAACCATGGTGCATCAAGTTAAAGGCCTAAAAAAAGATCTGAGAATAGCACACTGGCCATGCCCACACTGCCCAAGGCCTTATGCAAGAAGCAAGTGAATTCCACTGCTGCAGTTAGAACACTGGTTCTAGGACCTTGGACAGTGGTGCCAATAAGAGATCAGATGGAAGTGTTTGGCCATGGTGCAATCACTTGTCTTATAAAGGGCACCACTGTTGCCTGCTTCAGAGCTGCAGTACCTAATCTGTGGTCACAGAAAAACTAAATAATCTAGCTACCTGACAGCAGCACTGCATCCCCCGTAAGAAATGCCTTATATGCTACTATAGTAAGGGACAGGATGTTGGTCTGTGTTATGTCGTAACTTAGGTTCATATTCTTTGACTCAATCTGTTGTGTGTATTTATGTTTAATAATTCAAGTTCAAGTTTATATCTTTGTTATACCATTGTACTTTAACATAATTGTCAGACCATGTTTAGTGTTGTATCTCTAAGAGGCACTGCCATGGCTGGATCATACTGTCTAGTCTCGGTGGTCATTGCATGCATTGTTTGTAAGTTAAACTTTAATAAAATATTAATTACAAAACAAGAAAAATTAAATAATACAATGAAGGGGTAAGCCATCAAGTCGAATACTAAGGGCAATAAATGAAAATCAAAATTATTGGGGCCTATTTTTGATGACTTTTGGATCTCTTTCCTCAGAAGTAGTGCCCAGCTTAACCCCTTCCATCCTGTACTCAGTCATGGGGCTCTTTTCCCCTATATGCATCATCTTGCATATTTGTGTCATTGAATTTCAATTGAAAAACCTGGGGCCACCTCTCTAGCCTTTGTAGGGCATCCTGCATCAGCTAACACAAAGCTTTGTGTCATCTGTGAAGAGACACATTTTCCCTGAATTCCTTTTCCTATATCGCTGTCGAACATACTGAAAAGGACTGGACCCAGGCCCGATCTCTGTGGCACACCACTGGTGACCTCCTTCTCCTCCTCAGATTTGTCTCTGTTTACCATAGCCCTCTGCTTTCTCATTTCCAACCAATTTTTCACACATCTAACTGTGTCCTTTGCCACACCCAGGTCCTCTAGCTTCTCCAGCAACCTTATGTGAGGCACCAAGTTGAAAGCATTGCTGACATAAAAGTAGAGTAAATCCACAGTGTGACCCTTATCCACTACCCTTGTCACCCAGTCAAAGAATACTATCAGGTTGGTCTGACAAGACCTCCCTGCCAAGAACTCTGCTGTTTACTATCCAGAAGTCTGTTTCTCTCCAGGTCCTCTAGGCCCTCTTTGACTAGTGTCTCTATCGGTTTACCAACAACCAAGTTCAGACTGACATAATTATATGTACCTGGTTGCTCTTTATCCCTTACCCTGTGTGGGGTAGAACTATGTCCGTTATCCTCTGGTCTTCTGGAACTACTGCTGCCCAAACTGAGTGAGTGTATAGCCCTAGCAAGGATTCTGCTAGTTCCAATGCAAGTTTGGCCCCTGGGCCTTATCTATTTTTAGGGCTGCTAGCCCTTTTCCGACCCTTTCACTAGCAAATACCTGTTGCCTGATCTCTGGGATCCCCCATACAACCAACTTTATGCCACTCACTGACAGAGGCCTGAAGGCATCCCTTGTGAATCCAAAACAGATGTAGTTATTAAGAATGACAGCTTTTTGATCATCCTTCTCTATTACCCTGCCTCCCTCTGTCAGCCTAATAATTCCCCCTTCAGTCTTTCTTTTTCACTAATATATCTGAACAATGGTTTTAGCCTGCCCTTGACCCCCCCCCCCCACACACACACAATATGCAGCTCTGTGTCTGCTTTTGCATCACTGACTGCTCTCTTGGCTGCCCTATTTCTCACTTGGTACTCCCCTAATTTTTCCTCCCCCTGTTTTTCCTCTTATCTAGTGAAGACCTTCTTTTTGGCCCTCACTGCCTCCCTGACTTGTTATATTAGTCTCTTGTACCTGTTTCTTCTGATTACCATTCTAATGCCTGACTTTGTCACCTTGAGAGTGGCCCCCTCGATTTCTCCCCATCTTTTCTTTCACTCTACTAATGCTTTTCACTCCAACTAAACTGTTCCAGACTAATTCCCTCATCCAGTTGAAGTCTGCCTTTCTGAAATCCTGGATGTCAGTCACTGATGAGGGCTTACTGGTCCCAAGGTCTAGCTTGAACCATAAAGTGCTGTAGTCGCTGGACCCTCATGGCTCCCCAACACTCACTCCTCCTACCAATTCTGAGTAGTGAACACCATGTCAAGAATGGAAGGCTGCCTTGTGGGTTCTTTACCGGCTGCACCAGTAGGAAGCCTAGCTATGTACAGTATCTAGAGGGCCAGACTTCTGGTTCTTCTAGCTGCTGGAATGTCCCAATCAACACCTGGCAGGTTGAAATCCCCCACTAGCACCCTTCTCCGCCTTGCCACTCACCTCTCCATTTCCACCCCTAGTTCCCTTATCAATTTCTTCCCCCTGGCTTGGTGGTCTATAGATGACCCCGTCCGTAGTCTCTTACCTGAGCTAATCCCACAGTGGTTCCATTCCCCCATTTTCTCCCTGGTGGGTCGATGCTCTGTTGCCTCAGTGCCTTCCCTGACACAGAGGGCTACTCTTCCTCCTTTATCTTTCCCTCGATCCTGCCTAAATATTTATTTTTTATTTTATTTAAACATTTGGTAACCAGAAAAGGCACACTGAGCCAAGGCTCATTTCCAGGTGTGACCCGGCAATAAGGGTAACAGGAATTATAAAACACATAATACATATAAATATATATACAGGTTACATAAAATTCAGAAGGATATATACAGATGGGTACATATAATGGCCATATGAGGCCATATGAGTTTGGCTAGAATAGGCAATACTTCTAAGAAGAAACATATTTACAATTCGATATACGTAATAGTCATGGTATGAGTAAGCAGAGATGATGACATTTATAGAGGTGCTGCAAAGCAATTATATATACAATAATGTATGGGGGTGAGTGTATAATGAGAAATTATGTGCACCCGAGGTGTGGGATGCTGGTTTGTATGAGCATCCCACACCGAGGGTGCACATAATTTCTCATTTATTCACTCACCCCCATGCATTGTTTTATGTAATTGCTGGGGAGTGTTTTCCTAGCATCACTTTGTTAAAAGTCGTAGGAGTGTGACTTGTGTGCAGCTGCTGTTTAAAAAAAATCAGTTTGCTGTTTTGAGGCCCAGGGGTTAGATGCATTATATTTATTTTTTTACTTTCACCAATACAAAAAAGGAAAAAATAAACAGCTTTCACGGTTTGCACCTGATGTGAGGGATTGGGAATAAGAGGGCCATGTCTGTGCTGCCACGATGATCATTGCTCATTTTTTGAAGATGACTGGGGAAGGCAGCTATCTTTGAAATTCACTCCTGATGGCAAATGTTAGTGCATGACTGGGAATTTGCTACAAATTGAACTGTTTAATCCATGCTGATTTTGTTGTGCTGTGCGCTGCAGTCATAGTTCATGAATCGGCAGTTCCGGGATCGTCGAGCGAGGAAAAAGAGCATAGGCATGTGCAGTATATGAGAAACTGGGCGCGTGTTCGCCATTATAACTCATGGGTTATAACAGCGAATTATAACCCGGTTCCTCAATGGGAGAAAACACTCCCCAGTTATTACAAACATATAAAATACTGGTAGAAAATATGTGGAGAAACTGAAAGGTTTACTGCTTCCAGGAGGAATATCTAGGATTCCATCATTGTTGAACCTTTTGGGGTGAGGATTGGGAGTACCCTGGGACTGTCAGGTCTCAGTCACTGTTCTCTGTGGCCCAAGTTTCTGTAATGAGTAAAACATCCATCTCTGTGTCTGCCACCATTGCCTGGAGCTCACTGATTTCATTTTCCAGGCTTCTGGCATTAAGGCAGACACTTTCAATCTTGCTCTTGATCCCCTCTTGCTTTTAATTGGTCCCCTCTCTCCTTATTTTTCCCTAGCTTCTTTAATTTCTTGTTGTTCATGTTGTTTGTATACTGTGTGAGTCCTCTGTCCTTGGTATTGTCCCCAGCCTAATTTGAACTCCAAGCTTTCTGTCCCCCCCCCGGCTGCTATGAGCCCCCAGTTCAGGATGAGCACTAGCTAGGTTCCCCACTCCCTCTCCCTTCTGAGTGGTTCCCCTAGCATCAGCCTCCCCCACAGTCAATTTAATTGTCCATCAATGTAGATATCAAACTTACTCCCCAGTGCACAGGTCCCCTCTCTTGCTAGGTGAAGGCCATCACCCTTTAAGAGCTTCCTGGCCAAAAGCCCCCAGTCCTCCACAAAGCAGTACCTCTCCTCTTGACACCATCCTTTCAACCACCCATTAAACTCCTTGATCTTCCCTTCCTCATTCTGTCATTCCCATTCCCCCAACCCACAAAGGGAGGGCCTTGGAAAAGGCCAGGGAAGCCAAATGGGACTTTCATTTATCCTCCAGCCTTCGAACAGTATGTTCCATGGTACTAGCACCCCCAGCTGCTCCTCCACCTTCTCCACCATCCTCCCTATCCTATCTATATCCCAGATGGCTGTTGCACCAGGAAAGCACCTGACTATCCCCTCCCCCCACCTTCTCAACCACCCCAATCATCAAGTTCCCAATGACTAAGACACTTCTGCTGACTTTCTCCCTCCCCGGAGCAAGCAAGTCATCCTACCTCTCCTCCTCGACTGACTCAGAGTCACCTCAGACAGAGTCAGGTACCATTGCCTCCTGCAGGGATGAAGAGTGATTTGCTGTCATGGTGACATGGGTTTGGTTGACTCCCTTGTGGCTGTTCCACCTCCGTTCCCCTTCCCCTTTATCCTCTCCTCCCCTTCCCCCTCCCCTTCCCCACCACTCTTCCGCCCCCTGGTCCAATGGGCCTCCAGGGGAATGGGGGTGTGGGGTGTGGGCACCAGGTGAGCTAGTGCCACAGCTGAGATATACTGCACTGCCTCTTACTGCTACCAGTTGAGCATGACAGAAGCGCACACTAGAAATAACCCAGAAGTTACAGAGACAGACAGCAAACATGCAGACAAACCACACATGAAGCAAACTAAGGTAGGGGAGTCTGAACTTGCCTGCTTTTTATAGTGCTGGGGGTGGAGTTAGCCAGCTATCCCACTGAACTGCAGGCAAGCCTTTTCATAAAGTGTGTCCAGCCTGATTAGGGAAGACTTTGGCACTTCTCTGCAGACAGTGTCCCCAAATCTAAAACAGGGCAGATAGTTTCATGAACTGCTCACTTTTGGTTCGTGGTCCTCATACCCTTAGAATGCATGTGAGGCCACTTTTACAGCCATAACAGTAGTCTCACACCTCAGATCCTATCTACAGTATATAATAGACTCACAACAACATAGGCAGCACAGCTGCTGTGACCAGCACTTCACTGAACAAAAGGAAAGGGTTTGTATGCATGTATCCCTGAGGCATACACCAAGTCCATGTGCTGAGGGTGAATCAAATGTTATTGATAAAGCCATGCACAGGCTGAATGAATTCACACAAATCCATACAGAAGCAGTGAATAAAGTTATAGGCAGCACTTTCGGATTATATCCTCAGATATGCCGGATGTTAATTTAGCAAAGCAGCAAATGTCCAGGTCCAAAGTTTGCAAAGGTGTAAAAGAGAAAAGTAGTACCAGCAAAACTAACGAAAGCATCAAACAAAGTAACACCACATTTAAAGTGTTTAAAAAGTACTCAGTTAAAGTGCTATGTGCTGTCCTGAACAAACCGACTGGCTCACTACACTTGATGGGCATCTGACTGTCTTCCATAGAGCATCTGTCATTAAATCCCAAGATTCTAAAACTACCTTGTGTCTAATATTATATACAAACATACGAACATAAGAATGTGCCAGCAGAAACAGACCTCCTGGTCTATCAACGTCTGCTCGATTGTGCAGACATTGACCAATATAAACAATAGAGACCAATATAAACAATATAAAATATCCCTATGTTTTATCTTGTGTACATGTTACAGATTTGTACATTCTGTTTTGTATTTTGGTTTTTATTATCTCTGTGAAGCATTCTGAGATTCAGTTTGTATGAATGACACTATGCAAAGGTAATTTGTATGGTACTGTTATGTGCTATATGTGCTGCTGCTGCCCTCTCCGGTACTTAGTTTTATAAAACCATATGCAAAGCAAAGCAGTCATTTAAACCTGGAGCTGTGTAAATCTCCTCCACTAATGGAAAATATCCAGAATAACACTGGGCCCTTTAATACTGGGGCACTAATAAGTTAACCCAAAGCTGGATTTACATAAAATATACAACAAAATGAAGGAGTAGGGGTTTTATTTCTAAATCAATGTAGCAGAACTAGGCTGTGTGTGTTCATCCAGAACATATTACTCCACTGGGAGTAACCAAGGGTCTAACAGTGGGGGAAGGGTTTCCTCTTTTCTCTGCTGATTCATTTTGGTTCTGGAGACAATTGCAGAAGGGCACAGATGGAGGTTAAAGTTACTCAGATGAGGCATGGTGCCCACCAAATACTGTATTTTGGGTCCAGACCAAATTGTCCGGATTGGATAATGAGGGATTTGAGTCTTCATCCTGTAAAAATGTCCAAATTTCCCCAGACCAATCAGTTAATCTATACTTAACTCTGGCATATCCTACCTTTGTGAGCCTGAAAGACTGACCTGGTAGCCCTGAGTTCAGCCCCTGCTACAACATTTCCCTGACTTGGTCCGGCACTCAGTAAGCTTAGGGGTAACTACCGGGACCAGCAGGTAGAAGGTGACATCAGGATGCTGGGCCGTTGGCACTTCAAAAGCCAAGCTGAACAACCAAGAGCTGTCTATGGTCAGCTGCTCCCTATTGCCATCACAGGAGCTTACGTTTTGACTGCCACCTTGGCTTTGTGATCCTACAAGACTGACCCGGTAGCTGTGAGCTGACCCAGTCGTTGTTGTAACATTTCCATGACTAGGACTGGTGCTTGTTAAGCTTGGGGGGAGCTTCTGGGACCAGCAAGTAGAAGGTGACATCAGGGGCAGGGCAGCCAGACTTCAAAAGCTGGGCAGCACTAGCAGCTCAATGTGGAGTGGCTTGATGTATGAGTGGCTTATGCTGGAGTGGCATGAGTCAACCAGTGGAGACTGCCTAGAATTCTAAACTTTTTTTTTTTTTTTTGCTTTTGGAGTGACCGGAGCATTGTCAGTTAAGAACTTCTGCAACTATACAGGCTCACATGAGTTGTTTTGGGGGAATAAATGTACTGATAGTTCTTATTACTTCTCGTCTTAAAGTTAGAATTGAACATTTGGTGTTCAGTTGTTTCTTCACCTATAAAATAGGGAGAAATATTTCTGTATACTTGTTAACAAGGTAATTGAAGAAGTTGCAGTTTATTTGTGTTATGAATTGGGCCTATGGTTGTACCAGTTCCCTTGCTGAGTTTAGTAAGTGTATAGAACTGACTGTTCAATTAAAAATGTCTATTCTGTTTTTATTTGGATGGGATTGCTAGAATCCTCAGGCAAACAATGCAATTTTGAGTGCAGCAATCAACATAGATTCCTGAGGAGTGGGATAAATGGTAGGGGGACCCTGGCCCTGGGAAGCTTAAAACTCGAAACATGGAGTGAGTATACTTCACCCAGTTTATTGAAGGCCAGCGTATAGATGAATTTTACTAAAATGGCATCTCACATAATTTTCTCTATAGTTAAACAGGGGTACAACAAAACATTATTCGGTATTACTCGGTTACGAAGGTGGAAGTAGGCTTCTAGCCCATCGGGACCACCGTCACCACACTGGGTGGAGGATATTGGCCTTCCCTTTGAAGTAGGTAATCATCCAGTGCTTTTTTAAAATTGTACTTTATTGCTTGCTTCTGCTATGTGGTTAGGGAGCACATTTCACATTTCAGAGACCCTAATTGTAAAAACGTGTCTACGTTTGTTTGTTGTGGATTTTGGAATGAGAATCTGTTTCTTGTTGGATCTCAAGTTTGCTGTTTTGTTAACTTGAACAGTTTTACATCCCTTCATAAGATCCTGATCATTAAAGATGCTGTACAGCAAAAGCAGATTCCCTCTATCTCTCCTAAATTGGAGATCATAGAGCCCAAGGCCTTTACCCTGTCTGGGTAGGGCAAGTTAGTGAATCTAGGGATAAGCTTAGTGGTTCTACGCTGTAAGCTTTCAATCATTTTTTTTGTCTTTTATAAGGTAGGGGGCCCAGAATGACACAGCATAGTCCACATGAGGTCTAATGAATGCTTTATAAAGTGGCATAATGCAGGCTTCATTCCTGCACAAGAAAGTTCTTTTAATAGCATTAATGATTTAGTTTCCAGTAAGTGCAACACTCCTGCATTGGTCACCTGGCATTAACTGGTTGTTTATTATGACCCTTAAGTCTTTTTCAGTAATTACTGAGTTAATTTTACTTCCGCTTAAAAAATACATGGTGTTTGGATTTTTTGCCCCTATGTGAATGATTGAACATTTATCTGTACTAAATTCCATTTTATTTGAATAAGCCCATTTTTCAATTGTTTGCAAATCTGATTTAAATTGGGATATTTTATTTTCTGTATCAACCTCTGATGACATTTTTGTGGCATCCACAAATTTGTTAATTGAGATATTTACCCCATGTGTAAATCACCAATAAAAATGCCAAACAGAGCAGGGCCCAACACCAATCCCTGCAGTACCCCACTAGTGACAGCCACTGGCGAAGAGACAGCATCCCTAACTTTAACACATTGTGTTCTTTTTGTTAACCAATTTGTCACCCATTGCATGGTGAAGCCATTAAACCCTAACCTGATAATTTTCTGAATTAATAGATATTGGGAAACTAAATTCTATTTATTTATTTATTTATGTATGTATGTCTTTGCTAACCGGGTAAGTGTACTGATCCAATGGACCGTTTTCAGACACGACTCGGGCCACAAGGTGGCACCAACGTAGTTCAACAGCCATAAATTTATATAAACAGTAGTAGCTATTACACAGTGATGAACAATAGACAAAGGTCAAAACATGAGTCAAACATGTCTGTACAAAACCTCAACATGAGGTCAATAGGGGTATGATGTAAATTTAGCTGTAGCAGCGGAAACAACTCAGATTACAGAGGATAAATGGTACAAAAATAACAAGCAGCAACTTTTATAATTAAAAGCAAAACATCCGTTTCTCCTGAACTGGCTGACAGACTAACAGACAGACTTGATAAGAAGACCTTGTAGGTCAAGGAGAAAGGAAACCAAAGACAGCTAGGAGGTCAAGATGGGATAGGAATTACCTTGCGCGATAGCTAGATGAGCTTCAGGGGACAGAAACTGCTTAATATGGTAAGCAGCACCTAGTTTTTGGTGTATTTTCTGTACAGTGGTGTTTATGTGGTTAGAGAAGGTTAGTGAGGGGTTAAGGGTAACACTTAGGTACTTGAAAGAGGGGACAATTTTGAGGGGGGCCCGCTGAGGTATATACCAGGAGGGAGGAAGTGGTTTTGTGACCTTGGCAAGGAAAGGTTTTGAGCTGAAGAGCATAGCCTTTGTTTTTTTTTCATTGACTAGGAGCCTACTGGAGAGGAACCAATGATGTGCAGAGGCATAGTTACGTGAGAGAGCGGATGAGATGGAATCAAGTGACTTGTTGCTGGGATAGAAAGTCATCTTCGTAAAGAAGGATGTGGCAGTTTAGGCTGTCAGCAGGGAGAGCATTGATGAACATGGAAAAAAGTAGTGGGCCAAGTATAGAACCCTGGGGGACTCCCATAAATCAAAGGCTTTCTTAAAGTCTAGATAAATTATATCAGTAGGAATGCCATTGTCCGTACTACTACTGATATTTTCGTAGAACTGGAGCAAGTTTGCTGTACAAGATCTTCCAGTATGGAACCCATGTTGATTTTTGTCTGATATTCCCAATGTCTGTATCTCAGCTTCAATTCTAATTTTGATTGATTTTTCCAATAGTTTGCATATAGTGGACATTAGACTAATGGGTCGGTAGTTGAATGTATTTGATCTATTTCCTTTCTTATGAATGAGCACCACTAAAGTCTCATAAATACTTTAGTGAAAATCGTATTATAAGTAGTTAGGAAGGATTATGATCACTGTAAATGTTCAAAACTATTTGGAACTGTTTTTGGGTTCTATCTGCTTGTCTGCATTGACATGCACCCAGACCCAGGTCCTGAAATGTCACAAAATCACAGATCCACAGCTGAATTACTTAGGAGAGGAGGCTTAGCATAGTACAATTACATGCAAGGAGTATTCTAAATAGAAATATACAAGCGCATTTTGTCAGCAGAAAAAGACCATTGGGCTATCCAGTCCCCCCTCCTTTCCTTGCCTATTCTATCACCACTGACCCTAGTTGGTCATAGGTGTCACTCACTCCCCAGTTCCTCTACCTAATATGCTCCTATGCCTGTCCCATGCATGCTTGAAGCTCCCCACAGTCTTTGCCCCCACTAAGTCCTCTGGCAGGCTGTTCCAGTCATCCGCCACCCTTTCCGTTGAGAAGCATTTCCACACATCTCTCCTTAACTTCCCCCTCTTCCTTGCATGTCCCCTTATTTTAATGCCTTCCTTCCTCTGAAATAGAGCCTCCACTTGCACCTTGTTCACTCCAGTGAGGTACTTCTAGGTTTTAATCATCTCTCCTCTTGCTCTCCTCTCTTCCAGGGAATACATGTTGAGTTCCTGCAGCCTTTCCTTGTATAGCTTCTCATGCAATCCCCTCACCATTTTGGTTGCCCTCCTCTGTACTGCCTCCACCCTTTCAATATCCTTTTGGAGGTGTGGCCCCCACAACTGGACACAGTACTCCAGGTGGAGCCTCACCAGTGAGCAATACAATGGCAGCATCACCTCCATCATCCTCCTAGAAATCCCTCTCCCAATGCACCCAACATCCTGCTAGCATTTCCCCACTGCTTTGTCACACTGCCCAGCTACCTTGGGTAGGTTTACTTTCTTGCTTGGTGACTGCAAGCTCCACTCCCCCTATCTTATACACAGTCCCTGGGTTCTGCAGCCCTAAGTGCATAACCTTGCACTTTTTGGCATTGAAATCCAGCTGCCACCCCCTAGACCATTCTGCTAGCTTCATCAGATCCCTTTGCATTCTCTCCACCCCTTTCTGACAGTCAGCCCTGTTGTAGATTTTTGTATCATCCACAAAGAGACACACCTTACCCTCAAGCTCCTCTGCAATGTCACTTATGAAGATATTGAAGGGGACCAGTCCTAGCATTGAATCCTGTGACACCCCACTAGTCACTCTCCTATCACCTGAGTGACTACTGTTTACCATTACCCTTTGCCTCCTGTCCCTTAACCAGTTTGATACCCAGCTTGTAACTTTCTACCCCCATCCCCAGGCTGCTTAGTTTCTTAACTAGCCTCCTGTGTGGCACAGTGTTGAAAGCCTTACTGAAGTCCAGATAGGCCAGGTCCACTGTTCTCCCTTGATCCACCTTCCTGGTAACCCAGGCAAAGAAACCTGAGATTAGTTTAACATGACCTCCCACCTCACCCACGTGAAACCATGCTGCCAGTGGTTTTGCAGCCCTTTTGCCTCCAGGTGCTTCATAAGCCTCTCCTTCAGTAGTGTCTCCATTAACTTCTCCACCACTGATGTGAGACTGACTGGCCTGTGGTTGCGAGCATCCTCCTTACTGCCGCTTTTGTGCAGAGGGACCACATTGGCCCTGCTCCAGTCCTCTGGAACTTCCCCCATCTCCACTGAGGTTCTAAAAAAATGCTGCTAGAGGGGCAGCTAGCACCTTGCTCAGTTCCTTTAGGACCCTTGGATGGAGCCCATCCAATCCCATTGCCTTATTCTCCTTTATGACTGCCAAACCCTTCTGGACCCTCTCTACTGAAAATGGACTTCATTAAACCAGGACTATAGAATTTACACTAGTATACTAGCACATCGCCTAGATGATATCTTACCTCAACTTATCCATCCAGACCAATCTGGCTTTGTAAAAAACAGGCAAACAACAGACAATATTAAACGGACATTATACCTCATTAACAGTGCTCACCTTCATAAATCCCCACTGATGATGTTCAGTCTAGATGCCCAAAAGGCATTTGACAGGGTCCCATGGCTATTCTTACAGGCTGCACTCAAGAAATTTGGTTTCCCTCAGTCCTTTACAGATAACATCTCAGGCCTCTACACACAGCCAGAGGCCACGGTCAAGGTAAATGGCTCACATTCATCTCAGTTCCCCTTATCTAGTGGAACTTGGCAAAGTTGCCCCCTTTCTCCCTATCTTTTTGCTCTATATGTTGAACCAATAGCACAGTACCTACGGCAGTCTGCACAGATAGAAGCGTATTCTGAAATGGTCACCCCCATAAGGTAGCATACTATGCAGATGACCTTCTGCTTTATATCACCAATCTGGAAACATCTTTAACAACTCTAGAGGAACACCTACATAACATAGCATGGATAACAGGGTATAAAATAAATCAAAGCAAGACAGAGGTTTTATTAATCCAGAGTTCCCCATCCTCCACCCTACAAAACCAATACCCATTTCAATGGAAGTGCACTCAAATTAGATACTTGGGGGTGATGGTCACCTCACACCCAACAAACACCTACACCAACAATTATGACCTCCTTTTCAAAAATGTACAGGAGGATCTTCACTGCTGGACCCACCTGCCAATTTCCTTATTAAGCAGAATACAATCGATTCAAATGAACATTATCCTCAGAATTTTATAACTAATGCAAAATATCCCTTGCTTGATTACTCAGAAAGAGATTAATATATGGAACAGAGCAATCTCATTATATTTATGGAAGGGATATAAACCTGGGGTGGCTGTGTGGAAGCTACGGCTCCCCAAAGAGTGGCGTTGCTCCACCTAACCTCTATTTGTACTCCTTGGCAGCACTTCTTACACACGTCTTCCTGGTTTGCCTCTTCAGAGGGAGCTCCGGATTGAACGGACACTTTCACCATTTCCTTTGGATAGCACCACAATCTTTCAGCCCAATAACATAACACTGACTCCAGAATCTTCTTTGTGTACGAGGAACCTGGTTTCACACTGGAAGACCTTTTGGAAAAAAAAAAAACAGAGATGGCATGGGGGCTAGATGGATGGGAATCCCAGTCCTGGATTGGAACTTTCTTCCGGCAATGATGGACTGCGGGTTTAAGGAATGGTTTTAAAAAGGCTTAGTCCACAGTTTTCACTTTTGTCATGAGGGCATTCTGAAATCATATTCACAGTTCCAGGTGGTGTATTCCCTTCCACAAAAAGACTTGTAAGAGTATTTACATATATGACATTTTCTCAGTAACACTCTAGGCACAGATATTAAAGCCAAAGAGGTCACACTTCTGTCCACTCTCCTTTTCCAAGTGCAGAAAGAATCTTTTCCTAAGCACTTAATCTTCTGTTTTTATAAGGCCCTGTTGTATCTTCCAACAACTCTGATGGAAGCAGTCCAAATTAACTGGGAAGCTGAAATGATGCAAGTACTAACCAAAGAGGACCAGCAAATAATCTGGCACAGACAACATTAAATGACAGGCTCCTACAATTGAAGAGAGTTTAGCTGGAAGATTGCAGTGCTATTGTTTTGCACTCCACAGATCACGACAAAATATTTGCCATCTCAAGACGCTTCTTGTTGGAGAAGATGTGGTTACGACATCTCCACTCACTCTCATGTATTTTGGTATTGCCCTTTTCTTAGGCACTTTTGGGAGGGGGTAGAATCGGCACTCAGAGACCTGTTTTCGAGGTTGGGAACACTATTGCCCCAAATTGTTATATTACTACACCTGCCCAGACAGGTAAATCATTGACATCAAACATATTTAATAAGCATACTCCTTGCAGCAGCAAAGAAAACTATCACCAGGCTGTGGTTACAGCCTACTACCCCAGCTATCCATAGCTGGGAGGACACAGTGTATGATATATACACAATGGAGAGCATAACAGCTCACATACAAAATAAAACCAAGGTCCTCATGAATAGGTGGTTCACCTGGTTCTTATACATGGCCACACTCCGGCCTGATTTGGTGCCCTAAAAAATATAGCTCACAATGGAAACTTTACTATATCGTCCAGTCAGCCAATGGCATTAGTATCCCTGTCAATGGTTTGTTCCCCCTACTAGAGTTGGAAAATTCATAAAGACAAAGACATTGTAGTCCAACCCTTTGAATTCATTTTTACTGCCCCACTCATTCCTGTCTGAACCACTGTATCACTTAAATACAATGTAATATATTGCCTTCATATATAGAGCTTAATAATGATTTGGATACACATGACATGTCTGTATGCACTACAAAACCTGAATAAAAATTAAAGTTTAAAAAAAAAAGAAAATGGACTTCACTATCCCTTCTCCCTGTTGCTTACTGCAACATGTTGGTCCACATCCCCCCAACCCTCTACCATGAAGACTGAGCATAAATAATCAATTAGTAATTCAGCTTTCTCGTTATCTTTTCTGCACAATCCCCCTTCCCGCCCCTGGATTCTCACTATACTTCCCCTTGTCTTTCTGTTCCCCCAACTATCTGGAGAAGGTCTTGTCCTTGTTTTAACCTCCTTAGCTTTCCTTTCCTCTGCTAGTGCTTTAGTTGCCCTCACCCTCATTCCTGCCTCTCTTTGTTTTACCAGATACACATCCCTGTCTTCATCCTTCTGGGTCTCCTTGCATTTTCTGAATGCTGTTTTCTTTTCCTTAACTGCCTTTGTTAAATCCTTAGAGAACCATAGTGGCCTCTTCCTCCTCTTTCCCTTGCTCACTTCCTTCAAACAGCATGTCGTTGCCTGAGCTATACCCTCCTTAATTTTTCTGTATTGAGCCTCCACTCCCCTCTTGCTCCCCTTACCCTTTGAGTCATTTTCTGATGCAGTTTCCCATTTCTTTAAAATCTGCCCTCCTAAAGTCCAGGACCCTCATCTTAGTGTGATTTTTTTACCCCTGTTTATTTATATGCCAACCCACACAGTACAGTGATCACTTGTACTCAGGGGACTACCCAGTAAAGTGGATCACATCAGAGAATGGGTTACTTCATGTGGTGATATCAAAATCTTGGCTTAATAGCAAAATTTCAGATTCCTCGATTAGCATAGATGGATACTGTTCTTGGAGGATGGATAGAACAAGGAAGGGAAGTGGGGTTTTAATTTTTGGGAAGTTAGATATATAAAAAAATCAATGAAATCATTACAGTAAGGGATTGGATGGGTTTCGAAAAATTTATTTTTGTTATACAGCTACCATATACTAAGTCCATTATGCAGGCTGGAATGTATCCCCTCCCCTCCAAAGCAAAAGCGACTGTTTTTGTTGTACTTCAGGACTATCTTCTAGATTTTGTAAACAGCCATGAGTTGCTAATTATAGGGGTCTTAAATATTGATTGGCAAAAGATAAATAATAAACATAATCTAGTGGACCTAATACTTAGGCATGCCACAAATTATTAAGAAAGGCACCAGAATAAATATGAAACAGCCAAAAGCATATGCAATAGTAGACATAATCATGACTTCTCATCTGGATAATTATAATTTGTGTGGGGTTTTACCAGATTCCTTCTCTGATCACCAGCCAATTGTTTGCATACGAAACTGTAATAAGAAAGTTGTTCCTAGTAAACTAACTACATTTAGAACTTATGAAAATTTGATTATGTTAATTTTATGTTAGAACTAGAAAGCAAAAATTGAAACAGAATAGACTTGATCCCTCCAGTAAATGAATGTTGGTGTTTAGTTTACCAAGAATTTATGGATACTTATAATAAACATGCCCCTCAGAAAGTTAGGAAAGTAAAGTATAATAATGCTTTGTGGTTAACTCCCATCTTCATAAAATTAGGAAACTTAGGGACATTGGAAATTATCAAAAAAAGAAATCTACAGGACTGGACTAGATAAAGACAAATAAGGAATAACTATACATTAGAGTAAGGAAAGTAAAATAAGAATACTAAAAAAAAAATAATTTGTGAATATGGTAAAATCCGAACCCAAGGATTTTTGGAAAATGATGTATAATTTCCAAGGTCAAAAAAATACAGAACTTCTCAATACCTTTGAAACTGCTGGACAGCATGTTCCCTTAAACAACATGGCACAGGAAAAGTTCACTGAATTTTTATTAAGATGGGAATAGAAGCTTTAGGGCAGCCCCCACCCCCCCACACATTTTCAAGCAATAGAAAAAACTGATGTTCCCTCGCAAGTTGAGAAATTTAGATTTAAGACTATAATAAGTGATGAAGTTTGTGATGAAATTTTGAAAATTAACTGCAGGAAGGCATGTGGCCTCAATGGTGTCCCAGCAAAATTGTTTACATTTGCAGCCCCAACAATCATTTCTTTCATAGCAGAAAAACATTTGTCTATTCATACATGTCATTATCCACAAGAATTGAAAAATGCTCGTGTTATTCCCAGTCTTAAATCTGTCCTCAAAAATAAAATACAAAAATATCGACTAATATCCTCCTTACATATTGTTCAAATGTTTTAAAAATCTGATTTGTGTTTAGTTAAAAAAATAATTAGGGAAAGAGAATTAGATAAATATATTTCATTTGGGTTTTAGACTACTTCACAGCACCACATCAGTGTTAATAAAAGTAACTGGATAGTCAGATGGCTCTGGACAGACAGATGTCTGTTGATGCTATTTTTGTTGATCTGTCAATGGCTTTTGACACTCTGGACCACGACTTCCTCCTGTCCAGGCTGAAAAGTGCGGGAATGGCTGCAGATGCTGCGCCATGGCTTGAATCCTATCTGAAAGGACAACTACAGCTTGTTGTCATAAAGGATGTTAGATCTGGTTTGGCCCCTTTAGTGTTTGGAGCACCCCAGGGCTCATTCCTGGGGCTGCCTCTTTTTAACTTTTTTTAAATTTTTCGGTGAGCAATCCTAAGTATCATCTATATGTGGATGATATAATTTACACAGCTGGGTCTTCAGTAACCCAAGTAGAAACTGTGGTGCAAGAAGCATTTATAGTTTACACATTTGTTTCTGCAGTATCGGTTAGTTCTAAATGCAGAAAAAAACACAAGTCATGTTTGGTTTTTTTAATAAAGGTAAAACTATGGGCCTTAACACAAAAATATTGAAAATCAAAACATATGATCATACTGTATTTCAACAGGTACAGTATTATAGATATTTGGGAGTGTGGCTAGAAGAGCAGATTAGACAGAATATATCTACTGATAACCTGGTTAAAAATGTAGGGAGTCATCTCAGTGCACTATATAAAATCAAACGTTGTATGACTAAGGATGTGAGAAGACACGTGGTAAGCATCATGGTCTTGCCAATCTTTGATTACAGGGACATTCTATTTGTTGGGGTGTTGGGGATGGAGCTGGCAAAGCTCAAAGTAACATACAACATGTTTGCATGCTTCATCCTTGACACCCCCCATAGGACACATAGATGTGGATTATATAAAGAACTGGAGTATATAGACATGGCAGAGCATAGGCATCATCATATTCTGACATTTATGTACAGGCACTGTAAAGAGCTTGTACCTAGTTAATAATAATATTAATAAATAATAATAATAATAATAATAATATTCTTTATTTTTAATGCGCCTTTCAAAAAAATCAAGGCGCAGTACAGATTATAAAATCACACCATAGTAAAACATTACAATACAAATCAATAATACATCACATCAGACAACATAATAAAATAATAAAATCAAACCAGATCTACCTCTTCCCCATAAGCCTTAGTCCATAAGAAGGTTTTTAAGGCTTGTTTAAACCCCCCCCCCACTGTCGCACACTCTCTAATCCAACGTGGTAGAGAATTCCAGAGGGTCGGAGCCACAAACACAAAAGCCCGGGCACCTGATGATTTCATAATAACCCTCAGAATTTATTTATTTAGTTTTTGTTAACCGGGTAAGTGCGCTAGTCAGCAAGTGACTGTTTTCAGGCACTACCCAGGAGGTACAATTACAATACACAAAGAGTACAGCCAGATTATTAAGACAACGAGTACAAAAAATGCAGAGAGAAATACATATGGCAATGTAACATACATTAGTAAACAAAAATATACTTTAGCACTTGATCATGGAACATACTCAAAAATGTGAATAGTAGAAGGCAGAAAATAAGAGAGGATAGCCATCAGTAGAAAAGATACAAGGAAGGGAAAACTGGCAAAAGGACGGGAGGGAGAGATTAAGTGGAAAGGAGGTGCCGTCAGATACGGCAACAGCGGGGTGAGGTACTAGCAACCCCTCACTGGCCGAGCGGAGTGGTTGCTCTGGGAGATAGGGAACCAGGAACTCTTTCAAGTAGTCAGGGCCCAAACCATGCAGGGCTTTGTAGGTCAACAAACCAACTTTAAAGGTGATCCGCCACTGAACCGGCAGCCAATGCAGTCTCCGCAGCACCGGTGTAACCGGTTACCTTCTTGAAAGCTTAAATAGAAGTATAAAAAATTGCCTAAGATTGGCAGATGGTGCTGAATTTCAATTTTTAAAAAGTAAGATAAAGGTACATAGGAAGGTATCACTTTTTTAGGATGGGTCCAAGTATTTGGAACAATGTTTCACCAACACTGAGATCTTCAAAGGGCAAATTTAGGATGCATCAGATTAAAAGCTGGGCAGATAACTGGGCGAAAAGAAAGTCATTATGTTACCTGAATTTAGACACTGGATGATTTGAAAAAAATAAAGTATTCTCTAAGAGCAGTACAATTAATACATATCATCATTATAGTGGTTTGGAACCTGAAGTATCTAAGCAGAAATCTACCATGTAAATGTAATTTGATGCTATACTTTGAGATTTGTATATTTGTACATCAATGTGTATTTGTACATGAATCTAGGAGTATTTTTAGTCAGAAGAATCTATTTAACATTCTACTGATACCTGATTTTTATATTATATAATGATATTGAAATGATATGTGCACGTAAAGGATTTCATAGAAAATGAGCTTGCCTCAGATAACCTCTCCGGTTCATACTAAATATGAATAAAAGCTTTTACTACTACTCCTCTTACTACTCCTACTACACATCTGCCCAGATAAGAATACTGAAGCTATCCACGGGTAGTATGACCCAGATTGGATAATGTACTATCTGGGACTCTGAGCTACTCAGATGCTGGTGTCACACTGTTAGCTCTTTTAACATTTGTCCGGACAGTGCAAGAAGCAGCACTGCCATTTGTTACAGTAGTAACATCAGCAGTGTATGAAAAAGTATACTCGCTATTCTATATCGCCAGCTTATTACCAAAGCCACGACAACAAAGGGATTAAAGGCTCATTCCACAAATGTCACCTGAAACCCTTCACCTGGAACCTAGCATCATTTAAACCTAGAGCTGTGTAAGAGTTCCTCCACTAGTGGAAAATATCCAGAATAATGCTGGGCCCTATACTATAGTACTACCATAGTAGTGTGTAGGGAAGTCTGGAAGTGCTGAGTCCCCTCTCTGTACATGCAGTGTCCTCTGCACATCCCCAGGTAATGCTATACTCCTGTGGAAGCTAGCCACAACTTGATTCCCACCTCTACATGACTGGTCAGGCCAAGGTCCTGAGGGAGGTGCTGCTAGTTGGTGACTTCAGTCTGCCAGGTTTGGAGTGGAGCCTTCTAACTGCAGCTTCGGTAAGGAGCAGGGCCGTCCATGTTTCCCAACAGGTGGCTGTTCTCAGACTGCTAGTCAAAGAATCCACTATGGATGGGGTAGTGTTGGAGCAGGTGCTCACAGGCAGGGACAGCTTTGTGGGGAAGTCACAGTGGCCAGTGCCCTGGATACCAGTGACCACTGAACAATGTGGTTAAACATGAAGACAGGAACAGAGGCAAACCACGTGAAAAAGAAGGTCCTGGACTTTAGGAGTGCAGAGTTTAAAGAATTGGGACACTGCCTCCAAAACTGCTTCATATGGGGGGGGGTCCAGTGTTGGGGGTAGAGGCAGAGTGGGGAAAAGTAAAGGAGGACATAATTAAAACAATGAACATCTGTGTGAAGGAAGTAAGGAAAAGCAGAAAGAAAAAGAGACCATTATTGTTTTCTAAGGAAGTATCCAAGGTGGTGAATGAAAAAAAGGTGGTTTTCAGGAGGTTTAAGGAAACACAGAGGGAGGATGACAGGGAGCTATACCAAATAAAACAGATGGAAACAGGAATGGCAGTGAGGGGATTAAGGGTGCAGGCAGAGAGAAGGATAACCAAATGGGTAGCAAATGGGGATAATACTTTCTTCAGATACATAAGTGAGAAGAGGAAAGCAAGGGGAGGGATAGAGAGGATTAGAAGGCAGAAGCAGGAGACTGCACATAAGAGGATCAATAAAAATCTTCTATCCTGAACATTTACATCTGTTCAATCTTCAGAGTGGAGGTCAGGGGGATGGACCACAGGGGAGTAGTAAAAACAGAGGGGGAGAGGTGGACACATGTCCATTTTCAGAGGAAGGAGTACTCAACGGATTTGCAACTCTGAAGGTGGACAAGGCTGTGGGACTGGACAGGATACACTCAAGGGTACTAAAATAACTCAGGGAGATGCCAGTTGCCCCACTGATAGCCTTATTCAACAGCTCACTGGAAACAGGCACGATTCCTGTAGACTAAAGAAGAGCTGACATGGTCCCTTTACATAAAACAGGTGGATACAAAACAAAAGAATTGGCCAAAGAGTGAGTAGATATGAGTCCCTGTCCACAACAGTATCCCTCAAATAAGACCTCAGTGCAATGACATAAGGTCTAATGTGGTAATTCACATAATTCCAATAGTGGTTCAGTGAGAGATCCTATGCCACTCAATATAGGTCTGCCACGGGGACACCTCATTGACTTGTGCACTTTAGGGAGGAGATAGAATGTGTCCCATGCTGGGAATTCTGTTGTTAACAAATCTTTTGTACTTTTATCCATCTGTCCCCTATTAGTTACCTCTTATTTGTTTCACTGAGGTGCAGTTTGTGTCCTCTCTTTGGATCCTTTTCCAGCTTCAAATAAAACTGTTGTTCAAATGGCGAAAGGCTTCTCTTTTATAACTGCCTCTATTTAGAAGGACCCCACTACCACCTTCATCTGCATCCTTTATGATGACGTCATGGTCTTCCTGTAACTTGCAATTTTTGCTTATACTTCTGCCATGATGTTTTGAAAGCTCAGATGTGGTAGGTTATTAAAGAGTGTTGCTAACTCTTTTTTGCAGACATCATGGAAGGTTAAAATATCAAGACTGGCTGTGGACAAGCAATGATTTTTTTCCAGAACACTCTTCTTTTCTCTAAGTTCACAGGTGGGTCATCCTCTACCATGGATTCATCTCTGGTAATTGTGCATACTATGTACCAGCAAAAATGGAAACCTGTCTGTGATTGTTTTTGCCATTGATAAAGGATCATCTGAGATCCAAAACACGTTAGGTTCTTTGTATGCTGGTCGGTCTTTGGCACACAATAAAATCTGCACTTTGCATCATATTGTATGCTGGAGTGACATCGTATTTCAGAGAGGCAGTGAATGAAGGATTCTTTTGTTTTGTATCACTGAATACTATCAAGAGCCTACTCTTCCCTGTGTGGACTTTTTTCTAGTGTTGATAAAAGACTAGTAGAGCATCTTGAATCCAATGGCCAGCAAGACCACAGGCAGCATGGATTCCCTGGGTGTAAGGTCATGCCAAATGAATCTGATAGAGTTCTTTGATTGGCTGACCAAGGAAATAGATTAGAGGAGGGTAGCAAATGAGGCCTACCAGGCCTTCGATACTGTGCCACACAGGAAGCTGATAAAGAATCTGAGCAGCCTAGGAGTGGGATCCTAAGTGATGAATTGGGTTAGAAACTGGTTAACTTATAGGAGATAGAGGGAGGTGGTTAACTGAACTCACTCTCACGATGGGAGAGTGACCAGCCAGATGCCACAGGGCTCAGTAGTGGGACCAGTCCTCTTCAACGTCTTCATAAGTGACATTGCAGAAGAACTGGAAGGGAAGGTATACGTTTTTGTAGATTATACCAAAATCAGCAATAGGGTGAAAACTCAGGAGGGGTTGAGAGTATGTTCAATGATCTTGGGAAACTCAAGCAGTGTCAAAAGTATGGCAGTTGGGGGGTTTCAATGCCAAAAAGCACAAAATCGTGCCTGAAGGACATAGGAACCCAGGTGCTGAGTATAAAATGGGGGGGGGACTGACGGTCCATAAACAGGAAAGGGGTCTGGGGTTATCGTATCTGGCAACCTTAAATTGGCAGGGCAACATGACAAAGCAGTGAGTAGGGATACTGGGATGCACAAGGTATCTCCAGTAGGAGGAAGGAGGTGGTGCCAACTACCACATCCCAAAACCCCCTGCTTTGTGTGGAGCAGGGGATCCACTTTGCTGCCAACCCAGGCATCAGACTGGATGCCAACTGTCCAGCTCAGCTACACCCCTGGATCTCCTTTAGCTCCCGTGCAGACCTCCCTATGCATGTATTCGGCTGACTGAGGGCAGTGTGCACCATTAACTGGAGGTGAGGAGCACTGTGTGCTGGCAATGAATAAAACATGTGCATGCCAGTACCTCTGTGAATCAAGCATTAATACAGGGGTAGGATGGGCTGCCTGTTGGTGTACCAGAATCACGCTGCACTTCCGTACTGGCGGGCTGGGTTTGCAAGTGAACTTGGGATGCACAGGCTTGTGGTCAGCCAGGTCTGGATGGTGGTGCCGTTAATGGCAGCACTTCCAACCAGGTATGGTAGAGGGTGTCTATCTAGCATTGCAGTGACCTCTAGAGAAGGCCAGGAACCAGGGATATCACTACAACATCTGAGGCCAGCGCTAGGCTGTCTGCACCCTCTAGAGGATGGAAGGAGATAAGGATAAAACATGGTGAAAAGAAGCACCAGACCCCATCTGAATAGAAGAAGCCAGTACACTTGGGCCCAGCAATGTGTAGACTGTCATCAACCTGCCACCAGATCCGGCACTCACTGGTGGAAGAAAGGACCCTCCCTCAGATCTCTGCTTCAGGGAAGGGGGAGCCTTTAAGTGATATGGCAACTGAAGCAGCAAAGCCAGTGGATGGTAAGACTTGGCGGTTGCTAGTTCCAGGCGAAGGCTGGCAGAGACAGAAAAAAATATATAGAAAACATATAGAGTCAGGGAGTTGGCAAAAAGCTAAAAAGATTTCCTTGGAATGGGGGGGGGGGTGCCCTAGTTAATGGTTTGAACCATGGTTTAGCTGCCCTGAAGTATGCATTATCAATAGAGAGGAACACATACTTTTAAATAGAAGAATCTTCCTACTTCAGTTGTTACATTCTGCCCTCTGTGTTGAATAAATAAATAATCTGTAGCCCTCTAGATTTTACATCAGCACTGGATCTGGTCCAGTAAACAAAAATGTGGACATCATAAGAAAGCTAGCCTCCCAGTGCTAGAGCTTTTTGTCCATATAAGTCAGTCTGTTTTTACTGCAAATTACATTTACAATGCAAGCATACCAGAGAAGTTTCATGTCTGGTCATCTGAAGCCTTTCTTACATTTTGCCCTTTCCACTGGATCACACACATGGAAGCACTTTTCAGATTTGATTGAGTGATGTACAGTACTCAGAATTCAGGATCTCTCAGAGTGAAGGCAGACTTTTATACAAATTAACAGCATTTGTAGTTTAATTCAATAATGAATGTGTCCAGCTAGTCTATTATGCAAGTGTTCCAGTTCAGCACACACAGCCAGTATGATAGTCCACCCAATAGCCAGTACAAAACAATGAACAGCTTGAGGTAACTAGAAAAGAAATTAGTCGGTGTAATTGTACTGTTTGTTGTTATAGGAAGACAGGACTGGAAAAAGTAATTATTTCCGTTTGACTGGGAGAATGATATGCTAAATTCTTCCATGTTGCTTTCTGTGTTCACATTCCGAGTGCTCCCTCATGCAGGACATTCACTATTAACATACAGCAAATAACCAACAGAAGTGTTTCAGCAGATCAATTCAGTCATCACAGTGAGCATATCATTCCTCTATATTGTATGACTGCAATGAAAACTCCACCTAGTTTACACTGCACAGGGCATTACTAATTAAAATATTATATAACTTGCAAACATATTAAATAATATGAAAAAACACAGTCCAACCATAATAAAACACTTACCTCTTTCAAATAAATGTATTTTGTAGTATACAAACACATAAGGAATAAAGTATGGGTGCCCATACACAATGAGCCTGTGTTTCCATCAAAGGGTTGAGATACCAACATATGGCCCTTGAGAGCGAAGCTCGAGAGGTCCATACTGGTATCTCAACCCTGACCTGGAAACACAGGTCAAGTTGTGTTTGGGCACCCATACTTTACTTTTAATAGCATATGGTTCCTTGTTATTAAAAAAAAAATTGTTGTATTTCTGAACTTTTTAGTCTCACAAGGTTTCCTACCTTGTGTTCATGCTGCCACTTGTTGTCTGCAGCTCAGTCTGCTGCGATGTTCATCAGTCCCATTCCAGTCCTGAGTCTTGAGAGATTTGTGGTAGGACTTCATTTATTTAAAAAAAAAAAAAATTGCGCTTTGGTAACATGGAGCCGACTTGGCACTCTGTGTCGAAATTGTCCCTGTTTACCACTTGCTAAGAGGCGCCACCATGTTTGTTTGGATTCCTGATTTGAAGAGCCCATTTTGTCCCATTAGGTGGTGGATAATGTGGGCCTGATGAATATTAATTTTAGAACATGCACAATAACTTTTAGAACATGCACAACAACTTTTAGAACATGCACAACATTTGAGTGGCCACCGATTTCTATACTTAATCAGCCAAAATCATATACTATAGGGTTATCTTAGGCTGCATTGTTAGGCTTCTTTAAATATAACATTAAAATAACAGTTCTAAAGTGCAATTTTATAGTGTTATATAGAGAATAATACCTAGGCAGCTAAGTGTTATGATATTTTTTTACACACCTGAGGTGAGTGATGAGCCATAAACCTTGAGAATGAAGATCAAGAGGTTTTTGAGCTCATCACTTACTGAAGTAAAAAACATCATAAACACACACCTGCCTAGGCTTTATTTTTTTATAATTACCAATGCATTTTACTGTGGAACCACAAGAGAAGTCAATCATCCATGGTCCGTTCCTGATCTGACTCACTGACTCCTGAAACCCCGATCAAAGTGTGAGTACAGCAGGATGCATTTTACTGTGGAACCGCAAGAGCAGTCAGTCAACTGTGGTCTGTTCCTGAGCTGACCCACAGACTCCAGAAACCCTGACTGAAGTGCGAATACAGCAGAATCAACCAGATATATTTTTTCTTGTAAAGGCAGGATTGACCAGATAAATACTCAAAAAACTGAATACGTTACCTGCAAGGAGACTAAGAGGCAGATGATCACTGTAGGTCTTCAGTAGCAGAGAAACAGAGCCACCATGTTGGTTGGGATGGTTGGCCAGCCCACAAACAAACAGAGCCAAAGAGAGGGTGCACTAGAGATGAGTGACACAAAACACCGTGGAACCGTCAGGACAGTTAAAGCAAAATGCTGTACTAGCTGGTTTTCTGGTTATTACAATATTTGAAACGTGCCTGTTAACCATGTGATAAAGGAAGTCACCAGTAATTATAATGATTAATAACACTTTTGACCATTTTACAAATGCTATAAGTGTAATAATCAACTCTGGGAATGCATCAGTGCTGTAATAAATCACTTCCTGGGTGGTTAGAAACATAGAAACATAGACGCTGATGGCAGATAAGGGCCATGTAGCCCATCCAGTCTGCCCTTTTTTGTTGCATTGCATACACTGTAGTCCCCTCCAGGTCTATGGCACTTTCTCTGCCACCCCCTTACCTACCCATTATGACTCCCTTGTGCATATCCCAGGCTTATTTAATCCCACCACTTTTTTCCCTCACAACCTCTGCCATTCCAGACATCCACCACCCTTCCTGTGGAGAAGTATTTCCTCACATCTCTCCTAAACCTACCCCCTTCAGCTTCATATCATGCCCCTTGTTCTGCAGCACCCTTTCCTCTGAAAAATACCTCCCACTTGTACCTTATTCAGCCCCCGTGAGGTATTAAAAAGTCTTGATCATATCCCACCTCTCCCTCCTCTTCTCCAGGGTGTACATGTTTAATTCCTTTAGCCTCTCCTCATAGGACATTTGATGTAGACCCTGTACCATCTTGGTAGCCCTTCTTTGGATGGCCTCCATTCTGTCTATGTCCTTCCTGAGATGTGGCCTCCAAAACGGGATGCTATACTCCAGGTGAGGTCTTACTAAAGACCTATATAGTGGCAACGCTACTTCCCTCTTCCTGCTGGTAATATCCCTACCTATACATCCCAGTATCCTACTAGCTCTCCCAATTGCTTTGGTGCATTGTCTGTTCACCTTCAGGTCATCTGTTATGATTGCCCCCAGGTCTCTTTCCTGCTTGGTTGCTGCTAATATCTCTCCACACATTTTGTACTGCACCTCCGGGTTTCTGTGACATAAGTGCATTATTTTGCACTTTTTTGCATTAAGCCTTAGCTGCCAAACTTTTGAAAACTCCTCCAGTCGTTTCAAGTCTCTTTCCATCACTTGCACCTCCTCCGGAGTGTCTACCCTGTTGCAGATTTTGGTATCATCCACAAAGAGGCAGACCTTCTCTTCCAGTTCCTCTGCTATGTCACTAATGAAGACATTAAAGAGGACTGGCCCCAGTACTGACCCCTGCGGTATCCCACTGGTCACTCTACCCTCCTCAGAACAAACTCCATTTACCACTTCCCTCTGCCTCCTGACCCCAACCTGTTTCTTACCCAGGTTACCACCTTTTTACCCACCCCCATGCTACCCAATTTGTTTACCAGCCTCCTATGTGGAATGGTGTCAAAGGTTTTGCTGAGTCCAAGTAGGCCACGTCAGCACCCCCGATTTGTTTGGCATGACCTCCCCTCCTTAAAGCCATGCTGCCTCAGATCCTGCAGTCCATTGGATTCCAGGTGTTCCATCATTCTTTCCTTTAATAGCATTTCCATCAATTTCCCTACTACAGATGTCAGGCTGACAGGCCCGTAATTTCCTGCCTCCTCCTTGTTACCACTTTTGTGAAGTGGGACTACATCCATCCTTCTTCTGTCCTCCAGGACCACGCCAGTCTCCAGTGAACTGTTAAGTCTGTCGGGTGCAGCTAGCACCTTCCTGAGTTCCTTTAACACTCGTGGATGCACCCTGTCTGGACCCTCTCCTTAAAAAAGGGACTGGTGTCCACCCCCCCAATCTCTTGGTGCTTATTTGTGATCCTTCCCCTTCCCCCTCAACTGTGAATAGTGAGCAGAAATATGTGTTTGAGATAGTTGCCTTTTCTTAGTCTTCCTCAATATAGCCCCCTGCTGGGGGGTGCTGGAGTGAGCAACATGGACACATGTATTGTTTCATGCCCTGCTCAGACAAAACGCTAAGTCTGCTACTTCAAGTATCATTTTGGCTGCACAGAAAGGTTTCAAACACAGAGAAGCAGCAGAAGTGTGAACAGAAACAGTGGATATGTTTTTCTCCCCAAATCTTGGGAAGCTACCTCTGTAGCCAGGGGCTGCAGGTTAGCTTCTCCTAACCAGAGAGAAGGCTTCCTCTGCGGTATTGCATCCTGACCCGGGTGCTAAGGCTAAAACCTCAGCTTCAATACAGACTTTTTTAGTGGAGTTTCAGATGGATACAAAAAATTCATTTCAGAAAGTGCATACCTCATTGACGGAGATTTCTTCAAGATGTGAAAACATCTAAACAAAAATGGTGACTATCGAGGAGCGATTGGAGTCAGCTGAAAAGCATACTGAAAGACTCTCACAAGGATCCTAACTATGGAGGGGGCTGTTAACGCTTCTCTCCATGAGCAGTTGACTACTATGGCAAATCTAGAGAAAATAGAAAACCCGCTGCTCCTGAGAAACGTAAGATTGATCAAACTCTCAGCAACTATTTCTAATGCTGAATTAAAGTCAGAAGTTGAAAAGATATTAACATTAGCCCTCACACCTGAGCAGCCAGTTATATTGGAATCAGTATTTAGACCTCAATCAAGACAGAAAGAACAAGAAGCTTCACCTGGGACACAGGCAAGGTATGTGATTTGTACCTTTGCCTCTGCAGTGCAGAGGAATGAACTGCTTCAAGCTTCAAGAATGAAAAAAGGTTTTCTCTATGAAGGTACTAAATTCCATCTGTACCCTGACTTCTGCCTCGCAACTCGATGGAGGAAACGTTTTCTCACGATCAAATCCAAATTTTCACAAGCAGGTGTGATGGATGTAATACAAACTCCTGCTAAACTGAAAGTCTTTTTTCAAGGCAAGGGTTATTTCTTTGTAGATGTTGATGCAGCATGATTGTTTTATAAGAAAAATTTTGCCCTGCCCACAGTTCTGGGGTCAGGTCAGGATGATGAAGCAGCTGATAATACTGAATATATACCAATGTCTGCTCACTAATTTTGCTTTGGGTATGGACATTATAATGTAGCCTTGTGTGTTATAACTTGATATTAATCCACTTAAATAATTATCTTTTGAAAATGGAATTAGCCTGAAAGGATAAGCTTTTGAAATAAAATGTCGTTTGGGTGGGACGTTTAAATCTTGGACCATGAAACAGCATGAACTACTAGTTTTTTCCCATTTTGTGTTGCTCTAATGACTTTATGTATAATTCTTTTTATCCCCTCGAAAATCAAAAAATTGTTCTTTTTGAGATTATTTTCCTTGGTTTGGATTTAGATTTTGAGATGATATTTAATGTATGTTTAACGGAATGTGAAAATTTTCAATTTCATTCTGATTAAAAATAAAGTATAAAAAAAAAAGTATAGCCCCCTGCTTCCTTTATTAACCATGCAATCCCTCCCTTGGTCTTCCTTTTCTTGCTGATACACCTGAAAAATGTCTTATCCCCCTTTGATACCATCTGGGCTATTCTTTTCTCAGCTTGTCCTATTGCACTCCTTACTGCCTTGCCTGCCTCTCTCCATTTCCACAGGTGCACTTATCTGTTCTCCTCTCTGGGTCTCCTTATACTTTCTGAATGTCACTGTTTTTGTCCTTACCTTTTCTACCACTTTCCTCGAGAACCATAAGGGTCTCCTCTTACTCCTCCTCCTCCTCCTCCTTCTGCTTTTGCCTTTTTGCCTGATGTACAAGTTTGTAGTCTTTACTATGCTCTCTTATTCTGGCCCATTTTACCTTCACCCCCCCTTGACATCTTCCCTTGCCAGATCTTCTCGGATGCATTCCCCATCTTTGTAAAGTCACCCCTTCTGAAATCCAGGACCCTCGCCCTGGCTGGATTCCGCTGTTCTTATATTAAACCATACTGTGTGATGGTCACTAGTCTCCAGATGACTCCCCACTCTGACCTCCATTACACTCTCCCCATTTGTAAGTACCAGGTCCAGTATTGCCCTGACCCTGAGTAGGTTCACTGACCAACTGCCTGAGGAATGCACCCTGCAGTGAGTCCAAGATGTCTCTGCTCCTAGCTGATGCTGCAGCAGGTAGGCTCCACTCTGCTTCTGGCAGATGTAGTGGATGAAGGCCTGTGTTGTGCCTTGGGCCTCGGAGCCAACCCAGGTCATTCAGTTATTACAATATTGCCACACACCCAGCCATGGATTATTCCTTACTTAATACACTGATTAGTATATTGGAGAGAAGCAGCTGCTACAGTGCTCTGACAAAGTGGCCCAGCCTCTGACCTAGCATTACTGCGCTGCATAGCTGTTACTGGATAAAATTGTTGATTCAATCAAAAAACCTACAGAGCTGTATCCGGAAACTGTTTGGGGTCAATGAGAGCAAAAACTAGGGTGAAACTGTGTCCCACAGTGTTCTAAATGTGCTACTGATATGGTTGCAGAGTACCATAGGAGAAAAAACAAGATAATTAAAATAAGAGACGATATGCTTCCAGGGGTGCTGAAGTTGGGGAATTCTCTCATATGGAATATGGATTCCTTTGTTATGATCTCTTTCGAGAAGTAATTATATACCATACTTGCATTGCAGAGATGCATACATTATAGTTTTGAGAGAATGACTGCACTCCCATAGTTAAGGTTTGCTGGTTGCTTCCGTATAAACCCCCTATTTTTGCACGCCCATATCTCAGCAACCTGGCAGTACATCTAGATGAATTTTTGAGAACTGTAGTGTGGTGTCAGAATCTATAACCCCTTTAAATATCAGAGTTGTTAAGATGTTGGTAATGCAAAAACATTTTGAAAAGTTTTACAAATATTGCCTTCTTTGGAACAGACTACAGCCAAAACTACAAAACATACATCACATAAAATGTTACAGTAAGCCTAGCCTGGTGGTTTTGGAAGAACATGTTGTGGTTCTATGCAGGAAATCCGGGTTCATGTCAAAACCCAAGTCCTAAGCTGCTGGGCTGTGGAGCCTAGGCCAGTATATATATATATATATATATATATATATATATTCATTGCAAAATCCATTAATGCATCAGTTAGGGTTGATTTCACACCAGTGAAAGTCTGAAATTTATGTTAGGGTTACCATCCTGACCACCCTCACCCTCAACCTCCCCACCAACAGGTTGGGGTGCTTTGGGTTGACATGCCTAACTCTCACCCCATTCCATGTGTAAACAAGCTGAGATGGTGCAGCATAGAAGAATGGGGTGAGAGGCCCAACGACCCCAAAGCCTGTTGGTGTGTGGAGGGTGGGGAGGTGGGGGTGGGGTGGTAGGGTTGGTAACCCTAACATTGAATTTCCAGACTTTTGTTAGTGTGACATCAACCCTAACTGATGCATTAACAGAGTTTTTTTGCAATGACTTTCCCTTCTTTTTGAGAAAGTATAATGTTACTTGTAATCATACTGTATGTGGGAGTATGGGCCCTCTAGGCCCTGCACACCCACCTACCCAAAAGCCTAGAGACATAGCACAGTAGGGCCCTGTGCTCCCAGTTTTGCACAATGGTAGCCATATGTAGGAGTGTGCTCCCACCCATCCATAAGTATAGAGACATAGTGCAGGAGGGCCCTGTGCTGCCAATTTTGCAAAATGGTATCTATGGGTGGGAGCATGGGCCCTCTGTAACCTGCACTTCCACCTACCAATAAGCCTAGAGACATAGTGCAGTAGGGCCCTGTGCTCCCAGTTTTGCATAATGGTAGCCATATGTAGGAGCACATGCCCTCTGGGCCCTGCGCTCCCACCCATCCATAAGTATAGAGACATAGCACAGCAGGGCCCTGTGTGCCCAGGTTTGCAAAATGGTATCCATAGGAGGGAGCATGGGCCCTCTGGGCCCTGTGTTCCCACCCACCCATAAGTGTGGAGGCATAGTGCAAGAGGGCCCTCTGCCCCCAGTTTTGCATAATAGGATTCTTAAGTAGGAGTGTGGGCCCTCTGGGCCCTGTGTTCCTACCTACCCATAAGTGTAGAGGCATAGTGCAGGAGGGCCCTCTGCTCCCAGTTTTGCATAATAGGATCCATAGGTGGGAGTGTGGGCTCTCTGGGCCTTGTGCTCCCACCCAACCATACGTGTAGCGATATAGTGCGGGAGGGCCCTGTGCTTCCAGTTTTGCAAAATGGTATCCATAGGTGGGAGCACAGGGCCCAGAGCTCCCACCCACCCGTAACTATAGAGACATAGTGCAGGAGGGCCTTGTGCTCCCAGTTTTGCATAACTGGATCCATAGGTGGGAGCACAGGTGCTCTGGGCCCTTCACTCCCACCCACCCATAAGTGTACAGGCATAGAGCAGGAGAGCCCTGTGCTCCCAGTTTAGCATAAATGGCATGCATAGGTAGCAGTTTAGGGCCTCTGGGCCCTGTGCTCCCACCTACCCATAAGTACAGATACATAGCGCAGGGCTAGAGACATTCCAAGTAACCCTTGTACTACAAAAGTGGCAATATCTCAGTAACCATACCAACTTTTCACTGCAGTTATATTAATGACCTGGTTACCTCCACGTGTTCTTAAGGTGTACTAAGCTGTGCTTAGCGAAAAATCCGTATCTCGAACCGTTTTCATGATATAAGCACCAAAAGACACCACGGTGGCCACAATGTTATCCAATGGGAAAATTTGCAACTCCGGAGTGCTGTAACTATAGCACCAGTGTAATTCTTTTCAGCAAACCAGCAAAAGGCACATCTGTGGTGCAAGCCCTTGCTACCTTGCAAATTTCATTACAAAAGTCCTAACCATTTGTTTGCTATGAATTGGCAAAGAAACTGTTTTTTGGGGGCAGTTTATCCATGGAACTTTCGCAAAAGTACCACGGACTTTCATAACAGTCCTGTTAGTTTAGCCGCAGGACTGTTGTGAAAGAACTGCAGACGTTCGTGAAAGTACCTCAGATCTTTTGCAAAAGTTCTGCATCTAAAATGGAGGAAAATCTTAGAAATCATATTTCTGGGCATCCTATCAAAAAACTAATGGCAGGGTCATGTTCCTAGGGCCCCGATTAGGTAAACCCAACTGCTGGTGTTTACCAAGGGGCAGCATTTTGTAAGCTACTTCGTTTTTTTTGCGTTGCTAACTGAAAACAAGATGGCGGCAGCACGAAAGTAAAAAACCCAAACATGACACTAAAAGGGGCTTTTGTGAAAGTTTTCATGCTGCACATATTTTTTCCCCACAGGCTATAATGGGAAACTAAAACATTTAATAACTTTTGAACGGATTAATGTTTTTCACCAAATCTTCTAAAGGCACACCAGTGACCCAGCCCCCATATACCCTGAACATTTCAGATCAGAACCACAAACCATTCAGGCTATAGAGACGAGTAAAGAATTTTTACCAAAAAGAGAGGATTTTTCGCACTTTTTGACACTCCACAGCTCCGCAACCACAAATCCGACCAGAACAAACTTTCCAGATCCAGAGATCTATGATAACAGACTGCACGTGCAAAATTTCAGGCAAATTGGACAAAAGGTTGCAAAGTTATTAAAGTGAAAAATTTGGGGTTTAAGATAGAAGTGGCCGTGCAACCCTAACTATACCTGCACTACCATGCAGGTATAATACACATATATATATATATATATATACACACACACATATATATTTATATATATATATATATATATATATAAAGAGAGAGAGAGAGAATGAGAGAAAATCTGATAGGTAAGCGTCAGATATAAGGAAATATCACCATCAAAGGGTCAAATGAGCCATAAAACCATGAGCCCGAAGTGGCCTTTATGAGCTTGTTTGACCCAGAGATGGTGATATTTCCTCATATATGACACCTGCCTATAAGATGTTTTATATAGTATATAACACTGGTCTGTTTGGCTTTAAGAAAAAGTGTGGTGGTTTGGCTTTATAAAAAAGCATTCTGGTTTGGGCTGCATAGTTTTGGCCCTTTCAGATTTCCTTAGTGTACTTCCAGTAAAAGGAGGTGTGGTTCCAGCATTTCTCCCTATAGTGTTTTTTTTTTGTATTATCGTTTTACCACCTGCCTCTGCCAGCTTGGCCGGCCTCTCCTTCAGGTGGCCAGTCCCTGCCATCTCCATGATCCTCTGTCTGCTGTCCGCTGCCCCTCATCCTGTTGCCCCGACTGACCCACCGTATCCCTTCATCAGGGGGGCCCTACCTGTGGGGGACTACTGGTAGGGGAGACTTCCAGTGCTTGTAGGCACCTCCTTCAATCCTCATCAGGGTGGTGAGGGTGCAGCACGAGGCTTTCCCAGGCTATCGCGGCATCAGGAGGATGGGGCCACCATCATCCAGCAGCCAGGAGGCCATTTTCCATTTTTCTTCTCCCCCCTACCCACACAATGGATGCATGCCATGGCGTCCTGGCTGCTCGCATATACTGTGTGTGGTCACCCACACCGCATTACACGATGCCATACCTGACCACCAGGAGCTGCCAAAGGGCGATGCATCCTTGACCCTTCCCCCCCAGGAGGACAGTGTCCAAAAGACACTCTTAAGTCTTCCCTGCCAGCCTCTGCTCCTGTTGCCCCAGGCTCAGGAAGTGAACCCGGGTCACCAGCATGCCAGTCGATCCCCTCTATAGTGTTTTTAAAGATTGTAGCATGGCATGAGAATGTACAGTGTTTGGTAAGTGATTCAGGACACTTTTTTTACAGTTTAACTTTGATTTTCATGTGTGGCTGTTAGGTTGGCTAGAGATAAGGAGGCAGCAGTAAAAAGTGTATGTGTGGGGGTGGCTCTGTTGTTCAGGGACACTTTTTTTTTTACACAGTTTAACTTTGATTTCCATGTGTGGTTGTTAGTTTGGCAAGAGTGCAGGCAGTAGTAAAGGGTGGGGGCTCAGTTTGTTGTTTAGGGTCACTTTTTTTACACAGTCTAACTTTGATTTCCAAGTGATTCATTGTTTTATTAGGTAGGTGTTAATTAGGTGCAATTAGTTTGATTAATTACAACTTTTACATGTATTGTAGCTAGGTGGTTATTACAAATGTCTATAGTGTTGTAATGTAGGGATTGTTACACATGTTAATAGTTCTGTAATAGCATGTATATTTTTTGTCCACACTTACAATAGAGTGTTAATAGTTGTTAATTACTATGTAATAGTGTTGTAATTGCTTAATGTTAGTTAATTACTATCAGATAAGGAGAAATATTTAATGGTTTTTATAATGGGAAAAAGTCCCAACCATGTAATATATATGTGTATGTATAGAGAATATATTTTAGGAAAGTGTAGTATATATGAAGATATAATGTCATTGAGGAGGGTAATTAGTCAATAACCTTCAAGCCGAAGGGTGGGTGAGCTTATTGAGCTAATTAGTCCATGAGATGGCATTATATCCTCATATACTACAATTTCCTAGCATTTGTTTTATATAATACTTCAGGACAGTTATTATCTTTTTTTAGATAGCAATTGCAATCATTTCCAGGTGTGCCATGCTTTATTTTGTCTGTCCTTTCTGTAGTGCAGGGTACTTATATATATATATATATATATATATATATATATTAGAGGCAAAAAAAATCCAGTTAATGCATCAGTTAGGGTTGTTCCACAGTGACAAAAGCAAGGAAATTCGATGTTAGGGTTGAAACCCCCTTTGCACCCTTCCAGCCCACCCCCCAACTGGAATCCAGGTGCTCATTGGGGTCACCAGCCCTAACTGTCACCCCATCACATGTGGAAAGAAGCTGAGGAATAGGAGAATGGGGTGACAGTTAGGACCGATGACCCCAATGCGCACCCTGATTCCAGTTGGGGGGGTGGGCTGGAGGGGTGCAAAGGGGGTTTCAACCCTAACATCGAATTTCCTCACTTTTTTCGCTGTGGAACAACCCTAACTGATGCATTAAATGGAGTTTTTTGCCTCTAATTTTCCTTATTTTAGAGAATGATAATGAGAAATAGTGAATGTAATGCAGCGGCGGGAGCGCGGGGCCCGCTCCCGCCATGTGATGTCTTGTCACATAGTAACATTGTGCCCGCAAATGAAAATCGTAATGCGCATGGTGATGCAAAGTGAAACAGAAAGAGAAACAGTACTGTAGACAGAAATGTTAAAAACAACGGAAACGCAACCGCAAATGAAAATGCAAAGGGTAACGCACATGGTGGCGTAAACGTGAACGGTAAGTGAAACGGGTACGGAACCGCAAGCAGAAATGGTAATGGTAACAGTAATGTAAGTGCACAGGCTGGTTTTCCCCAAAAGCTGTATAGAGAAAGACAGTGAGTAGAAAGACTGTATGCAAAATAATGACTCTCGGAACACAAAAATCAGGAGTTGGAATAGTAAATTGCTTATATCTCAGTAACCGTACGACATAGAAAACAAATTTAAGTCATATGTATTATCACTTTCCTGGCTAGTTTTCTGCGGGGGCTAAGAATTTTTTGACAAAAACTCTGTATCTCGCACCATTTTCAAGATACGGGCCCTCAAAGGCGCGGCGAACGCCGTAATGTTATCCTATGGGAACAAAAACAGAAGTTTGGAGTGCCATAACTTTGCCTCCCTGTAATATTTTTTCACCAAACTATTGAAAGGCACATCTGTGGGATGTTGGCTGTATCCCCTTCAAATTTCAGCCCAAAAGACCAAACCATTATTTTGCAGCAGGGTGCCAAACGATTGCTGCAATGCGTCGGCTGCCATAATGTTATCCTATGGGAAAAAGTGTCAACTTTGGAGTGCTGTAACTTTGCTGCCATGTAATATTTTTTCAACACAACACTGAAAGGCACATCTGTGAGATGTCGGCTGTGTTCCCTCCAAATTTCAGCCCAAAATTCCAAACCGTTCTTTTGCAGCGGGGTGCCAAAGAATTGCTGTCATTTCCCCACAGCCTAGAAAAGTACTGTCGCAATTTGCGAAAGCTTTCGCAAAAATCTGCAACACTTTCGTGAGCATGAAAGTACTTTTTCCAGAAATTTGAAAAACATATTTCCTGGGTGTTTTACCCCAAAATAAAGACATGGCTAGCATCCCCAGGCTCCGACTAGGTGAATACAAAAAGAATTAGGTTGCTAGAGGGTCTCAATTTTAAATGCCAAGCATTTTTCTGATCACTAACTGAAAACAAAATGGCGGATTCGCAAAAGTAAGAGGGCCATTTGCGAAAGTAAAAATGCATTTGCGACACTGTCAAACTTTTTGTTAACTTTTCCCATTGACTTATAATGGGAAATTGTTTTTTGAATAACTTTTGAACTGTTTAATATTTTTTCATGAAATATTTGAAAGGCACATCGGGGACCCTAGCCGCACGTTCCCTGAAGATTTTGGGCCAGTCGTGCAAACCGTGCGACCTGTAGGCGTGACCGTAGAATTCCAGAAAAAGCGTAAACGCACGCACAGATCATGCTTAATAACTCCGCAGTTGTGTATCCAACTGGTACAAAACTTGGCAGATCCGAAGGCGTATGGGTCTTGATCATGTATTCCAAATTTCAGGCAAATCTGTCAAACAGTTGCAAAGTTATTAAGGTGCAAAATTTTGGGTTTAACATGTAAATGGCTCCTTAACCCTAACTATGGTAACACTACCATGCTACCATAATATATATATATATATGTGTATATATATGGAGGTGCAGCTGATGGTGGGAATGGTGTGTGGTTCTGGTTGGTGTGGCAGTCAAGAGTGTGGTTTGAGTCGATGTGGCAGTCGGGAGTGCAGTTTGGGTCAGTGTGGTGGTCAGAAGTGCCACGTGGTTGGGCTTGATCCGGTAAAGGTATCCTGTTGTGTTCAGCATTGGTGGCAGTTGCATGGAGCACTTGGGTGAGTACACTAACTCCACACACTTTCTGGCTAGTTTCAGCCTTGCACTGTTGTGCAGTATGATTCTTTAGCATCCCCCCCCCCAAGATTTTGTTTTTAAAACAATGCAGCTCACACCAGTTCTTTGAGGCAGAAGGAAGTCTGGAGTTTCAGTGGCAAAGTCATGTATCATGCAGATTAAAGTGGGATTACACAGCCAGCCATGGTATATAACTCTAATGACTTTGGCATCTATCTTTAATTTGCATGATATATGGGGAAATAGTTGATAGTCTTTTGAATGGTACACAAATCCTATTCATATATGTCTGTCTGTCTATCTATCTATGTATCTATGTATCTATATTGCAAAATAACTACTTTAATGCAGACATCATGGTTGTAGAATGCAAAGTGCACAAACAAGGGAATAAAAAAAAAGATTTGTGTCTACAGAGTATTGGCTAATCAGTGGAAGGGTCTTCCTTGGGGTTGTCAACCCTAATGTCCACTCCTTCCCCCAGCCTGTAGCCTCCTGTCCAAAGCACAAGTGCTAGCTCCAAGCTAGTGTCTCATAGTGAAACAGTATGGCCAACATAATCTGTTATAGCTTTCCTTACGCAGGGCCCTATGGGCCCTGCATGAAGACATCACATCTGAGCTCATCTGATAATGGGAGGGGGTGGGAATTAGGGTTAACAACCCCTAGTAAGACCCCACAACTGATTCATCAATACTCTGTAGACACAAATCCCTAATGTTTTTTTTTACATTTCCCTTCTTCGTGTGCTTTGCATTCTACAACCCTAATGTCTGCATTAACGTAGTTTTTTGCACTTAATTTCCCTTCTTTTTCTGATAGTGGAATTGTATCCTCATTGACCTGCACAAAATTAGATAAATACAATATTGGAGACAGTCCTGACCCAGTGCATGACACCAGCAGGCCCCGGTACACATGTCAATACCTTTTGGGTTAGGTTCCCTGACCCATCACCTGATGTAGCGTCTGCTCCAAAACACTGCTCCATCCCGACCCAGGCTAGGGCTGGTGCTGCATCCTTTAGTGCCTTCCCCATCAGCCTTGTCCTAGTAAACTAGTTCAATGAGTTCACACTTGAACTCAGCTTACTGGCACGGTACAGCAGCGTGTTCCCCAGTGTTGCAATGGACAACCTTACAAACAATGTTGCTTAATAAAATTTTTGTTTTTTTAATATTGTGACCACAAACTTTCAACATAGCTTTCTTATAACCTCACCTCATAAAGCCTGTAGGTGAAAATGTTCAAATCCATGCCAAAACGCCATTCTGCACATGTGTGAAAACACATTTTGGACAGGATATGAAAAATGACAGCCATATTGTTCATGAGGTAGTGTGAAAATATGGCTATGTTGAAAATTTGGTGTCAAAATATTGAAAATTACCAAAGTCATGTGTGTGTGCATAGGACAATTTCAAAGAACGGCCGTAACTTGGCCTTTGTTTGGAATTTTTTCACGAAATTTTCAACATGGCCCTTTTGGGACCCCACATCGTGAACACTGGTGGTAAAATTTCATTATTCTGTACTGAAAGGTGATTTATTGCAGCAACCGTGAAATCAGCTTCCGGGCCCGATTAACAAAATGGCAGTTGCAGTGTTCAAGAGCTGGGGTCCCAAAAAGGCCATGTTGAAAATTTGGTGGAAAAATTCCCCCAAAATGGCAAAGTTATGAACATAAGTTCAAAACGCCATTGAAATACATTATACGGCACTTGCCTTTATTGCTCAGTTCACGGTTCTGCTTTGAAGAGTGCAGACGTGTCTCGGTCTGCAGAAGATGACAGGATATGATCTCTGGAGGTAAGTATAGGGTAAGGGTGTGTGTGAGGTGGTGGGTACTCAGTGGGAGGGTTGGATGGAGGAAGGGGGATGGTGTGGATGACGAGGGATTTTTTTTTTTTCAGAAAAAAGATGTCGGGGGATGGTTTTCTTTTTTGTTTTTGCAGCATGAATAAGTTTATTTCAGGACACTGGGGGTGGGCTCTCCAGTATCCCACACTGCTGGGGGGCTTTAAAATGCTGACATGGGAATTGGGCTCTCGATGTAGGCACAATTAATGAAACAAGGAGCTACACGGGGGGGGGACCAGTACTGGGGTGTGGGCATCCCTGTGTCAGATTAAAGAAAATATAAACATAAAAACAAAAAGAATGAATGAATACACTGCCACCAGGGATTGGGGCCCCAGTGTGCAGATAACAGTTACTTCAAGGGGCAGTACAGTCAGGATGGTGGGGCTATAATGACAGAAGCCCCTTCTCTGACATGCAGGAATCAAGACACAGCAGGAGTTTTGCACTATATGACACAGCTGTTGTTTGCTAAGACAGCTATGTTGCATAGTGCAACCTTCGGGGTTTTGCACTACATGACACAGCTGTCATTTGCTAAGACAGCTGTGTTGTACGGTGCAAGCTACTGTTGTCATCCAATGTTGAGGGGCAGTTTTCTTTTTTGCAGGTACCTATTTATTGAAATAATGAATACGTCTATTTCAGGACACTAGGGGTGGGCTCCCCAGTGTCCCACGCTGCTGGAAGGATGTGCTTTAAAATGCTGACACAATGTCAGCACAATTAATGGAACAAGGAGCTGCATGGTTGGGCATCCGACACCAGGGGTGGGCATCCTGGTGTCAGATTAAACAAAATAAAAATTAATGAATACACTGCCACCAGGGATTGGTGCCCCAGGTCTGCAGATACAGTAACAGTTAATTCAAGGGCAGTACAGTCAGGATGGTGGGGCTATAATGACAGTAGCCCCGTCTCTGACATGCATGAGTCTCTACAGAAGCAGGGGTTTTGCACTATATGACACAGCTTTCGTTTGTTAAGACAGCTGTGTCATATAATGCAACTGTCTGTTGTCATCGAAAAAACGGCTGTCCATAGAACATTGATTTTTTTAAACTGCACATGCTCAAAAATGGAACTTTTAACTTAAATAATTTAAAAAGTGCTAATCTATGAGACATAAAAACTACAAAAGCATGTACCTTGGGCCAAATTCTATCAAACCTGAAAGTTTCAGGTTTAAAATCTTTATATTTTTTTGTTATTGAAGAGCAAAAAAAAGTCTTAAAAATTGAGAATTTTACTTTGTTTGCACCTCTGTAACTTTGTCCACAGTGAGCTGATCTAGATGAAATTTGCAGAATCAAGAGATCCTGGCACATACACTGTGATTTCCAAATTTCATGTAAATCAGTTGAATGGGGGCAAAGTTATTAAGGTGCAAAAACTGAGGTTTAACATTAAAGTGCCTACTCAACCCTCATATACAGTCACGACCGTGCCTGTGTAATACATTAATAAATATATGATCTATAGATATGTATGTATATATATAGATGTAATCTATAGATATGTGTACATATATATGTATGTATTATATATGTATTATGTATGAGAGACAGATATAGATAGATAGATAGATAGATAGATAGATAGATAGATAGATAGATAGATAGATAGATGGCTAGTTAGAGATGGATGAATAGATGGGTAGATAGAGACATAGACATAAATATTTTGGCAGTGCATTTATTTGTGGTGACTTCAAGGTCACAAGCAATCTACAGTTAGATACTGGTCAATATCCTAGCCTCAGACATGGAAACTTGTTTGCGAAGGAGACTAGATTTGACCAGTTCTACCAGCAAGAAGAACTTAATATGGAGTTTAAAAATAATCTGCCGAGAAGCACAAATACGGGTCTCTGTTTCAGTAATAATTGCTTCCCCCATGCAGTGGTCAGTGCCTCAGCTGTGTTTCCATAAATTATGGATCAGGTGCTGCAGTGTTTAGCTAATGTCATCCATTATTTGGATGCTATTAAATTACGTATCCATCTGAACAGGCACATCTTAACAGCTGATCCCAAACATTAGTGTTAGTGTGGTTCAATGTGATAATATTCTCACCTCTGGGCCAGATGATGGTGGTAATTCCCATACTAGAGACTCATTCCTGACACTGCATTATAGTAGTTTAGTTTATTGATTTACCCAAAGATAACATTGTTCTGGAATATATTTCCAGTGAGGTACAAAAAAGGCATGCAAGGCACAAAGAGGCCATTCGTATGCCCTTATGTAGCCATAAGCAGCTTTTTGTGATGCCTTCATGCCAACTGTATACATGGAAGGATTATACAAAGCAGCGGACATTGTTCCTTCCTATTCTGATTCCCATTTAAAATAGCAAATCTTTCCTGGTTCTACTAGTATGCTCCTGCCTGCATCCCTGTTTAAAATAGCACATCTTCCTTGATGTTGCTGTTAGCTCCCAACCCCAATCCCCATTTGAAATAGCACATTTCCCTGGTGCTAGTGTTATCTTTCTCCTGCCCCGATACCTGTTTGAAATATATCTTCCCTGGTGCTAGCAGTATCCCCATCCTGATCCCCATTTGAATAGCATATTTCCCATAGTGCTAGTGGTAACCCCCCTTCCACCATTTAGAACAAGACAGACTCCCTACCCACTCAGAACCCACCACCCTCCACCCAATCCCCACCCCTGTTTGGAAGCTGACCCACTGCATAAGTTAGTGATTGTCGGCAGGTAAAGTAGTAGGTGTGGCCCAGCACAGAGCCTCCTCTCACCACCCCGACTAGCTGCCATCTGAATAAATGGGACTGAGCATGCATGCACTGTAGAAAAGATTGGGTTACTCACCTGTAACCATTGTTTTTGGAGTGGTATACAGTTTACTCAGTTTTAAAGGCAGAAGATGGTACAAGGACCATTGAGACTGCATTCCCCACACCATGTAGGGAGAATTAACCAATGTTGTAGAAGAGATACCTATCCAACGCTGCTTTAAATCTATTACAGTCCATGATGTCCACTATACTCTGGGGAAGAACATTCCACAACCTACAAGCACAAATTGTGAAATAGCCATTCTTTTTATTAGTTGATGCCTGATGAATATGAAGTTGCCAATTACGAGAACGTAAATTAGGTGGTTTAGGTGCAGTAGTAATATTGGGTATCCCATGATAAGGGCGTCCGCTATTGAGCGCTTATAAAAAGGGTGACTCAATAGCAGTGCCTGTTCACAGGGCTACTGGAAGGGGGTGGCAAATATGGATATAGTGACATCTTGTCACTATATATATACGCATGTGTGGGGGGAGGGGGCATGCCATGCGATGGGCAGAAGGGGAGGGAGGGCTTGTGCGGTGTAGTGTGATGGTGGGTTGCTGAGCTGGCCATGTGAGGTGGTGGGTTTGTGGCAGGCTAGGGTTGGGAGGTTGCCAGGTTTGGTGTTGGGCATGTCGGGATTTGTGCGCCGATCCGTGAAAATTTTTTATTACCCCCCCTGACATGCACCCCCACCGGAGTTGAGAATCCTTTCATGGGGGTGCGGAGGGACATCCCCCAGAAATGCAAACAAACCTATCTTTTGGTGCCCTTTCGGTTTTGCTTAAGGAGTGTACATCGCATATTGATTTCGCTGATGTACATCTAATGGCGATCGCCTCTCTGCGATCACCATTATCACATAGACCCATAATATTGCATCTTTCTAGCAGGTCCTGGTTGTGTAAGATGGTAAAATAGCATTAGAAGGTCACCTCTATCTCTACATTTTTGTAAATCGTGCAGATTTAGGGCGTATAACCTATCTGGATATGGGAGTCCTTTAAGTCTTTGCACTATTCTGGCAACACTTCTCTGGATGTTATCTAGTAGGTTCATATCTCTAACTGGATATGGGGCCCAAAACGATGCAGTATAATCCAAATATGGTCTGACATAGGCTTTATATAATGGTATCATGCATACTTCACTGCTGCTAATAAAGGACTTACAGATGGATCTATATTACCGTGGCAGTTCCACTGGAAGTACTGATTCATTGAATATCTTTAAGCTAAGCTTCTCCCACCACCTGGGCAGTATATCCTCTGGCTCTACCCCATGATGTCAGATCTTTGCACACTGGAAGCAAGGAGCCATGTGCCACACTGCAGGGTAGGCTGGGTGGGTTGTGTGGATGTAAACTGTATACCACTCCTAGAATTACATGCCACTCCTAGAACAATGGTTACAGGTGAGTAACCTATCTTTCTAGGGGCATGGATACATTTCACTATTCACATGCTGGTAGACTTCTAGCAGTTCTCTGGGAAGAGGGGGCAAGGCAGGCACCCTTATTTGGTGAACAAAGACTGGAGAACTGAGGTTCCAAAAGCAGCATCCTGATGTGACTCAAGGTTGATGCTGTAGTGGGAAATGAAGGTTTGTGCTGACTTCCAAATAGCAGCCCTACAAATCTCCTGCATTGGGATGTCTCTGGAGGTAGCCACCAAGGCAGTGGTATGTCTGCTGGTATGAGCTCTAAGCCCTAGGGGAGTCTCCATACCAGCCAACCTATAACAGAGATCAATGCAGGATGTAACTAACCTGCCAATCATCCGCTTTGCTGCTAGCTTGCCAAGTGTGGTTTCAGTGTAAAGTAACAAACAGTTGGCGACCCTCACTCCAAACTCTAGCCATGCACTCTTTATAATAGGAAAGTGCCCTACATAGATCCAGAATGTGGAGCAATGGTCGACCTCCGAAGATGGGCTGGTAAAATATACTGGAAGGTTGATCACCTGGTTAAGGTAAAACTCCGTTGCTACCTTTGAGAGGAACTTTGGGTGGGGGTGAAGGACAACCTTGTACTTGTGGAAGACCAGATAAGGAAACTCCACAGAGAACACCTGGAGCTCACTGATCCTTCTGGCTGATGTGAAGGCCACCAAGAAGGCAATCTACCATGACAAGTGTGACATCTCACAACTGTGCGTGGGCTCAAGAGGCTTACCCATGAGCACAGTAGGTCTTTGGTGGTGGTAGTTCATGCACTGGAGGGTACAGGTGGTCAAGGCCTTTGAAAAAGCACCCAACCACCTTCTTCTGGGTCACTATCAGCAGACCAGCCCACATCTGGCATGCAGAGATTCCTGCCAGATGCACCTTAAGGCTCGTCACTTGTAGTCCAACTGAGAGAGGGACCAGAGGTACTCCAGGATGTTTGTCATAGGGCAGGCAAGGGGATCAAGCACATTGTTCTGACACCAAATGGAAAATCTCTTCTATCTGATGGCATAGCACTGGTGAGTCAACTCCTTTTGGGAAGCTTCCGCAGCATGGAGCACAGCTTTTAATGTTAAAATCTTTATTGAACTTTTCCAAACTTAACACACAATTACAAACAAAAGACTTCAAACAACAGCAACAGTACCCACACAGTCTAGGTCACTAGATATATGCTAGTCAAAGGAAAGTACAGCGAAGCACAGTTTTAATACAATAGTCATAGTTCCTATTAGTAAGACTGCAATAATTCAGTGCATTTAGGATACATCATACATGACTTAAAGGAGAAGAGTAATGTCACAAACATCAATTCTTTACTGACGTATAAAACTCTTCCCCACATTATCTATGTTGAGGATTTGGGAGATAGAAAAGTGGGCAGTGGGAAGATTCCTTTGAAACTTAGTTGGTCCCCAAGGTATTTGGGGTGGCTGTATTCATTTGAAAGTGGAGGAAAGGCACCCAAGAACCCCATAGTGTTACATTTATGAGCACAGCTCTTAAAAGGCCCAAAGCCTGGAACTCCAGCCTCTGAGTAAACAGGCTGTGAAGTGCAGGCACTGAAGGAAAAGGTGCAGGAACTTCCCTTATTATCTGGTCAGCAACTCCGGGTAAAGAGGCAAATGTCATGGAGGCTTGCTGCTGAAGCTGAGAAGATCTGGATACCAAAGCTGTCTTGGCCAGTCTGCAGCTATCAGAATCATCCTCACCTTGTGTTTCCAAGTCTTTACCACCACCTTGTGGATCATGGGGAAGGGAGGGAAGGCATATACGAGGCCTGTGGTCCAGGGCCCAACAGTGTCCAGGATTGTGGGGTGTGGGTACAAAACAGCCTCAGCTTTCTGTTCTCCCAGGAGGTAAACAGATTCACCAGAGTGGTGCCCCACTGGAAGCTCAGGTGGTGTACCACATTCTGAAGCAGGGAACACTTGTGTGACATCTCTCTCACCCAGCTGAGCTCATCTGTCAGCTGACTGTTCACTCCTGTGACATGCGTCACCAGGAGGTCTGCACCAAGGCTGTGCATGAGGGTCCAGGTGTGGATGGCCTCCCAATGCAGGGAAAGTGATGAGTTCTGCCTTGCCTGTTCAGGTAAAACACGGTTGTGGCACTGTCCATCTGGACCTATGTGACCGGACCCCTGAGCAGAGGAGCAAATTCCATGAGAGCCAGCCATACCACATGGACACATGGAGCTCTAGCAGGTTAATGTGATGACAGGACTCCCTGGGCAAACAGAAATGATGGGCTTTGTGGTTCCCCAGGTGTGGTCCCCATCCCACCAGATACACATACATTGTAAATGTGACAGTTGGCTCTGGGTGGAAAAATGGGATTCCTTCCTCCAGATGTTGAGGGATCAGCCACCACTGAGTGGCATCCCACATCAGCTAGGTTACAAGGACCAGTTGGTCCAGGTGTCCTAGGCGCTGGGACTCTGACAGCCCAGCTCCCACTGCAGGTGGTGCATCTTCCATCGTGTCCAACTGACCACACTTGTGGTGGATACCATGTACCCCAACAACCACAGAAAATCCTGGGCAAGGCGAGAGCGATGGATCTGAACTGATCGGGCAAAGGAAATAAGGTCCTGAGCCTGGTCTGCAGGGAGATGGGCCTTGGCCCACATAGAGTCTAGCTCTACTCTGATGAACTTGATGACTAGTGAGAGGATCAGTTCAGACTTGTCTGGGCTGACCAATAGGCCTAAGTCTCTGCAGGTTTGGAAGACCAGATCTCAGGATTGCTCTATAGTCTTCTTCAATGGCTCGGCTATCAGCGAGTCATTCAGGCAGGGATACACCCTGATGCCCTTGCACTGCATGAAGGCTTACACCACTGCTATGCACTTGGTGAAGACCCTAGGCATGTATGACAGGCTGACAATCATGACCTGGAACTTACTGAGAACCCCTTCTGTGCAGAACCAAAGGTACCACCAGTGGGATGGATGGACTGGGATATGGAAGAAAGCATCTTGGAGATCCAGGGAGCAGAGCTACATACCCTGCTCTAGGATGGTATAATCTGGCTCAGAGCGACCATCCAGAACCTGTGTTTCCACATAAACTGGTTCAGATCATGCAGATCCAGTGTGGGGCACCAGAACCCCCCCCATCTGTTTCGGGACCAGGAAATACTTGGACACAGATCACTGACTTGCCAGGGCATCTCAGACATGGGCTATAGCCCCTTTTGCAAGGAACTGAGTGATGGCCTCCCTCAGGGTTGACAAAATGTCCTGCAACACTGATGACTCCCAAGGAGTGTGGGGTCGATAAGGCAGGAAAGCCTCAAAGTTGAGAGGCAACCCTCTGCCTACCACTTCCAGCACCCACGTGTCTGTAGTAATGATGGACCAATCCAGACAGATGTGGTATAGCCAATCCCCCACTGGGAGCTGGATGAGGGACTTGACAAGCTGGAGGACAACACCCAACCCATCACTGGGCAGCTTTGGAGAAGGTACCGGCCGCTGGGGCTGGAGGGCATCACTTTACCTGCCCCACATCTTTTTGGCCCCTGGCCAGTGAACTTGGCCTCGGGGTGCCAGGCTTGGTATTGACCCTGCTGGGGCTGCTGGGGCTGAAAGGTGCTGATAAAGTGCTCTTGCAGTTTTTTCAAGTAAAAAAAACTTTCAGCAGTAGTAACTATGCACAGCAGATAAAGATTCTCTTACAGTCCATGACATTCATTCATTCTTGTATGCCTGCCAGCATACAGGCTCCTACTTTAACTTGAAGAAACTGCAAGAGCACTTTATCAGCACTTGCAATTAATAAAGATTGATGCTGCACTGAATTCCCTGAAGTCCACGGCTCTGATTTACACAGTGGAGCGATGTAAGTGTTTGTTTAATCTTTTAGTAGGTGCCAGTCCCCCATTTGCTCTAATGTTCAATTTTTTTGACTGGGGCACTGCTATTCTCTCGCTGTGGTCTGACTCTCTTACGTACTGAACGTTATACATTATAGTGACCTGCATGCGTTAAAATAAGAAAAACAAGCTCCTTTTTAAAGACTACTACTGACCATAACATGCTTCTGCATTTATGTGGTTGTTATATGAATGGCTAACACACAGCAGGAGCAGTGTGTTACTGCACCCCACCCTCTAAAGGACCTTGTGCTTAGAACCATGAGTGGAGACACTAGTTATTCTATTTTATTAAATGAATGTACAGGCAGTGTTACTGACAAAGTGGACATAGCAAGGGGGGTAGAATGTGGGGCTGAAAGAGAAGAACTCATGAGAAGCAGACCGTTGAAAGGGAGGCAATCAAGAGGGAGGAATCCCCATTAAATATTATCAAACTTTCAAACTACATGTTAAATGAGAGTGAAGTTGCTGTTCTGAACAGAGGTTTATCTTTCACACCAACTAGGAGGTTTGACCTTTTTGAAACAATTTTTGACATTAACATACTAACACGGAACCTGAGCTTGAAATCTTTTTTCAGCAGTAAGGGACCCGAGGACTTGGGAAGAGGATCCACGGACAGGTGAGACATTTGAGCTAAACACCACTTCTAATACCACTAATGACAATGGGCTGAATTTTCAAAAGGTGGCACAGGGCTTATGTCAAACCCTGTGCCACCACACTTAGGTTTAGGCAGTGTGCCAAACCCCTTTGCCGCAACTGTGTCCGATTTTATAATCTCAGGTGCAGTCATGACAGTTTCTATGATTTACAACAGCTTGCACCAAATATCTGGCACAAGCCCTGTGAAAAAGGTCCTCAGGATTGCCACAACCTAGACCACAAAAGGTTGGTCAAGCTTGCGGCAATTGCCACACAGGATAGAAAATCCCAATTGCCAGCAAGTGAATGTCGCAAACTCCATGTGCTATACATACGGCGCACCCGGGGCATGCAGTATTCACAACCTTTGGAAAAATCCTGCCCAATGTCTTTAAACCAAAATCCCATTTCTGCTCTCCCATGTCTCCAGCATTGCAGACTTTTCTTAAATGTTGTGAGGATGATATTGCTAAACTAAATAATGAGACCAGTAGTAGGTTTTATCATAACCTGAGAAACAAGGAGCAGCAGACTTTTAATGAGCTGGGTAACAATAAGGCAGTTACCATAAAGCCTGTTGATAAGGGTGGTGTAGTGGTCATAATGAATAGCGATAACTATGATGTGGAGGTTTACAGACAACTTTATGAGTCAGCTATTATGAGGAATTGCATTTTGATAAGACTGGTGTATTTAAAGATGTCATTGATAAATATCTTTCTTTATCCAGGGAAAAGGGATGGCTATCTACACAAGAGGTGGATTTCTTAAAGTGATTTACCAACTTCCTTCGATGTCATGTTTGCAGATCACCTTCCCTTCATTGAGTGATGCAAAGCTTAGCTGCCCTGAAGTTAAGTATTAAATATATTCAGATGCTTTGTTTTTTAACATTTTTGTGCCACAGTTGTCTCTGCATGTTCTTTTCTTTGTTTGAAGTTCGCACATGAGCAGTGCATCCACATTCATGAGTGACATCAGCACAGGGAAGGTGTTCCCACTGCACCTTTCTCACTGCTCATTCATTCATCTTTCCTGGACCCAGCCTCAGTGAGTGCAGATTCAAAACTGAACTGGCAAAAATTACAGCACTGATGACTGAAACTGTTTGTTATATTGGCTGAGGCGGATACTTGCTTTTGGGATTGCAGAAGTGGTAATTTCTCCTGATTTTCAATTTTACTCATCTGACTAAACTCTGTGTCCTAGGTCCATCAGTTCTAGGAACATCACAATCTGCATTGCTTGAGTACAGTGTTACAGTTTTAATAAGTGCTGCAAGTACATAATTATAACAACAAGTCTGTATAAAAAAATAAATTTTTTTAACTGAGTGGAGCTGTAATCTGTAGCGTATTGGGACACAAAAGGGCAACTTTTGAACTGGGCAGATCTATAAATTGCAGTAAGCTTTTCAGTATTGGTACATAGATGTCTGTGTTAAACGGATGACTTTTTTAACAGTTCAGAATTGTAATGTGCAGTAAGAGTATAAGCACTGAGCTACACAGTCCAGTCCCAGGACAACAGTGCAATAAACTGTATTTTTGGCAAGTGCTGCTTCCTGTGTGATTGCTTTAGTAAACTGCCTTTGCTATTGCATTTCTGATTGTCACCATCATTATAGACAGTTTATATTTTTTCCTGTGCTCCTGTATTTTCTTGGGCTCATTTGGTGTTCTCATGCAAGCACCATAACACTGATCACCAAAGTATGCTTAGATGTGCATGAATAAAAGGACATGGTACACTGAATTGTTTCTCCAGCTTGCCAACTCCTCGCTAAGTTTATAAATTAATGCAATAAAATTAGTTATATACTGTACATAGTTATACTGTACATAGATTACAGTGTATCTCAAAATTAAACACTTAGTTTTTTAATATTTTAACATACAGTCTTATTTATAATTAGGATTATAGCATCATTGTATGTGCTCCGGAGCATCGGCAAAAGAAGAGACTGCAGTTGCCATCCTCTCCTGACACTGTGGTATCAATGTATGGCTTATATGGTGTTATATTGCAAAGTAGGCTAGTCAGTTCGGCATACTTAGGGAATAATGTCTGAACCAAAATATGAGCTACACAGCAATGAATGCAGGGAGTCTACACAATGTACCATGACATCGGTAAGGCATGGGAGACAGTATAGTGCAGCATCTGTTGTATTTGTTGTACACTTTACGCATCTGCATCAGAGATCCACTGTAATGGAAAAAATTGGAAAACACAAATGGCTTGACACAGACCGAAGTGGTAATGAAGTATGGTGACATAAGTGAGGAAGGGTGGTTCAAATACGGTCTAACACTTGAGTACCTACTGCAAGGATATGTCCCTTTTTGTAGTGGACCAATCAAATGGTACTTAGGCTATCTAAACATACATGCAGTCTCTTTCTCTATGAGACGGGTATTGGCAGTGTCATTTTTAACCTTGGGTGGTGGCGGACGATCACGACTGTACTGTGTATTTTTTGCTCAATTCATAATGCACCTGGAGGCACAGATGTAGCAGCAATAAGCCAATGCCAGGATGGTATTACAGATGCTTATGCAGGCACTAATGATAGCTGCAGTCTGTATAGTTCCTGAGTGCTTAGAGGTAACACAAAGCTGGTGCAATAATTTGTAGTTTTAAATTTATAACATGCCGTAAACAGGGGAACCGGTGACTTCAACACATTACTCAATCACTGATACCTCTAAAGGGAAAAGTACAAGCAGGTCCCCACCCCCAAACACACACATACACAGAGAAGAAAGCTATAGCGTAGACCAGTTGGCACTAGGGCAAAGACAGACCCAAACAGTATAAATAATTTACAGATAATAAAAGTTCTATGCTGCAGCATTTTCTAAGTGTATGTGTGCAGCGAGAGTTGAGGGTGAGGTACAAGGTGCCTGCTTGTATCTCTACCCTGTGCTCCATCAGAGTGAGTGACTGATAAATCAATTGGCAGGAGGTCATTACTAACTAGTACCAGGTGAGGAATTTGGACAATTTGGATTTGGACAAATTGTGAGCCATTTATCCTGCTCAAGCAATACCACCAGATCGAGCCGTGCTCTCAGTGCCAAGCTGGAGTGGCCAACAACTCGTTCGTATAGGGAAAGCAATCCCCCCTCCCCAAAAGAAAAGAAATATAAAAACCCAGGGTACTATCACAAGCATTTGTGTGGGCAAATCGATGCTGGGAGTAACAGAACACACACCATACCTCGATTTTACACAGTAAAATGACAGCAATGATGGGAACCAAACCGTAGCTCTAAGTAGCAAAATATAATATTAACAGTCCGTGTTGCTAGGTCTGCTCTCGCTGCTGTACCGAAATGGATTGGGACTACTGCCGTGACTGCCTGAGCTACTGCCCATATCATTCTCACTGCTGTCATAGGGTCCTCCCTATGGGGATCTACTATGCAGCGGCTGTTAAATTGTGACACTATGTCAGTGTCCAAAAGATCACTGTTAGTGCAGGACAACATAATGCTTTCATCATCGGACCCTGAAAATGAACTGTTTGACATTGCCATTGTCATGCTGCATGCTGCATGCTGCGACCAAGAGCTCTGTTATCAAGACAGAATTGCTGTGACCAAGAACTAATTTTAATTGCAGAGCACAGATCTCTCTGTGGTGACATTGCAAAGGTAATGAGTGTCAAAGGTCACCAGATACAGACTCCAATACACAAAATGACACTTCCTGGTTTGTGAGGGTGAAGACCTGATTTAATTTGCTAAAATAGGCTATGCATCTATCAAAATACATTGTGAATCAGTTCTATATGCAGTCACCTTGCAGTATATGTGTTCATATATCAAAACTTGGTAAATCACTTTAACTGTACAATATTCAGTGAGGGCAGCTTTTTATTGTCTTCCAAAATTCCATAAAGATTTGGTTAACCCTCTGGTAGTCCTATAGGCTTAGAAAATGACTCACTGAAGGAATCCCTGACTAATTATGTGGACTGCTATATTTTTGATGTGGTCGGAGAGCTGCTGTCCTATATTAAGGAGATTGGTGACATTCTCTGGGTACTGGTAGATATGTCCATTGACTAGGACAGTCTGATGGTCACACTTGATGTGGCATCCCTATAGTTAAACATTCCTGACCAGGAGAGATTACAGGTGATGGGTTATTATCTGGATACATGCCCCGTGATTAACTCACCTACTTAGGTTTTAATACAACTCTCCAAATTTGTATTAGAATTTAAAACCTTTTTTTTTATAAAGGAGACTTCTTTCTACAAAAGGGTACAGCAATAGGTGCAAGTTTTGCACCAAATTATCCAAATTTGTATATGGGAAATGGGAACTAGAAACAATGTGAAGTGAAGCAAAAAAATCCTTTTCTCGACAAAACAGATCTGGGCAGACACTTCACAGATGATGTACTGTTAGTACAGAAAGGAACAGAGGAAGAATTGTTTGAATTTATAGAATACATTGAAAATGGTAATCCAGACTTAAAGTTTAGTGTGTGCTTCAGCAAAACACAGATCACTTTCCTTGATTTAATAATAAAAAAGAATGGAAAGGGAGGAGTCACCACTGATCTGTTTAGAAAACCTACTGATCGGAATACACTGCTCATGGCTAACAGTACCCACCTCAGACATGTAATCGCGACTATCCCAAAAGGACAATTCACAACAAAAAAAAAGAATTGTGGTGATGAAGGCAAATACCGAGTTACAGCAGGTGAACTCACTAAAAGACTAAAGGACAGGGGCTATAATGGAGCTATTATTTGTGGGCAAATGAAGAAGTAGATAGGATACCAAGGCATGAGCTAAGTAAAGCAATAATACCCTCCAGGGTGGGCATTATTGGGAAATACCAGACTGTCCAGGAGTGTAATGAGGCCTGACGCCACAGGCGGATGGCCTTATTGCCCCTGGAAGGTCTGGTATTTCCCAATAATGCCCACCCTGGAGGATATTATTGCATTTAGAAAATGGCCATCTGTGTAAATTTTCATGACGTTGTAAAATAATAGAGTAAATGACTGAAAAATGAACACACGTATTAGAAACAAGTGTATTGATAAAGTAGTCCATAGGCTGTTCCTGCTGCTGTTGCTCCTCTCTGCAGCATTCTGGTGGCATGTCGCGTCCCGCCACCCCCCACAAGACAGAGTCACACACACAGATACTGCTTCCTAAAGAAGAAAGGCAGTGTGCTGTGAAAATTCTCTGTAGGACTCTTGCAATTTTAATTTATTTTCCTTTTTGGTGCAGGATCATGTTTTCTTTTTTGTTGCGGTCCAGAAGTTGCGCAGCTCTTTGCGTGGGACCTTTGACCACGATGTGCGTGCAAGAGGAAACATTATTTATTTTTGCTTTCTTGAAGTTCTGAGGTAAATGTTTGTTTTTGTTCAGGAGGTGCAGTAAGTGTGGGGGCATTGTGCTGACTGACTGACTGCTTACTTTCTGTTGGCGGTCAGCATGGTAGTGCGAGACCACGGTCGTGAGATGGTCAGCACAGTACCGCGAGAGTGTGGTTGGGAGAGTGGTGCTGTTGTGTCATTCTTCCAGCCACAAGATAACTGTAGAATGTTTTTTTTGATATATTTCTAAAAGAGGAAGCGGCTGCAGTGTTTGCGTTGGGCTGGGGGAGATCAGTACCTCTTGTTAAGCGAGAGAAAAAGAGGGCGGGCATTAAAATTTTCTTGGGTGAATTCAGCCAATTAAAAAGCAGGCTGGGCACCACTGTAGAACTGTGCACGGTGAGGTGGCACTTGGACTGGCACTTATTTTTGACTGGGCTTCTATTGAAAAATAGATGCCCAAGTTGGAGGTAGTTTCAGTCAATCAGGATAGAGAATCCATTCTGGCCATTTTCTAATGCAAGATAAAATAAAAAAGAAGGAATGTGATCCCCAGATAACCTTTGTTTTAACATAGAGTCATCAAGCACATAAAATTGTGTCTGTTATGAAGAAGAACTGACACTTTATAAAAGAAAGGACATGGGGCTGAGGGATTTGAATATTGAGGGTCCCAAACTGATATATCATATGGGATCAAGGACACTATTATACTTTCTGTACAGCCCCACCAGATAAACCTCACACATGGTTGCCACAAAGGGGTAAGGAATGTCATATGTGTGGTAACTGTAAGTATTGCCCCATAGTGAATACCACTAAGTCTTTTATGAATCCTGTGACAAGGAGGGAAGTGAGAGTGAGGGGGTTTATTATTTGCAACACTTGTGGCATTATATATCTAGCTCAGTGCAAGAGTGGACGTTACTATGTGGGAAATACAAAAAGGGCATTTAAGACCAGAATTGGAGAGCATGTACATGCCATTGAGAAGGATTCTACAAATTCTTTGGCAGTCCACGTCTGGAAATCCAGGAACAAGGCTGAACATATATTTACCTTTACAGGGATAGAGAAACTGATTATGTCCAGAAGAGGGAGTAACTATGATAATACACTCCTTCAAAGGGACCAATACTGGATACTCTTCCTTAGGGCTATGGAGAACATGGAACCTAATGATAGGATTGAAATAGGTCCCTTTCTAAAGAAGTAAACTTTCTGGGTTTTACTACCGTTGGACTTCCCTGGTGGTTTATGGGACTGGTATATTGTATGTAGCTACTGTAAATGTATGGGCTATAGTATTTTTTCATTGCTAATTTTGTTGTGTCTTCTTTTTACAGATATGCACTTTTTGACTGATACATAGCACTGTGAGTTGACAGCAGTTCCAGCACTGTGAACAGTTTAATGAAAGCTGACGCTGTTATAACTGGGGGCTTTCTTTAATAAGTATCCTCGGTGCCCTGAGACCCCATGCTTGGTGGCACAAGTTTTTAATGTATTCGACTGTGATGTGCATTTATTTTGTTATGTTTTTAATCTTTTTTTCTACATTTTTGTGACCATGTTTAGAACTAAACTCATTGCATGTGTGTGTACTGCCATTTTAAGAAATTGCACATAAAAGGGATACATTGGTTCACAGATGTCAGCTTTTGAGAAAGCACCATAGTGTGAAACGTGTCGGGAGATGTTTGTCAGAGGGTGGGATAGGAGCCTGTATGCCAGCAGGCATACACAAATGAATGAATGTCATGTGCTGTAAAGGAATCGTTATCTATTGTGCATTGTTACTACTGCTGAATGTTGTTTACTTGAACAAACTGCAAAAGCACTTTACCAGCACTTGGAATTAATAAAGACTGAAGCTGCACTGAATTCCCTAAAGTCCACAGCTCTGTTTTACACAGTGGACCGATGTAAGTGTTTTCTCATCCTTTAAGTAGGTGCCAGTCCCTTGTGTGCTCTAATTTAAATTTTTTGGACTGGGGCACTGCTATTCCCTGGCTGTGGCCCTGCTCTCTTAAATACTGTGGCTGAAAGGACCTATACTGGAAGGTCTTCTTTTTAGGCTTCTAAGCCTTAGGGCCTATTTGGGATGCAGCTACAGCATCTTGGTGGCATCAGGCTTCTCTATCCTAGTTAGTTGTCCTTCTAAACCTGGGCCAAAGAGTCCAGTGCTAAAAAAGGGGTCATTGGCCAGCTCATGCACAGTATCCACCATAAAGTTGGAGTTTAAGCCAGATCCTGCAATGTATTGTGATGGCTGGGGTTTTGCTTTGCTGAGGAAACCCCACCCCTTGGTTTACCTTCTGGGAGATCTTTTTCAGTGCAACCCAGGGCCTCAGACCCACTGCTCTGCCCTCTGGTCAGTTCTCTTGCCAGTGGACTGCCTCGCCTTCCCCTTGGCCTTAGCCATTTGCCCTGCACTGTTCAGCATGTTAAACAATTTTTATGTTTGCTTGCACACATTTGCAAGAAACATAGTGCCACCATACCAGTTTTTGTAGGTGTGGCACCCCACTTCCAGTGCCCTGATTGTTTTTGCAGGCACAGCAGCAGGGCACCAATGAATGTCTGAGCTGTCTATGACAGCAGTTCAGATGCAGTGGCATACAGTTGAACAAGAAAGACCGCTACAATCAGCAGTGGTAATGTGTAAGCAGTTTGCTTACTGCCGTGCCGTCAGCAGTATGCAAATTTCCTAAACGTCACCACCTTAGCAGTCATTCTCTTTCAGCTGTACGCCACTGCATCTCCTGGCATGATGTGCCTTCCCCTCCATTTGTTGTGTGCTGAGGGGTTGCCCAATCCCCCTCTGCACATGCACACTCCTCCCCAAGCACACTGTATGTCCAACAGGGTGCCCAATCCCCATCAGCTCCAGTGCCCCGCGAAAAAACAAACTTCAAGGTGCCACACTGGGAGCCCACCCTGACGTGGCAAAAGTCCTGCATCATCATGTGCTCCCCTGCACACTATATGGCCAACAGGTGCACCAGATCTCCCATTGGCTCCACTGCCCCCCCAAACAAACTTCCAGGTGCCACGCTGGGAGCCCACCCCAGCGTGGAAAAAGTCCTGCATTGTCTTTTTTTAAAAAAAAAACCTGTAACAAAAGAAAACAGTCCCTCGTTGACTCTCTTGCTCCCCAACCCACACCCACCCTCTGTTCACCCTACCTCCCCACAACCCCTTCACTCCATTCTTACCTCCAGAGCCTGGCGCGGTGATCTTCGGTAGACCGGGAACACATCTGAACTCTTCAGAGCTGAGAGCGAACTGAAGAAATACTGGTAAGCTGAATAATGGCATAAATAGGGTTTTTTCAACTTTGGTTCACATCTCAGTCATTTTTTTGACTTTTTGCACCAAATTTTCAACACGGGGTTCTTGGGACCCCATCTCATGAATTCAGTCAATTTCATCTGGTTATTCAGTCCTGAAAGGTGATTTCACAGTCCCTGTGCAGAACCACCTTTTGGGACCAATGAATGAGCGTGTCACAGTTCATGAGGTGGGCTAAAAAACCCTATTGTTGAACATTTGGTGAAAAAAGTCCCAAAAATTACTGTTTTACGTGCGTGCATTACGCAGTTCCTACGCACGCTTGTGATTTCTAGAATTTTTAATATTTTCACTCCAGATTTTCAACATTGTCATTTCAACACACCTCCTTATGAACAGTATAGCTGTCATTGTTCACATCTCACCTAAAATGTGTTTTCGCGCATGTAGCACACAATGGCGTGGTTGGTGTGCAAAATCAATGTTCAAGACAGATTAAGAAAATCACAGTGACACTGTTCATGAGCAGAGGTCTTAAAATGGCTATGTTGAAAATTTGGTGGCAAAAGTCCATAAAATGACTGTGTTACGAGCGTGCATAGCGCAGTTTCCACGCACCCTCCTAAGTTCACGAATTTGTAATATTTTCAGTACAGATTTTCAACATTGCCATTTTTCCACACCTCCTTATGAACAGTACAGCTGTCATTTTTCACACCCTGGCTTAATTGTGTTTTCACACTCCAGGCACAGAATAGCGCAGTCACAGTGGGAAATCAGTGTTCGGGACACATTAAAAAATCACAGTGACACTGTTCATGAGTGGAGGTCCCAGAATGCCTGTGTTGAAAATCTGCTGTAAAAATCCTCAAACTAATTACATTACGGTGTGCTAGTGCAGTTTCTATGCTCGCCGTGGCCTTTCACCAGTTTTTTTATATTTTCACGTCAGAGTTTCAACATTGTCATTTTTTACACCTTCTCATGAACAGTATTGCTGTCATTTTTCACATCCTGTTTGAAATGTGTTTTTTGCACCGGTGGCACCAAATGCTGCAGTCGCTGTGCAAAATCACCTTTCGGCTGATGAACTGATAGTGTCACTGTTCTTGTGGTAGGGTCACAAAAAGCTCATCTTGAAAACTTGGAGTAAAAACACCAAGAAACGCCCAGGGCATTAGGGTTTTTGACCATAATGCCCTACCCTGTAGGGACTGACAGGCATCAGGAGTGTGACATGGGATTGTCGACAGCATTGCTTATGCCATTTCACCCCCACCCTTCAGTCAGTGACCGGCATTGAGGTGCACCTTGGACCCTTTGGCCCCACGGTTCACCCCATTCTCCTATTCAGCATGCATTTCAGCATGTTTCCTTATGGAATGAGGTGAATGTAAAGCCCAAACACCCCAAGGCACACCTCGACACTTGTCAGTGTCTGCAGGGTAGGGTGAGGTGAAATGTTGTGACCGTCATCGATGATGACCCAAAGCCACACCCCAATGCCTGTCCATCTCTGCAGGGTGGGGGTGGAGTTGGCGTCAGTTCAGTACTTCACTGCCATTCCTATACTGCATCTGTCTAACTCCTGCACTTCCACTGCTAATGCCAGCAAGCAAACATTCGGCATTGACAAATGCTTGTTTTGAAAAATAATCTTCTGGAGATCAAAACCCGCCAACTGGTGTTGCTGCTGACTCACTGCCATGACATGGAGTGAAGGATTGCTGAGGAGGAGTCTGGCTGGTGGGCTGGCATTGCTGCAGCCTGTGGGAGGTATGCAATGGCTCAGTGGGTGGTTCAGAAGGCAGACTGTGCCAGTTTCTCCTGACTCTGCACTGGGACCCTGCCATGACCTCGCCCTGGTGCCGCTCTGTCACTAAGCTAGTCTGTACACCACCTTGGCCCAGATTCTAGCTGCACCCAAGGAGGGACAACTTTTAGTTTTAAACGAAGGAAAAAAAAGAAACTGAGCCAAATTGAATCCACCCTGTACAGCTGCTGATTCTGCAGAGGGGACCACCATGACCACACAGACCTGAAGCCCAACCAGAGGAGGCGCAATGCATAAGAGCTTATGGAACTGGCTTCAACAACTCAGGCAAGCCACAGGTTCCTGTTATTCTCCCAGAATCTTTCTCTGTTCCTGGCTTGGAGCTCACTGACTGATTAATGGTCGGTCCGGGGCACTCTTCTTAAATGCTCGGGTTTCTAGTTCTCGAACCGAAAACTCAAGTCACTAACAGCTCTTTCCTTTTTTAATTTAGCCAAAGCACTGGGCAGGGACAGCAGTTCCAGCACGTGGCTTCATTTTCCTCGGCTGCCAACTCGGGGGGGGGGGGGTGTGTTCTGTGTGTGAGAGCGAGAGAAAGGCAGCAACAGGAGAAAAGAAGAGAAAGAAAAAAATGTTCATGAGCAGCCCATGCTGGGGCTGTACTGGGGATACTGGACTCTGCTCTGGTAGGGGACTGACAGGGGATACTACTGGGTTACTGGCAGGGGCAATTACGGGGAAGGGGCGCAGTGCCCAAAACACATTCTTTCCTGTTCCCACACTATATCCTGGGGGGTCCGTGACACACTTACTGTTGCCCCATGATTACACCACAGGCTCTAAAGATCCCTAACAACTCTGAGTGGGGCTGAAAGTGTCCCAAGCACCTATTGTGCTCACCTATGGTGTTCCCAGAGGTCCCAACCTTCTACCTCTGTAGGGTCTCAATTCTGGGGCACTACACTGTTCAGTCTACACAGTGGAGGGAGGGGGGACAGACCACATAAAAGCAGAAGGAACACTGGGGGAATGTAGGTAGACACAAGTCCATTCACAGAGGGAAGGGTCCTGAGATAACTTGCAAATCTAAAAGTGGATATGGCTAAGGGGCCTGATGAGATACACCCAAGGGTACTGAGGGAGCTCAGGGAGATACTAGCTGCACCTCTGACAACCCTGTTCAACAGCTCACTGGAAACAGGAATGGTTCCTGAGGACTGAAGGAGGGCAGATGTAGTCCTACCTCATGAGAGCAACAGCAGGGAGGAGGCTGACAACTATAGGCCGGTCAGTCTAATGTCAGTCACAAGACCTGATGCAGCATGGATTCATGGGGTTGGGGGAGGCCATGTCAGATGGACTGGATTGGTATTTTTGACTGGGTGACCAGGACAATAGTTCAGTGTGGGGCAGTGGATTTTGCCTACATAGACTTCAGTGTACCTCATAGGAGGCTAATAAAGAAACTGGACAGTTTGGGGGTGGGACCCAACGTGATAAACAGGGTATGGAACTGGTTGATAGTTACAGGACAGAGTGGGTGGTGGTAAACGGCACTCACTCCAATGAGGCGAAAGTGACCAGAGTGGAACCTCAGAGCTCAGTAGTGGGACCAGTTCTCTTTATTGTCTTTATAAGTGATATTGCAGAAGAGCTGGAAGGGAAGGTATGCCTTTTTGCAGATGACACCAAAATCTGCAAATGGGTAGATACTCTGGAGGGGGTGCAAAGAATGAGTAGAGACCTGAGGAAACTCGAGGAGTGGTCAAGGGTATGGTAGCTGGCAAAAAACGCAAAATCATGCACCTAAGGCACAGAAACCCAGGGGTGGCATGTAAAATGGGGGATGAGGTATTGACAGTCACTAAACAGAAAAGGAACCTTTGGATTATCATGTCTGATTACTTCAGAGTAGTGAGGCAGTGCAACAAGGCAGTGGATAGGGCCAGTGAGATGCTGGGAAGCACAGGGAGGGGAATTACCAGCAGAAAGACAGAGGTGGTGTTACCACTGCATTGATCAATAGTGAAACCCCACCTGGAGTACTGTGTCCAGTTTTGGAGATCATATCATCTGGAAAGATATAAACAGGGTGGAGGCTGTCCAGAACAGGGCAGCTAAAATGGGGCAGAGGCTGCATCATAAGCCCTATGAAGACAGATTCAGGGATCTCAGTATGTACATTCTTTGTATTTATTTATTTATTGAAATGTTTCACCAGGAGGGCACACTGAACAACAAGTTGCTCATCTCATGGTGTGGCCTAGGGGGAAGAGTTACATAGGGTTGTGAAGGATGACCAGTTACAATAGTATGTGGATAGTACAAACAATACAACATTGTAAGATTGTGCAACAGTTGGAACACAAGGTATTGTACAATAAATAGTAGTGGAACATTGGGTAAATTACAATACATGTCCAAAATCATACAAACGAACATATAGATGTACAAAACAGTAATAATGCAATAGAACCATTTACAGTGCATGAGTGTACCAGAAGCAGGCTCGAGGTAGTACACAAGTGCTGTTGGAGTAAAAAGGATGGGGTTAGGTTGTGCACACTGGTGACCCAAAAGGGCAGATGGAAAGGGGGAGAGGCAAGAACTGAATATGAAGAGAAGGGGTAGCCTATTTGGTGGTTTCCCTTCAGGATTATGGAGAATTTCTGCCGGGGAGGTCATGGTAGGAAGGCAGAAACTGGGGATAGGTATTAAGGTGGGTTAAAGCAGGAACAGCTGCGGGAAAGGTAATTGTATAGGGCAGAGGTAAGGGAGTAGTTGGAGGAGAAGTGTCGTATTTCAGGGGGGAGGGAATTCCAGATTTTAGGGAAACGATGGGCAAAACCAGTCTGACTGATGAGGGTGAGCAGCGAGGGACCGTCACGGTGCGGGCGACATTTGATCTGAGAGAGTGAGTGGGGGGAGGTGGAGTGGAAAGAGAGGATGAGAGATAGGAGGGGAGCCCCCCCGAACCAGAATTTATTTGTTTATTGAAATGTTTCACCAGGAGGGCACACTGAACAACAAGTTGCTCGTCTCATGCCACGACTTGGGGGGAGGGGTTACATAGGGTTGTGAAGGATGATCAGTTACAATAGTATGTGGGTAGTACAAACAATGCAACATTGTAAGATTGTGCAACAGTTGGAACACAAGGTATTGTACAATAAACAGTAGTGGAACATTGGGTAAATTACATGTCCAAAATCATACAAAAGTACATATGAACATACAAAATGGTAATAATGTGATAGAACCATTTATAGTGCATAAGTGTACCAGGAGCAGGCTCAAGGTAGTATGCAAGTGCTGTTGGAGTAAAAAAGGATGGGGTTAGGCTGTGCACACTGGTGACCCAGAAGGGCAGGAGGAGAAGAGAGAGGGGAGAGGCAAGAACTGAATATGAAGAGAAGGGGTAGCCATTTCCTGATTTCCCCCTTCAGGATGTTGAGAACCCTGCCAGGGGTAGGAAGGCAGAAACTGGGGATAGGTATTAAGGTGGGTTAAAGCAGGAACAGCTGAGGGAAAGGTAATTGTATAGGGCAGAGGTAAGGGAGTAGTTGGAGGAGGAGTGATGTATTTCAGGGGGGATGGAATTCCAGATTTTAGGGAAATGATGGGCCAAACCAGTCTGACCAATGAGGGTGGAGCGGCAAGGGACCATCAAGGTGCGGGAGTCATTTGATCTGAGAGAGTGGGGGGGGGGAGGTTAGTTTGGCACAGTGAGAGATGCGTCTGTGAGATAGTGGAAGGAAGGTTAGAGAGCGATAGAGTTCACAGTGGTGGGAGCAGGAAGGGGGAGTCGATAGCAAAGAGGCATAAGGAGTTAAAGAGTGTGTCCAACTTGATCAGGAAAGATCTGGGAGGAGCACCATAGACTACATCACAGTAGTCAAAGATGGTGAGTATGATCTTCTGGACAATGTCGCGCCTCGCAGTTAGCGGGACGCAACTACGATTCCTGTATAGAGCACCAAGCTTGGGGTGCAGCTTCTTCAGGATAGCATCAATATGCACAGAGAAGTTGAGGTGCTGGTCCAGTCAAACTCCCAGATATCTAAATGAGGAGGTGTCCTCCACGATGGTCCCGTCAAGGGTGTGGAAGGTGGGTAGGGCCGGGTGCCTAGAAAGTCTCTGCCTGGTTCCAAAGGTCATTGAGACTGTCTTCTTGGCATTTAGAAAAAGCTGGTGAGAAGCAAACCAGAGCTGGACCTGGTTGAAGTCGTGCTGTAAGCTGGTTTGCACAGCAGCAGGGTTTTTGCTGGAACTGTACAAAACAGTATCATCAGCGTACATGTGGATAGAAGAGGATAATCAGGCTGTGGGAAAATCATTAAGGAAAATGGAGAAGAGTAGGGGACCAAGCACTAAGCCCTGAGGGACACCGGTGTTCATGGGGAGTGAAGGGGAGATGGAATCAAGGATTCTTACAGACTGGGTCCTGCCAATGAGGTAGAATTTAAACCAGTTGGTGGCTGACGGAGTAAGGCCAACTGAGAAGAGTGAATCAAGAAGCAGGGGATGGGAAACAGTGTCGAAAGCATTGGATAGGTCGACAAAGATGGCCTAGGTGATCAGGCCATCATCCATTCCTGAAAGGATGGAGTCAGTGAGCCTTAGGAGGGAGGTGGTTGTTGAGTGATTCTTCCGAATACCAGATTGGAAGGGGGTGAAGAAGGAGGAATCAGAGAGGAAGGGTGATAGTTGAGAGAGAACTAAATGTTCTTTAAGCTTGGCAAGGGCAGGAAGGAGAGAAATGTGGCGATAGTTGCCAGGAGTGGATGTGTCACCACCCTTGAGGAGAGGAAGGACTACAGTGTGTTTCCAGGATGACGGTACTTGGCAGAAATAAAGGACAGGTTAAGGATTAAGGAGATAGGATAAGCAATTGCAGGAGCAGAAAGGTAGAGAAGTTTAGGATCAAGCTCATCTGGTGAGGAGCCTTTAGAGGGGTTGAGGGATAGGAGAGCATTAAGAGCTTTGTCAGAGGAGATAGTAGAAAAGGAAAATGGGGTTGGGGTAGGCATTGTCTGAGGTGAAGGGCTGAAGTTAGTAGGTGGCAATGGGGAGAGGGAATTTAGAAGAGACGTGGCGCACGACGTGTAGTAGGCATTAAATTCATTGGCCATGGAGCCAGGGTCGGAAACTAGGGAGTTATTTATTTTGAGAACTGAAGGGGGGGGGGAGAATAGGGCATGAACTACCCTCCAGAATTTAGATGGAGAGTTAGTGTTAGTCCAAAATGAGTAGCTGAAATAATCAGACTTAGCCAGTCCAGTAGCTTTAGTACGTGAATTGCATTGCATTCTGTACTTGGTGTAGTCATTTGGCTGTTTAGAAGATTTGTGTTTTCTCCAGGCCCTATCACACTCCCTGAAGCAGACTTGTAGTTCGGGGGTGATCCAAGGGAGGTGAAGCCCATGGACTCTGGTCCGTCTGAAAGGAGCAAAGACATTCCAGGTGGCAATGAATTTATCCTTAAAATAGTCAAGTGCTTTGTTGACAGAAATGGCAATGGAAAGGGGGACCCAGTCGGTGGAAGCAAGTGCAGAGCTGATTGGGGTGAGGTCTAAGGATTTAAAGGACTGGAGCTGTATGATTTTAGGGGGAGGTTTGGGGCAATGAACCTCATGTACAATGACAATGGGGCTATGGTCACTAAGGGCATTGGGGAGGAGACCAGATTTAATGATGCGCGGTGCATGTGGGTTGTGAGTGCCCAGTCAAGCAGGGTGTGGTTTTGTGTTTTGGGATTAGGGTGTGTGGGCTCAAGTATAAGTTGAGTGAGGTTTACAGCATTGACGTCATTGCATAGCTTGTTTAACTTGGGAGACAACCAATTTAGATTCACATCACCCATTATGAAAAGTTCACCAGTTTGCATGAGGGAGGTAGTATTGGCTAGGAGTTCAGTCATTGCCAAGGGTTGAATACTTGGGTGGCAATAGAAGCAAGCCACAAAGATTGGGATTGAGAAAGAAAGGGTAATGCAGGTGACAAGGGCTTCATAGGTAGCTGGGATGGAGGTAGATAGGGTGGTAGTAAACAGCAGTGAGGACAGGATATACATGGCCACTCTCCCTCCATGACCCGATCAATCTTGTCTGGAGATGGAATACCAAGGGATAGCAATGGCACTGTCAGGGGTGCTTTTTTTGAGTCATGTCTCGGTAATAATTGGGATTTCAGGGGTGTGTGAAATCATAAGAGTTTGTAGGAAGTCGATTTTAGGTAGCAGGCTGCAGATGTTCAGGTGGAAGAGCTTCAACCCATTAGGGAGGGTTGTTGTGGAAGTGGGGTTTGGAGACATGTTTTTTGGGTAAGGAGCCAGGGTAGGAGAAGAAATAGGGCCGGGTTGGGGTGGATGTTCCCTGATGAAAGAAGGAGGGGGGCAAGGATGAAATAGTGAAGTTTAGGACTTTTGTAATTGGAGTAGGAAATACGTGAGGGAGGGAGGGGTGGAGAGAAGGAGATAAGGAAACGAAGAAAGGCAAAGTGACTAGGAAGGGAAAACAGAGATGTCGAAGGGTAGTAGGGAAAGTGGGGTCTGCTTACAAGGGGAGCTGTGGGGGTGATTGACAGAATGAAAGAGGTATCTGGAAGGGAAGGGGAGAGAGAAGTGGCAATATGTGTGGAGGGGGAGACTGGGATAAGGGTAAGAACCAGGAAGGGTGTGAATAGGAGGGAGATGGAAGCCATTCTGGGTAGGGTAGCTGAGGCTTTGTACAGGCTTACAGATTCAGATCATACTACTGAATGTTAGGACATTGATAATTTGATTTAGGTATGATTGACCCAGAACTAGAAGTGTTAGGGGAGAGCAGTGGGCAGAGAATTGTAACCTACACATGTTGTTGCCCTTTAGTGGCTTTACAGTATAATTTGCAAATGGAAAAGTAGACAAAAAAATCCTGGAAGAGAGGAGGAAGAGGGTGACATAATAGAGACCTATACGTACTCCATAGGGATGAATTAGGTACAGGAGGGGAGTATTTTTCAGAAGAGAAGGGGCACGAGAACAAGGGGTCATGCAATGAAGCTGGAAGGGGAGGAATTTAGGAGGGATGTGAGGAAGTACTTCTTCACTGAAAGAGTGGTGTAGGCACCTGGAACAGTCTTCCAGCAGAAGTGGTAGAGGCAAAATCAGTGGTGGTCCTCAAGCATGCAGAGGACAGGTACAGAGGAATCTTGGTAGGAAAGTGGGGGGAGAGGAGCTGGAAATCAGGTAAGGTCTGCAGTGGCAGTATAGGCAGCAACAAAGTGGGAACACTAGGTGGGCCAAGTGGTTCTTATCTGCCAACAAAATTCTGTGTTTCTATGTTTCCATTCTGTCTAGGTGCTTTCTGCATATTTCAGCTCCCCCCATGTCTATGAATTATTTTGATTGCCTTCCTTTGAGCTTTTCATTCTTACAGAACCAAGCCCAATAGTCCACATGAGCCCTCATCAGTCCTTTAGGTAATGCTAGAACTATTTCCAGTGATATATTCTGTAACTTTGCACATGCATCCCAATATTTTAGATACTTTCTTTTTTTATCATGGACAGGCAGTGTGCAGAATGTATGGGTGGCAGTCAAGTATCTGGACATTGTGTGTGTCCCTCCCTGAGAGAGAAAAGTTGTCCAAGGAAATGCTCAGTCTTTACCCCAGTCGACCCCGAGTGACTTGAAACTTCCTCAAACCCAAGCCACCAGTGCAGCTGGTGGTAGCGCTGCCACAACACTATTGCACTGGCCAGTACAATCAGACTTCTAAAGGTTTTAAGACATGCTTTTTTTTCTGAATGAGCTAGTGTTGAAGTGAACAAAACTAAGACCTTAACATTTGATTTCCTGGACAAGAAACAAGCCTCATCCCTTGACTTTGTAACAGCAAACTACACAGCCCTAGAGGAGATGAAATGGTTCGTGTAGCTTGTTATCTGACTAAATCTAGCACCGACCTTTACCTGTGGGATCATATGCTAGAGTCAGCTGGTGCCAGACTAAATGCACTGTAGACTAGGTCTATACACTGACAGTGTGCATTTAACTGGAAACAAGTGTAATAGCAATTTCTTAACCCATCCCGAATTATGGTGACATTGTCTGCCTCACAGCCTTGAAAACTGTCTGACAAAAACTAGACATTGTGTAGAATTAACTGTATAGATTTGTACTCCTACAGTATGAGAACTCAAGATGTACCACTATAGCTTTTATAGCTATTAAACTGGCCAAGCCCAGCAATCCATGAAAAAGCTTATCTTGCCGTACGCACCATCTCCAGCCTTACGTATGAAGATGGTAAAAAGAACTGGTCCTAGGATTGATCACTGACGTACCCCACTAATGACTTCAGTCACCCTTAGAATTTCCAATTAGAATTACCCAATAAGTTCTCCTTTTAGCCAGTTTCTAACCAGGTGGTAAACCTCTCTCCTATGCCTCCGATTCTCCAATTGTTTGACCAGACTTTTGTGTGGCATGGAGTCAAACTCCTTACCGAAGCTCACGTACAGTACATCTACGACCTGGTCTCTATCTATGGCCCTAGTCACCAAATTAAAAAATCAGTCAGGTTTGTCTAGCAAGACGTATTTTTTGCCTGCCTATTAACTGGTGGAATAAATACTAAATACATGTACTGGTGAGTGAGTCCAATTTCTCCACTGTGTGATCACTGAAAGATAACCCCCCAGTGAACTCTTGATTGGCAATGAACACATGCCTTGTCTTGGTTGTAACCCATTTACCAAGCATTCCTTGATAACTGATTCCAATAACTTGCCCACATTCAAAATTAGGCTGACAAGCTAGTTATAGTACCTGGGTCATCCAAACTAAGGCTGTACTGCTGCTTTCGGTGAAAGCATCAAAATCCGACGTCTACATCTTGGACACTGGTGAAGAGGGTCAAAACCAACTAGATTTCCCTCCAACATTTTGGTTCTTTGACATCATGACGCAGCATTTTTATGCAAACTGGGCAAGTCAAAGCTGTTTGCAAGCCACATGACCCGCAGCAGTCAGTCAGCAATGCTGGAGATCAAGAACTCTGTGCACTGCATACATCTCAGTACCATTTCCATCTCTCTCTCTCTCTCTCACAATGGGAAGACCTGTGGCAGGAAGGAGCTCCATTTATGTAAAAAAATCGGGACTTTTGATCAGAAAACTTTAGACATCATCAGAGAATCATGCATTGTCATTCCAGCAACAAAACGAACTCAGCTCTACTCAATATCTGTGCCTCGGCCAGACAACAAGGCACAGGAGAAAAAGCAAAGACTGGTACCAGATACCACTGCTGTAGAAAAATTATATTCACTCAGAGCAAAGCTGACATACCAGTTAGCTAATTCTCACTATATTTAACTGTTGCTTCAGGAGGTAGGTTAGTGAAATTAGGCTGAAAAGGAAAGGAGAGAGTGCACAGTATGAGCCTGCAATGCTAGCAACTGCAGGTCCGGCCTGAAGCAGGTGCAGTACAGTGCAGAGTGTATTTAGCAATGTGGAAAATGTGCAGAGAGAGTGTTGAAAGATTTATTTAATAAATATTTTTCTAAGTGCTGGTGGTGTAGAGGGCACAGAACTCTGTATTTATCTTATTTTTGCCACCTGCAGCAGGAGCAGTGCAGAGTGAATTTAGTAGACTGGGAAAGTGCAAGGAGGATTTTCAAGGAATTATTTGACAAATATGTTTTTACTGTCTGCTGGTGGTGCAGCAGAGCAAAGAAGTCCATATTTTTATTTTATGCCTGTGTGTGCGAGCCAGAGTCAGCCAGCCAATCTGTGAGTGAGGAGTAAAGTAGACTGCTGCGTGAGACACAAGGTCTAATGATCTTTCAGTAGGCTTGGGTGTGGTCTAACATTGGGAGCCGGGGGCTGACCTGTTGGTGTTATTTATTTATTTAAATTTGGTAACTGGGAAAGGCACACTGATCTGACACTCATTTCTAGGAGCGACCCGGGGACAAAGGGATACAAAACAAACAAAGGGATAGAGACAAATCATAACAACGGTATGAGAGGAATAATGTATAATATTAGTCTAGAGGCAGCTTACTGGGCCAAAAGGAGGCTATGGAGGTTGGGGCACAGAGGGAATGGAGGTAGTGGGGCAGGAGCAAGGGGGAACAGGAATGAGACCGAGCAGGTGCTTGAGAACAGGTAGCGTGGGGGAGAGGTGAATGTCAGAGGGAAGCTGATTCCAGAGGAAAGGGAAGTGATAGGGAAAAGTAGACGGTCGAGAATTTGAATGGGGATAAGGAAGGGAGAAAGAGCAAGAGTCCCTGGAGCTCAGAGGGTAGGAGGAGGGGTTGGGTGGGGATAGAAGGGTGGCGAGATAGGAGGGAAGGGTCTCAAACCAGTATTTGGCAATAAAGGCCAAGCAGTTGTTGCTCTTCCCTATTGCCTCTTGAGCTGTGTGGCACTGCAGCTTGTGTGTGCATGTCATGTGGGCATCTAAGAACCATTGATGACTATTTCAAGCCATCATGGTTAGCATCTGATGATGGCTACTTTGTGCCATCATCTGTTGTGTATGTGTGTTGTCGATGTGTGCAGAAAACATGAAGAGAAGAACAGGAGGAAAGAAGGAAAGCAGCAGATAAATGATCCACCATTCCAGTTCCACCAAGCACAATTTCTGTAAGAGAGAGTGGTGGAGGCTGGAGCGGGTTATTTATTTATTTAATGGCTTTTGTTTTTGTTTACCAGGTAAGCACACTAGACAAGGAATGCCTATTTTCAGGTATGACCCGGGAGATTACAAGAGCATGGTTTACAGAATAGTGCAAGGGAATTACAACAATGTGAAATGAGCAGGTACAGGATGAACAAATAAGCATATACATCAAGGGTAAGAACAATAGTTACATTTCATGGAAATAATACAAGTGCAGTTTGTCCCATTTTGAGGATGGTAAGTGCTGAGGTGGAGGGCATACAGGGTAGATAATTCACCTTATTAGAGCTCAGAGGGGGTAGGGGTACCAGGGAAGTGGAGGGTGCACAACAGGATCCAAGCAGGGGTAGGGGATATCAAGCAGCCTTGGAACACTTACAGGCTGAGACAGACTTCAGGTGCAACCAGAGGGAGCTCTTAAAGATGGGATGGGTGGGGGTACATCTGATGGTTGCAGGTAGGGTATTCCAGAATCTAGGGGCACAAACAGCAAAAGCACAATCACCTGACAGTATATGAGTTTTTGGGACAAGGAGAGGCTGCAAGTCAGTTTACCTTAACCAGTATGATGGTAGAGCTGGCCAAAAGAATTTGGACAGGGCGGGTGGTGTGGCATTGTAGACAATTCTGCCTGTAAAGCAGCCCAAGACAAATGAGTGATAATTATCTGGGGACAACCAGTGTAGTTGATTGTATAAATCATAGTGATGGGGAAGTCTAGGGGCGGCAAAGGCAAAGCAGCAAATATTAATATAGGCCACATCCCATTTAGCAAGTCTAGTTTTTGCCACAAGGGTAAAGATTGTCAGTCCATAGTTGAGAGAGGGAAGGAATAAACCTTTAGCAAGGGCAAGCCGTGCAGCAGCAGTAAGGGACCCACGGGCCCGGTATGCAAGTCCAAGCTTGATATTTGTTGCCCTGCAGACATTTTGAATGTGTAGAGACAGGTCTAAGTGGGGGTCAAGAGTAACTCCCAGGTATCTAAAGGAGCATGTGGTGCCAACTGGGACACCATCAAGGCTTAAGACATTGAGTGGGACAGGACACTGTTTGAGTTTGGCAGAGAAGCCAGAGAGCATGAGTTGAGTTTTCTTTAAGTTCATCATGAACTTATTTGTCAGGAGTCAATGTTGCAGTTTACTGAAGTCAGCTTGTAGGTTGTAATTTATGGCACGAACATCACCTGAGCTTGATAGGAGGACCAGGCCATCGGCATATAGGGTTGTGGTGCCATGGGTAGAGACCATTGGGAAGTCATTGAGGAAAAGAGAAAATAGGATAGGGCCCAGAATTGATCCCTGAGGGACACCAATTGTGATTGGAACAGGTTCCAATAGAGCTCTATTGTACTTAAGAGGCCATAGTCTGCCAGTGAGATAGTTGGAAAACCAGTTTAGAGCTGGACCAGCAACATCAAGGGAGTGAAGCTTGCTACAGAGTAGGGAGTGATTCACTAGATCAAAGGCCTTTGAGAGGTCAATGAAGATAGCCCCAGTCAGCATACCCTGGTCCATGGCAATCCTTATATCAGATGTAACTTTAGCAAGGGCTGTACCAGTACTATGTCCTTTATGAAATCCGTACTGTTTGAGTGACAGTAAGGTATATTTAGACAGGTAGTCTGTCAGCTGCACTTCCACCACCTTTTCCAGTACCTTGCTAACAGTAGACAGGATGGCTATAGGATGGTGGTTTTCTATGCATTTCCTGTCGCCCTGCTTGAAAACAGGAACAACCTTTGCTACTTTCCAGATTGCAGGAATAATTCCGGTGATGAGGGAGAGGTTAAGAATATGGGATATTGGAAGGGGCCCCAATCTTTAGGAGTTTTGATTCAAGGTCATCGTGACCACCACTCATAGGAGAAAGGCCGGTGAGAAGCTTGTAGATTTCCCTCACTGAGATTGTTTTAAGAGAGAACGGTGGCCGAGACAAAGATTCTGGAGGGAAGGAATGGTTAGAGGTAGATGACTCATCATTGTTAGTAGTAAACAGGGAGGTGAATGCCAAGAGACCAGAAAATTGCTTGTTGAAGGCACTGACAAAGGTAGTAGCATTATTGCAGTTGCTATCATCGACACTCATATCCATAGTATCACACCGGCTATAACCCCGGACTATGGTTTTAATAGTGCGCCAGAAGTATCACGGGTCCCTAAAAGAGGATAAGATGGTGGCCTTGCAGTATTCACTCTTGGTGTTATGTATGGCTTTTTTGCAGATGTTGTGGAGCCACCGGTATTCATGGTAGTCAGACAATTCCTTAGAGGCTTTAAATTTACCCCAGCGCTTATCACGGGCTTTCATGAGGGAGAACAAGTCCCCATGCAACCATTTAGTGCTAGTGCCTCTAACTCTCTTTCTGACACGAGGTGCATGCTTATCCTGCAGAGAGGGCAGGATGTTTAGAAGCTTGTCAAGAGCACTTGTGACGTCCATGGCAGAGAGTACTGTGGCCCAATCTGTGATTGCAAGATCTTGAAGAAAGAGTTCAGAGTTAAAGTAGGAGAAGTCACTGACTTGTATAATTTAATAGGGCACTTTGGGAGAGGAGACTCTCCAAATACAGTAGATGGGGGGAATGGTCAGATATGGAATTAGGAAGGACTCCAGATGCTGAGATCCTATCAGGCCTGTTTGTCAGAATCTAATCGAAGAGTGTTTCTTGACTCCTATTGGTGTAGTTTTGTGTAGGCTTACTGATGAGCTGAGTAAGGCCAAGGGCCGCCAGCAGTGGTTCATACTGCTTGACATTGTCACCAGATCAGTTTAGATTGAAGTTACCACATGTAAGTACCTAATTTGAGGTAATTTTAGGGCTAATGCTATCAAGCAGATAGGAGAGCCCCTTGATACCCTGCTTTGGAGGGTTGTATGCACAGATGATGTGAATTTTTTTGGCATTCCCTAGTAGGAGGAGCCCATGAAGCAATTCACAGGTGGCAGAGAGGGGAGCCAAGTCGCACTGGATTAGGGATTTGTTAAGATGACTTTTGTAGTACATCAAAAGACTTACCCCACGCTTTTTACACAAGCGATCGCGACACAGGAGGCTAAAATTGGGGAGCACGAGGACTAAGTCAGGGGTGGCAGGTTATGGTGGAAAGTGGACTATGAATCATGGTATGGGGCTGTGAGGACAAGGGCTGTTGGATGCATGATAGTACAGTCAAGGAATACATGGTTCATGACTCCTCAGAAATGCGCTGGCTCCACCCTCACTGCAGTGCATGCAGCCTTCTCTGCTGGTCCTCCAGTGCATCTGGTGATGAACACATGCTGAGCTATCCAGAAGCTCACCAGTCTACCCTGTCTTCTTTTTTCAAGTGCTTCCAGTTGTTCCGAAATGTAAATTATAGTTCCTAGAAAAAAAAATTATCTTGCATTTGCTGCCCGGTTCCTCAAATATCCCCTCTCCCACATTATCACTAATGACTTCTAAAAACAGCATAGGAGAGTCAAGCAGCAAGCCCAAATAAAGAGTACAATTTCACGATTCATGTATTCTTGGCACATAAATAAAAAGATAAAATACAATTATCATCTATTATTATCATATAAGTATGTATTATAGAAACATAGAAACATAGAATTTGTCATCAGGAAAGGATCACTTGGTTAACTCAATCTGCCCAGATGGTCCCTACCTAGTCTGTCTCCTTATACCCTAACTTGGCTCCAGCAACCCTCCCTCCTCTCTGCCTGTTGACTAATATTCCGCTATGTCTATCCCATTGCTTGAAGTTCCCTACTGTTTTCACCTCCACCACTTCCACTGGCAGTTTATTCCGTGCACCCACCACTCTTTTCAGTGTAGAATTACTTCCTCACACCACTCTTAAACAGCACAGAGTGGTAGTGGGGGGGACTCTCATCACTGAGAGCAGTGACAAGTGGAGTGCCACAGGGATCTGTACTGGGACTGGTGCTGTTTGGGATATATATATAGCCAGTATTTCTCAGGAGGAAGATCAGCCTGTTTGCGGATGATACCAAAATGGGAGCTGTGGCTGATGACAGTAAGAGGTGGAAGGGGCTGCAGGAGGACCTGACTAAACTGCAGGAGTGGGCAGAAACACGGCAGCTGGGTTTCAATGCCAAAAAGTGCTAGGTGTTGCACTTTGGAGCAAATAACTAGGGGAGGGATTATCACTTGAATGGAGTGCAGTTGGGAAGTACTGCAGAGGAAAGGGACCTAGGAGTAATCATAACAGGGAGCATGAACAACTCAGGTCAGTGCAGAAAGGTGGCAGCACAGGCCAACAAAATGCTGGGGTGTCTAGCAAGGGGGATCTCTTCCAGAAGGAGTGAGGTTATACTGCCCCTGTACAGATCATTGGTCAGGCACCACCTGGAGTATTGCGTGCAGTTCTGGTGCCATTCCTGAAAAGGGACATAAGGTTATTGAAGGGGGTGCAACGCAGGACTATGAAGATAATACAGGATTTGGGGGACAGGTCTTATGAGGACAGATTGAAAGAGTTGAAAATGTACTTGCTGGAAGAGAGGAGGGACAGGGGGGATATAATAGAGACCTTTAAGTATCTGAAAGGGATTAACAAGACTAACACTGAAGGGATCTTTCAGCTGAGGAGAAGGAGAGACACAAGAGGGCAAAGACTGAGATTAGGGGGGGAAGGCGTAGGAGGGAGGTAAGGAGACACTTTTTTACAGAAAGGAAGGTGTACAAGTGGAATACACTATCGGATGATCTGATGTCCTGTAAGATGGTGAGCAATTTCAAAAGGGGGTGGGACAGAGTAAGGGGAACGGATATGGTAATGGGGGGGTGGGAGTGGTAGCTGCAAGATGAAGTGCTAGCTGCACACTCAGGCAGACTTGATAGACCATGTGGCCTGTTTCTGCTGGTGATTTTGTATGTTTGTATGTTTGTATGCCTCCCCCCACCAGTTTTTTTGTATGCCCCTCTGGTTCAGGTGTTCTTCCACCTTGGAAAAAGACTCCGCTCCTGCTCTTTGTTCATTCCCATTAGGTACTTGCAGGTTTCAATTTTTAATGCAACCCTGGCACCATTATAATTGCTCTCCTCTGGCCTGTGTTCACCATGTCTATTTCCTTTCTGAAGTATGATCTCCAAAACTGGACACAATACTCTAGGTGGTGCCTCACCACTGAGCAATAACAATGGCAAATCCACCATACCTCTCTCAGTGCTTCCCAGCATGACACTGGCACCATCCACTGCTTTATCATACTGCTCTGCCAATTTGTGGTCACCAGATATGATAACCCCAAGGTCCCTTTCCTGCTTAGTGACTGACAATACCTCCCCACCATCCTATACTCAGCTCCTGGATTCCCATGACCAAGGTGCATTGAACCACAACTGCTATATTTCTGACCACTACTTGAGTTTCCCAAGATTCTTACACATGCTTTCCATCTCCTTCTGATTGTCCACTGTATTTTGGATTTGTTATCCTCTGCTAAAAGGCATACCTTCCCTTCCAGTTCATCTGTAATGTCACTTAAGGAGACATTTTAGAGGACTGGTTCCAGTATTGAGCCCTGCACCACCCTGCTAGTCACTTTTCCATCCTCAGTGTGAATGCCATTAACCACCACCCTCTGTCACATATCCATTAACCAGTTTCTTACCCTGTTCATCACTTTGGACCCCACGGCTAGGCTGCTCAATTGCTTAATCAGTCTCCTATGCTGCACCATGTTGAAAACTTTGCGAAAGTCCAGATAGGCCATGTCCACTGCCATTCCCTGATCTATTTCCCTTGCCACCCAGTCAAAGAAATCAATCAAGTTCATCTGACATGACCTGATCATATATCATATTATATTATCATGCATCATATATTATGTCATGTCATATTGCCTTTTCAGATATCATGTCAGTGTTATAGTATTTTGTCCTATATCATCATATCATATCATATCATATCATATTGTATCGTATACTATCGTATCGTATTGTATCATATCATATCAACATAAATCATATATCACATTGCATCAGATTGTAGTATAAAAGATTATTTTTGAATGCTTAGACAGTATGTCATATCAAATTACATGCCTCTCTTTGCCCCCCTTATTTGTTCCCTTAGTCTCCTTGGCAACCCCCCCCATCGGTTTAAAAACAGTGATCTATAAAAGCACCAAGCCTTTGTGCCAAAGCTTTAGTTCCCTCTGGTGAGAGGTGAAGACTATCCAGTTGAATAAACTTTTTTCTCACCAGAAATGCCCTCACCCCTCCCAATCCCAAACCCTCTTCCTTGCTCCATTCCTTCAACCAAGAGTTGAAGTGAGTGATCAGGACAAACCTATCTTCAACCTTGAACCATACTGGAAGAAATACTAACAAGCATCTGTCAATGCTGAATGTTTGCTTGCTGGCATTGGCATTGGTAGAGCAGGAGTTAGAGAGATGCATAATAGGAATGGCAGTGAAGTATTGAAGTAACACCAACCCCAACCCCCACCCTGCAGAGACTGACAGGCATTGGGGGTGTGCCTTTTGGGTCATCAGCCATAACACTCATGCCATTCAGTTCACTTCACTCCTTGCAGACACTGACAGGTGCTGCGTGTGTGCCTTGAGGTCTTTGGTTCTTATGCTCACCTCATTTCATAAGGAAATAAGCTGAGATGGGTGCAGTAATGAAGAATGGGGTGAACATTAGGACTGAAGAACCCAAGGCACACCTCAATGCCTGTCAGTGGCTGCAGGGTGAGGGTGGGGGTGGGGATGGAATGGTGTGAGCATTACGGCCGATGACCCCAAGTCACACCTCTGACACCTGTCAGTCTGTACAGGGTAGACGTTATGGCTGGAAACCCTAACGTCCCAGACATTTGCTGGTATTTTTGCTCCAAATTTTCAACATGGGTTTTTGGGACTCCACCTCATGAACAGTGGGTATATCATTTCGTTACTCAATCCCAAAAGGTGATTTCGCTTTCGCAGTGTGCCATCGATTGCCACAGGTGCAAAAACACATTTTGCAAGATGTGAAAATGGCAGCTGTACTGTTGATGAGGAGGTGGAAGAAATGGCAATGTTGAAAATCTGGAGTGAAAATATGAAGTGCCGAAGTTACGAGTGTGCATAGAAACTGTGCAATGCATGCTCGTAATGCAGTAATTTTTTGGAATGTTTTCATCAAATTTTCAACATGGGCCTTTTTGTGACTGCCCCTCATGAACAGTGGCACTGTGATTTTGTTAATCTGTCCAGAAAGTTGATTTTATACAGCGACAGCGCCATTCTGTGCCACAAGTGCAAAAACACATTTCAGGAAGGATGCGAAAAATGACAGCTGTACTGTTCACAAGGGGGTGTGAAAACATGGCAATGCTGGAAATTTGGAGTGAAAATATTAAAAATTGATGAAGTTACAAGCATGCGTAGAAACTGCACAATGGATGCATGTAACGCAGTCATTTTTTGGAGTTTCTTCACCGGATTTGCAACAAGGGCTTTTTGGGACCCTACCTCATGAACAGTGGCACTGTCATTTTATTAATTGGTCCCGAAAGGTGATTCCATGCAGCAACTGCAAAATCATCTTTTGGGAGCTAGAAAAGAAATGACAGTGCCAGTGTTCATGAGTTGGGGTCCCAAGAACCCCATGTTGAAAATTTGGGACCAAAACTCCAAAAATTGGCTGAGATAGCAACCTAAGTTGAACCCCCCCCTTGACTGCTATTGTAGGGCTTACCATCATTTCTTCAATTCCTGGTTGGTCTTTGAAGAGTGCAGACGTTTTCGGTCAACAGAAAATTGCTGCTCCTGACCTCTGGAGGTAAGTATGGGTGGGGGTGGTGGGAAGGTAGGGTGTTCAGAGGGAGGTGCGGGTTTGGGAGAGGGGCTGGGAGAACAACTTGGGACCGTTTTCTTTTTCAGGTTTAAAAAAAAGTCATTGTGGACTATTTTCTTTTTTTCAGGTGAAATATTAACAAAATGGATTTTGGCACACTGGGGTGGGCTCCCAGTGTGCCAGAGTACTGGGGAGAGGGATCAATGCCGACCCGGGGATTGGGAACCTAGAGGTCAGTTGAGAACATAGGGGCGGGGGGGCAGCGCATCCAATACAGGGAGTGGGCATCCGGTGTCGAAACATCTATGAAGTATTTTTTGGCACACTGGGTGGGCTTCAGTGTGCCACATTAATGGGTTGAGGGTGATACATGCTGACAATGGGATTGAGCACCCTGATGTTGGCAGGGGATGGAGAACGGAGGGGGCGGGTGGGCAGCAGCAGTAGTAGGAGGGAGCTAACATTTAAATTTGTTATCCTGCTGTGTGCCTGGTTGGGAGGGGGGGGGACTGCCCCTGCAATGATGAAACTGCCCCTGATTGCAGCGGCAGATTTCTTTCAAGTGGGTTGCTTGCTCTGAAACTGCCGTCATCGGCAGCTTCAGCATTAAAGGGTGGCTGAGGGCCCCTCTCATTAAAGCGTCCACTGCATTGGCTACAACACTGCCACACTTCTGCAATGCTCTACTATCTCAAAATGTTTTTTGTGCTCTGCACGCACAAGCAAACATAAAAATATAAACTAAAGATGCTGACAAATTTTCCCTCCCACCCAGCTCCTTAAAATTATCCCTCTCATCCCCCAAGGATTCACTAGCTAGGTCATTTGTCCCCAGATAAACAATGACATCAAGTCCTTCCCCTCTACCAGCTCCCTAGACATGCCCCTTAATCCTTCATGTATCCCTTCCTACTGAATCCTCTGTAAGGTATCTGACCATCCTATTTCCCTGATTCCCTGAAGACACTATCCAATTTGTCCCCCTGATGATGGAGTCTATCCTTTCCTTAGACATTCAACTTTAAATTCATAATAGGGTTCTCCTTAGGGGCAGACCTGGTTACCTGAGGGGCAAAAGGTTATGGCACCCCCAGAGGGAGGATGGACAGACTGATTCACTCAGAGGAGGAAAATAGTTTGCTGTTGGCATCTCTGGGCCCCTGCTGACCTTCAATGGAACCCCTCTTCCCCCTCTTCCCTGCCAACCATTCTCCGCCTCCAGTTTGAACCTTTGTTGTCTTTTGGGGAAGTGGAGAGTAGTATATTGTAATATAGTACTGTTTTTTTACAGGCATGCATACGGTATGTATGGAGCACAGATCACATTGCTTCCAAAGGTCATGTTCAAATATGGAAAATAGCAGAGGCAGGGGATGTGAGCGTTCTGCAGTCAGTGGTGTGGGTGGTGCCAAGAGGCAGGCTTGCCTTAAGGCTACTGAAATGATTATTGAACTTGGTCACTCTTAGTTTACGGTCACTGATTAATTCACCGGAGGGAGACTGAATCTAATTAATGAGATCATTTTGATGTAGTTCCAAATGATTCCAAACTGGCCTGGTCGAATTTGTGGAGCACTGCAGAGGCAACACTCTCAGACTCCAAAGAGAGGGAACTTCCCATCTAGCCACATCAGCCCCTCATACGATGGAATGAGGGACAGGTTTGACATTGCAGGTGACCATGCAATGTATTCCTCATCTGATGCAGGCTAGCATGGCTGGAGGTGGCTATACAGAGTTAGGGGTTGGAGATTTATAGGGGAAGAAAACTATCTGGAGCGACAGTGCCCAGGATAACATTATAAAGCATCTGCACCCTGCAACTTGCTGACAGCCCCATAAGACCTTTTCCCTATGCACTTAATTCCTGGTGACAAAGCTTAATGGTGCCACTGTGTAGTGTTGGGGTAGGTGGAATCAGCAGAAGTGCATGATGGCAGTAAAGGTTTTAATTAGTATAGTGTTTCATGCCATTTTGGATAGGGGTTGAGTTGATGGGTGAAGGTTTCCTCATGGTTTTGGGAGGAATGCAGAGAATAAAAAAATATGTTTTAAAAGATTAATAATACATTATAGTGTATTTTTTTTGTTTGTTTCATAATCTTATATAATGTAGGGATTTATTTGACCCATCTAGGGAGAGTTTTGCAATTGTTCCAAAGTTGTCTGCAGCAGTGGAGTAACCAGCCTTTTAAAAAGTGTACGCACAAGTCAAGGACTCCACCCAACAGGCTGGGGGCCCGGGGGCTGCCTGGGCCCCCCAAAAAGTTTGGCATTTCTGATGCTTTATGGTGCATTTTGAGGCCAACTGTGGGATTATACAGTACCCTTCTACCATAGGCATTTTACATACCAGTCCCTATGTTCTGGCCCCTGGTGGCTGAATAGTTTCATTTTGGCACACACTGTTGATGTTATCCTTGCAGTGCAGGCATACAGTTAGGTACTAAGCACTTATGAAAATGATGAGTGCTTAGTAACTAAGCAGTGAAGGCTGTTTAAAATGTTTAAGAAATATAATATTAAAATAATGCTGGAATAAGCTGGAGGTCTGGGGGCCGCCCAAGCCTCCAGAAAATGTTAGCATTTTTGTTGCATTCTTGTGCATTTTGGGGTCAATCATGGAAGTTTATAGTGTCCTACTACCACAGCCTGACATACCACTACAGTTCATTTTAAAACAGGGTCAGCATTTTGTGGAATTCAGAGTCATAGTATATTATTTTCCAGTCTGTTAATATTAAATGTACCAACACCAAAGCAACAGAAAACTGATTAAGAGCAAGTAAAAGGGCAGTATGTGACTGACATGCTCCAACATATACAAGTAGAGGCACTGTAGAAACTGACCCAAAAATACCTAGGGTGGGATATTCAGAAGTGTTGTGCATGGTGCAATACAGTTGCACTATGCTCAACCCACTGATATGCCCTGGCGCGATATTCAAAAGGGGAATGTGCCTGGCACAAATCTCGATGTGCCAGAGTGCATCAGTAATGTATGCGGTGCAAGTGGGGGTGTGTGTCCATGCATACTCCGCACATCTCGATATTGAGCCCAGGATGTGCTGAGCAGATGCAGGCACCACCTGTACCTGTGCTGCACACAGTTGAGCACAAGATAAAAGGAGCAATAGCTGGCCACCCACAGGTGAGCTACCATATTGCAGGGTGCAACACGGCAGCTGCCAGCTGTGGGTGGCCACCCGAGCTCCTGTGGCACCTTCGTGGTAGTGTCCCCCATGCCCGATCATGGGCATTAGTATTGTAATAAAGGTCCAGTATCCCTGGTGGTCCAGTGGACCGCTTTCAGCCCAATTGCAGGCAGCAGAATAATGTAAATATCCTTCTATATCCCTGGTGGTCCAGTGGACCACATCCAGCCCAATCGTGGGCGTCAGTTATCAAATATTAAAAACCAATCCATCTGCCCACTGAGCCCCACCACCCCGCTCCCCCCAGTCAGCGGCGGGCAGCAGCTCCCCACCAGCATGCCGCCCCGCTGCCCGTTGACTGACTCCATACAGTAAGGTTGTATGCCTATTGGTCCACAGCGTGGGCCAATTGGCATGCAGCCCATACTGTACTACACAGACCAGGCTGCAAACGGTCCACTGGACCACTAGGGATATAGGAGGATTTTTACATTATAAAGTACTGCTGCCCGCAATCTGGCTGCGAGCAGTCCACTGGACCACTAGGGATATAGGACATTTTACATTTTATACATATGCCTGTGATCGGGCAGTGGGGCACTTTGCCGCATGTGCATGGGGCGTTGGTCCCTGATGGCTGCAGTCTGGCCGGGTATCAGGCGCACATCACTGGGGATGGGTGCACCTGCATGCAAATGGGGCCATAATGACATGCAAATGGCCCCATTTGCACCTTGCATGCATTATGGTCCCATTTGCATGTGCACTTTTGAGTATCGTGGGTGATGCACCTAGCACAACGGTACTTGTGCTAGCGCATCCCCCACCCCTCTCTGGCCACTTGTGCTGGTGCAGTGCCACTGTGCCATGCACATTGCGGGTGGCCACAACGCGATATTCAACGGTGCTGAGCCATGGTGCAGCACAGTTGAATATCACCCTGTCAGTGCCCTGGCACATCCCAGTTGCACTGTGCCCAGGCTTGTGCCACAGCCTGGCACAGTCTGAATATCCCACCCCTAGTGCCAAATTGCCTAACAGTTTGAGCCACACTATGCATATACTGCTTAAAAAAGCATCATCTCAGCACGCTAGAGATTAAGACCAACACTAGCACTGCCTCCAGTTCCACCACGATGACTGACTTGCTTTTTCCTTTACTAGTCCTTTACTACTCCCATGTAACAGCCACTGCCACATCACATGTGTGTTTCATTTAACACTTTCATTAGACAGACCCAAACAGATTAATACCATACCATGCCGTGCAGGCTGCAGTGCGTCAAAGTTAACAAGGTTTAAAAGAAAATGGGAACTTCCACCTAAGGAACCCCCAGAGACAGGCAGAAGTCCCTTCAGGTGGGACTTGAACCATTAAAACTTCTGGCTGACAGCCAAGAGTGCTACTGACTGAGCAACTCTGATTTCATGCATAACCAATTTGAATGGGGGGAAAAAAACAGAAGTTACAAGGAAGAATGTGACCTGTTATTGCTACAATGCTGTTATGTTGTTAAAGACAAGACCCTGATGAAGGCAGTAACTTCTACTGTCAGAGGCAGCAGAGGCCAGGAATCCACAACTAAATACATTGTAAAAAGAACAGCCCTCCCTTTATTTCCCCAACACTAACAGCACCATTTTTTTTACTGTTTTTATTACTAAGAATTTGAGCACTGCAAGGTTCTAAATGGAGTGCACCCCAAGGAAACAGTCCACTTAAAATAAGACAATCCCTTCAAAATGCTTAAAGCCAGGAGGGCAGGTCATTATTAGAGCTGCTGTGCTGTAAAAACTAATCAAAGATCACAAGTACACCTGGCACATGTAGTCTTGAAGAGCTACTTCTCACCTGATACAAGCTAAGCTACCACTCTCTGCTCAATCAGCTAGAAGGTGCTTTAACCACCCCCAGTGTTATCTTCCCCCCAGTGACTATCCTCAATATCAGAAGAACCCCGCATATCACCTGCACAACAACTAGATTATTCAAGACCATGTTACCATAGAAGTATCAACTACTATATTAAAGCACCAGTACTACAAAATCAGGAAGTGACCTATCAAAATTCTGTTTTTCGGCTGTAAGCATCCGGCCAAAGTTCCAGTTTCCATACCTGTAAATGTTTTTCCAGTCATCTTTAGTTTTTTAGATATTTGCAATTTATTTGAAGTGTTGTAGCACCACAACAAATATGGTGGCTGACTAATTTCAGCAGCGCTTTTTCTTCAGGTCGCATCACATGTTTTGACAACAGCAGAGGGACCCCTCTGCTGACCACTCCCGAAGTCCCTGAAAGTCATATAGATGTGCAGTTGGCAGCAGAGGGGGTTCCAGTGCAACATGCGTAGTGGCAGAAATGTAAACAAAAGCAGAGAATAACTGAGCAAATTACTCGGTGATAGTACAATGCAGGCGAGAAAGAGTACCAGGTATATGATTAGCAGGGCACGGGGAATAAACTGTCAAAAAAGCACAATTTTTTTTTGTAGTACTGCTGCTTTAACTTCTGAATATCTATGTATTTCTTTATTTATCAAAAGGCCAGCTAGGCAGAGAAGGATGTAGCATCCAAGGGGCAGCTCTTCTCCAGAGGGAGGGGGGGAGACAGTCCAGTCAATCTGTAACCTCTGGGGCAGAGGCTGAGTGCCTGGTTGAATGGGAGGCAGGACAGACACTGGCATCAAACATTGCATGCCCTGAAATGAAACCTGTTACCACATACCTGCATGCGTTATACAAGAAGACACAGCAATTGAATAATTTACAGGGCAACATTCCAGTTACAGAAAACTATAACAAATTGATCTGGTTGTAGCCCCCCTCCATGATTGCTCCATGGCCACCACCGCAGCCACGGCACTCCCTGCCTGGGCAGGCAACAATGGGGGAAATACTGCACAATGTCTCTCCCTAACAGCCCTTCTTCTCCAACTTGTTATGCCATCCCTTTGTGCAACAGAAGCTGTCCCCTGTATTCAGACAGCTCAGTGTCCACCTCGGATCAGTGGCCATGCCCTTCCATGTTATCAACATTTTGCTCTGGCATCAAAATCCAAACCTCTAGGCAAGCAATTCTTTCTGTCCCACTCTATTTACTGGTTATCGCAGCCATAGAACACCAGCTGAATTGAACCAGGTAACCTCTTGGTAACATCTGCATGAGGACGGCATTGGGCAATAGACTCTCCACACACACACACACGCGAGCGCGCCCCTTAAATTCTCTGAGTATATCTATTGCTGCTCACAATTTTGACAGAAACATTCCTTAACACTCGACATATGACATGAGGCCCACTATTCTTTGACGTGCTATTCTCTAAAATAAGAAAGTGCTACACTTTCACAATTTGCTTTGAATTGTGAAGGCTGGTACTCTATGCATTTTCATGCTGAGAGGTGAGCATTTCAGTGACAAAGACTGAGTAGTATGTTATGACCCTACCCGGTTTACAGTTTATCGTTTGCACTCACCTGGCTCTTTGCTGTGTTGCCCACACTGCTGGTCCATTGCTGGCACTGAAGAAAGGGCACATCATTTTTATCATGATTGCAGGCAATAAAAGGAGAGAGGGGTTGGGAGGGACCACCCCAGGCATGGACAAGAACCACAATCGGCGATCAAGATGATGGACTGGATGAGTCCCGGGTCCCGACTTTCCCTCTCACAAGTCACGCCCAACGATGACACTATGAGCAGTGGCTGAAGACTCTCTCTCTCTCACAGGGTAACCCAAAAGCAGGCAGGAAAAACTACTTCTAGTGGTTGGCAGGCAAAGCAAAGATGCAAGTGGTCTGAGGGTTTTGCCGGGTGCCAAAATTTTCCAGTGCCCGCATGTCTGACTTGGAGTGGGGTCCACAGCTGTCACCCCCAGCCTCCCCCATACCAAAGACTGGAAGACCAGGTTTCGGGAATTGAGATCAACATTAAAAAAAAAGGATTGTTGCTGCATTTTTTTCTGTACGCATGTGCGTACAATAAGTATGCATGGTTACTCCACTGGTCTGCAGTGTTGCCCTTTTACCATGGAGTCAGATCCCCAACACATATTGCAGGCAGCACCTCCTGAGGTAAATAACCACAGATGCTCATAATAGATCCAAGTTTAAAGTCCCTTTACCCTGAATGCCTGATAGGAGCATGCCTATTGCAGATCTTTATAAATTTACTGCGGAAAGAACATGCCGACGCTAAAGCTCCCAGCTTATGTAATTCAGATCAGCTGCATGGCTGTCATGGTCATATACAGTACATAGATTCTCTAGTTGTCTCATATTTTGATACACTGCACAGTATTTTGTATCTTTATCCGAATGGCTGGAGTTATTCCTTTTACCAGTTTGAGGACTTTTCCCCTTTTCTTCTTCCTTTTTATCTTCTTTTCTCCATTGAAACCAATCCTTTGTTAGACAGCCTGGCCTTATTGTTCGAAACCTCCACACTATCTGTTATTTTTGTTCTATTCAGAACTATTTCTAGCAGACCTGTATCTTTTCTACCATACAACAACCAGAACTGTACACCATACTGTCTATTCTTATCTAGATTGTCTAGATACTGAGATATAACAAGGGGTCTGTCTACATAATGGAAGTAGTGTAACTCTATATCTGCTTTATACCATTTCTCTTAATACAGGCAATGATTTTATTTGCTCAATGTCTTGCAGCTCTGCAATGAAGCTCCTATTCAATTGTTTGCTTAAAGTAACATCCTAGTCCCTTTGTTGATCACTTGTAGTTCTTTCTATACACTTTTACAAGCACTTTGAACTATTAATTTTTTATCAAGCACCATGCATATTTTATATTTCCAACATTAAAACTTGTTCCGTCTTCACCAGGGAGAAGGACAGACCGGTGCCTTCAGGAGGGACAAAGGGGGGGGGGAGGGACACAGATGTAGTGATAGAGGAGAATTGAGTGATGGAGGGGCTGCTAGCATTGAAGGTGGACAAATCACCAGACCCGGACAGAGTGCATCCAAGGGTACTAAGGGAACTGGCTGAAGAACTGGCAGGGCCACTTGCAGGCCTATTTAATAATTCACTAGAGTCAGGCATGGTACCACAGGAAGAGGGGGGTGACCAGTGGGGTGCCTCAGGGATCAGTCCTCAGACCAGTCCTGTTCAATGTCTACATCAGTGACATTATGGAAGGACTAGAGGGAAAGGTCTGCCTGTTTGCAGATGACACCAAGATCTGCAACAGGGTGGATACTCCAGAAGGGGTAGAGAAAATGAAGAGGGACCTGAAGAAGCTTGAAAAATGGTCTGAGGTGTGGCAGCTGGGGTTCAATGCAAATAAGTTCAAACTAGTGCACCTGGGAAGAGGGAACCCTGGGGAAACATACAAGATGGGTGGGGGGTTGTTGACAGTCACCAAGGAAGAAAGGGACCTGGGAGTCATCATTTCAGACAACCTAAAGGTGTCCAAACAGAGCACAAAGGCTGCAAGTAAGACCATTGGCATACTGGGATGCATAGGCAGAGATATCACTAGCAGAAGGCAGGAGGTGGGAATGCCACTGTATAAAACACTAGTGAGGCCTCACTTAGAGTACTGTGTGCAGTTCTGGAGGTCACACCTTTGCAAAGACATCAACTGTGTAGAAGCAGTCCACAGAAAGGTAACCAAGATGGTATATGGCTTGCACCACAAAATGTATGAAGGCAGATTAAAGGATCTCAATATGTACTCACTGGAGGAAAGGAGAAAACAAGGGGACAAGACAGAAACATTCAAATACCACAAGGGCATTAACACGGTATGGGGAACATCTTCCAGTGCAGAAGGAGTGCAAGAACAAAGGGGCATGATATGAAATTTGAGGGGGGCTGGTTAAGGGGGAAATGTGAAAAAGTTTTTCTTCACAGAGAGGGTGGTGGACAAATGAAATAGCCGTCCACAGGAGGTGGTGGGAGCAAGCACAGTGGTGGGTTTCAAACATGCCTGGGATAGGCACAAGGGAACCTTGAGGAGGGAAGAAGTGATGGGAAACCACTGACCTCTTAGGGTCAGAGGCCACAAACAAGTATAGGGCTTAAGGGTAGACTAGATGGGCCTAGCAGTCCTTATCTGCTGACAATTTCTATGTTTTTGTGTTTCACAGGACTGTAGAACAGCACACGTGATGCCCTTCCACAAAAACGGTCTCAAGGATGACCCAGGGAATTACAGACCAGTTAGTCTGAACTCAATCGTGTGCAAACTTATGGAGACCATACTTAAGAAAAGGTTGGTAGAAATCTAGAGGAGCATGATCTCCAGGATGTGAAGCAGTACGGGTTCATGGGGGGGGGGGATCGTGTCAAATGAATCTCATTAACCTCTTTGACTGGGTCACTAAGACAGTAGACAGGGGACAAGCAGTAGATGTCCTCTATCTGGATTTCAGCAAGGCCTTTGACTCTGTGCCCCACAAAAGGTTGATCAGTAAGTTGGCAGATCTCAGGGTTGGGGATAAGATGTCCAGATGGGTGGAAAATTAGCTAAGGGGCAGAACTCAGAAGGTGGTTGTTGGGGGGAGAGTTATCTGGCACCAGAGTGATCACCAGTAGGGTCCCGTAGGGCTCAGTGCTGGGGCCGGTGTTGTTCAATGTCTTCATCAGTGACATGGGGATGGCATTAAGGGCAAAACGTGCCTATTTGCAGATGGCACCAAGCTTTGGGGGAGAGTGGACACAGCTGAAGGGATACAGAACCTATAGGACGATCTGGAAAAGCTGGGGAGGTGGTCCGGAATCTGGCATCTTGGCTTCCATGCCAAGAAATGCAAAGTTATGCACACTGGAGCCAAGAATCCCAGGATGGAGTACTACCTGGGTGGTCCAGGTATCTGCATCAGAGGAGGAGGAGGAGGACCTGGGAGTGATGGTCACTAGTGACCTGAAGCACTCCACATAGTCCAACAAAATAGCAGCAAGGGCAAACAAGATGCTGGGATGCATAGCAGGGGGATCACTAGTAGAAGAGAGGAGGTAATAGTACCCTTGTACAGGTCACTGGTGAGGCCACACGTAGAGTATGAAGCTCAGTACTGGTGCCCACAACTCAAAAAGGACATTAACCTTCTGCAGAAGGTCCAGAGGAGGGCTACAAAGATAAAATAGCAGGTCAGCAGGGTAAGGCATACAAGGAGAGGCTGAGGGCACTGAACATGTACTCACTAGAAGAAAGGGGAGAGGGAGAGGGAGAAAGAGAGAGAGAGAGAGAGAGGACATGATTGGGACTTTCAAGTACTTGAAATGGATAAATAAGGTAGATAAGGAGAGTCTCTTTAAGCTGAGTGGCAACCGTAACATGAGGGGGCACAGTCTTAAACTGGAAGGGGGAGGTCAGGAAGCACTTCTTCACAGAGAGGGTGGTGGACACTTGCAATGCACTTCCAGAAGAGGTGGTCTCATTGAAGACAATGGGCAGCTTCAAGAGAGACTGGGACAGCATAGGGGGAAGGTAAAGAATGTGGATAGGGAGGATGGGAGGAGTGGGGGGGGGCAGGGACAGTAGCTCAAGCTGTGGACCCTGCAATAAGAGCAGACTAGATAGACCAAATGGCCTTCTTCTGCTGACTTCTTTGTATGTTCATATGCATAATGTTTGCCATTTATGTGCTCATTTTCCTAATTTGTTAATGTCATTTTGAAGCTCATTTATATGCTGCTATGAACTTACTACTCTGTCAGCTTTGGAATCATCTGAAAATTTAGAAACTCCACTACTCAGCCCTATCTCTTAGTCACTTATATAAGAGTTAGTCCCTGTCCAGCTTGGTGGTACAGTGATAGCAGTGCCGCATGTTATGACAGTGACCCAGGTTCAGGAGTGGACTTGGGTTACTTAGAAACCTACTCAAGAATAATTCTTCTTCCTCAAGGAGAGGGGCAGAACAGCTCTTTTCCATCGAGGGGGCAGAATAACTCTTCTCCCTCAGGGAGGGGAGACACTGCATCCTGCTACTTGTCTGATACCTGATAATGGGCAGGTGGCAGCATAGAGGGCACACTTTTCAGGGGGCAGGGCAGCAACCAGATACCAGCACGCATCCATGCCATTTCTAAGGTGGTAATAAATTACCTTTCTCAGATTCTTGGTGGAACAGCGCAAAGGAAGAGACAACAGACAAGTGGTGTCCATGCAATAAAATTTATTACAGGCAAATCATACAGGCTTACTACCAACAGTGAATACACTGGGAGAGCTTCCAGTGTTCCTTACCTAGGTAAAAAGCAGTCTCTCGTCTCTCAAACCCTCATTCATATCACTCAAAATATCATTCAAATATGCTATTTCTTGTCACATTTCATCCTTTGACAGTCATCTCTCAACATACAAATTTCCCTCTGTGTCTTGAGAAGTACAGAGCAATAGTCTATTGCTGGCATTGTGAAGTGACTGTGTCTCCTCCGCTAGTTTCTGTTCCTTTTTCTGTAACTCCGATGCCTGCAAGCCCATCTCTTTTTTTAGAGTGGCATTTTGCAGTTCAAGGGAGGCACACCTCACTATGAGACTCTCAAAAGCAGTATGTAGAGCCACAACCAAAAGACCTTTATGGTTATATTTCTTGGTTGTTTGTTGGACTCTGTGTATTGCTCTGATATTAGGAGCAATGAATTTTCTGCAGACTTCGATTCCAGTGCGAAATCCATCCATCTTTCATGGGATGTGAGGTAGTTTGAGACTTCGAGTCTCCATTCAATGCAAAGTTCAGGCACGACAAATAAGGGGTAGAAAATAAACAAAGAAGCAGTTGGAAAACTGGACAAAATCCCTGGTGCCATCACCCAACTGCTTCCGGTCCCCGGTTAGCAAACAGTGATGCCAAGGTGGTACGCTGTCACTCGCAGAGGGAGTACAAGGGTGGGAGTCTGATGTGAGTGTGCCATGCCTGAGACCAAGACGGTGTGGGTCCACCACAAAAGTGGAAAGCATCTCCCATGACTAAGATATATATTGGTAAAACATAATGGAGCATAATATGCATTGGTAAAATACAGTAGAACACAGATCCTGACACTTATGCTTATATGATAAGTGCCTTTTCCCTAAAGTTAGTACATGTACCTCCATATATATTGCTGCCCACGAGGTGGGGGTACAATCAAGGTGTGGTGGACCATGGATAACACCATTGTATGCTTATTTTACCCCAGTATCCTCAAGGCAGACAATGGAGGTAGAAAACGTCTCCATTCTGCAGCAGATGATGCCAGTACCCACCAGGCACATGCATGACTGATAGGGTAGTCCATACACCACAACTGGGGTCCTGGGTAATTGGTGGATAACTAGTAATTCCCTGAGAAGGTTGGCGACAGGTGTCAGGTGGTGTCATCAGGAGGGGACACACTTTACAGGGAGGAAGGGGCAGTAACCAGACATCAGTGCATATGTGCCATTGCATGCTGATTGCACGCCAGTACCCTTGGGGACAAAATGGAGGTAGAAAAGTCTCTAGTCTGCCAGGGATGATACCAGCACACACGCAGTTCCATGCATCTCTGACAGAGCAGACCACCAACCTCAACTGTGGTACTGGATAAGTGGTGGGTATCTAGTAAGTCCCTGAGAGGTTGCTGATGAGAGTGGGGGGTTATCATCAGGAGGTGACTGACTATGAAGGATGAGAATAAAGAAATACAGAAAAGAGCTAGTACCAACACTGATCCTTGTGCCATGACACTAATTAACTAACACCATTTAGAAAGGCTACCATTTCTTAGTACTCTCTGTCTTCTACCACCCAACCAGCTACTGTCCCACTGAGGTACCTGTCCTGTAACAGCATGTCCTTTAATTTTAATTATGTTGCATCAAATCAACTGTTTTTCTGTCGTCAAGATATACAGTATCTAAATTATCTGAAAAGTCTGCCGTCTTTGAGGATGTGCACACTTCCAAGTAATTTTTGCAGAAGGTAACAAAACTGCTCCTTTTTATGGTTGTATGGATAACACACTATACGATCCATCAGGATATCTGAAAGTTCAAAGGGTGCACTAGCTGAATGTATGCAGTCTAGTCAGACCAGATTATGGATTCAGACTATACACGTTACTCCTCTACTCATAATAATTTCTGCATAATTTCCTCCCAAAACCATATATCATCTAATTTTGTTCAGTGTATTCCTTAGATTTTCCAGAATGCTTCTTATTGAAGTTCACCTTCTATGTCTTCCTCCCCATCAGTCTCAAGCTAATTCTGATTAGTAACCTAATTAGATTATGGTCATGATTACACACATACACCCTACATTTATATTTTCAATCTTGTAATCTGTGTCATTTAGAAAGAGGTCAACAACGCCCCTTTTATTGTTTCTTCTATTACATACTATAGTCCTTAATGTTGAAATTCATATTAAAAATAAAACAAAGGAGAATATTAAACACATAAGGAAATAGAAAATAGAGTTAGACTCAATATTTTATATAGATCTTCTTCAGGAAGTATCTATAAAATAACACATTCTTAACATGCATATGTGTAACTCTTCTGTTCATTGTTTTATGTATTTCCACATGTAAAATTTGGTTTCCTATTGAATGTAATTAACTCTGGGTTGCCCCTGAAAAAGGGACAGCATGTCTCAGTGGGCCTACCTGGTTAACACATTTCAATAAATAAATAAATAAGCAAAATTAGTTAACATTTTTATATGCTTCATTGTGCACACATTTTGATCCCTAGTGGTGATCACTGATGTTTTTTGTGGTTTCCACATCTATTGACATAGTGCCACATTTCATATTGTGTTCACCGTGTTAAGAGCATAAGTTCTGTGACCTGGAGGTACAGTAGTCATAATGTGTGTATCCCAGGTTTTATAGTCTGGTTGGCTATGCATGTGGCTATGATAATGTGTGGAGATACAATATATGACATTGGGGCAGAGCCTCTGGCATTGAGGAGGGGCAGATCCCCCAGGAGTGGTAAAAGTGGATATGTTTTTTAAGATATAGCTATGACAGCCCCATTAGTGAAAATTCTCACATAAATGTCAATGGTCTCATCCATCCCATAAATGGAAAAAAGTTATGCCCTGTATCTGTCAGTCTAAAGCAGAATTCATACTGATTCAGGGGACTCACATGTCGAAGGCTGAGCATGAGAAGCTGACCAGATTTTGATACCATCAAGTTCGCTCCTCCTCATACCAAGGTGGGTGGAGGAGGAATGTGGCAGTTTTGTTTCCAAATAAGGTCTCCTTTGAAACCCAAGAAGTATGTAAAGATAAAGAGGGCAGGTATGTGCTCCTGAAAGGATCCTATAACAGTCAGAATCTTACTCTACTCACAATTTATGCCCTGCTGTCAGCAGAGACTTTGCCTTTTTTGCAAGCTTTTCACCCTAATAGCAGAAAAGAGAGAGGGCAAGGTAATTTGCGGAGGGGACTTGAACCTAAGCTTAGTGCCTCAGGTAGATAGAACTCTAGAATACCTCATACAGAATATGTAGTGGCTAAAAGGGTGAAAAGTTTACTAGCAGAGCTAAGCCTTAAAGATATCTGGAGAAATATGTATGGCCAAACACCATGGTACACCTTTTATTCAGCAGCACCCCAAATGTATTCCAGGTTAGATCTATTTCTACTGCCTAAAGAACTAGTGACAGAATGCACAGTTGCATGGTGGGCCCACTGGGCCTCTTGGGCCATGCTCCACTCACTAAGCAGATAAACCTTCAATTACAGAAAAGATCCTCTTTCTGGAGACTGAATGTGGCTATACTGCAGGACAGAGAAGTTAGACAACAACGTCTTATAATCATCAAAAAGCCATGCAAGATAATGCCTCCCCAGACATCTCCTCCAGAATACTGTGGGATACAGTAATGGCTATTTAATGTTGCAAATTGATTGAAAAGAGCCTACGTAGCTGCCCTAATAGAAGGAAGCACTTTGGCCCACTCATGGAATTATATAGTTATTTCTGTGATACCCACGCATGACAAGAACCCCACAATATGTCCATCATACTGCTCCATGTCCATGTTAAATCCATCATACTGCTCCACGTCCATTTTAAATGTTGACTATAAATATCAGACAGCAATTATCTCAAGAGGCTTGAGAACATTGTACCTAACTTGGTAGGCATAGACCAGATTGGTTTTGTGGCAGGCTGCCAGAAGCCAGGTAATGCTCACATAATGACACATGCGATAGATAACTTGCAAAAGTGAAGAGTATGAATACTGAAAAAGCATTTGATTGGGTTACACTGGGACTATTTATATAGGGTCCTTGCTGGGTTTGTTTTCTTTCCTACATTTAGAAGTTATGTACAATGCACCCCAGGCCGCCATGAGAGCCACTGGTCACTTGTCCCCAGGATTTCATCTGGGGTGTGGCACAAGTCAAGGTTGCCCTTTGTCCCTGGTATTGTTTACCTTATACATAAAGCCATTTTCACAGAAGATAAAGTTAGATCAAGGTATATAGGGTGTTACTTAGTGTCACGTACAACACAAAATTGCACTTTATGCAGACAGTGGCCTGCTTTATTTAATAGATACACAGAATTCCCTGGCCAGGGTGATGGATGTGGAAAAGGTATTCTCTCTCTATTTGGGATATGCCCCAAATGCCAATAAAACATAAGTATTTACTATTAAAGATAAACTACTCCCCAACAAAAGAAATATAGCAGAGATTCCTAATGAAGTGGGGACTACCAAAATTAAAATACCTGGGGATTTAAGGGCAAACAATAACTCTATCAAGATAATTATGCTCCCTTACTACACACCTCAAACCTTAAAGGAAGACATCCTTTATTCTCAAATATAGTAGTGAAAATGAATACCGTACCCCAGTATCTCTATTTTATTTCAATGTGCTTGAGTGAAAGTGACAAGAATATGGTTTATGACTGTGCAAACACAACTATCCAAATTTATATGGGCAGATCATATATCCAGCGTACACAGCACCCTATTTATGTTGAAAAATGTGTGGGGGAGAATGGGGCCTTCCCTCCATGGAGGAATATTGTCTAGCAGCTCAGGTAAAACTGGTAATTTTATGGGGCTGTCCTGAATATAGTGCCTAGTGGAAGTTCATAGAGCTATGGACCTTGGCAGGCTCAGCAGAAATCCACTTACCTGCATTACTATCTGATTCTAATAGAAAAAGGAAATGGGCCCAGTGAGTTATGGAGCCATAATGGTTACTTTAGCTGCATGGGACACATTCATCAAAGATTCTAGAGTAAATAAATATCAGAGGAGGTACCACTGGTTTGCCTGGGATCAAGCTTTCCCACATAGTCTGCTAGGTCCATGGTACAGAACACAGTCTAAGCAGGACCTCAGTTATCCAGAACAAATGTTCACAGGTAACCTAGTTATAAAATTCAAAGACTGTAGGCCAGAATTTGGGTGGAGGAACACTGATAGACTAAGATACTTTCAGATTAGGAACTTCGAATGGAACGGGTATCAGTGTTAGATGAAAAAGGGGAATTATCTCTCCCCCAATTAGCTATAATGCTGCAACAGAAGAGTGCTGTCTGTCTGTTATACCAATTCATGATACAGAACAGAGCTGTTACTGTGGTGGTTCTGACCTGTAGATGACAGGAGGAGGCTCACATTGAATTGAACCATAAGGAGTGGGAATCAATTCCTCTACATGGTACGAGTTTGCCTGGTAGCTGAAGACTAGATATTTTTATTGCCCCAGTCCTTAAATAAAAATGGGACCAGACCACTTCGACATCTTACTGGTGAGGTTGTGGGGAACCATGAGCTACATATACTCACATTTTGTGGTCCTGCTCTATACTTCAACCATACTGGGAAGCAGTTATAAGTAGGATGAGGGAAATATTTACTACCACAGAACCACTACAATTTCTACACATGGTTCTAGGCCTTAAGCCACCTTCCTAGAAAGGAAAGGAAAGGAAGCATTATAACTATGGTATATTGGGATTGCTGCTGTAGTGAAAGCCATCACAAGAAGGTGGGTTCAGGGTGATCCCAAGGGATCAAAGAGTGACAGGAGGTGGTGGGAGAGCTCATAGAAATGGAACAGTTGACCATCCAGATCCAAGACAGAATGGAAGCATAAATTTCTAGATGGGAGCCATCCTTGGAGGAGGAGGACACAAAAACAGGGGCTGAAGGGGAATAATCTATAGACATGGGGGCTCACAGAAAGCAGGAAGGCCATACTCAGACCAAGGTGGAATTGAGTAACCTGGGCTCCAAGGGTGACCCAAGTATCCAAGCACCTTCTGAATCCTGGGGGGGGGAGGCACAAAGTGCTCACAGAAGGCCAGTAGCTGAAAAGGGTTCAAACTCAAATAGAGCTGTTTGCTCTCTGGATTTGCCAGACACTTCCTACTCCTTCAGGCTGAGTTGCTGTACTCAATAATAACTTCCGGTGTTTGTTAGGTTATTTTTTGTGCATTTTAACCAAAATGAAAAATGGGATTATTGTACTATAGTAACAGCTCTGTACGTACATGCACCTACCACTCAAAAGATGTTACAAATGTGCTATTCTTGAATTGTATCTGTATGTCTTGCATTGTGCTCTCAATAAAGAAAATATTAACAAAGAATTGCTGCTTTTAAGAAAGTAGTTCCATGGCATTACTTCAAAAATACTGCTAGGTTTTTGAGGGGTTGTAGTCTTTGGGCAGTTAAAGTTTCCCATTTCTACTATATTACATTGGCCTTTATGAAATTCCTTTTAAAAGGGACCCAGCGTGCATTTCATTGTCAGTGTTTCTGTTACCTGTTATACTTGTGTTAGTTTTTCCTCACAAATATACTAACATGAAAGATATAACAGAAAATTGATAGTTGCACAAGTCTTTCCTCATTGGGGTATGTGTTATGGCCTTTCACCCTGCTAAGTTTTGCCATGTACCAGAATCATAGCTGTTCTGCATCTAGTTTGAGTGCTGTGGTTACAGCTCTCTCCACCTATTGATCAACTGTATTCAGCCATTTTTATGTCAGTTAATATAGCTACTGTGCAGATACAAATGTGTGCTGAAGCTATTTATTTAGTAGTAGTAGTGGTTGTAATGTTATTCTGATGTTAGCCTCAGTTATCAAACCGGCAAGTAAAGTCCTGCAATATTATTGGTCAGTCGCAGTCTACATATCTTATGTTAATGTTAGATAAGTATTTGTATAAGACATCCCCACGTAATATGAGGCTTATGAATTCAGTACATCTAATCTGGATGACCAAACTTGTTACTGCCAGCAGGTGGACTTGACAGACTCTAGGTGCTTTTACACTACTGTTTCTGTCACTGAATTCCTGTCACAGAAGCAGTTTACTGTTACCTTCCTTGTGTGTAAAGTGCATTTGTTCCGCTTCCTCAGTGAATGCTTGCCCAAACCGCATTTCCTTCTCGCCATGATTTGTCCCGATCGCTTCCGTTTTGTCCCACTGTGTAAAATGGCCATTCCGTTTACCACTCACCATCTCCAGAGGAAATCTTGCATCAAGGCCATCTCAGCTGGCTCCATGGGAAAGCTGGAATGACAAAAATTCAAAATAAAGGAGTGGGTATTCTGGCTTATTTGAGGTGTGTAAAGTGAGCAATCAATGGAACAGACTGCAACGGTGCCACACAGATGATAAATATTTCATTCAGAAAACTTGTGTGTAAAAGTGCCTAATGTATTTTAAGCAATAAAAATGTAATTTAATGATTATTTAATGTGACCTCTTCATGTTTCTGGCCCCTGTCTTTCCCCATCTGCAGGTTCTGTAAAGGAAAGATGTCCACCACCCCCAACACACTGCAGCATCTGTCCGCCCAAGCATAGCAATCCCCGCTATCTGTTTTGACTGAACAGTAGCAGCTGAAACACTGATGAGTCTACATTTTTTTTCTTTTCTATTTTTTTCTGTCTGTGTCTGACTGCAGCTTTTTCCTAACCCATGGCCTGGAAACAATGACAGCAGAACATAACTGATACTGACCTGAACATTGGTTTCCAGCACCATAAGCAACAAGCCCTACATGATACTGTTGGTACTAGATGGGCCAGAATGATTCGTTACTTAGATACTAATGTGTAACCCTTCACTTGTCAACCAAATAATATATACATAGGTACAAATAAAAAGAAAAATCCAAGGTAGAATGACTCTTTTATGTTAATAACATCTAAAATGACACACAATGTATTCAAAAATATGTCAATAATCAAGAATGTGTGTATGGAATTATAATAATAGCAATAAGGTACTCAAGGGGTTATGTTGGATGATTAACAGGACATTAACATAACCCCAGTTGTATCTTATTGCTTAGGTATCTGTTTCTGTTTAATCGTTAAACCAAAAAATGGTCTGGGTAGGAAGCCTCGATTTTCAGCTATGACAGATGTACATTCATAATACAATACAGCACAAGTTACACAAATACAGCTGCAACAAACAGCACAATGTTTAGCACCATTACAGTATAAAATCACTAATACTTCTTCACTGAAGGTGCTCAGTTATATACATTTAGTTCAGATGCTTCTCTGATCCTGCTGTATCTTCCCCTTCATCCTGCCTTGAAAAAAAAATCATCTATTGGCTCCATCTTAGTTTCCTTCAACTTACTATTAAGACTGAAATACCTTTCCTCAGCAAATAGGTATCATCTCCTACAGTTTGACTTCATCTGTCACCCTCCCTGATGTCTGCCTCTCCTTTGTCCTCTCTGTCTAAAACCTTTGTGTCCTCTTGGATTCAGAACTTACATTTGCTCTCCATGTCTATACAGTGTGCAGATTCATTATTATCATCTCTGTGATTGCTCGCATGATCTGTTACTTTCCTGACTCATTTTCTGCTGAAACCTTTATCAATATGTTCATCTCCTTTTTCATTCAATTCTGCAGTTCCCTCCTCTATGAACTTCCCAAGTCATTCCTCTCTAAACATCAGAGTTTGAGGAGAAGATAGCCAACTCTGTTAAGAAGGGGGACAAAACCTTTTATAGGTACATTAGGGAGTGAAGAAAGACCAAGGGAGGGATACAGAGACTTAATAAAGGGGAGGGAATGTGGGCAGAGGGTGACAGTGAAAAAGCCCTGATACTGAACGAATATTTCTGCTCAGTATTCACAACAGAAGAGGAGGGGGAGGTACCTAAACCAAACAAGAGAAACACTCTGAATAGGGGGGTCGATACCAGTCCATTCACAGAAGAAAGGGTTTTGAAAGAACTCGTGAAACTGAGTGTGGACAATGCAATGGGGCCTGATAGGATTCACCCAAGAATTCTAAGAGAACTAAGGGTAGAACTAGTGACTACTCTCTTTAACAAATCATGGGAGGATGGGGTGGTACCTGAGGACTAGAAGAGGGCAAATGTGATTTCACTTCAAAAAAGTAGGAGCAGGGCAGAGGCAGAAAACTACAGACCAGTTAGTTTGACCTCAGTGGCAGGGAAAATGATGGAATCACTTCTGAAGGAAAGAATTGTTGAGTACCTAGAGGCCAGTGGGGCACAGGACCCAAGGCAGCATGGTTTCACAGCAGGAAGGTCATGTCAGATGAACCTAATAGATTTCTTTGACTGGGTGACCAAAGTAGTAGACCAGGGAGGGGCTCTGGATATGGCCTACCTAGATTTTAGCAAGGCATTTTACACAGTTTCACACAAAAGATTATTATACAAGTTAGCCAGCCTTGGAGTGGGTCCCAAGGTGGTAGCCTGGATAAAAACCTGTCTGGACAACAGGACGCAAAGGGTAATAGTAAATGGACTCCACAGTGAAGAAAGGAGGGTAACTAGTGGGGTACCGCAGGGTTCGGTACTGGGACCGGTCCTCTTGAATGTCTTTACAAGTGACATTGGAGAGCACCTGGAAGGAAAAGTGTGTCTCTTTGCAGATGGCACAACGATCTGCAACAGGGCTGATACACAAGGTGGGATGGAAAGGATGAAAAGGGACTTGGCAAGGTTAGAGGAATGGTTAAATATATGGCAGCTCAGATTCAATGCAAAGAAGTGCAAGGTAATGCATCCGGGAAACAAAAACCCAGGGAAGAGTACACAATGAGGGGTGAGTTAATAACAACAACAAAAATTGAAAGAGACCTAGGAGTAATTATATCAGATGACCTAAAGGTGGGCAAGCAATGTGAGAAGGCAGTAAGGAGGGCTGGGGGGATACTGGGATGCATAGGGAGAGGCATCACAGTAGAAAACAGGAAGTTCTTATCCCTCTGTACAAACAGTTGATGAGACCCCATCTGAAGTACTGCGTGCAATTCTGGAGACCCCATTTCCACAAAGACATAGACAGAGTGGAGGCTGTTCAGAGGAGGGCAACCAAAATGGTGCATGGTCTGCACCAGAAGACATATGAGAAGAGACTAAAGCAACTTAATATGTATACCCTTGAGGAAAGGAGGGAGAGGGGGGACATGATAGAAACTTTTAAGTATCTCAAGGGAATTAACAAAGTACAAGAGGGTAGCATCTTTCAGAAGAAAAGATGTGCTAGAACAAGGGGGCACAATTTGAAGATAGAGGGGGAGGGCTCAGAGGTAATGTTAGAAAGTATTTTTCACAGAGAGGGTTGTGGATGCATGGAACAGCCTTCCTGAGGAGGTTGTGGAGTCAGGAACAGTGGAAGAATTCAAGAATGCATGGGACAGACATAAGGTAATTCTTGTGGGAAGTAGGAGGAAGTAAGCTGTTTATTAACTAGAATCTGAAGCTTATCCATCAGGCAGGGAAATGGGCTTACATTTGGGGGCTAAGTGGACCTTATCTGCCATCAAATTCTATGTTTCTGTATTCCTATGGTCACTATGCAGCTGCTCATCCACTCTCAGAAAAAGAAGCACATCACTCCCATCCTCAATCACCTCCACTGGCTCTCTATCCAGTACTGCATCCTCTATAAAATTGGTCTAGTTGTTTTCAAACTTTTTAATGGCCTGGTCTCTCTCTCTCTCTCTCTCTCCTTGACATCATCCTTATTTACTCTTGATTTTGTATTCATCATTCCTCCGACTCTACAGTAGACTTTTTTCTCTCCTTTATAGAGTCCTCACATTCACTGGAGGGTGGGCCTGCTATCTGGATCATTATCATTTCCATTGTCTCTGCTCCACTGATTCCCCCTCATGCTTCAAATGCCACCTCAAAACCTTCATCTTTTCCCTTGTTTATGGGCTCTGCACTCCCAGTCTATTTTTTTTCTGGGTTTTCTGTTGAATGTTTTTTTAGTGTGGGTTTACTGATAAAAGCAGTGTAAAATATTTTTGATTTGTTAATTTTGTCAGCTACCTATGTCATGAAGCCACCATCTGACAATTGACTCAGCACACTTCAGCATTACTGCCACCAGACTGCTGCCCATTCACTACAAGACTGTCAGTATTACCAATGTTAAAGTGTCTGCAGTAAACGAATAATAAATCTGACCTGCCATGAAATACCAGTATAAGAGTATTTAATTGGCAATATTTTCCATGAGAGTAACAAAACCACACTTAGGTGAGGCCTGATTGACAATATCGGAGGTAACTAAAAAAACAAATTACAGTAAGTCTGGTAAAACTTCTTTCTTTATTGCTCCATTTTGTTAATAGGAATTACTTTCAAAATGGATTCTAAGAACCAGTATCCATAGCAAAGAAATCAAGGGAGGTATTGACATTTCTGTGTCGCTGGAGAGAAAACCTGATTGCACTTGAGAGTTGCCTGCAGCCCTTTAGGCCCAGAGGCAACAACTGCTGAACTATGTATGTCAGGCCCTAAGTGCCTAGAGAAAAAATGGGTATACTGTAAACCATGTAGTCACTTTGCACTGATCTGAGGCAGAGCTTCTGTCCACTCAGACCAGGAGACTGTTATAGCCCTGTTGTAATGTTCACTGATCCATACAGGCAGCCATACGGTGCTGTTATCTAGGACTGTGCTATGCAAAATTGTTCCTTACCTTGAAAGGAGATATAAAAACATTTAAACCCTTTCCGCTATTCAAAAAAGGCATGTAAGAATTATGTAACCAACCAAAACCTGCAGACCTCTTCAGATAGATTTAGACTTATCTGTAACATTCAAGTTAAGGAAACTGCTTTTTTCTTTAGAGAAGCCCACTTTAGACTAAATGGAGGAGAAAAAAAAAACGTTTTGCTTTGTCTGAAGAAAGGAAGTAGTGAGACTCTGTAAGAGGAAGCAGAGAAAAATATACATGTGAGGTATTATGTCCTGAAACATACCAAGAAACTAGTGTGCCCTCCTACACAAAAGAAAAGAGGAGAAAATTCCAGTCACACACCGGCAGAATAAGAAGCCAGTCAAAGAAACACATTATGTGGATGAGAATATATTCACTGAGTGGGAAGCAAGGTCCAAAATAGGAATTACTAAGGCACCAACATCACTGCATTCAGACCACATTTGGACCCCTCAGAATTGGAGATTGGAAGGAAAATTTACTATAGCTAACAACTCTTAAGAAAAACCAAAAACAAAACAAGAAATGACTTCCCCCAGTGACCAAACACAACTCTAGAATCAAAGGATGACCACACATGGAGCAGAAGCAAAAACATGTCCACACTAGCTTATGAGAGAAAAACCAAAAGATCTAAGAGAAGGCAGCCTAGCAAGCTTAAACTCATGCTCCCAGCCCAAGAGGTACTGTAGAATGTGCCAAAACATGTAAAGTAAACATAGGGAAAGAAACCAGGAAGCATCCATGACCTGACCATAGCAGAAAACTACCTTGCCAGAGAAAACAAAACTCTTTATCTTGGGATACAAGACTGGATGCTTGACTGTTCATGATCTAGCAACTCCCTGAGGAAGGGAAGCTGCAGATAGGACCAGAATTACGACTTACCACATGCACACTTATGGTTATTTTGGCCTTTCTGGAAATATCCAGGGACACAACATTGCCTTAAGGTAAAACAAAGATGTAAAATACTGTTAATAAAACAAAGTGCATGAGTGCATATCACATACTGAATAATGCATGAGGTGGTGTGTTTAATGAGATTTTGCACACACCCCATGCTATATTTCACTCTCGAGGTTTATTTAAGCATCCAACACTGAGGGGTGTGTGTAAAATCTCGAGTTAAACACACCACCCTATGTTTTATTTTATCTAATTGTTGGGGATCATTTTCTTACCACAGCAATTGTATAAAATAAAACAGCCACCGGTGTGGATGATGGGCAGTCCACGATCTGTGGGCGGTCTATGGCTGAGCGAGTGCCGAAACCTTTTAATTTTTTTTTTTGGTTAGCCAAGAGCAAAGTCAAAAGTAAAGAGGCAATTTTCTTCTTCTTTTTTTTTTTTTACTTACCGTTCAGTGATCCTGGTGGTATTCGGTTGACTGGTGAAGTGTCTAGTGCTGGGAGAGAGCAGAGGCAGATGCATACGTGGAGCATTTGAAACCTGGCGCGTGTTTGCCCTTATAACCCGCAGGTTATAACAGTGAATTATATCCCAGGTTTCCTATGGGGGGAAAGTGCTCCACAGTTACTATAAATTAAAAAAACACAGCCTCACCACGCCATTAACCTTGAGAAAGTCTGCTAAGCATACGTATTCAACATCACAGGATGTCTTCTTCAGGGGATGAATCTACCAATCAGCAGATACTCATTAAATACCACAGTCTTTCATCAATAGTTATTAAGTTAGTTCAAACGAGCCAACCAAATACAAATATGCAAACTGCCCTTTAAAGGACCTGATATGCTACATAGAACCCAACAGTGGAGAGTATACATTAAAGGAAAACTACACCCAAAACCTGAAAAAATATATGTTGTGCAGTGTGTTTTCATTTGTATGTGAAGGTTTTAGTGTTTCCTTCCCTCTGACTGGTATTAGGAGTTTTTCCCAAATTAGCCTGCTAGCTTTATACTAGTTTTACGACCCCTGGGGATCTCCATACCTGGTGGTGTAATTGTATTTCTGGTTCCCACAGTGCATTTTGTCTCATGTGACTGTGATGTAAGATAGACCAACATTCAGCACACGCATGCCAAACAAACTAAATATCTTGGAAGCTTTACAAGCTACACAAAAATTACCAGCAGCAAAGTTTTTTCAGGACAGTAACATCTTTAGGATGAGGGTGGTCACCAAGCTGAATTCTACAGATTTTAAAATATAGCCATCTCTGTTGTTGTGAACTGATTGTAATGCAATGCTTTCTGCTGGATTTATGGGCTCTGCTACATCACCATTACATGAAACAAGGTGCACTGTAGGACAAAGAAATGCAATAAAACTATTTGATATGGTGATCTCCAGGGGTCGTAAAACTACCCTAAAGCTAGCAGGCTAATTTAGGAAAAACTCCTAATACCAGTCAGAGGGAAGGAAACACTAGAACTTCACATACAAATTAAAACATTCTGCACAACATATATTTTTTTCAAGTTTTGGGTGTAGTTTTCCTTTAATTGTTAGTGCCTTTATAAACTCTGATCATATGTTTTCAGTCCCACTGTTCTCCTGAGGTTAAGTACAGACCTCTGTGACTGTATTTAGTCCCAGAAGGACAACGGGACCAGCAAACAAAAGATCGGAGCTTATATAAACTCTAACATCCACTGCAGGCTGTTGAATCTCTAACTGCTGCTGCTCTGCTCAGATGTCGGCTGTAGTGAATTCTGGAATTTGTAGTTACAGAAAATGTTAGAACTGAAAGAAAGCAAAATTAGTCTGATACACTTCTCTACTACAGTAAACATTAAGTAAAAACAAATGTTTTTGCACACGAAGTGCAAACTGGAACCAGCCCCTCACTTAGGTATGGATCTCTTAGTGCTGACTGTTCCCCTTTAAAGTGAGCAGTAACCGGGGAACATGTAAGGCAACTGGGAATAGGAGGAGTGGATAGAAGGCAGTTTGCCTAAACACAAAAAGTCTGAATACAAGATCAATGACAATCTATGGGTTATTTTGCCATAATTAACTCCTATATGATCTATATATCAACTAAAAATAAGAGAACTGTTATGCCTGCTGATTCAAACATGGTATATTATATGATAAGAATGATGTACCCAAGTTGTTCAATAAATATGAATTTAAAAAAAATGAACTGGGGCTGATGGTGGCAGAGGCCAAATTAGACTTGGTAGCCATTACAGAGACATGATATACAGGTAATAATGAATGCAATCCAGTAATTCCAGGAATTACCCTATATGACAGGTGCATAGGTAAAGGGGAAGGAGTAGCCCTCTATATCGGGGAAGGAGCAGAAGCTATGCAGGACAAGACCATCAAGAAGGAAGGGTGGATTGGAGTTGATCTAGGTACAACTGACTATGGCTACAGAAACAATTATTGGAATGGGGCTGAGCTATAGATTGTCGGGTTAGAAGGACAAAGAAGATAAAGAATTGTGGGAGGAAATTAGAAGGGAGGTAACAAAAGGAGAACTAATGATAGTGGGGGATGTGAACCTGCCAGACATTGACTGGGGCACCCCATCAGCTAAAAGTGCCAGGAGACAGGTACTGCTGGATAAGTTACAGGGCTGCTTATTGGTGCAATTGGTCAGGGATCCCATATGGCAGGACACCATTCTCAAATTGGTGCTTACCAACTCAGCAGAGGTGGGCAGAATGGCGGTTAGGCAACCATTAGGGACCAGTGACCATAATTTGTTTACTTTTTGCTGGCAATAGAGAACACTGGACCCTCCTTGAGGGCAGTGGTTCTGGATCTCAAACGGAATAGCTTTTGCTAGATGCAGGAAAAGGTCAAGGAAAATTTAGTGGGTGTAGACAAGATTAAGGGGTAGAGGAAAAGTGGGAAATGATCAAGTGGGCAATTCTGGAAGTGAGCGACTCTTGCATGAGGAAGGTCACCATAAGAAACACAAAAACAAAGAATTTGTTGGCAGAAAAGGACTTGTCCCACTGAGCCGGTCCAGATGGTCCCTGCCTAGTCTGTCTCTATAGACCCTAACTGGGCTCTGGTGACCCTCCTCCCTCCCTGTCTATTTACTAATATTCTGCTATGTCTATCCCAAGCATGCTTAAATCCTCCTTATGATCCCCCCCCCACATCTCCTGGCAGTCTGAGCCAGGCAACTACAACTCTTTCAGTGAATTAGAACTTCCTCACTTTCCTCTTAAACGTCCCCTCTTCCAGCTTCATTGTATACCCTCTGGCCATGGTGCTCTTTCTTATTTGAAAGAGACTCCCCTAGTGCACCCTGTTTGCCCCTTTGAGGTACTTGTAGGTCTCTATTATGTCCTCTCTCACTCTCCTCTCTTCCAGGATGTACACGTTGAGATCCCTCAGTCTCTCCTCATAGGGCTTTTGTTGCAATCATTTTAGTTGATCTCTTCTGGACTGCCTCTACCCTGTTTATGTCCTTTTTGTGGTGCGACTCCCAGAAGTGGGCACAATACTCCTGGTGGCATCCATAGCAACACCACCTCCCTCCTCCTGCTGGAGATGCTTCTCCCTGTGCATTCCAGTGTCCCACTGGCCCTACCCACTGCTTTGTCACACTGCCCTGCCACTTTAAGGTAATCAAATATGATAATCACAAGGTCTCTTTCCTGCTTAGTGACTGTCAGTACCCCCCTCCCATTCTATATACAGTTCCTGGGTTCTAATGCCCTAGGTGCATGATTTTGCACTTTTTTGCATTAAACCCCAACTGCCTTATTCCTGACTACTCCTCAAGTTTCCCAAGATCCCTATGCATTTTCTCCACCCCTGCCTGAGTGTGCACTTTATTACAGATTTTGGTGTCCTCTGCAAAAAGGCAAACCTTCCTTTCCAGTTCTTCTGTAGTGTTGCTTATGTAGGCATTGAAGCAGACCAGTCTCAGTACTGAGCCCTGAGGCTCCCCACTGGTCACTGACCCATCATAAGAGTGAGTGCTGTTAACCACCAGCCTCTCTCTCTGTCTCCTATCCATTAACCGGTTTCTGACCCAATTCACCACTTTGAATCTCACCCCTAAGCTGCTCAATTTCTTTATCAGTCTCCCGTGGGCCACAATGTTGAAGGTCTTGCAAAAGTCCAACTTGTCCACGTCCACTGCCCTTCCCTGATCTATTTTCCTAGTCACCCAGTCAAATAAATCATTCAGATTCATCTGGCATGCCTTCCCCCATGAATCCATGCTGCCTGTGGTCTTGCAGCATATTGGATTTAAGATACTCTACCAACCTTTTCTTTAACAGGGTTTCCATTAATTTTCCCATTACTGAGGTGAGACTGACTGGCCTAAATTTGCTAGCCTTCTCTCTGCTGCCACTCTTATGTAAAAGGAGCATGTCAGCTTTCCTCTAGTCCTCTGAACCACATCTGTTTCCAGATAACTATTGAATAGGGCCATTAGTGGGGCAGCTAGCACCTCCCTGAATTCATTCAGTACCCTTTGGTATATCTCATCTGGTCCAACAGCCTTAGATACATAGATTTATAGATCCTGTCGGCAGATAAGGCCCACCTGGCCCACCTAGTCTGCCTATAAAATCCCCCCTAATAGTGCTACCAAAGTCACTACTGGGGGGGGGCATTATCCACCCTCCTTCATTATCCAAGATACCCATGTGTTTATCCCCTGCACACTCAAAACCTGTGACTGTACTTGCTCCCACCACCTCTGCTGGGATGCTGTTCCAGTCACCCATGACCCTTTCTGTGAAGAAGAACTTCCTCTTGTCCACTTTCAGAGCAGCAAGACCCTTCAGGACTCTTTATTCTAAAAATGGACTTATGTCCACCCACTTCTTTGATAGTGCTGCACCCTGGTGGTCTGTCCCCTCCTCCCCACTGAGAAAACTCAGCAGAAGCACCTGGTCAGGATGTCTGATTTTTCTTGGTACTGTTCTGTGCATTCATCACCCTCTGCCACCATTATTATCCTCAGTATCCCTCTCCTTGCCTTCCTCTCCTCACTTATGTACCTGAAGAAAGCCTTCTCCCTTTTAGCTACCCCACTGGCTATCCTTTTCTCTGTCTGTGCCTTTGACCTCTTCACTGCCTTTCCTGCTTTCCTCTCTTTTACTTGGTACACTGCCTTGTCTTCCTCCCTCAGCATTTCCTTATTCCTGCTGAATGTCATTCTTTTTTTTCTTCACCACCTTGGCCACTTCCACAAAAAACTATAACGGTCTCTTTTCCCTTCTATTTCTACTCATTTTCTTCATGCAGGGCTGGTTGCCTTAATTGTGCCCTCCCTTATTTTTCCCTACATTTCCTCCACCCCTTCCTGGCAATCCCTTCCCCCCCACAATGCAGTTTCTAAGTCAGTCTCCCATTCTTTAAAATCCTTCCTCCTATATGTCCAGGACCCTTGTCCTTGTGTGGTTTGTCTCTGTTTCTGTCTTAATGTAAACCACACTGTATAGTGAACACTGGTACCTTGGGGACTGCCCACTGTGACATCTGCAATGTTGTCCCTGTTTGTAAGCAACAGGTCCAGTATTTCCACATCCCTAGTGGGTTCCTTAACTGGCTGCCTGAGAAAGGACCCTTGTGAGCAGTCAAGGATTGCCCTGCTCCTTGTGGAAGCTGCAGTTGGAAACCTCCAATCCACAGAAGTCTGGCAGTCTAAAGTTATCAACTAGCTGCACTTCCCTCTTACTTGCTATCCTGATGATGGCTTCCCCAAGTGCCTTATCCAACTCCTGTCCCTGTGAAAACCACCTATCTCCATGGAAACTAGCACAAAAGACTAATCTGGTTCTCTAGGGAGGTAAGGGATGCTGTGAGGGCACAAAAAAGTGCTTTCATAAGGTACAAGGTGTCCGAAGAAGAGAAGGAATGTGAGAAATACCAGAGCAGGTAAAAAGAGGTGAAGGTGGTAGTCAGGAAGGCAAAGGCAGACACAGAGTTTGAGATTGCCAAGGATTTTAAAGGAAGGGAAAAATAATTCTTTAGATACATTTGGGAGTAAAGGAAGGCTAGGGAAGGGGGACTGATAGGTTAGATGATAGGGGGAGGGTAGTGAAAGAAGATGAGCAGGCCAATGTCCTAAACAATTACTTCTTCTCAGTATTAATGGTTGGAGTTGATGGACATTTTCTGGACAGCGGGCAGTACATGGGGAAGGTAGTGATCAAAGCTGAATGGGTAACAAAAGGGCTGGAGAATATTAGAATAGATAAAGCACTGGGCCTGGATGGTCTTTACCAAAAAGTGTTTAGAAAACTGGCTTCAGAACTAGTGGAGCCCTTGACTAAGATATTTATTGATTCACTGGAGCATGGAGTAGTGCTAGGAATTGAAGCCGCACAGGAGGCTGCTGGAGGACTTTGTAGTAGAGAAGAGTTTAGTTGGATGGGTGGGGATCTGGCTGTGGGGGAGGCAGCAAAGGGTGCTAATAAAAGGGATCAAATCTGGGTATAGAGGTCATGAATGGGGTGCCGCTGGCATCAGTAATGGGACCTGTCCTTTCAATATGTTCCTAGTGAAATAGAGAAAGGTATTCAGCGTAAGAAGTGTCTCTTTGCTGACAACACAAAGCTTTGGGGTAGGCTGGGCAGCAGAAAGGGGTGAAACAACTTCAGAGAGTTCTGGAAAAACTGAAAAGGTGTTCAAAGAACTGGCAGTTGAAATTCAATACCAAGAACTGCAAGATGGTGCATGTATGGAAAAGGAACTAATGCGAGGAGTATTGATTGGGGGGGGTAGTCTGGCCATTACATCAAAGGAGAGGGACCTGGGTGTCATCATCAGTGACTCCCTATAACAAAGCAGACAATATAATAAAGCCTACAGTAAAGAGACAAGGATGCTTAGGTGTATTGGCAGGGGTTGTGATAGGAGAAGGGACATGATATCACCCATATAAAGATCACTGGTGAGGCCTCATGTGGAATACCATGCCCTGTTCTGGAGCCTGTACCTGAGAAAGAATATACTACAAACTGGCTGGGGAGAAGTGTCACCAAAATGATCTAGTGCCTGCAGGGCAGATCCTATGAGGATCTACTGGAGGCACTGAACATGTACTCACTTAAGGCCAAAAGGGAGAGGGGGAACATGATAGAGACCTATACATTTCTAAGGGGTATAAATAGGTGAATATGTAAGACCAGTTTGTCAGAAATAGGGAGGCAGTCATGAGGGGCCAAGGTTGGTGGTTGGAGGGGGGTAGTTTCAGGAGGAATGTGAGGGAGGTCCACTTCAGCAAGCTGATAGTGGAGCCATGGAAGAGACTGCAGGCAGAAGTGGTGGGGCAGGTACCCTTGGGTTCAGACAGGGCTAGAACAGAGCAAGGTGACTCATGGTACCACCAGGGGAACCACGGGGGTAGGAATGTAGGTGAGGGACAGAGGGGGACAGTTCCCAGGACACTAGGTTGAGGGGGCAAGGTAGTTATGATATGAGCAGAATCAATAGACCATCTGTTTCTTTCTGCCATCAGAGTCTACTTTTCTATGTTTTTATATTTAAAAGTCATTGTTCTTTACTAGCTTGGCTGGCTGTATAGATTAGAGGTTAGAGCAATGAGCTGTGAATGATCTTGGTACATGCAGCAGAGCCGGGTCCGATTCCCACAAGGCCCACTTGCATACTGTGAGACCATGAGCAAGTCATTTAACCTCTCTATGCTCCCAGGATTCACCTAGAAAAGAGCATTGGCTTTGTGTGCCTTTCCCAAACAAAAATGGTAAAATAAGAAAACACTCAAAATATCCTGCACTGGAATCTGGACAGAACATCACACCTAGCTAGGAGTCTGAACTTTACTGGGTTAGAGATAATTGTATGTGGTCAGTTCTTGTTCTTCTTGATCCCTCCGCAGCTTTTGATACTGCGGACCATGGGCTGTCACTGGACTGACTGAGGGAGTATGCTGTCATCTGCTAATCTGAGTTCTGTCTCAGGAACAAGAAGCAGAGGGTCATGATGGGTAATTACTCTCAGTATCCCATGCCCCTGTCTGATGAAATGCCCTTGGGGTCATCTTCTTGCCAATGTTATTCACAGTATACATGCTGCCTCTACATGGGATCATTCAATATTAACCATCTGGGTTTTTCACTGTTATGCTGATGGCACCCAGCTGTATATGTTGTTTGTGCATGGAACACAGGATGCAGAGACCGTGCTTATCAATTAACTGCCTTGCCACACTCCAGAACTGGATGGTGGTGAACTGGCTGAGGCTCACCTTGTGTAAGATGGAGGTACTGGTGATTGATTCAGATCTGAAGAGTGGAGCAGTGGTGGCCAAAGAAGTTACAGGCTTTGTCTCGGTCCTCAAGGATGTCTGCCTCAGCCAAGGTGAAAAATCTGGGTGTCAATCTGGACAGTAAGTTGTGATTTGAATCTCAGGTGTCAGCTGCTGTCTGGAGTGACTTTTACCATCCAAGGAACATCAGCTGGATTAATCCCCCCCATAGGACCTAAAGACACTAGTACAGTGTTTTATGACATTCAGGGTATGTTATTGCAATGCTCTGAACCTCAGAGTGAATGGGGGTTTGCTGCATCACCAGCAGCTTGTACAGAATATGGTGACCCAATTACTGATGGGACTGCCTAGGTTCTGCCATGTGACTTGGATGCTATGAGAGCCGCACTGGTTGATGGTGAGGCAGCCAATAACCATTTGCTAAACTATAAAGCCCTACACAGTACGGGTCCTGGCTACCTGACTGAACGTCTGTCTCCTCATTCTTCCTGTCACCCTCTGCTCTGCTGAGGAAGGTCTTCTTATGATATGGAAGACTAAGGACCTTGGGTAACTGAGCATTTGTGGTGGTGGTCTAGGTGTCATAGAACTCCCTTTTGTGGGATGAAAGCGTAGCCCCACCGGCTGCAGCCTTTAAGATGGGTCTCATATATCAACTATTTCAGGACACATTTGCCAATACCTGATTTGTCGTCCTAGAATATTTTATTTATTGTATTATTGTGATCTGCTGCCATTGTTCTTTGATGTTTGTGATTATGGTGTGTTCCATGTTTTATCACTAACTTTGGACTCAAGTAAAAATAAATTATTTCAAAAACAAAACTACCAAGGAGGCAAATGACCCTAAAAAATTTTGGGACACAATAAAACATCTAAGTGGGAGACAGAATGTCTAGACACATATCAATCTTAAAAACAAGGAGGAGAAATTATTGGGTGGAGAGAAAGTGGCTGAGGAACTAAATTCTTTCTGTATAGATTCTGGAATTTGTTTTGCTACCAAAAATGAAGGCAATAAAGCAAACAAAAAACACTGAATAGTTGGGGTCCTTTAAATTTTCTCAAATTGAGGAGTACAAGCTGTTAGAACTATTACTAGAACTTAAAGAAAACAAGAGTGGAGGACCCAATGATTTTACACCCCCCCATTTGCAAAAAATATCAGCCTATCAAATGCTGAGTCACTAACATACATATTCAATTGGTCCTTAGAATCCAGGTACCTTACAGAGGGGTGGAAATAAGCCAGAGTGACTCCTATCTTTAAAGGTGGTGATCCAAACTAAACGACCAATTATAGGTCAATTTCCTTCTTTCCAATAGTTTTCAAAATGTTAGCAAGACTAGTCTTGAAACAATTTCAGAACTATATAGAGAGGAAAAAACTTTAAGATCCTTATCAATTTAGATTCAGGAAAAACCCTAGCACTTTATGCTATGTGTCAAAGGTCTTGGATAATGTAAAGAAAGCTATGGACTCTGGATGCTATACCAGGGCCATCTTTGTTGACTTCTCCAAGGCCTCCAACATGGTGAACAATGGTATGATGGTTAATAAACTACAAAATATTGGCTGGACTGGGGAGTCATTAGCTGGTTCTCCTCGTACTTCCATAGATATACCATCGCTACAGCGACACCGGTACACCTAACCCCCCACAGCGAAACCCCCATCACACCTATATAGGCAGTGACAGGGGGTTTGCATCAAGACACTGTAGGGCAATGGGGGGTAAATATCTAACTACACTATCTGTATGACATGGAGTTAGATATCTTTAGAAAGGGGGTGTGGGGGGCACACCCCTCTGCATGGAGGGGTGCAGGGAGGCACAGTTCCCCTGCATTGTGCATCACAGTCATGCCAGTCAGTTTGGGGTTGTGTTGCAGTCGGAGTGTCAATGGGTTTCTGGCATGGTCAAGGATGTCTGTGTTTTTGTTGTCGTGCTGGTGTCATAGATCCGTTCCATAAAAGGAAATGGTGTACATCAGTAAATGCACATATTTCAAAGAATCTGAACATCCTGAGAGGGGTCTCCCACAGGTCAGTACTAGGCCCTCTGCTTTTTACAATATACTTGAGGGGCCTAGGAGAGAATATTAACTTAAACTTCCATTTATATGCTGAAGACACAGTCATCTATGCCTGGGGAGCCTCTGAGATGCCCAGACAGCCCTTCAAAGTGGATTTGATGCCCTTTAGACCTTTTTTATAATTCCAAAGTAAAGCTGAATTCAAGCAACTAAGGAAGGCAAAAAACAGCTCATTTATCATTTCCAGTTTGGATGGCAAAACCCTTGAAGTCATAGGTCTCATAGGCCATGTACACTCCTGTAGACAGTTTGTCCATATTGACTTGCCATTTCTCAATGTAGGTAGTCTATTCTATTGTTTTTCCTATAGTAATCATTTAAAGCTGCTTTGAAAGTATCCATGCAGTCACATTTAATGACCTCCTTGGGTAAGCTGTTCCATGCGGATACCACTCTCTGCAAATCCACATTCCTCTTTTCTTGGTTTTGTACAACTCTCTTTTAAGTTGGAGCCCGTGTGTTCTTTTGTTGTATGGTGTTTCAATTAATTTCAGCTTAAGACAGTCCCATGAATCCCTTTCATGAAACGGATGACTGTCACCAATATTTTGGGCTCTGGCTTGAACCAAGCAGTATGGGTAATACTCATGTGTATTGTATTGCTAAAAGAATTGGTACATGTGTTGGATTACTAAAGAGATACAAAAATTGTTTAACAACTAAGTTGCAGCAAAAGATAGTACAGACTCAGATAATTCCCATTTTCGATTATGCATTTATTAATGACTACTCTACTGCTGAAAAACTGAATAATACTTGATGTTCTGAGTAATAGGCTCACTAGACTGATGTTGTACTACTCTAAAACAACTCAGCTCTGTGAGTTTTACAAATGACTGGGCTGGTTGTCACTAGACAATAAAAGAAAGTGGCATAAAATTGTTTTTGCAATGAAGAGCATTTATGGGGATGTTCCAAACTACCTAAAGGAGTACTTATCAAGTAGGGCCAAAACATTGTCATTAAGAACAGTCAGTCAATACAGGTTGATGGTCCCGAGAGTTAAAACTCAAAGGTCAGCAGGTCAACACATTTTTTTAGTTACTATGTCCTCTATCTTTGGAATTCTCTACTAGCTAGCTTTAGAAGCCTGCAAAGAAAGCACTTCTGAACTGGTTTCAAAATATTATCCCCCAACTTGGTCCTTGTTATCCATGGGATAGTGGATTATACAATGGTTTACAGTATAAGTTAACAGTGCATCAAGGTCATCAAATTGTTTATAATACCATCACCTTGTTTCATTATATTTTTATATTGTATTGTTTGTGTTTTATTTTTCTTATTGTATTGTCTTAATGAAAATTGAAATGGTTTGCATAGTCTGAAGAGACACCATTACAAATGACCCTGTCTCAACAGAGAACTCCCTAAATAAAATTGAAATTGAATTGAAGATTGAAATTGGCTATATTGAATTTTAATTTATGGCACCATGAGCTTCCAGGGAAGGAGCCTAATAAAAAAGCTAGTCCTACTACAACTACTATAAGAACTACTAGGAGATCTTAGCAGCATTCCCAGGTCTTCCCACTAGGAAAGGCATATATGAAAAACCAAAGAGTGATAGAAAACTGAAACAGAAAAAAACTCAGGAGATAAACCTTAGGGGAAACTCCATGTGGGGATGTCACTAGAGCCAAGGTCTGAAAAACAACAGGGTCCTGAAATCTCAGGAAAGCTTAGAACAAATGATATGTTATAGCAGACTGCCCCTCCCCCAAATGGGGATGGGGATTTGAGAACCAACCCATTCATATTGTATCTAAGTTGGGTTCCAGGAGAAACAGTCCCTGGGATGGAAGAAGGGATTCTCCTCTGAAAGGATTATGTAAATAAGAAGAGTCAGGACCTGTCATGCCCTGGACATGGATGGTCTTGCTGATTGTTCTAGATGTTCTGATCAGGATATTGACCTGACTAGGGAAAATAAAAACCCTCCTGACCAGGGGAACACCAAGTTCCCTAGTAGCCACCATAGACATCTCTTGAGCTGAAGCCAGACTAGAGGAAGGACATAGGAATGGAAGGCTGATACTGGAAAGCAAACTTTAAAAATGTTCCATAGACAGATGAATACCAAGTTGATTTAGGAATCAGATGTATGTATGTATGGGGGCTAGATAGTTCTCCTAATATCTGTTCTAAAATATTTAGAATAGACTCAATTAATACTGGCATGATTGTGAATCTGTTCATGCTCTGTAGATCTTAAGTTTGAGGAACTAAAATGGTTTTCTCTTGCTTCATAGCAATGACAAATAAATCAAGAGAACACTAGATCTCCTCAGTGGGGAAGACTATTGTCCCAACTAAATCTGTAACCTGGAGGGCTCAGGGGAAACAAATCTGTGGAATCCTTTTCAGTTGTACCTGAGCTCTTAAAGACATGGAAGAGCCTTCTAGTGTAGCCTAGAGAGCTAAAGGGTGGGCATCTGTCCTGCTTAATGGCTGTTGTGGGGTTTCTGTAATAACAACAGTTTCTAGTCAAGGATTTGAGCTTAAAGGAAATACACCAGGTCTCGCTGATGAGGTCTGTTAGTGTTTTGTAACTCCTAGATTCTTGTCTTTGAAAAGAAAATGGCAACCAAGTGTCTTGGATGCCTAGTCAACATAAATGCTTAGGTTAGACTCCTGTGTGTGTGTGTGTGTGTGTGTGTGTGTGTGTGTGTGTGCATGCCTGGGGAGGGTTCTTGAATGCCACTGAGCACACCATATGTACAGAGGAGGCACTCTATGTGTTTTGGAAGTCCTCCATATCCTATCAGGCTTCTGTGGATCAGACCTACTGTGGAGCCAGGCAGGATGCAATGTAATACTGCAGCATACAAAATGGGCAGACTAGGTAGGCTAAGTGGTTCTTATCAGCTGTCAAATTTCATGTTTCTATGTATGTTTGTATATTGCAGTAGATTTACTCCAGTAAACAAAGCAATATCAATGGTAGTTTACTGTTTTATCATGTAGTAACTTGAAATACTGCACTGAGTCATGGTTGGCTCCACTGTACATACTGTACACATAAATCTTTTTTTTTATATTTGCACATACTAGCAGGTAATGCAACTTTTAACATACTGTAGTCCTGTGCAGCCAGTAATTAGTTGTATACATTACAGTTGACCTAGTGTCCCACATAGCCTGTGAATGTTAATGTATTGCTCCACTAATTAAATCAGAAGAAAAAAAAAACTACAGGCATATGAAAAAAATTAAATGGTCTACCCTCACATATAACGAAGTAGTGACAGACATCTTCATCAGAGAACCTGCCCTGTGGAAAATGTCTCTACATTGCTATTTGTGGACATGTGGGAAATATTTCATTTTTTGATTTGGTGTTTATTCACTGTTAATTGAATGAAGTTATGCAAGCACACGCTATGAGTGTGGAATAGTGCTTTACATAATTACTGTACATTATTTCAGCTAATCCACATAGGAGAGCACAGGCAAGAATATCACCTCTTCTCAAAATCCTTAGCAAGTTTGCCTTCGTATCCCACCAGAGTAGTAAGATCAGGACACCAACACAAAGAGCTTTGGAAGTCTTTGCATTTAAAGGATTAGCATGTTGGTGGTTTCAGATATTCATTATTTATCTTGCTAGTTTACATTGTCTTAAAAGAACAGTTTACTTTCAGCCATCTAACTTTTGATGCATTTATGGTACTGTAATTCTTACAGAAATCAATAATAAACAGAAATGTGAATGCATGAATGATCTCTTATTAAAGTGGCAGTGCAGGATAGCGGAGAAAACCTTGACCTATGCTTTTTTATTCTATTTTAGATTGTCCTGTAGCTCATGACTTGTATAATACAGTAATCCCTCACTATAACGAATGCAACGGGAGCCACAGGTTGCATTCGTTATAGCTGTAAATTCGTTATAGCGAGGGTGCATTAAAATGTATGGTGTTACGGTGCACTGTGAGTCTAGAAAATGAAATGAAGCATTTTCTAATAGTAGCATGTTTTATTACAACTTTTTTGCCCCAAATTTTGAGTCTGCTTTACCACTTTTTTTTTTTTACAGTTGAAATAATGAAAGAAGCGCTCCTTTTAATATGGCCGAACCTGGTTTTAATCAGAATTCTCAGCTGTTTCTGTTCACCAGTTGTCCTATAAAGTTAGGAAGCAATGTCTACTACAACCTAATTCATTGTAGTCACAAGAAGAGCGATCTTAAAGAATGGGTATTCAAAAACAAGAGAGAAAACTAATGAAAACCACATCTGAGTCATATTACTAGAAGTGCTCCTTTCAACTGTAGAAACAGTGGCAAAGCAGACTCAAAACTTAAAAAAAAAAAGATGATATATAAGTCAGGAGGTAAGGGACAATCTAAAATAGATGGGCCAAAATGTTCACCCCTGCCATGCACTGCTGCTTTAACTAGAGAGAAATGTGGCATTAGATTTCCAAGTAAAAACATGTTCTGAACTAGTGAGGCTTAACATCTCAGAGTTCTTTTATGCTTTCAGTCCTCCTGTTGGGTAAGTGAGGGAGTTCCCAGCTTTGTTTTGGACATCCTGGGGATGAAATGCATACTGCATGGTTTTCAGTAGTGTTTGTCTTTGTCCATAATCAGGTCCAGTGCCAAAGCATTGACTTGGTTTACTGGTATTGTTCCTTCTGGGTTGCCCTTAATGTTGCTCAGAAGGGTGAAAACTCCCAGCACTGTCCTAAGTACTGGGAAGCAAGGTGCAGTGGAATGTGATGAAGATGGTTGACAGCTTGGAAAACAGGCTATGAGGTGACTGCTGGAACTAGAACTGTTCTCCATGGAAAAGAGAAGACTCAAGGGAGACATGGTTACAGTATTCAAAAATCTAAAAGGGTTAGCACCATCAAACCAAGTGGAGCTCTTCAAGATGCACAAAGTGGAAAGAACAAGATGACACAAAAGGAAGATTTAAGGCTGAACATTGCAGAATGAGTTAGGAACAATTATAATAGATTGTAAGAGTGTATGTTATCTGCTGATACATTAATAAACTTCAAGCTCAGACTCCACAAGAACTTGAAGAGCGGATAGGAGAGAGAAACTTGATGAACTAATGGTTTTCTTTCTCTACTAAATCTCTATGTATGTACTGTATGTATAAAAAAATGGAAGGTGGATAGGAGAACTCCTCATATGGCTGAAGCAGTGTCTTACCCAAGATGATCTCTGAACTTCCTCATGGGTCTGAACTATTTACCAAGATCAACCATATTACAACCTTTTTGGGCCATTTTAAACTTCACTTACTGTTTCTTCAGCCAACTCAGGTCACCCCTCCCCCGGCCAGGTCATCCCTGAAGTATTCATCCATCTTAATAAAAATCTGCCCTCCTGAAGTCCAGAATCCTCACCCTTGTGTGATTGAATTGTGTAGCCATTCTTATACTGAGCCATACTTTACAGTGATCGCTGGTTCCCAGGTGGCCTCCCACCTTGACATCTGCAACACTGTCCTGTTAGTGAGTACCTCTACATGGTTAGATAAGTAGGAACTGAACCAGAAAGTAGCCCGCTCTGCAAACCCAGCCCCAGCCAGCTTGTTAAGGAGCAACGGGTGGGAGACTGTTGAAAACTTTGGAGAAATAAATGGACATAGCCAATGTGAGGAGCCCATTAAGATAAAAGTCAGTATTCTTAAGGAGGTAAGTAATAATGGAGTGAATGAGCTGGAAGCCAGACTGGAAAGAGCTGAGGAGTGATGTGAGTTGATAGGAAGGTGGTGAGCTGGGAGTGGACAAAGTGCTTCTGAATCTTGGAAAATATGGGGAGGTAGGAAATAGTTAATTTCCTGGGCATGGAAATGTCACCAACCTTGTGCAGAAAGATGACTGTAGCTATTCTCCAGGCCTGTGGCACTGTTGAGGAGAGAAAAGAAAGGGTTTGGAGGGTAGTGAGTGTCCACTGATGGCTTGGGCAGCAAGTAATAAAAGTGCCCAGTCCAGACAGTCAGGGCTACTCTTTTCAGAGGAGTCAATGGTAGGGTGATCCTTAAAGGCATCAGGATGAGATACTGTACTTGGAAACAAAAGGGGGTCTGGGGGAGAAAGGTGAGGTGGGGACTGTGAGGTGAGGAGGTCAGAAAGGAGGAACCTGGTGCAGTCAGTGAAATACTTGTTGAAAGCATCTACAACTTATGAGGGACTTCAGCATAGGGTGTCCACAACTCATAACGGGGTGGCCATTAGTCAAAATATCTTTTCACTATTTATACAAAGAGTTGAGAACAGGCATATCGCCAAGGACAGCGTGTCCAGCTTGACAGATAGCTTGCAAGCATGCGGTGTGTGACTTCCACCTGGCTTGTGCATGAAATGAATGTGACCAGGATGTGTCTGCCTCACATTCACATGCAGCCCAAAGGTGGCCCATTAAGGAGCATGTACCCTGCATGCTGATGGGGCACTGTAGCATGCACAGGCCATGCCCATCCATATTGCAGTGTGCAGTGGCAGCAGCAGTAGCATCCATACACAGTGCTGGATGGTGGGATGGGGCCTACCCCTGTAAGCTCTGGAGGATGTCCCTCCTGACCTGCCAGGGTGGCACTGGTATCCTGTGGGACATGGCATAGCCTAGCCTAGTAAGTATGTCAGAGTCATGAGGTGGGGACAGTGCATATCCATGTCTTTTGTTGAGTGTGTGCAATGCCACTTATGGTGCCTCACTGCTTTTGTCTCCCCAGGACTTCCATGACACACCAGAGAGGATAATGCTCCTGAGGAGGGAAATGTCAGACAGGGCAATGCCCCTCATCATGGCCCAGCAGGCCAACTGGGACCTGAAGATCCCTGACTGGCTTTCATGGAGGAGTGGGTCCAGGGACCTTTATTACAAAGGTGATGTCAGTGTGTACTGGTTGGCGGTGGAGCATTCCTGGGTAGGTGGATCTCAGCTGTTGGCTGTGTCCCTTGCCCTCTGTCTGGTGCTGCCAGGGGGTGCAGCTCTGTGTTTACTGTGCGTCCTCTGTGTGCTGCCATGACTGTGCTGTGCATCCCAATCATACAGTACCTGTTCTCTGTTTTCCTCTCATTCCAGGTCCACCATGGCACACTGAGTAGGACAGTACTGGTGAAATGGGAATACATGACTCCACGCTGAAGGTATCTGGTGAGGATTCACAGGATGGGAAGGAGTCCTGATGTAGTTGCACCTGTGTGAATGTGGACAGTGCTGTGATGGTGGATGACTGGGCTAGGAATTCCATTAACATTTTGCTACTCTTCCTGGTTCAGACTGAAAATGGTGCCAAGTGCTTTAGTTTACCCTATGCCACCCTTCCCAGTTGAGGCAGAAGTCAGTGCCAGTGTTTTCAGTTATAGGACATTTCCTGTGACAATCCTGTTTACATATATCACTTTGTTCACATTAGTTGATGCTGCTGGTCTGTGCTATGCATGGCGAGTACTGTGTGAATAAACACTGAGTACTCCATACCCTGTATCTGTGTGCTTATTTCAGCCAACAGTATCATGCTGTGGCGGCAGTTGGCCTGTGGTTTGGCTGGTGGACATGATGGGGAAAATAGGGTTGGAGTGTGCTGGGGGGGCTGTGGTGTGGCCAGGAGGCATTCCAGGGGGCATGGGTTGGGGTATACACTTGAACCAGGGGGCCTGTGGTGTGACCAGTGGGCCTGCTGGGGGGTACAGGATTGGGGTGTGCTGCTGAAGGGGGGGGCCTGTGATGTGGCAAATGGGCATGTTGGGGGGGCCACCACCATGTGGCCTGTGCTGTGTGTCATCCTGTAGCAAAGTACTGGTGTGTGTTGCAGGTCCTGTGCACACTGGAGTTACAGCAGGCCTCCCCATGGAATAACATTGTTCCTATACCCCATGCACTGGGCAGATGTACTGTATGTCATGCATATATATATATATATATATATATATACACACACACACACACACATATATATGTGTGTGTGTGTGTGTGTGCTAATAATGGCAATGCCCACTCTGCCATAGGTAGTGCTTCTGTTGCACTTGTACACATGTGTCTGCATGTGCCTACCTACTGTGTATGTGCTTGCTGCATGGCCACGGGTGGTACATTTTCATGCCATATCCCATTACACATGGCTGGTGCACACTGCTTAGGGGTGCTGTACTCTTTGTGTATAGGACCCTTTGAGCGTATACTAGTAGAGAAAGAGGAAAACACTCCTCACCCCTAAAGGTGCTCCCGTTGCAAATAAACCATCTGTAACTAAATCAAAAAAGCAGAGCACACACCTAAACTGGGGACTAATATTTATTAACTAAAGTGCATAAAGTGCCTAGGAATGCTAACCAGCTAAGCTACCCCTTCGTATCTCCTCTTGCTAGAGCTTCTTCAGGGGGCATTGCTAGCTTGCAACGTGCACACTTATATAGTGACATATACCGATCATAGTGCAGGTGTAAAACATTATCATAAACACAATTAACTGATTGTGCAAAAAGTAGCTGTAAGGAGAGCACAATATTGTCAGTTCAAAACTGTGTAGAATTTAAAACAACAGTATCAATGTTGTCAAACAACCATGCAGAATAATTTTTTGCATATAATAATAATAACTTTATTTTTAAAGCGCCTTTCAAGAATATCAAGGCGCTTTACATCAAACACAATATACAATATCAATTTAAGACATATAAAAATACATTAAAACAACATTTAGTTAGAACAAGCCATACAATCATCCAAACAATAACAACTATTTATAAATAATTTCCATTATCCATATTATATGGCAATTGCAAAAAATATATTTGATTTCAATAAAACTGCAACATGAATTAACTCCTGCTAAAAGTTTTCAGCACATGTCTAAGTCAATGCTCAATGCAAATGTGGGGTGGGGAAGGGAAAAGCGGTATGGTTCTGAAATCTATTTATTTAGGGTTTAAGATATGAACAGCACATATTAATCAATAATAAAAATGTTTAATATCATGGTATTCTAAGTTACTGTGCCCATTATCCAATTTATTTATTTAAAAGTTGATAACTGAGAAAGGCAACATTGAGCCATGGCTTGTTTCCAGGTACGACCAAGGGAAAGGGTTACATAGGGATACGACTAACAACCACAACAACAAAAAAAAAGGAATATGCAGACAATCATTTGTGGGCCATGGTTACAAGACCCAAAATGGTAGATTGACAGCCAAAAATGCATGGATACAAATAAAACACAAATGGAACCACAATTACAATAATAGTGCAAGACCCAAACACAGTAATTTTTTTTTTCAAATTTTATTTCAAAGTTCAGCAGAAACATCACACACTTTATAATATTGATCCTCATTACAAAAAGAAGATGTGATTTCATTACATTTACATTCCAGGTTATGATTCATGTAATAAACATGCATTCCATACATTTGATTGTGGTTATACAGTTGGAGCTCTACAGAACATAGTTACAGGTCTAAATTTCATTTCATTTCATTTCCAGGGTTTTAATATTTTAGTTTCAAATCCTGTTTCCTCTCATCAGGTCCTTCAGTGTTCCCTATTTCATCTTGGTTCCAAAATCTTCTAGTCTAATTGTTATAGACACCCTGAGCACCTTGTATTATCTCTAGGGCAAGGCTGTTCAGATATTTGGGAACCAATGTTCCCTCTCCACCTCCTTTCCGGTCCATTCTGGAGTCCCACAAGGATCCATTTTGGGTGTCTTACTTTTCAGTATATTTCTAAACAATCTATCTGCATCCTGCTGTGACAGAATTCTGCTTTATGCAGATGATGCAGTCATCTTTACCTCCCACCTTGATCCTCTCTCTCTACAGTTGCAGCTGCAGGAAAGCTTTACATCAGTTGAGATGTGGCTCAAATCGCACAAACGTATCCTATACTACAATAAAACTAAAGCAATGATGTTTCATGGAACCCACAACAAACACAAAGGCTGAGGACTATCTATCCACAATAATGCTGGGGCAACTCTGGAGCAAGTCTGATCAAATATTTGGGAGTGACCCTTGACTGCACACTATCATACTCCCAACACATTGACAATATTGCTAAAACTGTTAATACTTGGATAGGACTACTGTATAAGCATAAGGAATGCCTCACAGCTGATGCCCTAAGCATTGTTATCCAGAGCTCTGTTATCCCCCTTATTGATTATGGGTTGGTTATTTATGGATCAGCAATGGATACTGCACTTCAGCATTTAGTCATTGCCCTAAACAAGGCCTGTCATCTCCTAACCTCAGCCCCTAGTCTTTCACACACTTGTGATATTTATGAGGAAGCAAACTGGCTCCAGCTAACTGGCAGGCTCAGGTACCAGACCTGCATCCTAGCTAAAAAAATCTCATTGGATCTCATGCCTCCTGAGGTTCATACTATTATGTCTCCTCACTGTGCCTCCTGTTCAACCAGAAATTCGGAATGTCAGATTTTCTCAGAACCGTGGTACCACACCACTCAAGGGCAACGCTCCTTCCAATATAGACCCTCAAGCTGGTTTAACTCGCTACCATCTGAAATCACCAACCAAGATACACTTGGCACTTTTAAGTGAAATCTCCACCAGTATCTCATTGCCTGGGCTTCCTGCGATTGCTTCCATTAATTTTTGGGCTAGTAACTGCTACACATCTTACCTTCCCCTCTCCTCCCCCACCCCTTTCTCTCTCTGATTCCCTTTTCTCCTCGCTTTCTCCCAATTCACTACAAACTCTGCATCCTTGCCATCTCCTACCCCCACTCCACACTTTACTGCCTCCCCCTCCTTCTACTCACTCTCTGCCCTCTTTCCTATATCTTATCTGCCCCCCTCAACCAACCTCTTTCAATCTAACCTCCTAGCCCATCTCCCCCCGCCACTCCTCCTTCCTTCCTTGCTCCCATCTACTATCCCACCTCATGCACCCACCCTTGCTACACCTATTACCTGGCTTCTCTCATTTAGTGGATCATACTTTGCCTTGTTTTTGCTTGTTGCATCATCTGACAATGCCTCCGGCTGCTCAGTATTGGTTTACCTTACTGTTTGTTCTGAAACCAACTTGTATTGTGTTTTGTATGCCACTTGTTCTGTTTTACTGACATGGAACCTTTGTAAAAGAGCCTTGGCTCAAAGGTGTTTTTCAAATTCTAATAAATAAAAATAAAAATAAAATGCTCAGCCAATGCCTCTTCCAATGGCTTCCAGATTTTTGGAACATGTGCTTCTTGCCAGATGCCTTGTACTGAGTGTGTTCTAGTTTCATACAGTGTAGCAGTCAATTTGCCCATTCTGCTATTGTGGGTGTCAACTCTGCCCCCCAATAATGGGCCATGCCTGCTTTCCCACAGCCATGGCCAGGGACCATAATGGATTGTCAAGGCCCACCCCTCTTCTGGATCTCCCTGGTAGGCCCAGAAGGACTTCTCCCACACCCACTTCCTCTTCATCACGTACCACTTTTTGCATTGTGGTGGTAATGCCCTTCCAATAACTTATTGTTCTAGGGTATTCCCACACCATATGCATGAAGGTACCTGTATGGACCTTGCAGTGTGGGCATGTATCTGAGATATTGGGGTCTATTCGATTTGCTAATGCCGGGGTAAAGTCTGTCCTGTGGAGAATGTTGAAGTGTATTGACCTTAGTCTATTATTAACAGAACATTCCATCCCCTACATAGAATCAGTCTCCAGCCTTCTTTTGTCAGAATCTCTCCTCCCATATCCCTGTCCCATTTAACCTTGAGGCCCTCCAGATCACCGGACAGGCTCCCCAGTAGTATTTTATAGCACCATGTCATGGGTCTCGCCTTGCCAGGTTTGAGGTACCTCTTAAGGCCTCCTCCAGGGAGGATCTCTTTATATTGTTCCAAAAACATCATTTGTTTAAGAAGATGAGAGTTGGGAGTACTGAGGATAGTGTAGAAGTCTGAGGAGCCATTTGAGTGAGGAATGGGAGGTAGACAGTCGTAGATCAGCGTGGAGATTATTCCAGAGGTGAGGAAAACAAAAGGAGAAAGCAGACTGGTGTTGAGGGATAGAAAAGGTGCTTGGATCTCTGTGACGGAGGGAATAGTTTGAAGTGGCTGCTTGATAATACCAGACCCTCAAATATACGAATTATGTGACAGTAACATACATAACCCATGGAGGAAAATTAAGTAAGTAAAAATTAATTTTATCGTGTGTCCTAACCTTGGTAATGTGTTAGAACTTGTGTTATTAAACATACAAGGGGATGAGTTAATAAATATCTAACCAGTCTTCAAATTATGTAGGTTGTAGGATTGTGCCCTAATGGCTAAACATCATATCGTACTGTAAGCCAATTACAAGGGACAAAATAAAAAATAAATAATGGATATAAATAAATGTGTTGTAATTCACCCAGGTGCAGGCCACGATAATCGAATATAAATGAAACCTCGTAATATCAATAGATGCTAGAGACATGTGCTAAAACATACATACTTCAACAATGCAGATGAGTATAAAAAGTACACTAGTGCAATACATAACGTACAGCATACAGTGCTCATTCATTCATTCACTATTCCTATTTGCACTTGTAAGCTGGGAGCCATGTAACTGTAGGCTACTACCCTGCCTGTTGGGATCCTACCAGGTTAAGGGGCCTGGGCTCTGTTCTGATGATGAAAGGGGGAATTTTTTTCCCAAATAGAAATAACAGTGTGATTGCCTCCACCTAGAGTAAAGTATAGTGGGCCAGATATTTGTAGGGTGCAACTCCCTTGGATGCTGTACCAACTCACCTCCCCTTCCAGTCACCAGACACACAGAATACTGTATACCAACTTAATACTCTATGATCCCTGCGGTTATTAGCTATCACTAATAAACTGCTCACCGACGAACTTATGCAGTAACAACAACAGATTTATTTTGGGGAAAAGGGAATGGAAGATGAAATGCACAACACTGGATAATGACTGGCTAATCTGCAACACAATAAATATTAACAACACTGTGCCCACCCCCGCAGCAACACCATACAGATGGTCCTCCTCCCCACTGGTATCAGTGTCCTTAAAGTTTACCTGGGTACCCAGATTGAAGTGCAGGCCTGATCATTGTTGTGGATTGGCTGGCGTTGGTGCACTTAACTTTAGCAATAGACTTTTAGCAACTGAACTGATGTCCCCAGCTTAGGGCAGGCCCTGTGCTTACTCATGGTTCTGAAGTTCACAGCACTGGGTCTAAGCAGAGTCAGCAGATCGCAGTTGTCTCTGTTTTGGCTGGGGTCTTGAATGGCAATGCTGGTGGTTGTAGTGGCTGACTGTGACTTCTGGCAACTTGTCCCCTTCAGGTGGTTGCAGGCTGTTGCAGCTTGTCCCTTCAGGTGGTTGCAGGCTCTGGCAGCTTGTCCCCTTCAGGTGGTTGCAGGCTCTTGCAGCTTGTCACCTTCGGGCTGTTCCTCTGTGAATGCTGGATCAGGCCAGTCTCGGGGACCAGGATCACACACACTCACCCCACACATCAAGGCTTCTAGTTCTCAGGGATAAATGTTCAGTACTGCCAAAGCACTGGCAATACTTGGATGACTCCCCAGACTGTCCTGGTTGGCATAAAGCTTCTTCCCAGACGTGGGTTCAAGCAGTGTCTCACTTTCTGCGGGCAGCAGCCACAACTTCGTGGCAGATTTAATACACTTTCTGGAAAACAGTACATAGAGTCTCTAGGCAGGACTCCACACTTTTGGTGATTATCTTCAATACTTTCTGGCTCCCCACAGTAGAAAACCAGCAGACTTCTCTCGATACTGTTCTCTATCGCTGAAACACTTTAAGCTCGGGATGCTCAATCACAGCCCCCGTAATGGAAAAGGGCTATTCGGCAAGTGTCAAATTGTCTTCTTTCAGCTGAAACTGGGATCCTGGCTGCTCCAGATATGTGGAAGACTTCACCAAGTCTTTTTGCATCCACAAATCAGAAGCCATGGGCCGACTTCCCAAAGCCACTCACTCACTCACTCACTCACTCACTCACTCACTCACTCACTCCCCTCTTACCTTAGGGAGCCTAAGCCACAATCTGCCATGGGCAGCTTTCTCTCCAACCACCTCGGGGAAAAATGCCACTCCAGATTGAACAGTTCAGTTGTCCATCACAGAAATTAATATGCATTAATCTTTCTTGTCAACTGATTGGTTGTAAAACAAGGCACCACGCCCTCTACCCAGGAGCCAAAGCTGCAGTCCTTCACACTCCTTGATCACTGATTGGGCAGTAAAGGGTCATGGATCACAAAGATGGCATCCATGTAAACAGTTTTTAACAATTTCAAACTTTGCGATCTTGCTGCAAGCAAATTAAACAACTGGCCCTTGGGGCAATAGCTGCAGCTGAGTACTGTTATCAGGTTGTGGAATGGGTGCTGATAAAGTCATAGTCTGCCTGTCACTAGCACCGTAGCACTAAGTCTGACCATGGCAGGCAGAAACATTCACAAGGCAGTCTTTAACATTTAAAGCAAGAGTATACATATTTACAGTTTACCCATTCATGTACTTAACACACTTCTCTTTGTTCCCATTAGGTGTGCCCAAGCCCCTACACATATTTTGGGATCTCAGGAGTTGGAATACACTAGAAACATGTCCTGTTAGCCAACAAGGGTGAAAATAGCAGGAGCTAGGCAGCATTCCTAGCACAACCTGCGTAGCCCCCCTAGGGTGCAGAGCATCAATTATTTTCACAGTTCCTCCATGCAGTAGAGCAGGGAGGAAAGCACATCTCTGGGTACCATAGATTCAGGGCTGGCAGGACCAGACACCAGGAGGCAAATTAGTGAGCCATACTCACGGGGGGGGGGGTTAACTACATAAACTGGCTCTCACTGGAGGCCGGCACCTACAAGGATGCCGTCATGGCACAGAACCTCACCCAGCTTGTTGCCACCCCCACCAGATGTAACTATAGGACAGGGTCACACACACTTCTGAACTGGATCCTTTCTAATCACCCTGAATGAATTTCTAAAGTCTCAGTGCTCCCAGACATAATCAGTGACCACTCACCTATTATCTGTATCTGGACAAACAAATTCATTAAGCCCCCTCCTAAAATAATCCACACCAGGGTGTTAGCCTTGGGCTACTAAAAACACATTTAAGCTGCATAGACTGGTCACCAATTGATTCCTCCAAAAATGTTAACCAAGCCTTAGACCATTTCATCAGGCACTTCACTGCGGCCTGCAATATCTTTGCACCTCTGAAAAAGCTGAAGGTCATGGGAAGAGCTAACCCTTGGATAACCCCCAAACTAATCACTTTACCCAAACAAAGGGGCCATCTCTGGCACTGTGCCCAAACAACATCCACACCTGGGGATATTCATAAATATAAAACTGCCAGAAATTAGTGCACATGGGCAATTCGGAGCACCAAAAGTGCATATTTCAAGGAGGCTCTCTCCAACTCCTGGGGTGATGGAAAACAATTTTGAAGTAACTTAAAAGACCTTACAGGCAAGGATCCTAAGTCACCATCCACTATGCTCAAAATAAATGGAACACCAACATCTGACCTTTCCACAATCACCAATACCTTCAACAATGCATTCTCCAACTGGGATAGTGTCCTCCCATCTGACTTCTTCGATGCCCCCTCTGGTAGTAACCCCCCTGACACTGCTTCTCTCCTACACCCTGCCGCACGATTCTACTATAAGGAGATCCCAGTGCACTTAGCCAGAACCTATATTCAGAAGGCCATCCACAACACAGGCTACAGTGGCGACTCCCTCGACCTGAAGTTGTTAGCACTGGTCCATGAAGAAATCCTTGTACCCCTGACAATGATCTTCAACCTATCACTAAGAATGTCCCAGTTCCCATCTTGCTGGAAGCAGGTGACCATCATACCGGTACACAAAAGTGGAGCCTAGTCACTACACTCCAACTACAGACCTATCTCCATCCTCCCTCCGTTGTCTAAGGCCCTGGAATGCATTGCCTCAGACCAACTGGTCGAGTACCTGGAAAAATATAACATCCAATGTGCTGAGCAACATGGCTTTTGTAAAGGACACAGCACCACCACTGCACTGTTAGAATTCATGGGATTCATCCATACCACTCTCGATCATGGAAACTGTGTGGGGGCAGTATTCATCAACCTTACGAAAGCCTTTGATACTGTCAACCACCCACTTCTACGCAAGCAACTATCAAGTAGTGGGCTCTCTAAAGAAGCACTGCTCTGGTTGTCAAGTTACCTTGGGGAGAGGGTCTAGCGGGTTAGGATCGCCGGTGTCACCTTGGAAGATAAACCGGTCCTTTCGAAGGTCCCACAGGTGTCCATCCTGGGACCAATACTCTTCGGCCTCTTTCTGAACAACCTCCCCAGTGTCTGCCATCAGATGTTACTACTCTACACTGACAACGCAGTCTTGTTCACCAACCACCGTGATGCGGAGCACCTTGAGAAACAATTACAGCTTGACTTCATGTGCATCTAAGAATGGTTCAAGACACACAAACTGGTCCTGAACTACAGCAAAACAAAGGTAATGACTTTCTACAATGCCAGGAGCAAGTACAAATCCCATGACCTCACCATCAAAAACCAAACAGAGACCATACTTGAACACGTTCCTGAATTTAAATACCTAGGTGTTACATCAGACAGTTCCCTCTCCCACCATTGGCACATTGATTCTGTCGCCAAAGCCGCCAATATCCATATAGGCCTGCTCTACAGGCACAAACACTGCATGACTCCTGACATACTCCGGTTGGCTATTAACAGCTCTGTCACTTCCATCACTGATTACGGACTAGCAATCTACAGCTCTGCCTCTGCCTCTGCCCTCCACAGAACTATAGTCGCACTCAACAAAGCATGCAGGCTTCTAATGGGGGCTGACCAACTTACACACACTTGTGATCTGTACGTTCAGGCAGGATGGCTTCCTCTCATCAGCTGGATCCAGTATCAAACCTGCCTCTTAACCAAAAAAGTCCTCCTCGGGATCATGCCCCCAGTCATTGAAAAGCTCCTCATAGACCACCACAGCACCCAGCAAACTAGAAGTTCACAACAACAAACCTTCCTTCTCCCCAGATGTCGGACTACAATGGGACAGAGGGGTTTTGCTCACAGAGCTCCACAGTGGTACAATACACTCAACAATGAAACTCTTACAGCTGCTGCTCTTGGCCCATTTAAAAGACAAGTCCAACTTCATCTCAGCTCAGCTAGTCATTGTGACTGCTTCGCCTAATCTGGAACCCCACGCTCACTGCCCTCTACTTTAGACAGGTTAGCTACCCCCCCTTGCCATGCTCACCCTCTCCTGCCTCCCCTGCACTCCTACTCCCCACTCCTTCCTCACCCTCCCTGGCACATACTGACAATCATTCCTCCCTCCCTCCCTTGAGTGCTCTTACCATCACCCTCACCTCCGACAATGGCCTTCCTGCCTGCACCCCTCCTCCCTCCCTCTCACCAGCAGTGCTTATTTCTAAGTTTGCCTTGGATGTTGTGTCTTTCTACTTAACATTGGCTCATTTTGAGGTACTGTAATCAACTATGCCGCAGCCTCTTGCTTCCTTTTACTGTGTAACTATGTATAGTCCTGTCGACCTTTGTATGTATGTTTACCTTCCATTTTCTCAACGTGGAACCATCGTAAATGAGCAGTTCCTGCTCAAAGGTGTTTGTAATCCTAGATTTCAATAAAATAAAATTAAAAAAAGTCAAAAAGCGAAATGCGATGAACAAGTAAGCTATCACCTGTCAATAGAAATCTCAATCAGAAAAATAGTTTGAAGTCAGTTTGGTCATTGAGACCAGAGGGGCTCAATGCATCCAATGTTGTAATCCATTTTGTTTCTTTTCGGAGCAAGCTCCTCAGTTTGTCTCCACCATGAACTAATGGGGAGAAGTGTTCCAAGGGCCTAAATCTGACCTTATGGTGGATGATGACCCATAAGCCTCCCTGAAGTGTTCACCAGGGCATTTTTTTCATTTTTATTCACAATTGCACAAATATGCTCCTGGATTCAGCATTTCAGGTAGCAAATGGTACGTCCACCATAAATCAGCTTATATGGGCATCAGCATACGTAAACACAAAAAGCCATCTGACAATCTATATATTAACTTAACATGACCACCTCACCTGTAACTGGGTATTCAAACTTCTCACCAGTGAGTGCATGACAACAGACATTACAACGTCTGCACTTGTTGAATCCTGTCCTAATACTGCTTACTTTCAGTTTCTTAGCCATATAGCGGCCGCTGGTGACATGATTTGCTATTGGTTTGCTTCTGCTGAACAACACATGGAGGGGCAAAGATAGTCATCTACAGTTACAGGGACCTGCCTACATGAAAGGTCTCCTGACTCCCCACATCCCAAATCGACCTCTCCGATTCACTGATGAGGGATTGCTAGAGATTCCCAGGGTTCGTCTTAAAACATCTGGAGCACATGCGTTCTCAGCACCAACCCTGTGGAATTCTCTACCTCATCGGTTGAGAGAATGCCTGACCGTCAGTAGTTTTAAATCTATGCTTAAAACTTATTTATTTTCACTGGCCTTCCCAGACTAAATGATTTTTGAATAATTATACTGCTCTTGATTTTTATCTGCTTTTATATTCATTTTTATATTTGTTCTAACAATGTGTGCAGTGCCTTGATATTGAAAGGCGCTATATAAATAAAGAATGATTGACTGATTAATTAATATAGACCATCTTTTATGTATAATCTGTTTAATTTCAGTGGCCCTATCATAATAATCCATCACAAATGTGATGGGTTGGTCCTGTCCTGGGGATACATTTGGGGGTTTGGATTTAACCAGATTCTCTCTTTGTTGTTCCTTCATCTTATATAAGGCTTTTTCTATTGTGTCTAGAGCATATCCCCTGTCTTTAAAATATAGTGCCATAATTCTGGATTCCCTCTCAAAGGTGTTATCCGAAGTGCAATTTTGTCTTATGTGAAGCAATTCCCTGTAGGGAATGTTCTCTATCAGTGACCTGGGGTGAGAGCTGTCTACCCTTAAGAGGCCATTGCCTGCAATCAATTTTCTGTATGGGGCGCTCTCTACTATTTGCATAGAAAAACTCATGCACCATCCACTGTGGAAAAAGCAAAATCAGCTCACATCACATCACATATAAACAACAAATATGAAGTTTATTAAAGTTATTTCCAGAGCATAAAACAGACCCTCTAACTCAAACAGGAGCACATTTATTTAGGAAGCCGACTGGCAAAAACAGACTTCTGTTGGCTTCTAGCTGCCACCCCTGGTACACCATCAATAATATCCCTAAATCACAATTCATGAGATTTAAGCATATATGTTCTGGGGATGATGAATATGGACAGAGGAGCCAGGAGTTAAAACAACACTTTTTAAGAAGAGGTTATAACCATGCCCTAATTGAACAAAAAGAAATGGAGGTCAGGCAAATCCCTAGGGAAAACCTTTTAACATATAGACATCGGAAAAATTATGATAACAACCAGACAGTGCACTTCATTACTAAATATGGTGCCAAAAGTAACATAATAAGAGAAACACTGAATAAATTCTGGCACGTTTTAAGTACTGAACCAACACTAGCTAGGATAATTACACAGCAACCTACAATAACGTACAAAAGAGCACGAAATCTCTCTGATGAATTAGAGCACAGTTTTCTTCCCAAACAACAAACTCATACATGGCTACCGACTGTACCAGCAGGCTGTTTTCATAGAAACATAGAAACATAGACTTTGACGGCAGATAAGGACCGCTAGGCCCATCTAGTCTGCCCATTTCCTTACCTACAGGATAGGCCGCAGATCCTAGTTAACCAACAGCCTATTTCTTCCTACCCCCCACAAGAATTGCCTTATGTCTGTCCCATGCATTCTTGAATTCTCCCACAGTTTTAGACCCCACAACCTCCTCAGGAAGGCTGTTCCATGCATCCACTACCCTCTCTGTGAAATAATACTTCCTCACATTGCCCCTGAACCGCCCTCCTTCTATCTTTTAAATTGTGTCCCCTTGTTCTTGCAAGTCTCTTTTCTGAAAATGCTACCCTCTTGGACTTTGTTGATTCCACTGAGGTACTTAAAAGTTTCTATCATGTCCCCCCTCTCCCTTCTTTCCTCAAGGGTATACATATTAAGCTCCTTTAGTCTCTCCTCATATGGCTTCTCTTGCAGACCCTGCACCATTTTAGTTGCCCTCCTCTGGACTGCCTCTATCCTGTCTATGACCTTGTGGAGATGGGGTCTCTAGAACTGGACACAGTACTCCAGATGGGGTCTCACCAACTGTCTGTACAGAGGGATAACAACTTCCTGTTTTCTGCTGCTGATGCCTCTCCCTATACATCCCAGTATACCCCCAGCCCTCCCTACTGCCTTCTCACATTGCTTGCTAACCTTAAGGTCATCTGATATGATTACCCCCAGGTCCTTTTCCTTTTTTTGTTGTTGTTACTACCTCCCCACCCATTGTGTATTCTTCCCCTGGGTTCTTGTTTCCCAGGTGCATTATTTTGCACTTCTTTGCATTGAATCCTAGCTGCCATACTTCTGACCATTCCTCCAACCTTGCCAAGTCCCTTTTCATCCTTTCCACGTCTCCTTGTGTATCAACCCTGTTGCAGATCTTTGTGTCATCTGCAAAAAGGCATACTTTTCCTTCCAGTCCCTCTGCAATGTCACTGATGAAGACATTAAAAAGGACTGGACCCAATACTGAACCCTGTGGTACCCCACTAGTAACCCCCCTTTCTTCAGAATGGACTCCATTTACAATTACCTTCTGTGTCCTGTTGTCCAGCCAATGTTTTACCCAGGCTACCACCCTGGGTCCCACTCCCAGGCTGGTTAATTTGACTATTAATCTTTTGTGTGGGACTGTGTCAAATGCCTTGCTAAAGTCTAGGTAGGCCATGTCCACAGCCCCTCCCTGGTCTACTACTTTGGTCACCCAGTCAAAGAAATCTATTAGATTCGTCTGACATGACCTTCCCGCTGTGAACCCATGCTGCCTTGGGTCCTGTGCTCCACTGGCCTCTAGGTACTCGACTATTCTTTCTTTCAGAAGTGACTCCATCACTTTCCCTACCACAGAGGTCAGACTGACAGGTCTGTAGTTTCCTGCCTCTGTTTTGGACCCACTTTTGTGAAGGGGAATCACATCCTCCTTCCTCCAGTCCTCGGGTACCACACCATCCTCCCATGATTTATTAAAAAGAGTAGCCAGTGGTTTCACTAGTTCCTCCCTTAATTCTTTTAGAATTCTGGGGTGAATTCCATCAGGACCCATTGCTTTGTCCACCTTCAGTTTTAGGAGTTCTTGCAGAACCATTTCTTCTGTGAAAGGACTGGGATCGACCCCCCTATCAAGAGTGCTTCTGTTAATTGGATTAGGCACTTCCCCCTCCTCTTTTGTGAATACTGAGCAGAAATATTCATTCAGTATTCCTGCTTTTTCACTGTCCCCCTCTGCCCACCACTGTTCATTCTATTCAGCCTCACTATCCCTCCCTTTGTCTTTTCACTTCGCTTGCGACTCTATAAAAGGTTTTATCCCCTTCTTACCTGAGTTGGCTATCTTTCCTCAGTTTGGGCCTTTGCTATTCTGACTTCACCCCTGCTTCCTTCTGCCTTAACTGAGTACAGCTGTCTGTCCTGCTCCTTCTGTGTTTCCTTATACTTCCGAATGCTGTTTTTCTTCCTGACTTTCACAGCCACCTCTTTTGAGAACCATAGTGGGTTTTTCTTTCATTTGATTTGTTCATTTGCTTCACACAAAGGCTTGTTGCCTCTGTGATGGCAGTTTTGATAATTCCCACTGTTGCTCCACACCTCCTTCTAGCCTGTTTGCTAGTGCTTTTCTGAGGCACTCTCCCATCTTGCCAAAGTCAGCCCTCCCAAGTCCAGTACCCTCACTTTTTGTATGGCTTGACTCTGTAGCTGAGTTTAACGTGAACCACACTGTTTGATGGTCACTTGTCCCCAGATGGCAACCCACTTCTAGATCTGAGATCCTCTCACTGCCCCTGCTTTGAGAGTATGAGGTCTAAGATTGCTCCCTCATGAGTGGGTTCCGAAACTAGCTGTCTAATGCCTGCCACCTGTAGGGCATCAAGAATGGCCCTGCTCTTGGATGTGGCTGCAGCAAATGTGCTCCAGTTAACATCTGGCATATTCAGATCTCCAATCAACAGTATCTCCCCTTTCTCTGCCATTCTAAGAATGTCTTCTATCATATCCTTGTCCATTTCTTCCCCCTGACATGGGGGTCTGTACACAACCCCTGTGCGGATTGTGGTGCCCTTTCCAGTCTCAAGGTGACCCACAGTGCCTCCTCTCCTCCCTGTTTACTCTTTTGTTCAGTTGCTTTTATCCCTTCCTTTACATAGAGAGCTACTCCTCCCCCTCTTCTCCCCTGCCTGTCTCTCCTGTAGGTTATGTACCCTGGTATGTTAACATCCCAGTCATGGTTCTCTGTGTATCATGTTTCTGTGACTGCTACGATATCCAAGCATCCCTCTTCCATTAAAGCCATCAGCTCAGGGAGGGATTTAAAAGTAGTGTGATTCACCTGTTTGAACGGTCCCTGATGATGCTTTGATGCGAAACTGGTAGGAGGTTGGTGGGTCCCTCTGTGTGCTCCTGTTTGAGTTAAAGGGTCTGTTTTATGCTCTGGAAATAACTTTAATAAACTTCATCTTTGCCATTTATATGTGATATGTGCTGATTTTGCTTTTTCCACAGTGGATGATCCACAAGTTTTTATATGCAGATTTTGTGGTCTCTGTAGTACACCCAACTGTTGGAGCGGCTTTTTGTTGTGTTGTGCTCTCTACTATTCCCTAATCATCCACTAGTAGCTTAACATTGAGAAAATCCACTGTTTTTGAATCAATTCTATATGTGCATTTTAGATTTTATTCATTGGTATTCAACCATTCTTCAAATTGCTCTGGCGACTCAATACCCTCACCCAACACAAATTATATCTTCAATAAAACAATACCAGTGAATGATGTGTCTGAGGTGGGGGATCAAGTTGGACAGAACAAAGGAGTCCTCCTAGTAAGGCATGATAAGGTTTGCATACGAGGGTGCCAGGGCGCCCCCATTGCAGTACCTCTAAGTTACAAATAGAAATTGTCACCAATATAAAGTAATTATGTCTCAGCACATATTCCAGTAAGTCAATAATGAAGTCCTTAGGCACTGTGTTGAATGATGACTCCCCCTCCAAATAAAGTCTCACAGCAGCAATACTTATTTCATGCTGGGTACTCGTGTACATAGTGATATCCGTGGCAATCCAGCAATATTCCATTGCATACCCTCACATTTCTGCAAAATGTGTGAAGTACACTTAAAATTTGAGGGAGTTTTATAGACAATTTGTTTTAGAAAACAGTCCACAGATCTGGAGGGACTCTCACGGAATGAACCAGTGTCAGAAACTATAGGCCATCCAGGAGGGTCCCTCACAGACTTGTGGACTTTAGGGTGGGTATAAAATGTGGACAGATTGGGACGTTTTTATGGAGAAAACAGTATTCTGATTGATTAACCCACCACCGTTAGTTTTCATTGTCTAATTCAATTAAAATGTTTTTGAAAGGTAACATGGAGTTGAATGTAAGCTTGGCATAGCATTCCCTATCAGATAGTTGTTGTAATGCCTTTGTCAGTTGGCTTTATTGTAATTTCTTGTAGATCTTTAAGGTTCCTAAGGGCTTGCCGGTCTTGAGATGACATATTGTAGTGCCATGGTGGTAGGGGAGAGTTTTGTAACATATTGGTATCCTGCTGTACAAGATTTTCAAACACTTTCGCAGTAGTATGCTGTAAGCTAGCCACACCCCCTGAAGAAACTCTAGTGAGAGGCAATGCAGTGGGGTAGTTTGTCAGCATTCTTTGGCACTTTATGCACTTTGTTTAATAAATATTAGTCCCCAGGTTAGGTGGGTGTGTGCTGTTTTTCTGCTGGTCCACAGTAGATGGCATCCACAGCCCTCATCCACCATAGTATGCCACTGCTCAGCCATAGGCTGGCACAGGAGGTGGCAAGGGTAGTTAGTGCTGTCCTGGACCATGACATTCAATTGGTTGCCCATGCTGAGTACCCAGTGGATCCCTACCTTCACAGGTTCATTGGATGATAGGATATAGTAGTCCTTTAAGAAGCACCATATCCCAATCGGGGTGCTAAGAAACAGATAAAGTTATCTAACTGTTGTTTCTGGTGCCAGTACTGCCCCATCCCACCATGGAGCTCTAGAGCTGAGGGAAATTGGTGGGCAGGCCAATCAGACCAAGTCTTGACATCTGTGGCCACTTGGGGGGGGGGGTGAGTAGCTACTATTACAACTCCTAGGGCTTTCACTCCTTCTGCTAATTTTCCACACCATGGAGACAACTATTAATTCAGAAGATACCCACTTATGCTCTCTGGAGCACCCCCATTCCACTCACCTATGCAGCCACATGCACGGAAAGTAATCAAATGCAGTGGTAAATGCATCCCTCATAGAGGATATCATGAAGTGCCCCACTGGTGTGCATTCTACATTCAGGGGGCCCTCTGGGGCTTTCTTTGGTCCCCTGCATGTGTGGACTGACCAAGAAAAATTGGTGGATTGGGCCCTAAGTCTTGGAATACCTGTGTCTCCAGTCTAAATAGCAAGACTTGGAAATGAGGACTGTTGAAGGCAAGCAGCCTGCCCGCCACGTAAGTACTCTGAGGAGCCAGCTTTGGAACTTTTATCACATTGAGTTTTGCTGTGTCTTTTATTTTACAGCATCTTGACCACAGAGGAAAGATACTTTATAAATAGTATAATAGATACAAAACCACCAGTAACAAGGCTACAATTCCATCAAGAAATTCAGGTGACATCACAAACCATGAAAGCATAGCTGTCACCAGAATCCCAAGATGGAATTGTAGGCCTTATTAGTAATTATTTCCTATTGGTTATTTTTTGTAATATATGGAACTCTCTAAACATGGTTCCGTATCATAATGGCGAAAATTAAACAGCGCCTGCTATGGCAGCTAGTGCACTTTGCCAAAAACTGATACAGCGACGGTGCACTACACAGAAAACATAATGAGCGATGGTCCCAACATACTCACTGGGAGAAATAACTGGTATATTTTTATGCGGGGGCTAAAATAATTATAATCAACTCCAAGGAGGGGCCTGACATGGGGGTAAGGAGACAACTTGGGAGGGAGCTATTTGAGCAGAGGGGTTTAAATCATCAGAACAGGGGACAGAAGACCGTGGAGCACAAATGTCGGGATTGGAGAATGACAGCAAAAAAAAAAAAAACAGAGTGCCAACTACAAAATCAAAATAATGCATACAACCCTCACTAGCCCAGAACCCGGTACCTCCTGCACCGCAGCTATATGCCTCTTCCACCACACCAGATGGCCAGTTGCCTGCCAAATTACCTCCTGTATCCTCAGTTATGTCAGCCCCTTCCTACCGTCGCTGTCTCTCTCTATTGCCGATATTGCTGCCCTGCACTCACTCATTCCACATTTGGCATCCTTACACATTCACTGTACACACAGGTGATCAAACTGAGTTAGCTCAATTTGAATTGCCCATATCACTGGATACCTCTAAACATTCCACCCCATACAGTACATTTGATCTGAAGTCAGAACATAAGATAGCTGAAATATCTTCTTGAGTTGTACTTGATCTCTGACATCATGGGTGGTAAGCCATGAGTAAGGTCATTGGAGGTCAAGTACAATGAAAGAAAATATTTCTGGTAGCTTACATCAGCTCATCTTGACAATGGGATTTTTTTTGGTGCAGTATTAGCTACTGCTAAGCAATTTAAATCACAAATTGTAGTGAGAAAGTAATAGTGTGATCTACAGGAAATTGAACCCAAGCTCTTAGAATACCATACCAGTACTCTAACCACTGAGTTATTGGCTCACATGGTTAGATGTGCTGTTCCTGGACAGACTTTCTTTTTTTGGTATTGTCAAGACCTTTTTATAACTGATGTACTGTATGCAACATGACTTTGAAGTTTCATAATTAAAGCTGTAAAATGTTTTCTTTTCATTCGCTAAATGGCATGCATGTTTCTATCAGTGGAATGCCTCTGAAAATGTGTGAAGTAATGGTTGTCAAGGTATCATTGTGATTATTTATTTACTGAATATTTTGGAGATAACCTTAGAGCACACCATAGAAACATAGAAACATAGAATTTGACGGCAGATAAGGACTGCTTGGCCCACCCAGTCTGCCCATTTCCCTGCCTACTGGATAAGTTGCAGATCCTAGTTAACCAGCAGCCTACTTCTTCCTACCCCAACCCCCTAGAATTGCCTTATGACTGTCCCATGCATGCTTGAATTCCACCACTGTTTTAGACTCCACGACCTCCTCCGGAAGGCCATTCCATGCATCCACAACCCTCTCTGTGAAAAAATACTTCCTTAAATTACCTCCGAGCCGCCCATCTTCAAATTGTGGCCCTTGTTCTTGCACACCTCTTTTTGAAAGATGCTACCCTCTTGACTTTGTTGATTCCCTTGAGGTACTTGAAAGTTTCTATCATGTCCCCTCTCCTCCTTTCCTCGAGGCTATACATATTAAGCTCCTTTAGTCTCTCTTCATATGTCTTCCGTGCAGACCCTGCACCATTTTAGTTGCCTCCTCTGGACAGCTTCCATCCTGTCTATGTCTTTGCAAAGACTGGGTCTCCAGAACTGCACGAGTACTCAGATGAGGTCTGACTAGCTGTCTGTACAGAGGGATAATAACTTCCTGTTTTCTACTGGTGATGCCTCTCCCTATGCATCCCAATATCCCCAGCCCTCATTGCTGCCCTCTCACATTGCTTGCCCACCTTTAGGTCATCTGATATGACTACCCCCAGGTCCCTTTCCATTTTTGTTGTTGTTAGTATCTCACCCCCCCATTGTGTACTCTTCCCCTGGGTTTTTGTTTCCCAGGTGCATTACCTTGCACTTCTTAGCATTGAATCTAAGCTGCCATACATTTGACCATTCCTCTAACCTTGCCAAGTCCCTTTTCATCCTTTCCACCCAGCCTTGTGCATCAACTCTGTTGCAGATCTTAGTGTCATCTACAAAGAGACATACTTTTCCTTCCAGTCCCTCTGCAATGTCGCTATAAAGACATTGAAGAGGACTAGTCCAATACTGAACCTCAGGTACCCCACTAGTAACCCCTTTCATCAGAGTGACTCCATTTGCTATTACTCTCTGTGTCCTATTTTCCATCCAATTTTTACCCAGGCTGTCATCTTGGGACCCACTCCCAGGCTAGCTAACTTGTATATTAATCTTTGTGTGGGACTGTGTCAAATGCCTTGTTAAAGTCTAGGTAGGCCATGTCCACAGCCCTCCCTGATCTACTACTTTGGTCACCCAGTCAAAGAAATCTATCAGATTTGTCTGGCATGACCTTCCTGCTGTGAATCCATGCTGCCTTGGGTCCTGTGCCCTCTGGCCTCTAGATACTTGACAATTCTTTCCTTCAGAAGTGATTCCATCATTTTCCTACCACTGAGGTTAAACTAACAGGTCTGTAGTTTCCTTGCTTCTGCCTTGCTCCAACTTTTGTGAAGGGAATCACATCTGCCCTCCTCCAGTCCTTGGGTACCACCCATCCTCCCATGATTTGTTAAACAGGGTAGTCAGTGGTGTCACTAATTTACCTTAGTTCTTTTAGAATTCTGGGACGAATCCCATCAGGCCCCATTGCTTTGTCCACCTTCAGTTTTAAGAGTTCTTTCAGAACCCTTTCTTCTGTAAATGGGCTGGTATCAACTTCTGTATCAGTGTGTTTCTACTGTTTGTTCTAGGTACCCCCTCTTCCTTTGTAAATACTGAGCAAAAATATTTGTTTAGTATCTCTGACTTTTCACAGTCTCCCTCTGCCCACCCTCCCCGCTTTATTAAGCCTCACTATCCCTCCTTGGTCTTCCTTCGCCTCCTGATGTACCTATAAAAGGTTTTATCCCCTTCTTAACTGAGTTGGCTATCTTTTCCTCAGTTTGGGCCTTTGCTGTTCTGACTGCCTTCCCAGCTTCCTTTTGCTTTAACTGATACAGTTCTCTGTCCTGCTCCTTCTGTGATTCCTTGTACTTCCTGAAAGCTTTCTTTTTCTCTTGAACCTTCACTGCCACTTCCTTTGAGAACCATAGTGGTTTTTTACATGGTTTAGTTTTGTTTATTTGCTTCACACAAAGGCTTGTTGCCTCTGTGATATTATTCCCCATTGTTCTTCCACCCCTCCTTCCTGCCCATTTGCTAGTGCATTCCTTAGGCACTTACCCATTTTGGCAAAGTCAGCCCTCCTAAAGTCCAGTAACTTTGCCTTTGTATGGCTTGACTCTATTGCTGTGTTTATTGTGAACCATACTGTTCGATGGTCACTAGTTCCCAGATGGCTACCCACTTCTACATCTGTGATCCTTTCTTCATCTCCATTTGAGAGAACCAGGACTAAGATTGCTCCCTCTCGAGTGGGCTCCAATACTAGTTGTCTAAGGCATGCCCCCTGTAGGGCATCTAGAATAACCCCACTCTTGGAAGTGGCTGCGGCAACTGCACTTCAGTTAACATCTGGCATATTCAGATCACCCATCAGCAATATCTCCCCTTTTTTTGCCATACTAAGTATACTTTCTATCATTTCCTTGTCCATTTCTTCCCCCTGAGAAGTGCTTCTTTACAAAGCTACCACATCAAATATGAAGTCACAAAAAACAACTCAAGTACAATAAGCAGTTCTAGAGGAATGCAGCTGGGTCAAGCACAAGGCATTTAAGACAGAACAATTACATACAGTTTAGAAAACATCCATGCAGATCATTGTATAAGAGACACAGGACTTGTACAGAAAGAACCAAATTTAAACACTTAATGATTACAATTGCATTGGACTGTCTGCAAGGGTAGACCGCCAGGACATGAACATTTGAACATACGAAATTGCCAGCAGATTAAGGCCTTATGGTTTATCAAGTCTGCTCAATTGTGCAGCTAGCAGCCCTTATACTGCAGCTGCCCCTCCCTCCCCTCCCCCCATGACACTCCCTCTTACTCTGGCTCACTGATTAATCTTGGAGAGATTCAGCAGTGTATCAGGCAATTCTTTTAACCAAATAGCGTCCCTGATGGCAAATGACTGCTTGCCCAGCTACGTATACCACAAAGAAGGCTTAAGGGCATTTCTGGCCATGTTCCTGGTGTTGTATTGATTGGAGATGGAGTGGAAACAATTTGTTAAAGCAGAAGGTGTTAGTCCATAATCTACAAGTGACAGAATGGAGCTGGCCACAATAAGGTGTTTAGTATCCCCAGTGAGATAGCTGTAGTTATGGTACAGGGCAGCCAGTCTTCTATTAACCATCGCCACCAGATTGTCAACATGGAGGGCAAAAGATATGGTATCATCCAGGTTACTCCAAGGTATTTGAAGGTCTTCACCTACTCAAGATTTTGTTCCAGGCCATTTTGGATGACAAAGGGTGGAACTTTCCTTTTCAGTGTGAGGCTAGAAAGGGCATGGTCTTTGTTTTTGTTTTTTGTAATTCAGGACCATTTTTTTGATGGAGAACCAGCTTTCTAGTGTTCTGAAGTTACTTTGGAAAGCAGCAGTGAGGCTATCAAGGTCAGGATGTTTGGAATAGATGATGACATCATTGTCCTAGTGGAGAATGTTGGCTGTCTGACAGGCACTGGGCAGTTGCTTTTTGAAGAGGCCAAATAGGACTGGGCCCAAGATGGAGCCTTGGGGGACACCAATAGGTACTCCCCTAGTGTAGGACAGGGGTCCATCAATCTTCACATGCTGAGCGTGATTGGTAAGATAACTGTGGAACCAGTCAGCTGTGTTCTGTGAGAAACCAAGGCCAAGGAGTTTGTTAAGTAGGAGCTTAATTAAGTTTTTTGTAACTTATTTCCTTACTTTTTGAGATAGTATAATAGTATCCTTATTTTACTGTGGGAGCACAGAGTCTTTCAGATACTGCTCTCCCATCCTTCCGTAGATAAGTATATGTATGTAGCTGTGGAAGCACAGGGCCCAGCCATTTATAGGATAACAGTGACCAAATTGTCAGCATAGCCATCTTATGACCCCACCTCATATGCTCAGTACAGAACATTTTTGAATCCCCGCCAAAATGTAATTCTGCGCAATTGCAGCGCCATTATGTGCCACAGGTGCGAAAACACATTTTGGCCAGGATTTGAAAAAAAAAAACAGCTGTGACATATATGAGGTAGGGCAACAGTTCTCAAACTTTGTCATAGTGAGCCTCCCCTAAGCCATGGAAAAGATCTTGAGCCTCCCCCAAAATACTGAAATATATTTGGGCCTCCCCATGGAAAAAATAGCCTACTTTTCACAGTACATCAGGAATAAACTGAAACCTCTTTTGCATAGCTAGGCGCTCATGTTATTAAGCTTCTTGTAACCCCCATCAAACAGGACAACCTCTTACTCCAATATTTTGACTCTCAAACCAATGTTACCTTAGCCATACCTTCATGGGTCAGACTGCTTTTTCTGTTTCCCCTCTATCTGGAATAACTTCCTGCCGACCTCTGCCTCTCCCCCTCTCCCCCTGCTCTTAAGCAACTTCTCAGGAAACATTTTGCTCCCTCCTGCTCTTATTCCTAGTACCTATATGGTTAACTTGTATTTGGACAGTTCTGCTGCCAGTCTAATTGATCAATTGTTCCTCGCATTGTTAGTTCGTTGTTCTTAATTTGTTTGCACGCTCATTCATTTTGTATTGCTTGAATGTTTTGCAGTTACATTTTGAATTGTGTTCTCTCACAACCCTTCCCTGGGTACACCTGAAATAAGCCATGGCTCAGCGTACAGTATCTTTCCTGATCAGACTTGTGAATAAATACATAAATTCACCTACTATTATCCTCTTTCAGTTTGCCTTATCCCTTCACACAAAATCTATAAAGTTCAAAACTGAAATATAATACTTTTTCAAGACTTGCTTGAGCCTCCCCTGGAACAGGTTGGGGCCTCCCAAGGGAGGCTAGCCTCACCATTTGAGAACCCCTGAGGTAGGGTAATAAGAAGGCTATGTTGAAAATCTGGGCTAAAAATATTTAACATTTCCGAAGTTATGAGTGGGCGTAGCAAAATTGCAAAAAATGATCATAACTTTGCCATTTTTTCATATTTTGACCCCAGATTTTCAGCACAGTCTTCTTATGTCCCCACCTCATAAACTCCATAGGTGAAAATGTTCAAATCCATGCCAAAACATCATTCCATGCTACAAGTGTGAAAACATGTTTCGGACAGCATGTGAAAATGACAGCTGTACTGTTCATGAAGTGGTGGTGAAAAAACGGCTCACCCCATTCTCCCATACTGTACCCATCTCTGCTTATTTACTTATGGAATAGCTAAAATACAGGAGTGGATACTGTACAACCACCTCCAAAATTACCTTGAATGCCACCAACTCCTATCGTCTTCCCAGCACAGATTTACAAAATATTATAGCATCGCCACTGCTTTGATCAAGGTCACCATGGACATATATCAAGGAAAGGATTCTGGCCTAGCCACCAGTGCAGTATTCGTGGACTTGACCAAAACTTTTGACTTGGTCAGCCATGACCTGCTTGTACAACTTCATGTTCTGGGTCTTGATGTGAATGCACTTGCATGGACACATAGCTACCTTCTTGGATGTACCCAGCATGTCAAATGGGCGGGCTCCCTCTCAGACCCACGACACATCACCCATGGTGTACTAGAGGGCTCTTTACTGGGTCCCTTGCTTTTTTCATTATTTATTAACAAGCTCCCTAACAATTGTGGAGGTGCCACGGTTCATCTCTACGCAGATAATGCTATCATCTACAGATCCTCTTCTGACATGGGTTGGAGCAACCAATCGCTAATGTCCGACTTCCACTCCCTTGAGGACTAGGATCTGGGAAACGGAAACCCAGGGGAAGAGTACACAATGGGGGGTGAGGTAATGACAACAACAAAAATCGAAAAAGACAAAGACCTAGGAGTAATTATATCAGATGACCTAAAGGTGGGCAGTAAGGAGGGCTGGGGGATACTGGGATGCATAGGGAGAGGCATGAACAGTAGAAAGCAGGAAGTTGTTATCCCTCTGTACAGACAGTTGGTGAGACCCCATCTGGAGTACTGCATTCAGTTCTGGAGACCCCATCTCCACAAAGACATAGACAGAGTGGAGGCTGTTCAGAGGAGGGCAACCAAAACGATGCAGTGTCTGCACCAGAAGACATACGAAGAGAGACTAAAACAGCTTAATATGTATACCCTTGAGGAAAGGAGGGAGAGGGGGGACATGATAGAAACTTTTAAGTATCTCAAGGGAATTAACAAAGTACAAGAGGGTAGTATCTTTCAGAAAAAGAGATGTGCAAGAACAAGGGGGCACAATTTGAAGATAGAGGGGGGACAGCTCAGAGGTAATGCTAGAATGTATTTTTTTCACAGAGAGGGTTGTGGATACATGGAACAGCCTTCCTGAGGAGGTTGTGGAGTCAGGAACAGTGGGAGAATTCAAGCATGCATGGATGTACATGTCACAACCCTTTCCAAATCTTTCAACAAGAGGCTACGTGTCCTCTACAGAATCTGCCCATAGCTCTGTCTGACGTCATGTTGCAAGATAGCAGAGGCCACTCTCCTGCCTCTCCTCCTGTATGGTGCCCCATTGCTGCTCTCTTCATCCTCCTCAATCCTAACCCACCTTTCTCAGTTATATCATAGGGTGATTAGGTTTGCCGTGGGAACCAATGCATGGCATCACCATTGCAATATCCTGTCTACCTTGGGCTGGCTACCCTTTGAGTCTAAACTTCGATATGTTACCCTGAGCTTAATACACAAATTTGTCTATCGTTCCACCCCCCCCACCTATCTGTTATAATCCAATGCAAATTCACCCACAGAGCTCTGAGGTAAGCCTCACTGCCCTTCTAGCTGTTCCAAACCTTAGACTCTCCTCGGCCCAGAGATAATTTGCCTACACTGCTGTGTCCTCCTGGAACTCTCTGCTTCCCCCAATCCTGGCCTGCCCCTCCATTACTCAGTTCCAAAGTGTTATGTTATCACACCTTGAAGCCCCTGCTTGTCCATGCTTTCGGTAACCTTGCACCTTTGCAGGTAGACTGAGGACCCTGTTTCCCTGGTCAGTGCCTCATTGGTTGGGGGGGCGGATCCATTCAGCCAGTGTTCCTCTTACTTTGCATTTTTTTTAAGGGTGAAATTTTATCACAGGCAAGTGTGAACTAGGGCAGAGTCAGTATCAGAAATGGGATCTAGGAAGCTCCAGTCAATTTGATACAAGTAATATTTGAAGTCACGTGCATTATTTTTGTTTAGGGCTCAGCTGATTGTGATTGGGGAGGTGGTACTGCTCTGTTTAACTGCCCATAGACATTGCACCAGGGAGTGGGCACTTAGGGTATCTGGCAGAACTTTTGACAACTTTAGCTCTATCTGGATGTTTAACTGGTACCCAGTTGAGTAACGTCATGGTGCCTGTTTTATAATAGGTCCCGGTTTTCTCAGTGACCATTTGGGTGTTAGAAATAGGCTGGACATCTTATTCCAATGACCTGTGCTAGACTGAGCACTCCAATTGATGTAACAATGTCTCCTGCAACAATGTATTCCCAGTTCTGACTGAGTTGAATGAAGCAGCTCTATGCCCCAATTCTGTTTACCTGGTGGGATATGTGCCGACAGAATGACAAGAGATTTGAGCCCTCACCCTGTCAAAAGCTTTATAGCTAGTCACTCAAAGTCTTTGATTAGGTCCTTGATTGCAATTTTGGAGGCTTACAGCTCTGATCTGAGGTGGTTAATGCAGCCCCCACTTTGCTTACCTATTTCATCTGCCCTGAAGATATTGAAGCTTGGCAATGAGATAGTGGCATCAGGTATGTGTAAAGATCCCCTCCCTGATGTCTAGGGGTATGATGGTAACAGTCCAAGGAGAGGGGATCTTTCCATCACAGAACACAATCTAGGAGAATGAATTAAGTTAACAATTTTACTTGGGGGTTGACTCAGTGCCAGATGGTCACTCCAGCATCAGGGGGGAAGGGTACAGCTTCTTCGGGTCCCGAGTGCTACAGAAGGGGACAATTCAGGTTGTGGCACACTACACAAGTTCATAAGAGAAGCCATTGTCCACACAGAAAATCTCTTCAAATTAGTACTGAGAAATTAAACACAAGTGGCTACTCTATTGAGCAGGGGGCATGAAAAAGTTCAGAAAGCAGCAACAGTAATTCAGTGGCACAGGGCCACCACTGCTCAGACTTGCAGCCAGGTGTCCAAATCTTTCAAGAGTGCCAGGGAGTTGGAACAAGCTCCATTTGATGGCAGCAGCACTTTGTTTTAATCCTTTAACACTCCCCATTGTACCAGGCTGTGATCTCACTTTCATCCTAATGCGACTCACCTAAGCCTTCTTACTTTAGCCTATTTATTGGTCGACTCTGGTTCCCAGGCCCCAGCTGAGCTCCAAGAATCCACAAAGCATCCAACTGGCCAAGGTGATCCTGGAGATGCATCAGTCTCCCTGAACTGCAAAGCAGGCCCAATACCCTGTGACTGGTGGAGTGCCACAGCATAAAGGAGCTGCGGGCTGCCACCACCACCACCCACCCCACGATGCGGGCTGCTACCACCATGCCAGCCCACCACCAGCCACTCATACATGGATCCTGCAGCTGGCTCACCCCAGTGCCGCAGTGTAGAAGGTGGACCCACCTTACTTCCTGGGCTGTGGCTCCCGGAAACATGCAACATGGTCCCAGACATGCCGCGCAGGCCACCATAGCTATCACCACCGTCCAGTCCTCAACTACCCTGGATGAACTACTACTCAATGCCCGCTGAAACCTGGGACTGGGCCAGGGTGAGACAACCTGCCCAGGCCCCAACTTCTGCCTTCTTTTTCCACCAGCCTCCAAGGCACAAAAACTCCTTCCTTAAATCCCCTCCTAGGACCTGAGGCTCCACCCGACCAGCAGGAAGACCATGGCCCCAGACCACAAAAGGAGAAGGGGAGGATCAGACTCTATAGTAAGCACCCAATAAGGGGGTGCTTACACTGTCCCCTTCTTTAAGCCATTCACCTCCTGCTGAATGACCTAATCAGCTGTGCCATCTGCACTACAGGGTAGGGATATGTGCACTCTCTCCACTATTTCACACCCATGGCTGATACTGGCTTCACCACGAGTGTTTTGGAACCTCTCCCCACAAGTCAGCTACTAAAATTCAGCCCAGGACCTGGTGATCCACCCCTCTGATCCCACCTCAGACAGGCATGGTACAGAGAAGGATGGCATCCCAAGGCTCCCTAAAATCACAACACAAATGCACAGTGCTGCTGCCACAAAACCAAGGACCCCTCAAACACAACTCCCATACCCCCCAGAAATCATATGAACGTTTAAATCTTGAAACAGTAATTAATTGCTAACAACAGCAGATAACCTCACTGCAAGCTCCTGAAAACTCAATAAACCCAGCTCCCACAACATCCATGCACCACGCATGCACCAGTTCCACACACACACACACACACACACACACACACACACACACACACACACCACTTTCCTGCTCTCTCACATCACCACACTACCACTGGCTTTCACGCCACTCTGCAACCACCTCCCACCAATCAGCACCGGGGTGCTGAAACTTCAGATATCTAAAGTTCAGTTTGGCTTTTCAGTTCCAAAGAGATGCCAAAAAGGTCCAGTTCAGGGAGATGTCCAGGGCTTAATACACCAGTCTTAACCTTAACCCATAAAACAGTTAACAGCAACATGTTTTAACTTGAAACATTTTTTTAAATGAACAAACAGGAGTGGTCACACCCATAAATGAAAAGGTCCATAAATGTGCAATAGGGTCCCATACAGCCTTTGACTCTGTACTGGCAAGTATTTCCCACCTAGGAGACTTCAACATAAACTGGATGTCCCCTGCATCTTCCCACCACAAAGACAATGTCCTTGTGTATGACCTCGCCCAGGTTGTTCAGTCCCCTACTAGGCTGGACCCAAAAACTGGGACTGCCCCAAAAACCTCTCCCATATCAAAGTGCTCTCCAACGCGATAAGTGACCACTCCCCAGTAACCTGCTTGTGGTCTAATACAATCCCCCCTACTCCCACTAAGGTCACCGTCCAAAGACGCCTTAACTCATTACCTCCACAGGCTCACTCTGAGATTACACCACTTGCCTTCTGAATCTCCTGTATTCTTTTAACAGTGAATCCTGGGCCTTTCTAAGCAAAATCAAGCCATAGTCAGCACGTCGCAAACAAATGCTAATAGCATAATAACTGTACATGCTAGACACAAAGTATGAGTGGCAGAGTTACTCAGCACAAAATTGCCTTTCCAATGGTGGCATGCATGTAATAATAAGTAATTTTGTTTTTTTTCTATGCTGGTCGAAAGAGCAAACTAAATATTTTTTTCACTAAAAAAGGGCAACATAAGCCATTTTTTATTGGAAAATATGTAAATTATCAGCACCAAATTAAGCATACAGACATTAGATGGTGTTTTAATATTATGTTTGTTAAAAAAAGATATCTTTTTACTACAAAACGTAATTTTTCCCCATTTTAGTCAAGGTGCTTTGGTGAGATTTTTGGCATGAATCTCAACCACACACACCATATCATAAACAAATGCATATAACTCCTAAAGTATATGATACACACAAAGTATCAGCATGAAAGTTGATGAGCACAAAAGTGCCTTTCCAATGGTGCTATGCAACCAGTTGTAATCAATACAGTTTTTATTTTATACCTGCTGAAGTGCCAAAAAAGTTAATTTTATTCAAGCTGCTTAGGTGAATCTGGATGGAAAACATGTCAGCCATACACACCATACCATGAACAAATGTGAATAACTCCTAATGTATACATGATATACACAAAATATCAGTGGCAAAGTTGTTCAGCACAAAATTACCTTCCCAGTGATGGTATGCAAATAATAACATGTCATTTTTTTTTTAAGCTGGTTGAAACAGCAAAAAAATATATTTTTTTCACTAAAACAGGTAACATAAGCCATACACACCATTCCATAAACAAATGCAAATAACTCCTAAAGTATACATGATATGCACAAACTATCAGTAACAAAGTTGTTCATCATAAAATTACCTTTCCAACGGTGCTATGCAGTCAAATATACATTATATTCTGTTACACTATATATTAAAATATATAAGTGACTTCTCCAGACATTGCAAGGGCACACTGGGAGTTAGTAGCCGACTTCTGCAGACGTCCTCAGGACACACCAGTTTATTTTACTGACGATTACAGGTGTCTGCTAGGAGACAATGAGTTAAGAAAGGCACCCTCCCCTGCCTCAAATCCTACCTGGTGGCCTGTGCTTAGTCTCCTATTCACTCTGCCCAGTCCGTTGATACCGCCCTTACCTACTTTATTGCCACTTTTAACCATGCATGTGACATCTTTGCCCCTTTCTCCAAGCGTGCAGTAAAGCAGCGGGACACCCCATGGATTTCCCCTGCTATACTTGACCAAATGCACCAAAGAGATGCCCTCTGGCAAAAGGCCCTTGACTCGCAACTCCCCCAAGACAGACAGAGTTACATGGAGGCTCGAAATAACTGCACATGGGCCATCAGGCAAGCCAAAGTGGCTTACTACAAACAAGCCCTCACCTGTTCCTGGGGATCTGGTAGAAATTTCTGGAGCAGCATTAAGGAACTATCAGGGAGAAATGTATCCCCTTAACCACTACAGCTTCTAGTAGATGGGGTTATCTCACAAGACCCAGAAACTATCTCCAATGCCCTTAATACTTCTTTCTCTGACCTCAGCCATATCCTCCCCCTAACTACTATGACCCAATCAGTACCAATGCCATTCACAATTATGCCACCCTCGACCAAACCCCTTTTTGGCTATGTATCATCTCCTGTAAAGAGGCTAAATGCCATCTCAACAAAGCCCTGGTGAACTCACGTTATAGTAGTGACTCCCTGGACCTCAAACTCATCCAGCTCACCCTGGATGTGACTGTCCCCCATCTCGCCAAAATCCTTAACCTATCCTTATGCCTCAACCAATTCCCCACAACTTGGAAAAGAGCAGTGTGGCTGACTAGCTCACAGACTACCTGACCAAACACAATCTGCTCTGTCAGGAACAACATGGTTTCCAGAGGGGTCACAGCACCTCCACTGCACTCGTCAACTTCACGTCATACTGTACATCCAGGAGGCCCTTTTGTAGGGGCTCTATATGAGGACCTGACCAAAGTATTTGATACAGTAAGTCATGCGCTTCTTCTCCACACCCTACCATTACTAAACATCTCCCCAGAGGTCACCTCCTGGCTCAAAGACTACCTCTCTGGCAGGACCCAGTAGGTAAGAATTAATACAACTCTATTGTTCAATAGGCCAGTCCTAACAGGTGTCCCACAAGGGTCCATTCTTGCTCCACTACTTTTCACTCTCTTCCTGAACTTCCTCCCCCAATCCTGCAGTGGGAAGCTATTGCTTTATGCAGATGATGCTGTAGTTTGTTGGAAACATCCTCATTCCAATGTGCTCCAATCCACCGTGCAGTGTTTCTTCAGAGAACTTGAAACCTGGTTCTCTGAACACCGCCTTATATTAAACTTCAAGAAGACCAAATCTATGATCTTCGCCCATTGCCAAAACCTGATCAGTAACATTCCAATAACGGTGACAAACTCCCTGGGCACGGTCCTAGAGCAGGTGCACTGCTTCAAATACCTGGGAGTCATGTTGGACACCTCCCTCATCTACCACATGCACATACAACAAGTTTCCTCCTCTGTTAACTCCAGGCTTGGGATCCTGTATAGACATAGACACTGCATCCCCTCGCAGGCAATGCACCTAGCAGTGTCTGCCTCCATACTACCCTTGATGGACTACGGCATAGTAATCTACAGGTCTGCTGACCTTACTGCCCTATGTAGCATCAACCTCACCCTAAATAAAGCTTGCCATCTGGTATCAAAGTGTGACAGGCTAACCCATACCTGTGAGCTTTACAAATCTACTGGTTGGCTAAACTTCCAAGATAGGCTAAAATATCACACCTGCCTCCTTGCAAAAAAGATACTACACAAACAGGCACCTATTGGCATCCATCCCCTCATCCAAACAGTTACTCACAGGAGGGCACCAAGGCACTCTGCAGTCACCTCCTTCCAAGTACCTCACTGTAGAAACTCCCTTGGCCAGTGGTCCTTCCGATATTGAGCCCCCTCCGTGGCTAAACAACCTAGTGTCCAATATCTCCCTTGCATCCAGTCTGGGCTGATTTAAAGCTGATCTCAAATCCTTTTTCCATTAATCTGCAATCTGTGAATGTTCATAATATACTAATATACTTAACTCCTCCCCCAACCAGGGTTCCTCCTCTATTGCAATGGGATAGCCCTCAGCATAGTGATTTCTTCTTTCTTCTCCCATACTAGAGCTCGTTCAAACTCATTTTATGACTCTGGGCCTAGTATTATGACCCTCCGAAGCTTATACTATCTTATTAACATATTAGTAACCTAGACCTCTCTAAGATCACTGCTTATGTAACTATGCTATGTTAACTGCGCTGAATATTTTGACGTGTATATTTAAGTGATGCTTGTATATTTTTCTTTTTACTGACATAGAGCCTTTGCAAAGGAGTCCATGACTCAAACGTTGTAATTCCAGTTCTTTCAATAAATAAAATACATGCCACACAGGCTGCAATGGCTATTACCACCCTCCACTCCTCATCTACCCCTGTGGAACTGCTACTCTTACGCCATGAAACCTCAGGCCCCAGCCAAGGATGGTATAACCTGCCCAGGCCCTGATTTCTCCTGCCTTCTTTTCCTTCAGCCTCCCAAGGTGCCAAAACTCCTTTCTTAAATTCTCTCTTGGGACCTGAGGCCCCTCTCAACCAGCAGACAGACTACGGCCCCAGGCCTTAAAAGGCAACAGGGAGGAGGAGTAGGCTATATAGTAAGCACCCAAAAAGGGGGTGCTTACATATATATGGACTGAGCCAAGTTTCAGTTAGACAACTAACATTTGGCTGCACTAACACATCCCAAACTTCAAACTGAGCAAATTTAGGTAAGAGAGTACTGACATTTTGGGAGACTAAGTTAAATAGTCCTTGGCTGTGGGTGCCAAACCCAGAGCTACCAGCAGGGCCTGGGTTGGGGTAGACATTGCCGGACAGTAGGAATAACATTCTTGTAAGGCTCTTAGTTGCTCTGAGGTAGTACTTAAGTCTCCAGGTTTTGCTCCTTGGAAGGAGGGGCAGGTGTGTGGTCTTGGAGACATGGCCATATTGGACAAACTCATAGCATTCTCTGTGTGCCACCAGAAGTATGTGTCCAATGTAGGAAGCATATGGCTGGGAGCGTTGCGTATTGTGGGGTTGTTCAAACAGATAAGTAGACTTTGGTGTCAGTGTGGGACTAAGGGAAAGAGCCTTTTAGTGTCCACTCCTTGACAGGCAAATTGTCCTTCTCCTATAGGCTTCCTTCCCTCTGGAACTGCATTCCCCCCCCAAACCTGCCTCAACCCCTCCTTTTCTACCCTTAAGCACTTATTCAGACCTACCCCTTCCACATTCTGCACCTGCCACCCTCTCTAATTCTGCTCTCCCTTTGTTCCCGACATGCACCTTCCTAGTCCTTCTTCGCGTCAGCAGGCTGTCTTCCATCTCTGCATCAGCTGGTCCCCCCCTTTATGTATTGCCTCCGCATAGTTGTTATTCTACAGTGTTAGCCACTGTATTATTAATGCTACCTAATAATGTGTATATATATATATATATATATATATATATATATACACATATATGTAACATATTATATATTGATGTAAATACTTTCTGCACATTCCATGTATTTGTAATTTGCACTAACTGCTTTTATGTAAACTGTATTTACTATTTATCTTGCAGTCTGTTATCCACGGTTTGTTTTGTACCCCTGTCCCCAGGTCGCACCTGGAAATGAGCATCTTTCTCTTGGTGCTTTTCCCAGTAATCAAATTTTAAATAAATAAATAAAATAAATAAATGTCTGATGGCTCTATAGGTTCTGGCAGCAGTACTCTGGGTAAGGAAGTTAGCAGCATTAATATTATAAGGAACATGTTTGCAGGAAGGAAGGGTAACAGCCATCTGCAAGTAAAACAGGTAGATTAATGACCCATGGCCCTGGGACACAATTTACCCAGGTTGGGTGTTATCAGTAGAATAGCACTAGTTAATGTGTTATGCTCGGTTGCTGCTGTTGGTGAATTGTCATTTGGTCAGTTGTGACTTAACACAGAGGTTATATTTTGATATTGTGATGTATTGACATCTTGAACCTTACCTGTTTTTTCACACATATGACTAATTATCTTTGTAAATTCATCCAGCACCTGTTGTATCATATAGAATATGTATGAAAACCTTGAGGGCTATTCCATTCTATTAATTTGTTGTACTGATACATGTGGTATATCTATCCTGTAAGCTCAGGGTACTGTACAGTTGACAAAAACAAAAACTTAAATGAGATACACATACATTAAACAAAATAAACAACACAAGTAATGTCATTATATAGCCAGGCCTTCTGAGGTAATAATTAATGCCCTATTTACAACTGAAAATCTGACTCCTGGAGAATCATTCTAACACTGATGTCTTAGGTCACATCAATGATATGAGCTTTGAATGTCACAATCATTATTTGTAAATAGATTTACCTGTAATATTTTTGAGGGTAAAGCCGGCTGTCCTATTTACGCCATTTTTCTAGTCCCTAGATGCACTTACCCCTGCAGCACTCATAGGGCCAACCCAAGCTCAGCTGTGAGTGGTATATGCAGAGGTCTCATCCAGTTCCCTAGCAAGTCCTGCTTATATCTCGACTGCATGACACTCTAGCTGTTTCACCCTCCCCGAAGATTGAGTATTGCATCTCCATAATTTACCTGCCCTCGAGCCACCCTGTGAGTGATGTGACCTGAGGTATCTCCAGAACCCTGTCTTCAGTGTGGCAATGCAGTTCACTTCCACTAAGCCACTGGGCATGCTTAAAATGTCTTACCTAAGCAGAACAAAGAGAAGAACATTTTTATTTGATGGGGTGGTGGTTATTCAGCTCTCATGCCTCCAGGCTCCCAACACAAGACCTCTACTTAGGTGGTGCACAGTGGCAGAATAAATTAAGCACAATGCAGCCACATCAAAAGATACCATATGAACATGCAGTCCCACCGAGAATATGCAAACAGCACTGTACAGCATGCAACGTGCTCTGTGTGGACCTGCTTCCCCAATGGCTGATCAAGACTCTGGATGTCCAGGCCTGACTCTGCTAACAGCAGCTATTTTCAGCACAAGACAGAGGCCATCCTCCCACATGTGACTTTACGATGCCTCTGAATCACTCTAAGGGGCTGCTCCTGTCCCCTTTACCCCTCTCATCACCCCTCGTCTCCATGCTAGGATGGGTCTCTGCCTCCCCGGCCTCAGCCCCTGCCTCCTTGACCATTTTTACAAGAGCCCCCCCTCCTCCCCTACCAAAATCCTGTCTTTACTGATCCTCTGCCCAACTTAACCTAACCTCTAGTGCTGCTGCACCTTACCTGTACTCATAATCAGCTAAAGATGATGTCCATGTGCTGTATAGTGTTTTAAATGTCTAAGAAACTCTGTAACCTTTTCCTGATTGTTGTGCTGTACAGTGTCTCAAATGTCTAAGAAACTCTGTATCCTTTTCCTGATTGTTGTGCTGTACAGTGTCTCAAATGTCTAAGAAACTCTGTATCCTTTACCTGATTGTTGTGCTGTACAGTGTCTCAAATGTCCTAAAACTTTGTAACCTTCTTGATAGCGTGTCTATACTCTGTTCACATGGATCTATGTCATAACGGCAAAAACCTAAAGGTGATCACCGTTATGCAGAAGTCAAGAGTGCCAAAAAATCATTTGACACTCTGACACCCTGGCACACAGCAAAAGGGTGCCGGGGACTTAGTTTTTAATGTTTTCTGTGGCAGCTGCACACCACCCCAGGAGTTTCTCCCCAGCACCCCCCTACTAAAGTATTCTCAACTCTCCCAGGTTGCATGTCGAGAGGACCTTTAAAAAGGTTCAGGATAGGTGCAACAAAATGCCTGCACCCAGCACACCCGGACCCGAGACCCACTGCCCTGCTGACCCGGCGGGCAGCCCACCCACCATGCTACAGGGTTGTTGGCAGCCCGCTCGTCCCACCTCCCCACATCCCCTCTCCAGTGCATCCCTGTTCCCACCCACTGGGCGTACGTATAGTGACAGATGTCGCGAGAGTCGCCACTCCCTACCGGCCGCCAGTATCCCCTCGGAGCCATTTCTGCAATGCACTGGGGAGTGGGTCGCCATTATTGTTGGTGCCCTCTCCCCAGTGCCCTCATCACAGGCTACCATTCACATGACGTGGAACCTTTGTAAAAGAGCTTCAACTCAAAGGTTATTTCCGAATATCAAATAAATAAATAAATAAAATAAATAAACGTATTAAAAAATCAGCTCAGTTGCCTAATCCATCTTATTTGTAGACTTTTGCTCTCATCAGGTCATCAGGATTGGTATTTCTTCAGGTGAGGATCCTGAGCACACCTCTATGACACTGTACATCTCAGCCAGATGTGTACTCGCGGATTGCACTTTCATATCAGTGGACTGAACAAAGATGACAAATGACTTATGACATTAGTTTTGGAGGAACATGCTGGTGTTTAGTGCTGCGGAACAATTTTGTGTTTAATCATGCATCAGATCTTTATTCAGTACAATTTAGCAAATGACTTTTTTTTAATGTATCTCTTTTATTCTAACCCCCATGTCAATTGGCCCCTATCCACCAGTCCCCTCAGCCTTGTCACTCCAGCATCCTCTGGGACTTACCTTATCCAGCCCAGACAGCTGGGTGTGGGGCTTGCGGGGAGACTGGTGTCATCCTACCAGTTGGCAGTTTTCCTGTTTTCTTCCCTGCACAGAGGAAGTGGCGTGCAATGACACCAGTGGTGGTGGCATGCACGCTGTCATGAGCAGCACACTGGGCATCTGCTCTGCCTCTGCCCCCTCATTGTACAGTGTTGGTGTGCCAACCTCCAGCCACCGCTAGGGGCCAGGCTGATGCCATCCCCTGATCCCATTCCTCCCTGGAGGAAGAAAGCAGTCCCTGGGATACTCAATTCTCTCCCCCCCGACCAACCCTCTGACTCCCATGGTCACTCCCAACCTTGGGTTGTCGGCACCACAAGTGGTAGCACTACAGCTGTGCCGGTGGGCTAGCATAGCAAAGGACTTTTAAGGTCAAAGCACCAGTTCAATGGAATTGGATACAACATTGACCCTATACTCTTTTCACCAGAAAAGATTCCCAGAATCTCCGTTTTATTTGGTGGTAAACATTTTTAGTTCCTCCACAACTGTAGTATTTTATTAATGTTTTAGTTTAGTTTTTGTCAAGAAAAAACAGACGGCTACTACATTTGGCTTCGAAATACCACCGTGTAACTGGCAAGGGTTAGCATCAAGAAAATAACAAAAACTCATAGTGCACAGCACAGGAGGTACCGAGACATGTAGATTTGACAAGCATGCTAAACCTTTTATTAACTGAAGCTGGCACTAGCTTTTTGGAAAAGCAGTTTTGTTGTACTGCTGCTTTAGAAGAGACTGGCAGTATCCCTCTGAAGTAACTGAAATGATCAGCTTTAATTTGAGTACATGTAGTGCTATGCATTTTGTGCTAAAAATTCCTTTAGCTTTCTTTAACATAAAAACTTGCTCAAAACATTGGAGCTGGACACAGATCCTGTTCCAGACACACCTTCTTTTCAGTCCAGGGAAAGAGGTGGCCCTGGCAAGGAACTGTAGTGCTGCTGACTTCCCCTGCCTTCACGGTGCTGCTCTGTCACTGAACACTTGTTGCAAAGCAGCAGTAGCTCACACAGAATGGCAAGGAGAGGTGATCAAACAAAACCAGAAAGCAGCTAGAACAAAAGACAAGCATCTCCACCCTTCCCAGTAAAACAACCTCAAGGAAATCTGAGAGAATATTTTCAAACACTCTCAACCACTGTGAATGCCTCTTACCATGTTTTTCTACATATTATAGTGAAGCCACAAAGCCTTTTTATTCTTGAAGGGACATAAATTTACTGATTCCCTGCAATTATTCCTACTTTGTTGGGCTTTAGGATTTACTCTTGAGCAAGTCAATTCCTTCAGTATAGTTCACTTTTCATGGCTTGAGCTTCATAGCAGGGATCTATAGATATACAATTTATTTTCATAATCATAAAAAAAAGGGGTAACAGATTAGGCAGAAATTTGTTTCACAACAGCTTTAGTTTTAGTTTTATTCACGATGAAACTATTCACCCAGAGTGTAGTGAGGAAGGGTCACAAATTATTTACCATCTGATACCAAGTCATTTGCTTTAACTGGAGTAATTAAGATTTATTTGTTATTAATATAGATTCATTTGTTCCCGTGCTGTAATATTCAGGAGATTAACAAAGGCCACCGTTTGGTGACAGCATTAAATTCTTTGCAGAGTGCTTTGGGCTATTATCCAAGGCATGTGTGTGTGTGTGTATGTGTGTGCCCAATCTGGCTGACATGTCTGAGGTACCATATGGCAGTACTGTGCATTACAACCAAATGTGCTCTAAAAGGCAGCCATATGACATAATGAATCTTCAGACTGTTGTCAGAAGGTAATACCTGGTAGATTGCAAGCTGCTTTCCAAAAAAACAGAATGATACCTATCTGGCACACATAGACACAATCATTAATCAGGATGTAGGGAAGCCAAACTGCATTGAAACTGCAGAGATAGCATGCCTGCACCCAGCCTTCTCAGTCAAGGGTCTCCCACAAACTAGCCACTAAAACACGATAGTTGTTTTTCATTTATTTTGTCTTCCACACGTTTTTTAGACAGTGATATTACTAACAAGCTGGCTTCTGTAAAAGAAAAGGATCTGTACAGTTGCTTCTAAAGAGGCTGTGAGCCCATTGTTAGTAAATTTGCCATATTAAGTAGATAGAACCCATTGAATTCTCTGTAACATATTTTTTCATCAATGTTATAAAGATGTACTCTCACATCTACCTCCCTAATTTAGGATATAGAGGCAAATATGCTAAATATCCCTGGTAAAGAGAAAATATTACTGATACTGATGTCTCTCTCTCTCTCTCTCTCTCTCTCTCTCTCTGTATGTATAATACATATATATATATTTATTTTTGACAGAACTGAGGTTGGGCCAGCTCAAAAAGTCCAGCCTTTCTAGTTGGAAATGTTAAATTATTTTCACAAAACACTCTCTCTCTCTCGACTCCACGTCATGTTGTCCCATTCAAGAATGCACGATCTGAACAGTGAGGACAACACTGTACAAGTCAACACAGCGCCTGGTGAAAATGGACTTGGATTAGTGGTAAGTGTTGATTTTCTATTACAGCACCACACCACCATGCACCACCATCAAAGTGAAATGTGTGAACTTACCAGGTGTTTTGTTGTCTGGCAGTATTCCATGACACAGTGTTGACTTGCGAGGTGTTGTCCGTGCTGCTTCCACCCATGCCATTCTGTCCTTGGAGGACTTGACGTGCTTCACTCTCTCTCCAACCCTTCTCTTTCCTAAAATATAGAAAACAAAAATACAAATGAATTATACTTTTTGACAAAAACACATAAACAAATATTTTTGTGTGTCATTGGCTCAGCCATTTTGTTTCACCGGCCCAAAGAGGGCTGCATTTCCATCATAAAATACTGTATTATGCATTTTGAAATATTTCTTGGAAATATATAGTTAAACCTTTATTACAAGATTTCCTTTTCACTTATCCAATGCAGAAAGCATGTGTTTTTTTGTCATTTGTTTTGCTAACTTTGTACCTTGGAAGCACATTTCTCACTTTAGATCATTACAGATTACTAAAGGATGTGGCTTATCATAATTTACTGGAACAGTTATCTATTATTAAATGTTCTGTGTGCTGTAGTCAATCTGAGTTGTAGTTTACTGGTTAACATTATTTCCAATACACAGCATCTAGAATGCAGAACTGTCAGAACCTTTGTCGTCCTCTGAAAATCCTTGGTGTAACGTGCATTCTGAACTCCATTGCTGATTGAGAAAAAAAAGTAAAAAAAAAAATTAAAGAACAGAAGACATGGTTTCATAATTATTGCATATTTCATTGATCACTAATATTGTGAACCAAAAATGCCAAGGCTAATATAGAGTTTAAAAAAACAACAAACTGACACTACATGCAAAAAAGCCTTAGCTACACGTATATTATTTCCAACACATGAGCATGGCAATCTGTTTTTCCGTAATGCACTGGGCAATTGATTAAACAAGCTGGAGGTCACCTTTAAAAGCATTTGCCAATTTGTGTCAGCATATCCTAGAACTACAGTACTATTCACTTTTGTAATTTGTATAACCTAATGGGAGCATTGTCCCCACCAAATAGAAGATTCTACCAAGGGGGTAAGGGTGAGAAAAATGGATCTGTGGCTACTCTGATTCAGCTTTGAGCTGGGGCTGACAAATTTGGTTCAAACTTGAGAATCTGACCAAACCTCTTCAGCTCCCCACTGCAGTGCTTAGCATAGGATAAAGCAGACTGGAAATAGTGGGTAGAAAAGCCTTGAGGTCAGCAATGAATATTAATTACTGTAACTGACGTGCGGCAGGTGCTGTGGGCATGCATCTGCTGTGGATTAATGTTTGTGTGTTGTGACAGAGTCTGTGAAACCCAACTAAGACTGCCATGGCCCAGTGTGAGCTGCAGTACTAGTGACTATTCAGTGCTGACCTCAAGGCAAATAACCCGCTTTAGTCTCCAACTCCCTCCTTTACCTCATCTCAATTTCTATATTCCCCCACTCGTGCAGTGCCATAGATTTTATATTTCGATATTAGGATTATTTTACTTTATCTGTTCCATTGTTTTTATTTTTATGGTATGTGTTTTACATATTAGATAAATAGTAATATGAATAATGACAGTAATATAATATAAAAATCTTATTTTATTAATATTAATTTAATGTTTTTATTAATATGAAAAGACAACATGATCTGCGATAATGAATGCTTTGTGCTTGAAAAATTAATCAACTTCTATGTCTTTTTTATTTTAATGTAATTTTATTCTTATATTTCATTTATATACCAAAAAGTGGTTGTGTAATAGTACATTAGTATGCTTCATCGAGTTGCTGTAGAAAGCCTAAACAATTGCAAGTGTAAAACTAATGGCTCACATGGGAAGAACATACAAACTACGGTTGATTATTATGCACTTTGGAAGACCTATTCATGTGGTTGCAGAGGCAGAATAAGCGTTTGCAGCACATGGGCCTGGCATACTTGGAAAATGTGAAGCATGATGGAATGTGGTATTTGTGCTTCACTTCTTTGTGCAAGTCTTCAAAGGTCAGTGTCTTCTATAATGGTAAGTGACTGAAGTGCAAGAACCATCATTACTCACAGTGAGTTATGAAATGAGTGCCAGGACACCAGTTCTTGTACTGCTGCTGGCATTGGCAGAGGAATACAGTGTAGCATGGTGCCATGATGTGTGTGCCATGGCAATACATTTATTAGAGTAGCTGATAGTAATATATTTTCAATCTCAGCAGTGTAGTGTGCATATTTAAGGAACTCATATAAACAGAAGAGAGGAAAAAAAATAAGTGCCTTAGCTAGGACTTGAACCCAGGCTACCTGGGATACTGTGCTGGTTACGCTACCAGCTGCCCCACCAAGGCAACTGGAACCTGGATGGTCCAAGGCACCTCACTCTTTCTCTAATGCACAACCTGGTGTTGCATAGATAATTAAATTTTCAATCATAAGAGTGCAGTGTCCATATTTATGGAACTCATAAAAATAGAAAATAAAAAGAAATGAGGTTCAGCTGGGACTTGAACCCAGGTCACACAGAATGCCATTTCAGTTGTGCTACCAGCAGCGCCACCAAAGTAACTGAAAACTGGGATGTCTCAGGCACCTTACTTTTTCTCCAATGCACGACCTGGTGCTGCACAGATAGTTACATTTTTAATCACATAAATATGCACACCGCACTCTTATGATCAAAAATGCAATTATTTGTGTAGCACTAGGCTGTGCAGTAGAGAAAGAGTAAGGTGCCTCTGGATGTTCCAGTTTCAGTTGCCTTGGTGACGCAGCTGGTAGTGCAACAACAAAGGTATTCCAGGTGGACTGGGTTCAAGTCCCAGCTAAGGCACTTATTTCTTTCTCTTTTCTGTTTGTATGAGTTCCATAAACATGCACACCTCAGTGATATTGGAGAAGGACTCTGGGGAAGGTCATAGCTCTTTGCAGATGACACTAAGATCTGTGGGAGAGTAGACATAACAAGTGAATCAAGGAAATGCAGACTGACCTGCAAAGGCTTGAGAGGTGGTCTAAGGTTTGGCAATTGAACTCCAATGCCAAAAAATGCAAGGTGATGCACCTAGGGAACAAGAACTCCAGGACAGAGTACTGGATGGGCGGTGTAAGACTTAGCACTACGGCTGAAGAATGGGACCTAGAAGTAATCATTAGTGACTCCATTAAACAATCAAGCCAGTGCAACAAGGCCTTTAGTAAGACAAATAGGATGCTGGAATCTATCAGGAGGGGTATTGACAGCAGACAAAAAAGGTAATACAACCTCTTTATAGATATTTGGTGAGGGCATACCTGGAGTACTGTGCCCAGTTCTAGAGACCTCACCTCAAGAAAGATAAGGACAGGCTTGAGACGGTGCAGTGAAAGGTGACAAAGACAATTCAGGGCCAACATGGCGGATCTTATGAGGAGTGCCTCAAAGCACTGATCATGCATTGTAATAAGTGTACCAAAGCATCGTGCCTAGCTAAAGCAGAATACTTCAGCTCTACCCTCCAGTCTAATTTAAACTGACTGTCCAAATTCTGGAAGATCATTCAGTCCCACTTCTCTCCACCAACTGAAAATACCACTCTACTACTAACTGTAAACAACCTCCCACTCACAGATCCATACGTTGTTGCCACCCTGTTCAACACATACTTCTCCTGATGTGCCGCCACTCTCCTCTCCTCCCTGCTCGCTCCACATGCACCTTCTGCAGAGATAAACAAAGTACATGGGCCATGCACTTTCGTCTTCCAAGACATCATGCCAACCAAAGCCCTCAAAGCCCTATTATCTCTTAACCCATCTAAAGGTAAATCCCCTGATGGACTGGACACCAAACTACTATTCCTCTCCATTCCTGCCATAGCAACCCCACTAGCCAACCTTCTAAACCTCTCCTTTGCCACTGCAGAGGCCCCACAGTCAACAAAACATGCCGTTGTCATTCCCCTCCCCAAAGGGGTTGCTTCTACCTCCACCTCAAATTACCGCCCTATCTCCCTCCTCCCAGCTCTTGCAAAAATACAAGAACACCTTGTGCTTGCACAACTTGCCTCCTTTCTCTCTGACTCCAATTTCTTTATGCCTTTTAAGTCTGGGATCAGGAAGGGTCACTCCACCACCTCCTGCCTGGTAATGCTCTCTGACTCCATCCTCTCTGGGATGGATAGGGGGCAAATCACTTCTGCCATTTTCATTGACCTTACTAAAACATTCAACACTGTCTCCCACCAACCTGCTGATGTCTTGCCTCTTGGACTCTGGTCTATCTGATTCTGCCACCAACTGGTTCAGTGCCTACCTCACAGGCAGAATACAATCAGTAAGAATTGTGGACGCCATTTCCTCCCCCCCTCCCGATGTCAACCGGTGTCCCTCAAGGATCAGTACTCGGCCCTATCCTGTTCTCTGTCTTCCTTAATGACCTGCCACTAATCTGCTCATCCACATCTATCCATAAGTATGCCAACAACACCGTCTTATTCGCATCTGGCTCCTCCTTGGAAGAGATAGCTACAAATCTCCAGGCAGACTTTAACAAAGTTCAGCACTACTTCTGCTCCAACCAGCTCTCCCTAAATGCTAAAAAAAAGTCACCATGACCTTTGGTATAAGGCAACACCTGTCCAGGCTCCCCTCCCTCCCCTCCTTCCACGCCCTGGATGGGACAGCACTGGAGGACGTCACTGCCTTCCGGTACTTAGGAGTATGGCTTGACCACCATCTATCCTTCTCTGACCATATTGATGCTATCTCAAAAAATCTGCACCCAAAGCTCGGTGCCCTGTATAGGGAACTGCAATAATCTCCCCCTTCCAAGTGCAGAAGATGATGCTACCCTCGTTTGACTACTGTGATATAGTCTACAGTGCTGCCTCCAAGTCTACCTTAGCCAAAATGGACCACCTGTTCAATGCCTTCTGTCGATTTGCCCTCAATGCACCACTCCACACCCATGACTGCAATCTCTACTGTTCCCTAGCATTCCCATCTCTCGACAATCGCCACCTCCTGCACTGCACCAAATTCATCTCAAAATTCTGGCTTGGTACCCTCCCATCCTACCTCTCCTCCATGCTGCTGACAGTCCCCATCCCCTCCCATGCCCTCAGGTCCCTTGATTCCTGTCAATTACTAATCCCTAGACATAAGACCAATGTTGGCCAAGCAGCCTTTTCTTACTGCTTCCCTAAACTCTGGAATGAACTCCCACCTCAAATTCGCCACTCCTCCTCCACCTACTCCCTATCTTCCTCTCTGGAAAATTACCTCATGGTAAATTGCTCCTGCACTTGATCCCCTCAAGTGCCAGCCCATATCCTACCTCTGACTGCCTGACCAGCGGCACCTAGCTTAAGCTATGGAAGCTGGCTTATAGTGCCCAACACCTGCACTTACCTGTCTCATGCTCTCCTGTTCTGTCCTATATGGCACTTATTTTCATTGTTTTACCTACATAAGTAACTTTGTCCTTGTCTTGTCGCCTCCTTGATATGTTTTCCATGGGCCATGTACCAAGTGCTATGCTTCTAATTGTAACCAAGTGTTCGTATCTCTAACTTGCACAAATATACCTCTTGCAACTGGTTAAACTGTTCAGTATGTAACCACATGCCACCGCATACTTGCTAAATGTATATTATTTGATAACCTGCATGGTATCCTCCTACTGTCCCCCTCCCCCCCAGGTCACACCGGGAGATGAGCATTTGTTGTTCAGTGTGCTTTTCCTGGTGAAACAATTTAAATAAATAAATAAATAAATAAATGTATTTAATGGAGACCAGAAGGGAAAGGGGAGATACGACACAGACCTTCAAGTTCCTGAAAGGAATAAACAAGTTGAAATGCAGGGAATTATTTAGCATGAGTAACAGCTCAAGTTTATGAGAACATGAGTGGAAACTGACAGGAGAGATTCAAGAGGGATATGAGGAAGCATTATTTTACAGAAGGAGTGGTGGAACCATGCAAGAGTCTTCTAGTCAAGATGGTGGGTGAAACAGCAGTAATGGTTTCAAGCATGGTTGGGACAGCATGAAAGGTACATTATATGGGTTACTCAGGGCCGCACTAACAGGGAGTGGAATGGGGTGGATAGCAAGGGCTAGAACCCTGTAGAGACAGTAGGTCTTGGTGTTTGTTAGGGTACCATGGGCAGACTGGATGGACCATTGGTCCATTGCTTCTATTGTATATATTTCTATGTTTCTACGATTGACTTCTTAGACTGGGTGATTAGGGGAATAGATTGGGAGAGGGCAGTGGACATGGCCTATCTGGACTTTAGCAAGGCCTTCATCACTGTGTCACAAAAGAGACAGATAAAGAAATTGAGCAGCCTAGGAGTGGGATCCAAGGTGGTGAACTGGATTAGAAACTGGTTAATTGATAGCAGACAGAGGGTGGTGGTTAATGGCACTTATGTAATGATAGGAGAGTGACCAGTAGGGTACTGCAGGACTCATTACTGGGACTGGTCCTCTTCAATGTCTTCATAAATGACAATGCAGAAGAACTGGAACGGAAAGCATGCATTTTTTGCAGATGAAACCAAAATCTGTACTAGGGTGGACACTCAGGAGGAGGTGAATAGAATGAGTAGGGATCCAGGGAAACTCAAGTGATTTAAAGCATAGCAGTTGTGATTCAGTACTAAAAAGTACAAAACCATGCACCTAGAGCATAGGAACCCAGGAGCTGAGCATATGATGAGAGGAGGTACTGACAGTCACTAAGCAGGAGAGGAACCTTGGGGTTATCATATTTGAATACCTCAAAGTGGCAGAGCAGTGTGACAAAGTAGTGGGTAGGAGCAGTGGGATGCTGGGATGTACTGAGTGAGGTATATCCAGTAGGGGGAGGGAGGTGGTGTTGCTACTGTATCGCTCAATGGTGAGACCTCACTTGGAGTATTGTGTCACATTCTGGAGGCCACACCTCAGAAAGGACATACAGAAGGTGGAGGCAGTCCAGAAGAGGGCAATTAAATTGGTGCAGGGGTTGCATCAACAAAGAGAGTGAGGGAAATCAACATGTACACCCTGAAAAAGAGGAGAGCAAGAAAGAACATGATAGAGATCTACAAATTCCTCACAGGGGTGAACAGGGTACATGAGGGGAGTCTCTTTTAAATGAGAAAGAGTACTATGACCAAAGGACGTGTGATGAAGCTGGAGAGGAACATATAAGAGGGATGTGATTACGTACTACTTCATGGAAGAGTGGGGAATGCCTGGAACAGAATGCCAGTGAAAGTGGTAGCGGCAAAAACAGTGGGAGGCTTCAAACATGTGTGGGATAGACATAGGGGAATATTTGTATGTAGGCAGAAAGGAGGGGAGGTATCAGAAACCAGTTAGGGTCTGTGGAGACAGACTAGGCAGGGAACACCTGGGCTGCCGCAGTGAGCCAAGCAGTCTTTTTCTGCTGAAAAAGTCTGTTTCTATGTTTCTGTCCTCGGAGCCCCAGGGTCATGACTCCCTGTCCCTTTTTCACCCATAACCTGTGCCAGACTCCACCACCACCATTGGTGGCACTTGTACTTGGTGGAGCTGGCATAGTGGAACATTTTCCTGCTCCTTCCCCCAAAGCATCTCTTTCTCCTCCTTTCCCTTTATATTTTCTACACACATCAGCAACTCTCACACAACAGATTTTGGCATGATGCAGCCTTCGCCAAATTAAAAATAAAATAAATTATTAGGATAGACCATATTTTTTTAAATTTTTTAATAATGCAGAGATAAAAATTGAATCCCATAAGAAAGTATAGTAAACCTACAATACCAATATGGGCAGAAAGGGCTGGAGGAACAGCTGGACAGGTGTGTTTTTATGGGAAGTTTAGGCTATATGCCAAACTTAAACGTTGGCCCTGTGCTTTTACAATGATGGTGGCACTGAAACAGTATACTGAATAAAGTTGGCATCTGTAAATGTGTTCAGTTTAGTCTTTTTGGGTAGCTGCCAAGTAAAAATGAAGAAGTAATATAATACAGTAACAAGAAACTGTAAAGGTACAGATGATCATGTTTGGTGTATCAACATGTACAATCACGTAAATAAGTAATAGTTATAACACAATGAAATACTCATTTTAATTTTTTATATATATTTAAAGGTACCCTGAAGAAGCCGTTAAAGCGAAACGATGCAATGCTTGTAAAACTGAATAGAAGCATTTTGTGACAGGATACATGTCAGGACTAGGCTTTGTAAGGAAGCTGAGGGAGTAGCTCCTTTGTAAATTGTTTGAGTTATGATTGCACCCAGGTCAACTCCCAAGAAAATTCAGTGAGGCTTGAAGATTGCCTGCTGCACTGATTGTTGCAGGGAAGGAGCAAGTCAGGAGAACAAACAAGGTAATAGAATTGCAGGCACTGCCCCAAAAGAGCCATGGCAGAGAATATACGGTCACAGCAGCAGCGGAGACTGCAGAGCTGCGAGCAACTGGGGCCATGAGAAGGATGTCATTACAGAAGTCAGAACTGCAATTGAAGGGAAGAAGAGCAGGTGCCAAGCCTTAGATCTGATGTCAGAGAGCCCCCCAGGAGAACAGCATGGTAGTGGGTGGTGAGCCATAGTGGAGAAGGCAGAACAGGAGTACATTGCACTGGCAGTGGTGAGCAGGGTCAGGCAATACCGGTAGCAGCAACCCAGCAGCAATGACAATGAAGCAAGTCCAGTAGAGAAAGGCAAGTAAATGGCAGCATACAGCTGGACACAAAAGTATTGATGCTCCAAAATGTTTAGAAGACAATACGCAGCAGGTAGGTGCTATGCAGTAACAAAATCATATGTGGAAGGGTGCTTAGCAGCAATGTGCATGTGTTACCCACTACCCCATCAAATCCTAGGATGAGCCCTATAATTATAAGTCAGGTGGTATTTCTTATAAGAAAGCAAAAGAGTGAGAGAGTGAGAGAGAGAGAGAGAGGGGCACACACACAGCACAGAAATACAGAGATACAGAAACACAGAGACACAGACAAAGGTGTGATTTGAAAATCACTGCCATTTGCTCAATCTTTGTATCAGAATTTCATTGTTCATTACAATCCATGGAACTTTTGTACTGTGCTATTTGTCTGCACTGATTTCACCTGGACTGAATAGTATGGATTTGCCTTTTTATGTGTTTTTCTCCCTTGTACTCCCTCCCCGCATCATGCCCGGATACTAGCCTTTGGCTCAGTGTGCCTTCCCATGAACCACTTCCTAACAAAAAAAATTAAAATTAAATAAATCTCCAGCAATAAGAAGTGAGTTGGAGGACAACCCTGCATTAAACATTAATATAAAAAACACAAGATGAGATTTATGGGAAAGAGCATAGAAGTATAAATGTATACTTACTTGGTCAGGGATGGTCAGTCTGTAGGTACTGTATAATGCTACAGATTATGCACTGATAGGGTTACAAAAAACAACCTGCACTTTACTATTCAATAATTACAGAGGTGGTGACTTCAGCTTATAGGATTGCTTCATTTATCAAAAAAAAAATATATATATATAAGTAGGAATACTAACATGCTACAGGAAGTACAGAAGCCTGAAATAACCCTCCACCTTCAAAATGGTCCAGAAAAATATTTGTAGAAAGAATGCGGCAATCATTTAAGCAATAATATATGACAGGGCATATGTCATGTTGAGATAATATCATTCCTCAGGTGGTTGGGCACAAGGCCACCGGCTGAGTGTGTCCAACACCCGAGAAGTGACATTATCCCTATGACACATGCCCTGCAGTTCATTGGTGTAATTTATGACTTGCTTGTAATGAAAAAAAAAAAAGAAATAAAGTGTAAAAATACATTTTTTAAACACATTTTTAGTTGCTTTTGGAATAGGAGTGCTGTTGTGCTTGGATAACATCACTGTTGAAGGCCACGGCCAGCGTTGATAAATTAGAGCCCAGGATTTGTTCTTGCCATTTTATAATTTCTTTTCACAGTAAAAAGCTGTGTTTCAACAGCTTCTGATAGGACACATAGTTACTGTTCAAAATGTCAACTTTATTTAACTAGTAGAGCATTAGAGATAGCAAAATATCAGCATGCAGTGCTTTTAGCTTCAAGAAGACTTACTTGACAAGCTAATTTGGTGGAACATGTAGCAGGAACACAGATAATTGAAATAGTTGGAGGCTTTGGGAACAAAACAGAACAATTGCAATAAAGAATATCTGTATGTTTCATAGTACTGTATCTGGAATCAATCAGCTTGTTCTTTTGAAATGATGAGTTCAAGATGTCTTGCTAATTTTTTCTGATTCTCTTTTTTTATCCCTCTTACCACAAAGAATGTATCTTACAGATGACGACTGATTAAAAAAAAAAAATACCCTCCAAAATAAAAGCAGTTATAGGTGCAATTTTATTTACCACTATAAAAAAATGTGTCGCGTGACGTGGTTCCACAATTAAGAAATAATGCTCATCAGCGTACATGCGTTCTGTTATGAATAGCCATCATTATGAGCTGATTAGACAAGCATTGAAACCATGCTTTGAAGGATTCAAATATCACAAAATATGATCCTCATTTCTTTTGCGGAGTAGTTGTGGGAGATGTTGCGTGTCTTCAAACTTGCCTCTGACAAATGTTAAATAAAATTAGAGACTGAGGCCAAATCAGATTAACAAGGCTGGCCAGTGGAAGGGTTCCAGGTTGCTGCTTAGGTTCTGGGAACACCACCAGTAATATTTTCATAATGTTATCCTTATATTATGGGATTGATTCTGCACTCAGATGTTTCTCATTTGTATACCCCACCATACCAATGAGAGGAAATCTGGGTACTGAGCTAAAGCACATACTAAATTACCAAATGAGCAATCTAAGGTCAGTTGCCTACAATGCAGCCTCATTGCAGGGCTCTTTCATTGTGAAAGCTTCTGAGACACAAAATTCCCAGCTGCATTATAAGAATACAATAGTACCATCCCACTGCCCCTCACCCCCCCCCCCAGTTGCTGCTACAACACTTTGTGGATTGTAAAGCAATTTCTACATTGTTACAAATCATGGAGTGTCAAAGCAGTTATTGGACATGCCCAGGGGGCAGAACTCGTTCAAGACCTAATGGTGTCCGAAGCAGAAATACTTGTGGAGACCCCTTCACCACTCCAGCCAACCCCTCTCTTCCCTTCTGTCCCATGCCATAACCAAAACACAATGTACATACTATAAATACAAGTGTGATGGGTGACAATGGCAATTCTGTTTTTTATATATTAGCACTTCTGTATTTCAAGCTGGTCTCTGCTTATATATTTTGCTTCAGTATGCTGCTACTGTGCTGCTACTCCAAGCAGCCACTTGGTTCACTTGTGCTTAACATGTCCTCTGACATGGGGTGGTGTTAAGTGAGATTGAGGGAAGTGAGTTGAGCCTTGTTATTGCTCTTTGCAGCTGTCTGTAGTGCTTACCTACCTTTCTGCTGCCTACAAAGAGGAGTGTGCATGAAAACCTATTGAGCAAGTGGCAGCTCTGTCGTGCACGTGCAGCTGACCTCATTGATATCACTGAAGAAGGGTATCCAGTGATGACAGCAAATGTAAATGAGTGATTGTCAAAACAGCAGCTCATTTACAGTGCTGTCCTGTTGGGCTACCCTGTAAGGGTGGCGACCCTATGTGACCATGACTGTAGGGGAGGGCGACTGGAAGGGGAGGGATAGGGAGGGAAAGGGGAGGGATAGGGAATAGGGTTTGTCTGGGGTAGTGTGCCTGCTGCAGCTGAGCTAACCATATGGTGTGGTGTTGAGGGTGGCTAGCTCCAGTGCAGCAGGTACTGGGTTTGGGGCTGGGGACTGGGGGGAGAAAATGTTGCTGCGGACGTGTTTTTTTTAAATGTATTTTGGACTGTCGCCCCCTCCCCAACATGCACCCTCCTGGAGTTGATAATCCTTGATCGGGGGGTATGGGGGGCGTGGGGGCTCAGCCCCACCACATAAACACTTAGTTTACTTGCAGAATGTCTTCTTCTTGGTTCGTGTATATCACCAATTGGCTTTTCAGCGATATACACTCGCCATAACAGCGATTGCTGTTATGACGCGGAACCCTAAAAAAGTTGTCCGGTTGTTTAGCTTAGCACCCCCCCACCCAGTGATGACAAGAATATCAATGAATAAGCTCAAAGAGGGAGTACAGTAAACTCAGTCTACACAACTTCATTAATGGAAAGCTAACCTTTATTTTTTCTGAAAAAACATGAAATTCCTTTATATAAAACTGAGAGTTTTCATGCTGCTAAATTATTGAAATGCAAATGGACAAAGAATAGCATGAGTGTGGCATTATTTGATGATTTTAGGAACTAGGAAGTATCTCCCTCAGCCTCTCTGTACAGTGAGAAAAACAGCTGTCTCTCCAGCAACTCTGAGTAGTCTGTCTAGGGTCTGGGAAAACAAAGCTGGGGCGGGGGGAGGGATCAGTTACTGGAGCAAGAGGGAGCCAGGGTGAGGCAATTTGCAAAACAACACATAGCCAACATGATTTTGTACACACTGTATCCCAGAGTGCTTTACAAGGCACAGCAGTTCCATGTATGTAATGCTGGGCACATAGACTCGAATACAATAGAATTTCCATTGCCCAACCCCACCCAGCAGGGAATAAAATAACATTTGACCCCCTCTCCCAGCTACCTGATGGATCCAGTATGAAACACAGGCTGTCAAGGAATAAAACGTATGTCCCCTTCCCATCAATAACCTGATGTATCCAGTCAGTTCTGAACCTAGCTCATCAGGGAATTAAAAAAAAAAAACTGCCCTGTCCCCCAACAACCTGACAGGTCCAGTGCCCAATGTGTCAGGGAATTAAAACAAATCTGCCCCCTCTCTCCAACTACCTGATGGGCCCTGTGCCCAACCTCACCATGTCATATGCCAAACATAAATAAGAAGAAGCAGCAACAAAGTGGTGAGTGGAAGCTAGAATGGGATAGTAAAACACTGCTCCCCTCATGCCAGTTCACTCAGGTCACAGTGAGGGGCTCCAACACTGCATGAGAGGCTTGGGGCTGCTGCTGCTGCACTGCTGCTCTGACCACTGCCATGCAGCTCCTACCCAGCCCTGCTGCACTGCTGCTCTGACCACTGCCATGCATGCTCCTACCCAGCCCTGCTGCACTGCAGAATGGTATAGTGCCAAGTCTGGTTCAACAGGGAATAAAACAGAATCTGACCCCCCTCCTGCAATCTACCTGATGGGTCCAGTGCCCAATCTGGCTCATCAGGGGAAAAGAAAAAACTGGCTCCCTTCCTCCAAGTACCTAAAGGGTCCAGTGCCCAACATGATCTGTTAGAGAATAAAAACAATCTGTCCCTCCTCTTCCACTCAACTAGCTGATTTGGCTAGGGCAAAATCCCAACTGCCAGGTAGTAAAAAAAACAGCTGTTCCTTTCCCCTTCAACAGCCTGACAAATCCCAAGCCCAGCCCGGCCTGTCATGGAAGGAAAATGATCTGTCTCCCGCCCCCCAAACTATCTGATGGGTAGGATACCCATCCTGGGCCATCAGGGAATCAAAAAATATGCCCCCCCCAACTATCTGATGAGTTAAGTGTTCAACCCAGACCATCACAGAATAAAAAATAAACCTGGTGATATGGAGGGGAAATACAAGTGCATTTGGTGCAGTGGGATGAAATTAATTCCTTGGTGCAAACTGGACTTGAACCACTGTGGATGTGGACAATGTAGGGGGCATTACTAAAAAGCAGTGCTGCTGTGCAAAATTCCCTGTAAGCACCGTATGCAAAATAATCTGTAAAACTAATGCTGAATGTGGTCCTCATATAACTAAAATTATACTAGTGAGTCTGCTGAGACTGTAAGGCCTGCTAAAACAAAGATAACAACAAAAAAGCAAGACCAGCCTTGTGGGCACCAGCCAAACCTTGTTGTCTTTGTTCGTTTGCTAGTTAGTATCAGGTAAGAAGGATGCATTAACCCTTGCTGTGCCATAGACTGATATATTAATCCAGAGTTCCAATATGTTCAAATTCCGTCAGCAGCCCAAAGGTTAAACCACACCCAGTCTGGAAGCTGAAGTATTCCTGGTGCTATTCCTTTCCATACCTATTGGGCAGTGGTTTAAGGCTCTGAGCTGCAAACCTGGAGACCTGGGTTTGAATCCGACAGCCCCCTCTTGAATACTGTGTGACCCAGAGCAAGTCACTTAACTTCCTTGTCTTCCCAGGTCACACCTATAAACAAGCTTCAGCTTAGTGTGTCTCTCTTGGTTTAAAAACAAAAATAAGCACAAAGTTCTCACTTGGACACAACAAATCACTGATCTGACAGAAGGTAAGCATCTCGTTTTAGACAGGTGTGGTGCTGCAAACAATGAGGTCACAATGTTAATGCTGTATGAAAGGAAATAAATCTAGATATTTATTTTATTTATTTGTCTGGAAATTCGTGACTGGGAGAGGCACACTGAGCCAAGGCTCTTTCCAGATGGGTGCAATGGGGGGAGGTGGGGTTGCAAAGTGGGAGAGGAGGTGCAATTACAAAACAGTTTTATGTAACAATGGTGAGGCTGCTTTACCTTTGGGGAAGTACAGTTATACTGTGCAGACAGTAAGCAGTAAGAATGACAAATGGCTGTAATTAAAAAGTGCAGTTGTGAAGAACTGAGGCTTATAGATCAACCAAGACATGCCCGCCTCTAAACAGGGTCCAGCTCCACCACACATCACACCTACTGTAGTATTGTCAGGTAAGAAACTGTCTACTTAGTAAAAGGAAAAAGGACAAAAGTGCTTCAGATGTGATGTACAGCTGACTACTAACGCTCAGTAGTAGTTTCAGGGGGTGCACTAGCACTTTAAGAACTTAGCGTGTTAATGTGCAGCTCTTGACAATAAACATAAAGAACCTAGTTCCTTAGAACAATCCTTCTGGGAGGGTGCACTGTATTGTGAAAACAAGAAATGACTTGCATCTCTTAATTCTCTGCTATGATGGCCATTCAAGATGAGTATATACTAAGCACGTATCTGCTTGTGAGAGATGGAGTTTCGGAGGGAAAAGGGCCATTTGAACATCTACTGGCTATTAAAATGCCAAAATGTATCAGGATTTACACTCCACACTGCTCCACTACTGTCACTTTGATAGAAAAACAGAACATTAAGGTCAAACAAAAGTCTTTCAGAGGGTGAATTCTATAACTTTTAACGTGTTGTAATATGTAACAAATGATCTCAGGACAAAGATCTATCTGAAGGAGATATGATTGATGGGCTATCATTCCTAATTCTCTATTTATACTGGTAGCTAGTCTATTGGGAAAATATGTCATTCATCAGGGTATTATTGAATTCAAACAACGTATGGCACCTTCATTTTAACAAACTAAAGGAGAAAAGCTAAATGGGAGAAAATTGACAACCATCCCTGATTCTATGATAATGCAATTAGGCCGCCCCTCTCCAGAGCTTTTGTTAATTCACAAAACAGCTTCAGTCGGCAGGTCATAAATATATGATCATTTTTCATACTTTGAAAAGTAATGATGTCTTGACATGTATCAATAAATCATGTTAAAATCATTTACACTTTTGTGTTGTGTCTATGCCTGTCATTTATAAAAACTCATATGTTACATCTGATTTCCTACCCAGCCTCTATTTCAAGGCATAAAACATAAGAACTTGCATGGGCTTTGTCTAAATGTTTGCTTATTTCTTTCTGTATTCTGAAAAACAACTTAAAACAGTAATCATTGTAAAAGACATTTGCCATTCTGAAGACAGACACGAATACTATTCTATACTAATAGAGGTGTGTCCTGTAGAGTTTTAACAGTATCCAGATAAGGTAATAGCCATGCTTTGAATAAAGAATAAGGTATGACAGAGAGGGGATTAGGCTATTTTAATGTACCGAGTGGTGAGTTGGAGTCCCAAGCCCAAAGGGTGAAGGACTTCTACAACCAACGCAAGGTACAGTACATTAACACAGCATAATAACTCCCAATGGAATTCCCATATTCCACTTTTAAAATGTTCAGTAATAATAGGTTTTTAGCAGTAGTGTTATAATTTCGTGCTGTATCTTTAAATGGCCGCTTTTATGGTATTAGCATGATTAGATATGCACCTGCAGTTAGGTTGCAGTTGCTCTGCTGCACTAGTTGGGTGTGGCTGTGCTCCAACGGAGTGGGTTATTTTGTCGCTTTAAATTGATATTTCTGACTTTTAACTTCCTGTACATCCCATGGTGGGATCAGTGAGGCTAAGCTGAAAGCTTAAGCTGTGCTTCCTGTTCTGTGTGATCTGAGTCAGACCTTGTTGCCTAGGCTATTGATTAGATGTCATATGACCTCATTCAGGCACACTGCTGGAACAAAAAAAAGAAAATGGAGATGGGCACACACCAGGAGCAGTATGCAAATGTACTTTATGTTGTCAAGGCAGCCAAAGCATGTACAATACTGGGCTAACACCCTACGTATTGCCAATGACAGAGGCTTCCTCAGGGGGTGGAGTTAGCCTGTGCTGTCACTCTTTTATACCCCACCTGTGTGACATAATTCAATTTCAATGGTTAGACATATATTCAAACATTTAGGCCTTGTCCACAGTTGTGATAAAATTCAGGTAGTGGTTTTAAAACTGTTATCTTGTTTACCGTAGTGCTGCGTGCACACTTGTGGGAACAGTATTTTGAAACGGTTATGCGCCCGTCCACATTTCCCATAATGAAAGCGTGTTTAAACACCCTTTCCACACTCTGGCCAGCAAGTCATGCGAGAGGATGCCCCCTATCTCACAATGCACAATGAAATCTTCAGCAGGGAACACGGATCAGTCACCTGTATACACTGGTAACGTGTAACGTTCTTCTCTTACAACAGTTTCAAAACTGTACTAAAACCCTGATTTTATCAGGGTTTAGACATGGTTTTGAAACACAGTTCAGTAACGTTACCAGCATGGACACGAACCAAGTTTCCTTATTTTAAAATGTTACAGGGTGCCAGTAACATCTTAAAATCCTTAGTGTGAACAGGGTCTTAAGGTGAACAGCAAAAGGTAGTAGTGAAATCAGTAACAACAAAAAAAATCAAAGCAGGTACTACAGTCAAAAGAGCTCTGCTTATAGGTACTTGGTCTCAGTCACATGATGGTTCCATATGAAGATAGAGTAATTACAGTAGTTGATATAGAGAATAATGTATGGGCAACCATACACAACAAGGCTGTGTTTCCTTCGAGGGGTTGAGATGACAGCATATGAACCTTGAGAATGAAGCTCAAGAGGACCATGCTGTCATCTCAACCCCGAGATGGAAACACATGCTGAGTTGTGTGTAGTTGCTCATATTTTATTTTTTATAGTACAAGTTTTTTTACACTACAGTGACAGACCCCCACTGAAGTGAAAACAAAAAATCTTGCCATTTCTTTGTTCTGCTCTCTTATCAAAATCAAATTGCCAGACTTTTGAAAGGTAAAAGGTATAACTTTGGGCACTGGGTGGTTAGTAAGTAGCTAGGTGTGGACAGGGGCGTCATTTCAGCAAAATCATAGGGGTAGCAAGGTGGGGTGGGCACAATGTGGGCGGAGCCATGGTGTGGGCGGGGCCAGAGAGGGCGGCATTTGTCAATGTGTCATAGAGCTAGTTACCAAGTAATTTAAAAATGGGTATGACTTGGATAGCAAAGTCTGAATACAAATGTGAAATGGGTCATTACAGATGTTGATTCAAATTAAATAGCTAGCTTTCATCAAGTTATGGAATCATCAGTATAGTGAAAGTCCCATTCCTCAACTGTACAAATATTAAACAATATTATAATGTATGGTAGAACGCTGTTAACCTTAGGAAATCATCATTTCCTAAGGTTGTTAACCTAGCGATGTGACGTAGCTATGTTGTTAACCTATCGATGCTACGTCACATCGATAGGTTAACAACAGCGATTGGTCTGCGCATGTGCACGCTTTTTTTCAACGGGGAGCTGTCAGATGAAGGCAGCGGTTAGAAGGACTGAACAGCCGCGGCGGTGACTATTTATCAAAAAGTAAGCAGCGTTTTACTTTTCACGATGGGACCATACACTAGTAAAAATAACCTTAATTCCCTCTATCGCATCCGATCAGAACAGTCTAAAGGTTGCCATGGCGACGAAACCCTCGAGCTCGCCTCTGAGGTTTTATACAGTCGCCCTGGCAACCTCTCTCGACAGTTAACGACTGGTTACCGATGGAGGACCATACATTATCCTCTATATAATGTATGTGTAGCCTTATTATCCATTGAAATCAAACAGATTACAACCTTGTAATCCCACTGTTGTGATGTCAGAACCTTATAAACCTATCTCATCTATGTCATGCAGTGGGTTTACAAAATGGAATGCCAGTGTTGTTCAGTATGCGCACCCAGAATGTGATTGTTAGTCTCAGTACAGTATTCAAATAACATTCCAATTGTCACAGTTTACTGTTACTGAGCCAAGCAATCACTATGTCGGATAGAGATTTTAACTCTGGTGCTATTTTGGCCCACTGTCACTCAGTCCGTGTATCCAGTATGGTGGATGGCCAGCCTCGTCAGCCGTGCGAAAGCCTGCGGTGGGGTGAGGTGCGCTGACATGGAGTGGCCGACTATTATTTTCCATTTTTGTCCCCAGGGGCACCACATGTGGAGACGCAGGTGCGCATGTGTTAAATGGCATACACTCTCGCCAGCACATCTCACAGGAGCCCCCCTCCCCTTGTATGTGCCCCTGACTGTGCTGCTACCTGGCCTCCAACAGGTAACAGTCCCACAGCAGGAATCTTAAATTTTATTTGATTCGGAAAAAACCTTTGAGCAAAGTGCTCTTTTTCAAAGATTCCACGTCAAAACATAACAAGACAGAACATTAAGTTGAGAAAAAACATAAATCACTACTCAATGTAAACAGGTGTAGCATGTCATATGTACAAATTTGAATACAGTTGCAGATACTCAGATACAAGGCCCAGCATGGAATGCATCTATTGTACAATTAGAGTAAGAGGCAACAATAACATTGGGGAAGCAGCCTGGGGGACAGGCTTTGTCAAGGTAAGCAGCCAGGAGGTAAGGCATGGTCAAGGCAGTAGTAAGGGGGAGGTGGAGAATGAGAATAGGGATCAGGGTTCACTGCAGGCCAGAAAGAGGATAGCAGTGAGGTAATGAGAGGGTCAAATAGACGAGGGTGGTACCACTGTAGGGTGAGCAAGGCGATGCTGTGTTGAGGGGTGGAGATTCTCGGGGGCCTGAAGTAGGGATAGGGAAATTAGGCTACAAATGGAAGAAGTGCCACTAGGATCATGCCCCCAGGAAGGAGAGTAGTCCATGGGCACTCAGTCCTTCCTCCTGGCCATCTCTCGATGATCTTCTGCTGTTCCTGAATGAGGGTCGCCATCATCGTAAGTGGTAGCACTACCACTGCACCAATGGGCTGGCGGAACATCCCTTACAGCTGGAAGAAAGTCTCCTCCTGTGTCCTTACAACCACAAGAGACAGTATAGTTCAGTGGTTTAAGGCTCTGAGCTGCAAATCTGGAGACCTGGGTTTGACTCCTACAGCCTGCACTTGCATACTGTGTGATCCTGAACAAGTATTTTAACTTTCTTGTGCTCCCAGTTTGCACCTGTAAATAAGCTTTCAGCTTAGTGTGTCTCTCCTGGTTAACAAAAAAACAAGAGACTATCTGGTCACCTCATATTTTGTAAACTATGAAACTCTGGACTTGAAAGACTTGTGATATGAAAGAATTTTTTTTTTAAATAGGTGGACCCTCTCCCAGTTTCAACACTGAACCATTTATTTTTTCATGCACTGTGCTTTCGTCTCTGTTATGATTGGTTACATTCAAGCTTTTTATGTGCATATTTTAAATTGACCATGGGTCATTCCAAGCTGAGTCACAAATCCAACGATGGGTGTAAGTCAAGTGGTTTTACTCACTGTGTGCCACCAAGCTTTCCCCCCACCAAAGATTTTGTTTGATTCCTTCTCTGAGACTGAAGTTAGAACCTTTTCAATTTTAGAAGAGGGCTGGGGAGGTCATTTTAGATCCTCCCCCAACTGAATGTCCATCTACTCATCAGCAAGTAGTCACAGCTCAACCTCAGTGCAAACAACAGAGTAGAAAGGGGAGAGGCTCAGCAGGTAACAGACAGTTCAGGGCTATTGTGTTCCTTGATGGGATTCTCACAGTGACCGGGGGTTGGATAAGTGACCTGTCAGTCACATCACATCAGGCTGGGGCCTGGTTTGGGGAGGAGTGCTGTCTATCACTTTGCACTTTGACTGTAAATCCTGTGACATCCGAAAGGCTTTGCTGTTTCAGAGGTTGATATTTAAATTCACAACACTAACTTAATTATCAATTAATATATAATGACTATTTTTCTTATACTATTTTTTCTTATAACCTCCCCCAAACTCCAGCGGAGGCACATCATCCATTTTCAGTGGAGAGTTTACATTTATGCATTTTTTTTCTTTTTTTTCCCACTCCGGTACAGGTAGGCTCCTACAGCTCCTACTTCCATCTGCCAAGTTGTGGCCAATCATGCTTGTTTGATTCTTTCCACATCCTTGTAAGTGTTGCTAGTCCCCCCTTCAGGGTGAGGCCACATCCCCCCCCCTTTTGTTTTGTTTCTATACTATCTTCCTCCCTACCAGGGCAATGCCTCTCTTTCCTCTCAATTTTATAATTTACATTCTTGCCTTCTACCATTCTCTGTGACCCACATCCTCCTTACTCGGCTTTCACACCATCTCAGTGAAGCTTGTTCCCTCCTATTATTCATGTGAACTGCAGGGTGTAAGTAAATACTGCTCTGCTACTGACAGCAACTATATTGCATGATCCTCCTCCTTACCTTATGGCTTCTGCTGGACTGCCCTCTGACATCATTCTCTGTTTGTGAGGGACAAAAACAAAATGCTTGCTTCTGCTTCTTGTTACTCTCCACACTGCACTGTCTCCGCTCGCTCGCCTCACCCGCCGCCTGTTGTAAACTGCTGTAATAAATAAATTCCGGAAAACGGTAAAAAAAAAAATCACTCGTCACGCGCTCTAGCCTCTCGCTCCGTCGCTCGCACAGTCGCACTCTCTCTTCAACTTGTTCATGTGGCTGGGTTCCCGGGTTTTTACGCTGCAGGTGCTGCTCCCACCATCCAGTTTGTCAGGTGACCCTGCTCTCTCACAAGCGCCATGGCTACAGATGGATGTCGGGTCGCGAGTGGGAGGATGGGGGTGACAGACTAGAGAAAGTGCACAGTGCCATGGCACTACCACAAACTCCCTGGTGCTGAAACCCCTCCATCACACAGCACAAATATGAACTTGTACAAGCACTTAGCGCCTGGGCACATCACGCTGCTGGGGAGAAAAAAAAGTTTTTGTTTTTTTAAATCAGGCAGGCCAGCAGCGATCAAGAGCATCCATTAACTTTAAGCCAGCAGGGCAGGAGTTGCAAGCCCTGTCATAGGAAGTCATAAAATTTTCATAGGGTCATGAATCGACCACTGGCGACCCCTAAATGAGGCCCCTGGTGTGGAATAAATGAGAAATTTAAAATTATATGACCTTTGAACTGTTCATAACAACTGTTCAGAATGCACATAACAACACTTTGGAATGCACATAACGGTTTAGAATGTGCTTAACAAGGATTTTGAGCAGGCTGATTTTTATAAAAACAAAGGTTAACCATATACTATAAATATATTAGTTGATAGCAGCAGAAAGTTGGGCTAGAGGGAAGGGAGGAAGCCAAGGGCAGCCGGGGACTTCGGCCGAAAAGGAAAGGAAAGTACCTTGTTACTGCTGTTCTTTTATATCTTTTATATACACATATTTTTATTTATTGAATTGAAAGAAAGAATCAGAATTACAACCTTTGAGCTAAAAGCTCCTTTACAGAGGATCCTCATCATAAAAGGAAGGGGGAGACAAATACAAGTACAGGGGGAGACAGTAGCAGCGATGAGGCATTGTCAAGTGCAAAGCAAATTAGTACATAAAAGTATAGCATATTACTGAGTAATGAATGCATTAGCATCACAAAATACATGTTGCACCACAGAATACATGTTGAAGGTACCTAGTACAGGAGGGAGCAGTCCCAAGACAGAGTAGTTGCAAGTGCTAGAGTCCATGTCAGTACAATTTTAAGAACTCACCAATAGCAGCTAGACAGTGTTGTCAATATCCTAGAGGGTACAGTTGAGGAGGACCGGTACAGCTGAGGGGGGTGGATGGGGTAGGCTAGACTAGTAGGGTGAGGGGAAACAGCAATAGGAAGTATACTAGACTAGTAGGTAGAGATGGTCACAAATCAGTGAGCAGGAGGGGGCTCAGTGGGAGGGAGGGTGGTGGGAGAGGGGGGATGGATTATTTCTTTATTAGAAATTGGATGACAAAAAAAAAATCTATGAGCTAAAAGTCACTTACAGAGGGGCCACATCAAAAGGGAGGGGTAATAAAACAAGGGGAAAACAGTAGCAGATGTGCTTGTTTTTTTTTTTTTATTCTTCCAGGTGTTGGGATTATTAGCTTTTTTCCCCTAGGAATTCTGTTATAGTGTTTTAAGGTGTGTTGGGACACTTTTTTTGGATGCATAGAGGAACAGAACATGTTGCTCTGACTTGACAGAGTTTAGGATTTCTTGTAGAGTCACATATTACTTAAAAACAGCAGCATTTGTGTCTGACTTCAGGGCAGCTCAGGGGATTTTGGGGAGGTTGTTGAGCAAACTTGCTCCCTTCCCCTCAGAAGCAGTTTGTAACTGAGGCACAACTGAGGTACAAATATCTAGATACTGCTGCTTTCTCAGGGAACCATATGGAGCTCTAGTGGTCTGAGCACTGCTGGCCTGATTGTTTCTTGAGGAGGCTGGTGTCTAATCTCACCCTCCCACTCCAAGGCTCACTTCCCTTTACTCCCATTTACCCCCACATCATATCCTGTTACAACGCAGGATATGAGTCATAGCATGTCTGGTAACTAGGAAGAATATACAGGCCAAGACTGATACACCAGTTAGAAGATAATGTTATAGAATAGCAATAGATGCTATACAGTAATTGCATTGTATCTTACTAGGAGAGGTTAGCACAAATGTTGAAATGTTTGGCACAGTGATTATTGCTCACAAATACGTCCTATACTGTTTGTATTAGCAGGGAATGTCTGGAAACCCCAGTACTGATATGTTTGGCACAGGGATTATAGGTTAGAATTTGCTGCACTACTGAAGTGTAACCAGGGTTTAAAGGCCAGATTTCTTTGGTTGTGCTTAGGGGACAGACTGCACTTATTGGTGGGGCAAGCTTTGTTGGTTGGCTAAGTTTTACATGAGGGTGAGGTATCGGAGACCTAGGGGAACCATGAGCAGAACTGGAAAAGGTGGATGGGAGGGGCCACGGGGTGGTATGGGCATCCTTCTACTGAAAATGGGGGGGGAACACCGGTGGGCAAAAAAAAAGTGAGACGAGAAGGATGGTAAGCTGCAAAGACTGTGGAGTGGCAATCTTTCTGAAAGTTGCATGGAACGTGGGAGGATGTTTGATGTGCAGGCAAATAAGGCAGTTTAGGAACAAGATCATCTGTTTACAAATGGAGCTTAGGAGGGGAATGTGGGCTTCAATGGAGGACAACTGAGCAGCTGGGGAAGGAAGGAGGGTAGCTGAGGGGGAGGACAGATCAAAGGGGGGAGGGAAAAAGGTGGTAGATGGGTGAAGGAGACAGGGGTTCCCGGTTCAGAGGACAAATTAGGGCAGGAAAGGGGGGAATGGGGGACAGGAGGGAAGGAGGAATCTAACAGTCACAGAGTCAGCAGCAGTGGGGTGGTGAGCAGAAGGAAGGAGGAAATAGGTGGTAGTGAAGGGACAATGAAAAATAGGTTCACAGTACTGGCAATGCTGGGGAATGTGCTAGGGGGAGTGCTGGGTGGAGGAACTGATGACAGACTAGGCAAGAGGGGAATGGGAGGGGGCCAAGGGTTGAAAGGATATGGTATGGGGGATAGGTCAAGTAAGGGGGTTGTGGGGAAGGGGGAGGGGAGGTATGAGAAGAAAGGGTTGGTATGCATAAGGGGGAGGAGGCAGGTGGAGCCCGGTGGAGAGGGGAGGTAAAATCAGAGGAGAAAGGTGAGAAGGAGGGCAGAGCAGAGACAGGGGACATTACAACAGGAGTGGAAGGGGGAACAACTGTGCTGAAGGAGGGAGAGAAGGAGTGGAGAGGAAGGGGATGGGATAAAGGAAGGACAAGGTGAGCAGAACATGAAAATGGGGGTGGGATCCTAGTGTTAGGGGACTCAATTCTGAAAGGGATCAGATGGAGAAGCAGGGGAGAGAGGCATAGTCACATATGGGTGGAGGCCATGCCAGGCATGATAGCGGAAAGGGTGGGTCAATCTGTTCTGAAGTATGCTAGGAGGGTTAGGGAGAAACCTCACATATTTCTGTATTTTGGAACAAATGACCTGGCAGGAAATATGGTAGATGTAGTCCAGAGGAGGTTTGAGGATCTGAGGCTGATTTGTGAGGAGGCAGGAAGATCAGCAATTTCTCGGAGGTGCTTCCAGTACCCAGGACGAGCATGGCAAGGAAGCTGAGGACAGAAGGATTTAACACATGGCTAAGAGAATGGTGTCAGTCTAAAGGGTATGAGCTGGTGGGGGGGGTGCAGAAGGACCTGGGAGGGCAGTGATCACCAGGCTAAGGACAGGCTACAATTAATTGAGGAAGGAAGGAGGGTATTGAAACAGGAACTGGGTGAATATTTAGCAGACAATGAGAATTTAAACTAGAGGGGGGGGGTGGCAAGTGGGCAGGAGTCAGGCAGGATCCACAGGTAGGGAAGCCAAACAAGCTTACCCCCCATACCAACAGCAAGGGACTTAGGGGAGGTCAGGCGGGGATGCTAGAAAGGGAGAGTAAGTATGAAGAGGGGGGGAAGGAAGCAGGGTTGAAAGTGGCAACCTTGAATGCGAAGAGTCTAGGAAACAAAACAGCAGAGTTACAGGCTTTCATGGCAAATGGGGAGGTGGACATGGCGGCCATCACCAAGACATGCGCCACCCAGTACCATGACTGGGGCCTGGCAGTACCAGGGTATAGGCTATTTTGGAGGGACAGGGTAAATGGAAAAATGGGGTGGCACTGTATGTGAGGGAAGGACTAATGTGCTGAAGTGTGTCAGGGATGAAGGGGAGGAGGGCAGCACACAGTCATTATGGGTGCAGCTCCAGGACTCCAAAAATAGGACCTTCAGGATGGGAGTGGTGTACAGACCACCCTCTCAGACTGAGGAGTTAGACAGGGAACTAGTGGGACAGAACAGAAGGACCTGTAGGAGGTCAGCATGGTGATTGTTGGGGGACTTCAATCGTCCGGGAGTGGATTGGGGTACCCCAGCCATGACGAATAGGAGGGAGCAGGTACTTTTGGACACTTTCCAGGACAGCTTCCTATTGCAGATGATCAATGCGCCAACCAGGTTAGGAAACACCCTAGACCTCATGCTCGTGAATGGTGAGTTTGTGAGGGAGCTGGGGGTGGAGGAAACGCTGGCGGGGAGTGACCACCACTTGGTTGGTTCATGATAAACATGGGGAAAGAAGGAGTAGGAATGGGCACAGGGGTGTTAGACTTCAGGAGGGCTGGCTTTGGAAGGATGAGGGAAATAGTACAGGGGTATCTGGCCAGGATTCATGCAAACATGGATATCTGGCCAGGATTCATCCAAACATGGACACTAACCATAAGTGGGAGGTCATTAAACTGGGAATTGAGGAGGCAACTGTAACATGTACAAGGGTCTAGAGTAAGAGGGCTATGGCCAAGAGGCCAAGCTGGGTGAGCAAGGGGGTCATAGAAAAAGTAAGGAAGAAAAGAGCTGCTTTTAGAGGGCACAAAAAAAAAGCAGGGAGAGGGGAGGACAGAGAGGAATACCTGGAGGAGTCAAGGGAGGTGACAAAGGCAGTCAGGTCAGCCAAGGCATCCAGGGAACTCAGGCTAGCACAGGGCATCAAAGAGGGGGAGAAGGACTTCTTCAGGTACATTGGGGAAAAAAGGAGTTGTAAGGACCAAATAGTAAGGATAAAGAAGGATGGTGGTGGGTGGGAGCAGATCAGGCAGAAGCATTAAACGATTACTTCTGCTCAGTATTTACTAAAGAGAAAGGGGGAGCTATACCCAAAGGGGGTGGAAGGATGGGCATGGGGGGGGGAGGTGACAGATGGGGAAATTCCAGTGGGCAAAGTACTGGAGGGCTTGAGGGTACTGAGAGTGAACAAGGTGCCAGGGCCAGATGGCATACACCCCGGGGTGCTGAAGGAGCTGGCAGAAGTCCTGGCAAAACCCTTGGCAGACCTGTTCAATGCCTCCCTGGACTCGCAGAGTGTACCTCCGGACTGGAGGATGGTGCATGTGGTACCCCTCTACAAGAGCAGCCCTAAAGATGAGCCAGGGAACTACAGACCAGTAAGCCTCACATCCATCATGGGAAAGCTGATGGAGACAATCCTGAAGGAGAGGCTGGTTTCCCTTCTTGAGGCTAATGGGCTGCAGGACAGCAGCTGGCATGGGTTTGTTTCAGATAAACCCTGTCAGACCAAGCTGGTGGAGTACTATGACTGGGTAACCAGGAAATTAGACAGGGGCCATGCAGTGGATGTCCTGTACCTGGGCTTCAGTAAGGTATTCGATTCAGTGCTGTATGGGAGCTAGAAAGTAAGCTGGAATGCACAGGGGTGAGGGTGAAGATGGTGGGATGGGTAGTGAACTAACTGGCTGCAAGGGAAATAGCAGAAGGTGGTGGTGGGAGGGGAGCTCTCATCTCCCAGGGTGGTGACAAGCAGGGTGTCACAGGACTCTGTACTGGGGCTGGTGTTGTCTGGGATCTTCATAGCAGACATCTCAATAGGCATCAAGAGCAAGATCAGTCTGCAGATGACACCAAGATGGGAGCAGTAGTGGATGACTTAGAATGATGGCATTGGATGCAAGACGATCTGGCAAAATTGGAGGCCTGGTCGGACACTTGGCAGCTGGGGTTCAATGCTTAGAAATGCAAGGTGCTACATTTTGTCACAAAAAACCCAAGGAGGAGCTACCAGCTAGGGGGGATTCAACTAGGTAAGATGGAAGAGAAGGATCTGGGGGTGATCATAATGGGAGCAATAAACAACTCAGCACACTGTAGAAAGGCAGCTGCAAAAGCTAACATGATGCTGGGTTGTATTGCCAGCGGCATATCCTGCAGGAGGGGGGAGGTGATCCTGCTTCTATGCAGGTCACTGGTTAGACCACACCTGGAGTACTGCATGCAGTTCTGGCAACCATACCTGAAGAAGGACATTAGGTTACTGGAGGGGGTACAGCGCAGGGCAACAAAAATGATCCAGGGGCTAGGGGACTTACCCTATGAGATCAGGCTGAGGGAGCTGAACATATACTCACTGGAGGAGAGGAGGGATGGGGGGACATGATTGAAACCTTCAAGTACCTGAAGGGAATAAATAAGACAGGTACAGAGGGGCTTTTCAGATTAAGGAGGGGGAGGGACACTTGACAGCACAATCTGAGATGGGAAAGGGGAGGGTTCAGGAGGGAAATGAGGAGACACTTTTTTATGGAGAGGGTGGTTTCTCGGTGGAATGCATTGCCAGAGGAAGTAGTATCCTGTAGAACAGTGGGCTGCTTCAAAAGGGGATGGGGCAGAGTAAGGGGGAAAGTCACTGGAGGTGGGGAGGGGAGGGAAGGTAGGGGCAGCCACAGTATTAGGGCTGCTAGCTGCACAGTCGAGCAGACTTGATAGTCCAGAAGGCCTTTATCTGCTGACAATTTTGTATGTTCGTATGTTCGTAAAGTACAAGAGAGGTTCCTTAAATTGGACCAGCATGGGGGGTGGGGATGCGTAAATGAAATCATCAACCAACTCAAGTTATAAGGAGGTCTATGTAATTTACATTGTCAGATTGACTTTTAAGAGAGAACTACTAATTCTACTGGTGAAGGGGTTGCTGGCCCCACGCAGCAGGTGTGGTAAGTGAGGTATTTAGGGTGATTAAAAGGTTAAGTATTATTCACAGGAGGTCAATCTAAAAGGAAGCAACCAAAGGTACAAACCCATAGAGAAACATCAAGAGCCATTACAAATCAGCAAAACAGTAACCCAAAACACATCATCTGAATAATCCCACATAGAGACAATTCAGTGTTACAGAAATGGTTTAAAATCTTGCTGATCATTAAGGTCATTAGGGATTTGAGTATTTAGTCTCATGATCTGCCTGAAACATAGAAGCACAGTATTGGTCAGCAGACAAGGACTGGTAGGCTCATCCAGTGTGCCCTGTTTTTCACTGCCTATTCCAACACCTTGGGGCCTATCTGGTCACTGGTGTCCCTCCTGCCTCCTTTTCATCTACTTATTATACCTGTGTGCATATCCCATGCATGCTTGAAGCTCCTCACAGTTTTCTCCTCCACCACCTCTTCTGGCAGGCTGTTTCAGGCATTCGCCACCCTTTCTGTGAAGAAGTATTTCCTCACATCCCTCTTAAATGGCTCTACGATGCTGAGTCATCAACTAACTTGTCAACTGGCATCACAGCGCCAGGCTCCCTGCCAACTCCAAGTTGTGGTCGACAGGGAACCGTGCACAGTAGGGACTGTTTTTTGCCAGTAGGCTGTAGGGGAGGGCTGGGGAAGTGTCTCTGGTAAGTGCCTGGCAGTTGTCCATAAGTTGTTGCTTTATAGAGCTGGCTCCCATGCTGTGTGCCTGCTGGGCGCAAGGGATCCACTGAGGGACCCAGTATGGGCATTAGATTGGATGTCCGCCCAGGTCCATGGCTCCACCCCTGACTGCCCACATGACCCTGTGTGCTGAGGGGGAGTGTCTGTGGACAGACACCCCATGGGTGCATGCGGTCATGCATATCACGCACCCTGCACCTGTCTGGGGCCATGTAGGTACGTGGGCAGGGTATGCGACTCAGGCGCATATTACCCACCCATTAGTAGATAGGGCCCAATGTGAATAACACATTTTTTTTTGTACTTTCTATTTTTTCTTCCTCTCTCCCCTCCAGCTCTGGTCTCCTGGGGAGCACCTAGGAGTCATCCCTCTACGGTCCGCTCCACCTTGGACAACCCTCCTTCACCCATGTAGCCGCAGTTTACCCCCCAGGCGGGAACAAGGTGGGCCTCAACACACCAAACTCTCTGGTTGCGTCGGTTGGGTGCCTGGAGGGTGGCCATAAATTGACTGCAAGCTCCAGTGCTCTGTCTCTGCCTGAGCTGGAAGGGCATTTTTTATCTGTTTCTAGGGAGTGGCTAGTGCGCTGACGTCAAGGCGTTCCCACTGACGTCTGTCACTCCTCGTCTCTTCTCTGTGCTCCAGCACTTGCTGTGCCTCCGGCTTCCACCAGAGGCCGATCAAGCACTGAGCAGGACCCCCCTCCCTCCAGGGAGAGGAGAGCCATCCTCCGGACGCTCGATCCTCTCCTTCCCCTGCCGACCATCAGCAACCTGGGCTCGATCCCGATCCCGGGTCGCTGGCATGGTGTGAGGTGTGGAGTCCAGTGCCTCAACCCTCAGCGCACCGGGCCGGCAGTGAATAACACATTCATTTGTCTTTCAAACTCACACCCCAATCGGATAATAGATATTCCCTGTTCAGGTATGTTTTATGATTCAGAAATGATTTTCATACTGCTTAAATGCTAGATCAATTGCTGGTTATGCAGTCACTGTCTATTTCAGTATTTACTAGAAATTCTATGGTGGCAATCAACTGACATCAAAGAATGTCCAGTCAGGAAACCTAGAATCAGGCAGTGAAGAGGAAAAATGCATAATGCAAGCTAAAACATTAAAAAGAATTATAACATTCCTATTTTGTAGTAAAACAAACATTACATACTAGATGAATAACTAGGATTACAACAAAGAAACAGGAATTCATTCAAATGGATAATTACTTACAAATATTTGATGTCACCTTTTAAAAGGACTGGGATCAGTTAATTGTGGCACTGCTTCCAGTAATGTGCATTAGATTTTTTTTCAGTATTCACCTTGTTCAAAAGCGGTTACACTAGAAAAATGTTTGGATAGCCAAAAAGGTGACCTAATGTTGCTAAATGAAAACTGAAAACTGATATCAGTACTGGACACTGCCGCAACTGCCATATCATGGAGATTTTTGGTTTTTACTATAAATTAGTAAATTACACATATACATATTCTTTGCAAAAACCTGCATTAATGCATCAGTTAGGGTTCACCTTAATGCCATAGAACTAGGGAAATGTGGTGTTAGGTTTTCCAACCCTAACTTCCCACCTCCCCACCCTCAAGCAACAAAAGGACAAGACCACTCCAGCAACCACAGACAGCCATCACCAGATAAGACAACCGACATAGAACTGTTTCCAGATGATGCAAATGCAGTAAAATTGATGTGCTACTTTGTGGATTTTTATCTGTAGTATGCACCCTGTAAGGTATACACAGTCACGTCTGGCTGCAGATGGAAATCTACAATAGTAAAAATCACAACACTGCCGCTGCGTGCAGAAGCACAGGCCCCTGCAGCCACAGATACAAATCCATGATACCTAAATTACAAAATTTCTTTTGTCTGCAGAAGCACCTGAGGTAGTCATCCACACTGTAAGAGATACACACAATTCTGTTTGCAGAAGCATAGGCCCCTGAGGAGCTTGTGTTTCTGCAGCTACAGGTATAAGACATACAACCTGATTTCTGGTTGCAGAAGTTCAGCTGCTACAAAATCCATGATACAAAAATTGCAACAGTATTTCTGTCTGCAGATGTGCAGGCTCCTGAGGGGCCTGCACCTCTTCAACCACAGGTGTAAGACATACACACTGACTTCTGGCTGCAGAAGAGCAGGCCCATGTGGAGCCTGCACTTATGCAGCTCCATATAGAAAACCATACTTAGCAGATCCAGCTATGTAGTGAGGTAGCACATGATACCCTCTTAGGCCAGCAAAAAGTAGCTGTTTTTTTCCTAATCTCAGCTTTCAAAGGTAACATTTTACTTTTTTCAGGGAAAGTGGTACCCCTCAACAAAACTACTACCCCCTTGAAAAATCTCTAGATCTGCTGATGAAATCATGATACACACATTGTAATAGTGCTTCTGCAGTCAAATGGACTAATGCACACTGTATGACGTACACACATGGGTGTGGCTACATAAGCATAGGCCACTGTGGGTCCCGTGCTCATGCAGCTGAAGATACAAATCCACAAAGGTAGCACATCAATGGTAGTGCCTTTGTAGCATCGGGAAACAGATGTATGTTGTTTGTCTTACCTGATGATGGTTGTCTGTGGTTGCTTGTGTGATCCTGTCCTTTTACTGTTTGGGACGGATTTAGGTTTGGAAACCCACATTTCACATTTCCATGCCTTTGTGGCATTATCCTGCACCCTAAGTGGTGCATTAATGCAATTATTTGTAAAGAATTTCCTTTCTTTTCGAGATAGTGAAATCATATCTTCATTCACACAGGACCCAAAAGATGCAGACACACACAAGGCTCTCTGGGCCCTGTGCCAAGGGAAAAGTCTGCCTGCTTTCTGAAGTGTAGGGCCCTCTGTGCCCTGTACTTCTGTGTGGCAATGGATGCAAAAAACTTCTGGGACTGTCTGGCATGCTGTGGAAGTGCAATGCCCTCTGTGGCTATAGATACAAACACGTAGGGCAAAGAGTCCAACTGTCTGCTGAAGGACCGGTCTCTGTCTCACCCACAGGTGCAAAGGTGCAGGACCCCATGCTAAGAGATTTCTCTTCACTATATGATACTTGAGCCCATGCAGGCAACCCTATGTGTCAACCTTCTGTGTGGCAATGGATGCAAAAAATTTGTGGGACTGTCTGGCATGCTGTGGAAGTGCAGTCCTCTCTGTGGCTATAGATACAGACATGTAGGGCAAAGAGTCAAACTGTCTGCCAAGGACAGATCTCTCTTGCACCCACAGGTGCAGAGGTGCAGGGCCCCATGCCAAGAGAAGATTTCTCTTCATTATATGATCCTTGAGCCCATGCAGGCAACCCTGTGCATTCCCTTCACAGGGTGGGGGTGTTGCTGCATGACAATGCCATCCCTCAGCCTCAGGCCATCCAGCTGGCTCACTGAGTTTCCCCACAAACTCAGCTCATTGGCACAGGATCACAAAAAACTCCGTGCTGATGTAAAGGCTTGCACTACACACAATGTTTCTTAATGTATAATTTTTTTAATTCCAACATCAGATTTTTAAGATACTCATTTTATGGTTTCCTCTTATAAGCATGGTATGTGGTATTTATAGAATAGTGGCCAGAATGTCACTTTGCACCATAAGTGGAAAAACACGTCTTGTCCAGGACATGAAAAACTACACCTGTCACATTTATGAGGTGGTGTAAAAAAATTGCTATGTTGAATGTTTGGAGTCAAAATATTGATAATTAGGGAAGTTATGAGTAAATGTTGAAATATTCCAAGGTTCACTCATGACTTGATAATTTTATTATATCTTTACCCCAAATTTTGAACATAGTGTTCCTATGGTCCCATGTTATGAACCCGGTAGGTGAAAAATTTCATATCCCACCCAAAATATGATTATTTGGTGTGACTGCAAAATCAGCTTTAGGTCCAGATTTGAAAACTTTCACCTGTCTTGTTCATGACTTGGGGTCCCAAAAAAGCCATGTTGAAAGTTTATTGGGAAAATACTGAAAAGTAGTGCAGTTATGAGTGAATGTCGGAAATATGTCAACTTTCACTTATAACTTGGCCATTTTACCACATTTCTACAACAAATTTTCAACATCTGAAGTTGTAGTTGAAGTTACTAGGCAAAGCATGTTTTCAGGACTGTCCTGTATTTAGGGGAATGCCCCCAGGACAGTGACACTATTACAGCGAAAATGTCGATGCCGACAACATTGATGTTTTCGCTGTAATAGTCCACACGAGACCCCAGCACTCTCTCTCTCTCTCTCTCTTCCAGTCCTGCACCCCCTTCCTGATCCAACTCTAACTCAGAGTTACAATCCTTTAGATCGGGGTGTGCAGGGGGCAGAGCCCCCCACATGGGGGATGGTTGGTGGGTGAAACTTTCCTATGAAAAAATAGCTGGGGTCTCCAGTCGGATTTTTGTCAATCGCAGGTTGCGGTCGACACATAAATCTGCCATTATGATGGTGGTTAACAACTTAGTTGGCAAACTGGCATCATAGAGCCATATTTAGGCATACAAGGTTACAGCAAAATGGAGCAACAACATACAAGGTAAAGCAGTAGGTTTTAATAATATTCTAGTACAATCACATACAAACATGGGCCATTTAACAAGTGCTGCTTTGAAACTATTATAAATATGAAGTCTTCAAATCGTTGGCAATAACGAATTCCATGCTATAGTTGCAATAAATTACATTGCACCTTGTGTTTGGAACTGCCAGTCCCCTTCCAGTAACTTCCCAGAGGGAATATTTTGAAGAAATTGCTGTCAACTGATTCAACAAATAAGCTGGGGCCTTTCCTGCTATACGTTTGTAGAAAAAAACTAATAACTGCCTTGCTCTCCTGATCTTCAAAGATATCTGGTTAACATTTGTCCATAGTGTACAGTGATGCATTATTACTGGTGGGCCCATGTAGCCTAAGACAAATCTAACGATATGGTAGTGCAGTCTACCCAGATTTTGCAGGCTTCCCTTTGGTGCCATTTCATTGACTACACTGCCACAACAACCAGGTATCGATAACATAATACCTGAAGCTAATTTTTCTGTGGTATCATATGTCATACAAAAGTTATGTCTTCTAACAGCACTTAATTTTTTGTGACACTTTAGTATACAATTTATCAATATGATCACTGTACTTTAGTTCAGAATCAAATCAAAGGCCCAGGTACTTACAAGAATGTACTTGATCAGTTTTCATGCCACCCAGAGAAAAAATATCTAACTTGCTTTGCATGGTCATTCTTTTCTCCTCCCCGGACTTAAATACCATCATTTTGTTTTCTTACTATTCAGGGTCAACTTATTCTGTATTAATCAATTTTCTAATTTGTTAAACTCCAATTGCAAAATATTTTGAATCTCACTTTGTTCATGGGCTGGAAAAAGAAGGACCATATTATCAGTGTACATTTTAATGATCATATTTGAAAATAATCTCAACAATTCATCTATGAAAAGAACAAACAATAAACAGCCCAATACTGATTTCTGCAGAACTCTGTTATCCACTGCTCTCACAACAGATGTTACATCCCCTATTGTGACAACCTGGAATCTGCCATCCAAGTATGATACAAACCTTTTCAACACTGCTTGTTCAGTCCCTTTATTGGCTATCTTGTGGATCAACAATTTGTGATCAACTGTCAAAAAGCCTTTGGTAGAGCCAGAAACACTACCTCCATTCACTTTCTTGCTTCAAGTGCATTGGAGACAGTATCTGTGAAATTCAATAGGGCCTGTTGTGTGGAATGAAGTGGTCTGAAACCAGACTACTAAGGGGTGCGCACATCATAATTAATTAAATACTCAAACAATTCTCATGTATTTCCTTCTCCAGTAATTTGGAAATAAGGCAGAATAAACCTATGGGATGTTAATTATTCATCTCCAGAGAATCTCCATCCTTATAAACTGGAACAACTCTTGCTATCTTCCACATAACTGGAAAGAAACTGCAAAAAATACTTTTTTTAATAGCTTTGCCAGAAGAGCAGCAATCATGTCTGCTCCATCCCTCAACACTCTGGTCCCAGTACCATCCAAACTACCTAGTTTTGATATAAGTGTGAACAGGTGTTTCTACATGTCTTTTGTTTTAATCAATTTAAATCTAAACATAGGCCTTCCCTGCACTGAATGTTCAAAATTTATGGACACATTATTTTGATCTAAAAGGACACAATATTTTGATCTAAATTACATGTAATATTATTGCTAACAGTTGGAATTGATGTAAATATTATATTCATGGCTTCAGCTCTTTGTTTGGGATCAGAAGTCAATTTGTTTTCAACTTTTAATGATGACAGATATGGAGACCTAACTGGAGAGTGAAGCTGTTTTATTAATTTCTCAAAGTCATGAGAACTGGACACAGTCTCAAACTGATATATGTAATATTTTTCAGTGAACCAATGTACAGCCAAGTCTTATACATAAAGCGAAGTGCACTCTAAAATGAAGCATAAACGCTTAAATTTAGTGTTTATCAAATTTATTCATTTAGCTTAGCACACTACTCTTTTAAAAAAAATGGAACAACCATTCCTTGTCAGCCAAAAAGGCTGTTGTACCACAGATTTTATGCAAAGTCTATCGATTTAGTGCTTGCATATCGTCATTATTCAGTTCGTTTGGTAAAAGAGAAAAAAAAAAGAAAAAAGAAAAAAGAAAAAAAATAGCGTTTTATACTTTACTTCTCCACAAATGTTGAACGCTTGTTCTTGGCTCATTTGCCTAATTTCTTTACAATTCTCGGTCTTAATCTTCACCAACCAAACATGAAGGAGAACTATCGGAGCGCAATCTGTTTTTCAACTTGGCGCCATTACTTCTTCTCTGACTCAAACTTCTGCCTATGGGGTGACTTCCATGAAACTGCTGGCTAAGGCAAATGAGCCAAGAAGAAATGTTCAATATTTGAGGAGAAGTAAAGTATAAAACACCATTTTTTTTCTCTTTTATCAAACGAACTGAATAATGACTATATGCAAGCACTAAATCGATAGACTTTGCATAAAATCTGTGGTACAACAGCCTTTTTGGCTGACAAGGAATGGTCGTTCCATTTTTTTAAAAAGAGTAGTGTGCTAAGCTAAATGAATAAATTTGATAAACAGTAAACTTTAGCGTGTATGCTTCATTTTAGAGTGCACTTTGCTTTATGTATAAGCCTTGGCTGTATATTGGTTCACTGTTCAATTTCCCTTGAAGGAACACCTTTAACTCTGTTCAGCATCCATTAATAATTATAGCCAATAATAGATACTTGAGCCCACACAACTTTTTTGACTTTTGTATGTAATATTTTTCTTTTGCCTCCTTTATAAGTCCCTGACAACTATTTCTAATTTTAATAAGTTTTCGATATACTATCCCAATTCGATTTCCTCACCTTCATCCTTAACCTATCCCTAATCCACATAGGTTTTAAACATTTTTCCATACTTTTCTGTCTTTTCTGTACAGAACAAGTGGGTGCATGTCTATCACAGACACTCAACAATTCTGAGACAAAAACGCAGCTGCATCATCAATTTCTGGTATTAAGTCTAATAGATCCCACCGCACCTTAGATAGATAATTCATAAATACCAATTTATTGAAATTCCTCAAGGACCTAAACTCACTGTAAGAGAAGTTTTCAGAACTAACCTGGCATTGTAACTCCATTCTGCAACTAATTTCACAGTGATCACCCAATAAAGGTGCACCCACTACACCTTTCCCAACTTTTACATTTTTTAGAAAGAAAAATTAAATTAATTAAATTTCTTATATCCCCCCACATTATTAATTCTTGTAGGAGTATCCATAATCTGTATTACACCAAGTGGACAAAAAAGACTCATATAATCAACTAACCTTTAATCCTCCCAGTGGGCATTAAAATATTCTAATGATACTAAATATTCTAATTTTACTAAGCTTTCAAAATAGTAAGCCAAATCATTGAACACAATTAAATTTATATATAGAGCTGAATATATCACACCAACCATTATGTTTAGTCTATTCACCTCCACCAGCACCATTTCAATTCCCTTGATGCAGAATTTCTGTAATAGGCAACATATAACAAAACACCAGCACTCCTTCTACATTTGTCATTTCTAAACATTTTATAGCCCTGAGTGGCTATTTTGGCTTCCCCAATTTTAGCATCCATCCAAGTTGCTGATATGCTAGACACTGTTGGTTCTATTTTTTGACACCAAATCCTCAGTGCATCAATTTTTGGTAAATGACTGGGCATTTGTATGATGGATTGAAATGCTACTTACTTTTTTGGCCCTGGGTTTACGTCAACATTTCCTGCAAGCCATATTATCAGCAAACCAAAAACTGTTTTAGTTTGACCCTTAGTCACTCCTAAACATACTTGTAGATTTAGAGCCCCATATTTCACTGCTACCTTGTTTTATTTTTTATTGCCAGACATACATTTTAAATTTTTCAAACACTTTTCACTACTGTTACAAGGCTAAGTTTCCTCAAAGGGAGTTCACCTATATTATACTCTCTCTGGTCTGTCTACACCCCCAGAGAATATATACATACAGACTGCAGAATGTGCAATACACCCACACCGAACCTAAATAGATGAATTTCCCTTGCTTTCTTTGCTCTCCTAATACCCAATCCTATCACACCTAATGTTTACAAAACAACTAACCAATAGTGTATTATCTAAAGAATAAAATTCCTAAGAAAATAGTTTAGAATAATTCAGTGATGAAATATGATTTACATTCAACCTGAAGTTCTGCGACTAAACTGTAAATATTAAGAAACTTGTTACAATATAACAGTTAATAATAAAATTAATTTTAAACCAATGACTGCAAATTTGCTCCATCTCTACAGCATTACTGGTAAACTGGGGTTCAAAAACAACACCAGGGACACCAGATCATTTTGAAAACTATAACGTGATTCAAAATGTAGTGCAAAAATAAGCTGGGGAACAATAATAGTAAGCCACTCAGAGAATATAAAAATCAGTACCAATTCAACAATAAATACAAGCTGCAACGCAAATTGTTTTGTTGCAAAGCTCCCAGCTTTTAGCCTGTCCACTACTGTAGCATTGCATCAACTGAGTTCACAGGACTCTGGAACTAAACTATGACATCAAGAAAAAAATGACAAAATAAGTGTAGTAGAATGCAAATTATATCACAAGATTTTAACAGACTGGGCATGGATTTGTAACATGATGCAATATATTGCTAACAGAAACCACAAGATTCTAAGCAGAATGCATCAAATAATTCCCAAAAAGAAAATCTACACGAAAGTGTGCTGTTCTACACCTAATCTATAAGTTACTGTAAAAACTTAAGTATCATAAATGCTAGAAATACTAGATACATTTTAAATTTTGGTAATCAACAGACAATAATTATGGTTAAACACTGCAAATAACTGTTTTTCTTTAGTGAGTGGCACAAGCACCACTCATGCACAGAGCTTGTGCCACGGGGCAGCACAGGATTTGTAGTGGCTAAGCTCTGCTGCCACACTTGTAACAGATTTACAGATTGTGTGGTTTCAGCTGACCGTTTCTACCGTCTAGTCCAAACTTGATAGGAAGCTAGTAAACTTTCTCTCTTTTCAATTTTTGAGCAGTACGTTGATGACAGTTGATTAGTGTTCAGAACTTAAGCGGAAGATGTGCATGTGTGTCTGGTCTGCATTAAGGGGTTTACTGGGCTCTGACAAATAAAATAGAAGGTCACCAACTAATTAACGGTTGGGAGGTCTCTTCACACCCACACCGTCTCGGTAACACTACACAACTGAGGGAAACGGAAAGCATGGAGACCACTGGCTCACTGCTGGCACTCCAGTCAGCAGTACATCACCATCTGCAGCTGCAATAGTAAGAAAAATTCCCACTGTTTTCATACAGTGAACTCGGTTCCCTCAGTGCTGGCTATCGCTGCCTTTGGGGTGCCCAGAAAAGGTATTTTTGGACATATAGTAATTAAAAAATAAACACACTCAAGAATCTAGCTTAATGGGTCCCATTTAACTAGGTTAAAGTATTTGTTTTTTTAAAAACACATAATTTTTACATATTTTCCAAGTTTTTTTAGTTAAAAAAATGATGGTGGCCATCATGAACTGAATAAAAATTTCGGTTCATGAAAACCATTTTTAGTTTGACATTTTCTGAATACCTTTTTAAGCTATTTCAGCTAAAACACATTATCATGACACACTTTGGTCCAGGGCCCTGGCATACTAATTACAGAGAAGTTTTAGATGCGACTGTTGTTTTGGCCTCTCAATCCCATTATGTATCCCAGTTATACACTTTGCTTCTTGATCATTCTTTCCCCACATCAATGAGGCATGTTAACTATTGGGACCAGGTTTTTCCTTCTAGGCAGTTTAATTGGGGTCAGTACTGGAGGGGTGTGCACACTTATATAACTAGTGATAAATTATGGCTGACACAGTTCGACATACTTCATAATTTATATTATATCCCTCAATGATTGTTTAAAATAGGCCATGTTCAGTCATCTAATTGTACCAGATGTGGTGAGGCTGAAGGCACTCTGTTTCACATTTTTGGGAGTACTGTAAAGTCTGCCCCTTATGGGAGACCATTGAAGAGAAAGTCAATCCCCTTTTGGGCATTGACCGACTATTTTCCCCAGAGGTGTGCATCACGGGGGATTACAGCTGGGTTTCAATCAAAGAATAAAAGTACTCAATGGTCATCATTTCAATTTCAGTTAAGCAGGTTGTCCTTAGACACTGGCTGGATCAGGACACTATATCATGCCAGGAATGGTTACACAAACTTTTCTTTGATTTATGATTGGAGAGGATGATATCCAGTGTCCAAAATAGACTTAGCTCTTATGATATGAAATGGAGCAGGTTGCATACATTATATTCTTCCTAGTTTGACCTTGATCAAGTCATCCTATAGCCTAGCAGCTTACTGTGGCTATAATACAATTGTTTTGCAGTCTTGTATGCTGCTCAGTTTTTGCAATTCACCCATATTGTCATATGTGTACTGTCCGTTGTTCCTTGTACTGGCCTGATCATGTTGCGCACTACTCCCCCATAATTGGATGGGTGGAGTGCGGAGAGTGGAGTGCTTTGTTTTGCTTTTTGTACTTAAAACTCTTTAAATAAAGGAACATTTTACAAAAAAAACCCAGGTTTTGATTAGTGACAGCTAAGTGATGCAAACTGTAAATGCTCCCTCGAACTAAAACATTTTTGGTTTATATCAGGGTTATCCAAAAACCCTACTGAGATTGCTCAGACAAAACCTTTAAATCCTTATAACTCTGGAACTTACTAATATTTTTTCACAAAATCTTTGAAAGACACTACCTTGGCATAAGCCCCTTCTACCCAAAAGGTTTTTGGAAAAAAAATTCCTTGCCATCTAGGCTGTGCATGAGAGCAAAAAATAATGTGCATTAATCATAGGAAAAAACACACTTCTACCCTAAATATTTTGGAAAAAAATTCCTTACCATCTAGGCTGTGCATGAGAGCAAATCATAATGGCCCAGATATTCAGACTGTGCCAGGCAATGGTGCAAACCTGGGTGCAGCACAACTGGGATGTGCCGGGGCCAGGACCAGGTGATATTCAGCGGTAATGTGCCATGGCGCAGCACCGTTGAATATGGCAAGGTCAGCCCACATACTGAGCATGGCGCAGTGGCACTGTGCCAGTGCAAGCCACAGATAGGGAGCATGGGGATGTGCAGTTGCGCTAGGTGCATCACCCGTGATATTCAGCCAGGGGTATGCAAAACAGGCCATAATATATGCAAGGTGCAAATGGGGCCATTTGCATGTAACTTTGGCCCCATTTACATGCCTTGTGCAGGGCAGTCCGTCGACTTGCACCTGGTGCCCTGCACAGCATGATGTGGGCAGTGGGGATCCCGGGGCATTCCCCGCTTCATAGTCATGATCGCGTGGTAGATGTTGAAAGATACATCCCTGGTAGTCTAGTGGCCCCCCCAAGTCCCCAACAAATAAAAGACATGACCATTCCTGGTGGTCTAGTGGTCCCCCCTCCCACCCGAGTCCCTGATTCCCTGATCTATGTCATTATGACCGTCCCTGGTAGTCTATTGGAAGCCCCCGCCCATTGCCGCGATCACAGTAAAACCCCGTAATGAAATGCCCTGGTGATCCAGTGGCACCCCAACCCCTTCCACCCACACCGAACCCCTTGCCCACCTCACTTCTCCCCCATCATCGGGGGTGGCTGTAACTTGTCCGCATACTGCCCGGCCACCCGCCGAATGACAGGTACAATATGGGCAGTAACCCATTGATCCCCAGTATGGACCACTGTTCTTGCAGGGCATACTGTACTAGACAGTTCCAAATATGTGAATGAAGTAATTCACAGATTTGGGACTATCTAATGCAATATGCCCTGCAAGCCCATTGGTCCACATTGGGGACCAATGGGCTTACAGCCCATACTGTACCTGTCATTTGGTGGGTGGCCGGGCAGTATGTGGGCAGGTTGTAGCTGTTCACCAATGATGGGGAGAGGGAGCAGGGAGTTCAAGGGGTTCTTTGTTGGTGGGGGGTGCCACTGGATCACCAAGGCATTCCAGTATGGGGTTTTACCATGATTGTGGCAACGGGTAGGGGAGTCCCACTAGACCACCAGGGATGGTCAAAATGATATAGATCAGGAAATCAGGGACTCAGGTGGGGAGGACCACTAGACCACTAGGGATGATCATTGTCTTTTCTTTATTGGAGACTCGGGGGGGCACTAGACTACCAGGGCTATATTTGTCCCCATATACTGTGTGATCATGGCCATGGGCGAGGGGGGGTTCCACTTGACCACCAGGGATCAGTGTGTGCTTGCGGACGGTGTTCTGGGTGGGCGGGTGTCCACCCATGGCTAGGCTGCTGTGTTGCACCCTGCAATACTGCAGCCCATCTGTGGGTGGCTGGGATATGTTCCTACTCTGCACGGGCTCAACTTTGAGCCCCCCTATGCAGCACAGTGCAGGACTGCACCAGCATATGTGCTGCACATCCTGGGTTGAATGTCGGGATGTGCCACATATGCATGGGCACGCCCCCTGCATATGCACTGCATGGGATTACACTGTGCCCCAGTGCATCGGAATTTGCGCTGTGCCGGGCAACCCCTTTGAATATCCAGGCCAATGAACATTGCACTTCATTAAAAATTGACATTCAGTATCTCAGAATGGCACAAGATGCCATCACAAAACTTTTTGCGTATTGAGACCAAGCCAGCCAGACTGCGCATGACAAATGGACTATTTTGTTGAACGCTGTCAAAGTTATAAAGGTGCAAAAATTGTGGTTTAACATCAACCACCTCACTGAGCCCTAATTATGCTGGCATTACCGCAGCAGTGTAATATATCTGTATCTATATCTATATCTATATCTATATATCTATATCTATGTCTATGTCTATGTCTATGTCATTGTTTATGTCTGTCTGTTCATTCTATCTATCTATTTATTGCACCAGTTAGGGTTAAACTTAACGCAACAAAAGTAGGGAAATGTGGTGTTATGGTTTCCAACCCTAACTCCTCAACCCCACCCTTGAAGCAGCAAAAGAAAAAAACACAAGGGTTTTAGGTCTCTGGAGTCTTGGTAAATCAGTGGTGAGGTCTTCCTTGGGGTTGTCAACCCTAATGCTCACCCCTTCACACAGCCCATGGCCTCCTGTCCGTATCACATGGTACAGCTCCAAGCCAGTGCTTCATAGTGATACACTCTTCAAAGGCAGAGAAGAATGTCTCACCACATGTTGCCAACAAAATTTGTTGTAACTTTCTTCAGGCAGGGTTCTGCTGGCCCTGCATGAAGAAAAAAGGTTACATCTGACCTTGTTTACTCAGGGAAGGGGATAAGCATTAGGGTTGACAACCCCAAAAAAGACCCCACAACTGATTCACCAAGACTTCAGTGACTCAAATCTCTAATGCTTTTTTCTTTTGCTGCTTGGGGGGTTGGGGTGGGTAGTTAAGGTTGGACACCCTAACATCACATTTTTCTACTTTTGTTATGTTAAGCTGAACCCTAACTAGTGCATCAATACAGCTTGCTTGTTTTTTTTTTTCGCAAAGAATATCCTTTCTTTTTGAAATCATGCAATTGTATCCTCATTCACATAGGTTCCTTCTGTGCAATGCCGAGTGTCAAAAATTACCAGAGTTATGAACAAGCATAGAAAAAATTCAATGTACCTTCAAAACTTTTTTTAATATTTTGACCCCAGATTATCAAGATAGCCTTCTTATGAACACACCTCCTGAACCCAGTAGGAAAAATGTTCAAACATGGCTGAAACTTAATTTTGTGCCATAAGTGTGAAAAAACATGTTACTCACCTGTAACAGTAGTTCTAGGAGTGGTATATGGTGTACATCCACACATTCTGGCAGTGTCCTTTCCCCTTTAAATCCTGCCGGAAAGTCTTCAAGCTGGCTCCTCCCACCTACCTGGGTGGTAACTCTCCTCGCACTGCCCCATGATGCCGGTTATTGCCCGCTGGAAGCATACCTGTGTGCCACTGCCAGGGAAAGTCGGGTGGGTTTGCGTGGATGTACACCATATACCACTCCGAGAACTACTGTTACAGGTGAGTAACCTGTTTTTCTAGGGATGTGGATATGGTGTACTTATGCACATGTTCTGGCAGACTCCTAGTAGGTCTCCAGGAGGAGGGATGCAAGGCGCATACCCCTACTTAGGGAACAGTGATTGGAGAAATGAGGCCCCAGAAACCAGCATCCAGGTGTGCCTTGAGGTCAATGTGGTAATGAGAAATGAAGGTGTGTGCTGACCTCCAGCTAACATCCCTGCTGATTTCCTGGATAGGGACATCCCTAGAAGCAGCCACCGATGCAGTGGTATGGTATGAGCCCTTAGCCCTCCGGGAGGCTCCCTACCCACCAACCTATAGCGGATATCAGTGCAGGTTACAATCCACCTGCCAATTGCCTGCTTGGCTGCAGATCTTCCAGGTGTGGCTTCAGCATAAGTGACAAACACCTGCCAACCTCTCCCTGAGTTCCAGCTGTGCGCTCCTTATAATAAGTGAGCACTCGCCTCAGGTCCAGAGTATGGAGTCTGTGCTCAGCCTCCACGGTGTGACTGGTGAAGTACATCAGGGGATTAATCACCTGGTTAAGCTGGAAATCCAACACAACCTTTGGGATGAACTTCCGATTGGGGCGCAGAACAACCTTGTCCCTGTGGAAGACCAAGTAGGGAGAATCCACCGAGAGTGCCTGAAATTCACTGATCCTTCCAGCTGACATGATAGCCACCAAGAAGGTGGTCTTCCATGACAGGTGTGAAATCTGATGTCTGTGCATTGGTTTGAATGGCTTGCCCATGAGCTTTGCCAATAACAGCAGTAGATCCCAAGGTGGTGGTGGTTCACAGTTTACACACTGGAGAGGAAATGTGATCAAAGCCCTTAAAGAAGAGCCAGACCACCTTCTCCTGCACCACTAACTGCTGACTGTCCCTTGCCCGGTAAGCAGAGATGGCAGCCAGGTACACCTTAAGGGTTGTCAACTGGAGGCCCCCTTTACAGAGGGACCAAAGGTAGTCAAGAATGTCAGGCACCAGACAAGCCAAAGGGTCCAGCCCTTTGCTCTGACACCAAATGGAGAATCTCTTCTATTTGAAGGCATAACATTTTTGGGTTGCCTCCTTCTTATATGCCTCAACAATGCTGAGTACATCTTCAGAGAGACCTAAAGCCTGGAACTCTAGCCACTCAGGTACCAGTCTGTCAGGGGCAGGGATAGAAGGTCCGGGTGGAGTACCTTCCACTGATTGACTGAGAGCAGGTCCAGGCATAGTGAGAGATGCCACAGGAGCCTGTTGCTGAGGCTGAGGAGATCTGGGTACCAGAACTAGTGGGGCTAGTCTGAAGCCACAAGGATCACCTGTGCTTTGTCCCTGCTGACCTTGAGTAGAACTTTGTGGATTGGGAGTAATAGAGGGAAGGCATAGAGAAGGTCTGGGGTCCAGGGCCTTGAGAAGGCATTCCCCTGCAGTATTTCTTGCTAAGGGGGGCAGACACAATACAGTCTCAGCTTGGCGTTCTCCCTGGAGGCAAACAGGTCCACTATAGGTTTGCTCCAGTGGGAGAACAGATGCTGTACTACCTCAGTATGAAGAGACCACTTATGTGATGCCTTGCCCACCTGGCTGAGGGCATCCACAAGCTGGTTGGAGGCACCAGCCACATGGATGGCCAGAAGGTCTGCCTCCAGACTGTACATGAATGTCCAGATGTGGAGGTCTTCCCTTCACAGTGGAAGGGAGTGCATACTGCCCTGTTTGTTGAGGTAGTACATGATTGTGGTGTTGTCCATCTGGACCTGCACCACTTGACCCCTGAGGAGTGAAGCGAAAGTGGTCAGCACCAGTTGAACTGCCCTGAGCTCCACCAGGTTGATGGGACACTGGGACTCCTCAAGGGACCAGAGCCCGTGGACTCTGTGATCCCCCAGGTGGGTTCCTCAACCCATGATGGAGATGTTGGTTATCAGGATGACTGTTGGCTCCAGGTGGACAAATGGGATACCCTTCTGCAGATCTTCCAGGATTAGTTAACAGTGGAGCACATCCCACCTCCACTGGGTCACCATGACCAGCTGGTTGAAGTGACCCCTGTACTGAGGCCACTGGCCTGCCAACTCCCATTACAGGGGGTGCATCCTCCAGCAGGCCCAATGAACCATGCTGCTGCAGGTCACCCTGTTGCCTAAGAGGTGCAGGAGGTCCTGAGCAGGGTGCGATTGCCCAACCTGAAATGATCAGGCAAAGGAGGTAACAGCCTCCACCCTGTCTGTTGGAAGCCGAGCCCTGGCTCTGCAAGAGTCAAGCTCTGTCCCAATGAAGTGAATCACCTGCAAAGGCATGAGTTCTGATTTGGCCTCATTGATCAAGAGGCCCAGAGAGATGCAGATCTGGAGGGCCAGATCCCAGGATCGCTCCACCTCCTGTCTGGAAGGACCTGCGATGAGCCAGTCATCCAGGTAGGGGTATACCCAGACTCCCTGGCACCTCAGGTGGGCAGCCACCACTATGATGCACTTGGTGAAGACCCTGAGCACTGAGGACAGGCCAAATGGCATGGCCAGGAACTCATAGAGGGTGCCTCTTCCCAAAAGTGGAGGAACCGTCAGTGGGATGGACAGACTGGGACATGGAAGAATGCGTCCTGAAGATCCAGAGAGCAGAATCACATGCCCAGCTCCAGAGATGGAATGATCTGAGACAGAATGACCATTCTGAAAGTGAGGGACCTGAGGAATTTGTTCACATCCTGCAGGTCTAGAATATGGTGCCAGCCCCCCATCCATTTGGTCACCAGGAAGTACCTGGACATGAACCCTGGATGCTGTGGCAGATCCAGAATGGAGCCACCACCTCCTTGATCAGGAGTTGGGAAATGTCATCCTGAAGGGCCAACTGAACATCGACTGACAGCTTGTCTTCTCATGGGATGTGGGCTTGGCTGGGAGGGTACTGCTCAAATTCCATAGGCAGACCCTGACAGACTACCCTGATAACCCACCCATCCGTTGTGACAGTGGACCAGGTGGAAGTGAAGTGGCAGAGCTGGGCCCTCATGGGAGGATCCAGGGGGTTCAGGATAGGAGAGGGGAGGGCACCCCCATCCCATCACTGGGCAGGCTTGGAAGCAGAGGAGGATCTGGCCGAGGGACCACTGGATCCCCGACTCCCTGGCTTCTGGATGACCAAGGTCACAGACTTGGGTCTCAGATGCCAGGCCTGCTGTTGACCAGCTTGGGGCAGGGAAGGTTTGGCCAAGGGGGCTGAGGTGGCCCGAAAGGTCTTTTTCTTGGTGGACTTGGAACTTTTCTGTTTCCTTTGAGCAGACATCACTGAGTCCAGGGTGGGAGTGGGCTTTTCAATCCTGGTGAGATGCCCCTCCATACCAGGACTGAACAAGTCAGTTTCCAAGAAGGGCACATCTGCCAATTTGTGCTGCTTATGAGCGGTGAAAATAGAGATGCACAGTGAAGCCCTGCAGTGCTTGGCAACTGCCATGGCCACCAACCGGGTGCAATAATCACCAATGTCCATGGCTGTCTGGAATTTTTGCTTCACTATGGCACAGCCTTGGTATCAGACTTGCTTGACAGCAGTCTGCAAGTCTGTAGAGAGGTGGGGAAGCACCTCGTCCAAGGACCCCAGAAGGGCATGTGTAAAGTGAGCCATCAGAAGAGCTGAACTGGTTTGCCTGAGGCCAGAGGAAGAAGTGGCATACACCTTCTTAGCTGAGTGGTCCAGTTTTTTAGACTCCTTGTCAGTGGGGCTTGCTGCATATCTAGAGCAGGACCAAGGATGGCATCCTGGACTGGGAAGGCATCCATCGGAGAGTCACCCTGGTCCAAGATCTCTTTCATGGAGTAACTTTCCCTCTTCTGAATGGGTCCCAGCTGGAGGCTTAAGGACTCAGAGATCAAAGAGAGAAGGCCCATGAACAAACTGGGGACCTGTTCTGTAGAGAGATCCTCAGCTGACTCCATCTCCACTGGACAGGAGTGAAGAGAGGAACCATCTGATTCCAAGGATACATGAAACAGAGGCCTACTACCTGTGTCACTGCTCACCTGCTGGGGCAGTCAGGGGTGAGAGTAACCTTGAGCCAATGGGGAAGCCCTTTCTTGGGCTCAGTGTCCTTGGTTGGGATGCTGTCCTTCAACACAGGGGGCAGTGGCTCCACCACTATTAGTGGAGAAGCCGGAGTGGGCTGCGCCGGGACCAACCAAACCGGCACCTGCCGGTGGGGTCTGCTGCAGCTTTGGTGATGGCAGTGCAGTTATGGCCAGGTTGCGCACCAAGGGCAGCTTCATCCAGGAAAACAGGAGCTGCTGCCACATGAACTTCTTGCAGTGCTGCAGCAGCTTACGCCAGTGCCTCTTCTCACCTGAGGAGGAAGAGCGGCGGTGCCACTTGCCCTAGTGCTTGGAGTGCAAACGGCTAGAATAGCAAGGGCTGCAGAAATCAGGGCTACCAGAGTGGGACTTTGGCCAATGCTAGGGGAATGCTGTGGTCAATCAGAAGGAGTCAGTGACTGCCAACCCCCCACCTTGGTCAGGAAGCTCTGGAGTGGGAGGCAGCAGGACAGTGGTCTGTCCTGTCCCCCCCGAGAGAACCAGAGTCCTCAAGAGAGAGGTGTCAACCTCCTCTGAAGAAAGGATCGGCTCAACCGGCTTGAGAAAGATCTCGGCCGGGGAGTCAGTCTGATCCTCAGCCAACTGGCCCGATAGGGGTACTATGGAGCCAACTGAAAAATTGAAGTCTCAGTCGAGGCCGGGAGCTCTGAAGAAACTTGGGAATTGGTGGCCCGTGAGTGCTCCTGATCCCATGAGCATCGACAAGACCATTCCTTGGTCTCTTTCTCCTTGGAATCCCTAGATTTTCTGGACTTCTTGGGGCCCGAGGGACCCTCCCCAAAAGTAGGCAAAGACTTACACAGTTCTTGGAATGCACAACAAAATGATGCACTCAGGTGAAGCGGCATGAAGACCGAAGCCAAGGAGGACTGTGCTGTGGTCCAAGCCGCCTCTTCTTCCATGGCCGCTAATTTCTCAGTGGAACTCGCAACCATGGAAACTGCCTTCTGTGACTCCTTTGAGTGGATGGGTGGATCCTGTCTGCTCCACCATCGAAGGAGTAAGCAGGTGAGGTGATCCTCCTGAGTCGATGGCAAAAAGGTGTGAAAAAAATTGCAGGCCTGGACATCGTGCTCATGGCCCAGACAGTATACGCTCATGGAGTATGGGTCAGTTCGTGACATCTTCTTCCTGCAACCACAGAACTGGAAACCTGGAGCGGACTTTGCATCATCCATCTGATCAGCGAGAAGTAGGGAAGACAATTTTAGTTGAAAAAACTCTCAAAAGGGTTTTTTAGAAGGTTTTAAGGTCTCAGTAATGCAGAGCGGTAAGGAGGGAAACTATTCTTCCAAGCAGAAGAGAAGAACTGGCATCACAGGTGGTGCTTGGGGAGTTACCACCCAGGTGGGTGGGAGGAGCCAGCTTGAAGACTTTCCGGCAGGATTTAACGGGGAAAGGACATTGCCAGAATGTGTGGATAAGTACACCATATCCATGTCCCTAGAAAAAAATGTTGGCCAGGACATGAAAAATGATAGCTGTCTTTGTTCTTGAGGTGTTGTGAATAAATGGCTATGTTGAAAATTGGGGGTCAAAATATTGAAAATTATCAAAGTTGTGAGCATGCGTTGAAAATTTCAATGTGCACTCTTAACTTTGTTGTTTGCTAATACTTTACCCCAAATTTTAAACATAGCCTCCTTGTGACCCCACCTCATGAACAAGGGTGGTGACATTTTTCAGATCCTGTCTGAAAGGTGATTTCATGCAGCAACTGGAAAATCACCTTTCAGGACAGACTTGAATAATTTCACCACCCTTGTCTATAAGGTGGGGTCCCGAGTAGGCCATGTTGCTGATTTAGTGTAAAAATATTCAAAAATGCTGATATTATAAATAAAAGTTAAACCCCCACTGAAACAATCTAAACTGGACTTTCCTTATTTTCTCATATTGCAGTCACTGGTTCCAACAGCAAGACGTGTCTTTGATCAGAGAGTGGATCTACATCGTGGGACATGTTCAGGTGAGTGAGGTATGTATGGGATGTGTGTGGGATGGTGGGTGCTGAGTGGTGGTCCGATGGGTTTGATGGGAGTCTGGGGGGTCGGATAGCTGATGGGCCATTTTATCTTTCTTTTATTTAAACAAAAACAAAGCTCTAAGAGGGATGTATTTCTTTATTTTAGGGAAAGGGAAACAGGAAAAGTGTTTACCCAGGAAAGGCACACTAAGCTGGATCTTGTTACCAGGTGTGACCTGGGAGTACAAGGAAGTTAAATGACTTGCTCAGGGTCACACAGTATGCAAGTGGGGCTGATGGGATTTAAACCCAGGTCTCCAGGTTTGCAGCTCAGTGCCCTTAGGGTGACCCAAGCTGACACTGGGGATTGGACACCCCAGTGTTGGGATGACCTTCAGCAGCACAGAGGGTGGGCACCTCAGTGCTGTCACTTATAATACGGTAATGGGGGCAGGCAACCTGTATGGGAGGGGGTGGCTCCCTAATCTGCTTATTATACTAACTATATAAATAAAACATTTTAAATAAATAAACATTGGAAGGGAGGCAGGTGACCTGGAGAGAAGGGGTAGAAAGAAGCGGTATAGGTGATGGTCACCCTGGTCCACTTAACAAATATTAAAATAGATAGATAGATAGATAGATAGATAGATAGATAGATAGATAGATAGATAGATAGACAACAAATAAAATCACACATACTCCCGTAATGCAAAGTACCAACATGCAAATCATGATGAAATGTCAATCTTCTTTTGTGACATTCATGAAAGAAGAATCGGAAGTACTAGCTAAGTCTTCTACCTAGCATTTGGGGGTATCCCAAAAAAATAGTTTGTAATCTTTTTAAAAAACAGGCAACAGAATCTAGCTACATGGGTTCCATTTAGCTAGATTCATGTGTTGGTTTTTCTCCAGGACATCATTTATATATGTATTCATTTTTTTTAAATGAAAAACAAGATGGCTGCCATATGAAAAAGCATTTTTTTTCTCATGAAAGAAGTTTGGCTCATGAAAGAAGTTTCTTCTTTCGTGATTCAGAAATTCTTCTTTCCTATTGGACATATAAATGAAAGACCCTTCTGAACATACTCAGAACTGAAATTTCAAATCCTTATTACTTGGGAACTTATTAATATTTTCTTACCAAACCAAGAAAGAGGCATATTTTTAGGGTAAGCCCCTTCTACCATTAAGAGATCAGAAAAAAAATTCTAAATTGTCTGGGCTGTAGGTGAGTGCAAAAAACAGCACCCCCCCCCCCAATTTTTTCACCTTTTGTACTATCCAGATCTTGGAATCCCAGACCACGCATATCAAGAAGAAGAAGAAGAAGAAGAAGAATCAGTATTTATATACTGCTTTTCATACACAGTGTATCCCAAAGCACTTTACAAGCAATGGTAGACTGGTAGTGAAGTGACTGAATGTGTAGTGGCAGCCATATTGCACATCAACACCCACACACAGCCTGGATAGTTGCATGAACCGGTTTATGGGAAGGGGAATGTTGGCCAGGACACCGGGAATGTCCCCTACTCTTTGCAAAGAGTGCCCTGGGTTCTTTTACTTTCACCGGGACACACACCAGGATGGGTAGAAGGGACCTCGGTTTAACGTCTCATCTGAAGGACGGTACACCCTAGTAGTACAGCACCCCCAATACTGCACTTGGGTGCCAGCATTTTCAGTGCAATTTCAATCCCAACGTAGGATGAGAACCTATGATCTTCTGGTCCAGAGATGGATGTGCTACCAACTGAGCCATGCTGACACCCATTCATTTCAAATTTCATGCAGTTCTATTGAATGGAGGCAAAGCTATTAAGGTGCAAAGTTAGGGATTTAACATTAAACACCTACTCATCCCTAACTATAGGGGTGCTACTGAACCACTATGATATATATATATATATATATATATATATATATATATATATATAGATATAGAATATGACATGGGTGGGAGTGGGATAAGAGAAATATCTTCACGAGCTGTCACTGAATTCTTGATATCCCATGAATGGTGAAGCCATGAGTGGGATACAGTAGTTCAGTGACAGTGAGTGGAGATATTTCTGCTATCTCACTCCCACCCATGTCATACTGATTTGTGCAACAAGAGGGGAGGTCTTTCTTTTTTCTGTTTCAAAGTTATTTGCATTTGTTTGTTGCAAAAAGTGAAAAAATAAACTTTTCTGCTGTTTTTTGGTAATAATAAAAAAAAAAACGGCATCTGTAAATGAAACGCCACTCATTTTGTAGATCATTTTGTGCTCACAGTATCATGTGATCATTTTTCATTTTAAAGTTATTCAAATTTATTTGTTGAAAAAGTGAAAAACAGAATTTTCTGCTGTTTTTGGTTAATTATAAAAAAAATAAAAGGTAGCTATAAATGAAACACCACTCATTTCGAAGATTTTTTTTGTGCTGAACAACTTTCGTGCTCACAGTACCGTGCTATAATTTTTTGTTTTACAGTTATTTGCATTTGAATACGATTAGTACTGCTGCTAAGGCTGAGCATTCTGAATGAGTTCCAAACTGTTGTGACATAAGAGCATGAAGATATCCTGATATTTCACTAGTGGCCCATGAGATATCAATGATATCTTCACTGTTCCAGACCCACACCTGTTCTATAAACATCTAAATATATATATGTGTATATATATATATATATATGTATATATATATTTATATACAATGGGGGTGAGACATACTCCAATGAAATAAACCATGTTATTTTCACTGCAGTGAAATATATCCTGATGATGTCAGTAGTATAAGTTCATAGATCTCGTCAAATGTTAAATTTCAGCCAATCAGCGCGTGCCACGTCATTTGACAGGTGGGCGTGGCCTAAAACAGACCAATCAGAATCGCCCTTGTTAAACGAGTCCTCCTAAAATCGCTAGCCCGCCCCCTTCTGGCGGAAATGACACGCGTTCAAACCCGTGTCCCGCCCCTTGCGCAGGAAATGACACGTGTTCGAACCCGTGTCCCGCCCCTTGCGCAGGAAATGACCCCCATTGAAACCCTGGAAGTGACCTAACACCACCATTTTGTAAGTGTCTTATGCCCCTCATTCTCGTACACTCCTCGATCCCCTGCCAGACCATCCTGGCTGGAACCCGAGTCCCACCATGCTAGCTTGAACTCCTGCATCCCTCCTTTCTCCTGCACCCCCACCAGCCTGGCTCAAACCCCTGTCCCCGCCCCTCCTTCTCGTACACTCCTCGATCCCCTGCCAGACCATCCTGGCTGGAACCCGAGTCCCACCATGCTAGCTTGAACTCCTGCGTCCCTCCTTGCTCCTGCACCCCCACCAGCCTGGCTCGAACCCCTGTCCCCCTTCTCCTGCACCCCACCATCCTGGCTTGAACCCCTGTCCCCCCTTTCTCCTGAACCCCCACCATCCTGGCTCAAACCCTGTCCCTCTTCACCACCATGCTCCTCCCACCCCAAAAAATCAGTTAGTGTTTATGTAGTGGTATGTGCCCCCTGTAGGCCTGGTGTATAACTGCAGGGACATGTGTGTGTTTTTTGATTAGGATATTTTCAGAAAGAAGTATCTGGAGGAACCTGATCGGTGCAGAGGTTTCACAGATCTGTGTGGAGACCCCACCCCGAGGAAATTCATTTGCCTGTGTGAGTACCCTTTTCTGTTTTGTAACAATATACAAAATTATTTAACATGCATCTGTAGGACTGTGTCAAACTTGCATCAAAAGGATAGCTTTATGTATAGCATGTAACATTTATAAGCTAAAGCAGGGGACCTCTGTGTAAATAAGATGGTTCAGCAGTTTTCTCTGGATAGCATTGCAACAATCGCAAAAAACTAATTATTTATACTTTTGTCATGAATTAGAAAGAATAAAAATATATCAGAAAAAAGGAATACACATACCTATAGTTCACCCCCCTCAGCTCTGTGTAGTATCAAGGAGAAGGCTGAAATGAAATGTGTGTGTGATATTTATAATGTTTTGAAAAAGGGGGGTGGGGGCTACAACAGATGTGCCTCTGACACATTACCATGTATAGTATGATGGGGTGTGGTGAAGGTTTTACCAAACGGCAGTCCATCTTGCTAAGCGTTATATAAACCCTGCATTTGAAGCCAGAAGGCACAGCTTTGAGAGATTTCTCAGATTCTGTTTTATAGACTTGGAGCAGATTATCAAAACATCAAGCAAGAAGATGGCAAGCGCTTCTCATTTCAATATCCCTGTAACAGGTCAGATTGTCATACCACCTAATGAAAATTCAACCTCCTGTAACAGGCCAGATTGTCACCACCACCTAATGAAAAGTCTGGAGATGAAAAGCCAAGCAAGAAGATAGCTGTCAGGGCCTACACCCAAGCCAATGTATGTGTACTCATGAGGTGTGAGCAGAATGCCCCACACAAGTCTTGTTGAGTGGAAGAGTGTCTGACATAAAAAAGAAACTCGCTGAACAGTTTGGTGAATCAGAAAATCCTAAATCTGACTGTCCTTCTGAAGATACACCACTGCAAGACCTTGAAGAGTTGCTGGGGTGTAAATCTGATGCAGAAAAAGAGGTTACTATGAAACCAAAAACAGAGAGTGACAAGAAGGGGGAGCCAGAGAAGATGGTCAGTGAGACACTGCCAAAAAAAGCATCAGAGAAAGTTGTGAAAAAGAAATGCAAGACACAGCCAAGAGAGGGCTCTGACCAAGAGGGTGATGATGATAATGCAGCCACAAGCAGTCAAGCCCAGGCTAAGAAAGTGAAAGATGAGAATAATGAAGAAGAAGAAGAAAAGAGTTGCCTTGATGAGGTAAATGCATTTTAACATTTAAAAATGTAACATTTAAAACAAATGTGAGTGGGCGACATGGTGTAACTGAGGGAGATGAGTTAGCAGTAGAACTAAATCTTACCTATAATGAGTCAGAGGACCAATGCTGTTTTCTGTTTTACTTTAATAGACTGAAGGATTTGCGATGGAGCAGCAGTCATATTCGGACAGCATGGATTCTCGACTTTCCACAAATCTACTACTCGACTGTGTTGCTGTGTGAAAGATACAATATGTTGTTAATGAGATGTGTGAGAACCAGTATATTAAAAATACAGAGTGATAGAATGTTTCAAAATGTCACAGAACAGGCTGTGATCACTACACAACCACTCTTCTTCTACTGAGATTGAACCGGGGACCTCACGTGAAAAACCAGGCCTCAGTAGTAAACCCCCAAAACTGACAACGATATGTATTGTAATCGTTATGTCATCATACCATCCGTGGCGCAATTGCTTCAGTGATACAGAGGGTGATACATTTTATGAATTGATGCGATTCCTCGTCCTGGGTGTGAGATAGATGATCCGAGTCAGAAAAACCATTCATGTGTCCTTGATGACTTAAGGTTAAAAGCATACAGAAATGTTTCTGAAGCCATACATATAGGGCAGCTCATGCCCGTGATCTTAACTGTCGCTGTAGAGCATCAGGGAGTTAAATATGACCAGTGTACCCTGGAAACTATAAGTCATGTTTTAATGATGTGAGAAAATCCATGACCCCATGTGGTTAGTTATGCAAATGTTACAGCAGACAGACGGTGAAATTAAAAAGATGCCTGCCGTCTGGTCAGCAAAGTTCCTTTAAAAATTTCTAAAGAAATTCAGGAACCTGTTTATATTATAAAAATTACCCCCTGCCCCCTCAAATTACTACATGGAAACATTTCAGTACAAATGTGTCATATTTTATTTTACAGATAATCATACGGGATGCAAGTACAGAAGAATCAAAGGCTTATGTATCTGATCCTAAGCCATTACTGTCATCCATCACTGTTTGGTTCACCTCAATATGACATTTGCCTTTGTGAGATACATGCAGCCTATGAACTAATGATGTTTGCCCTTCCAGAAGTGTGGGAGGTACAGATAAATATATAAATGAATCTGTGTTACCACTTGTAGAAAATGTTAAAGTGATTGCCAATATATTCGTGGAAGGCGATGAGTATCTTTGTGGACTTTATATCATAGTGATCATAGCCATGTGTATGTGTACTACAAAGCAGAAAAAAACCTTGTGATATTGTGCGTGTTGTTAACCTGGCTTCTCTGCTTGCTGAAATGATCCACTGGTCAAAAAAGGACCCTTAAAAAATTATATAAAATTCAGAACACTATTTACATTGTTAAAAACATTACCCCCACCCCAAAAACTGTTACTTGTTACCATTTATAATATTCATATTGTTACCCTGGCTTTACCACTTGCTAAATGTGTTTTTTCGGAGTATACAACGATGGGAAACACCCTGTCAGTGCATCGAGGCTTATTTACCAACTAGTCAGACACAAAGCTAAACAACCTGGTTTAAATCTACCTACAGGACAAGCACCGTCTGTACTTTAGAGACATCAAGGTCTTTTGATGGTCTCCCAGAGGGACCCAAAAGGAAACTGTGATTATTTTAAGGATGAGGGGCTACTCTTGAAGAAGCAATGTTAAAAATTGCTATAGAGTTTATGCATAACCCTTATGATGTAATCACTTTTGTGGTTTTATCTGTACTGCTGTTGACTTTTTAGTGTTTAGTTTGCAGAGCAGGGATCTGAGTCTGACATCATAAATTTGCTTCTTTATCGCTTTTGTTGTGTTTCATAAACCAGATTGCTTATGCTTTTTCCTAAATAGTGTATTATAATGTACTTTCAGATGGAGCGTACTGGCATGCTCCCAATATTCCAGACAGTCTTGATGTCTACAATGTACCGTGTGATAAGGACATTTTAAAGGAACCTATATACTTTGGAAAGCAGCCTGCATTAAATGTCTGCTCGAAGATGCTGCTGCTTCACTGGCAGAAAACACACTGACTCTGATTAAAGAGTTGCCACCACTTGTATGGAGACTCTATGTTGACGAATGGAAAAACAGTGAAAGCAGTATGCAAGGTGAGCGTCATTTTAGATGTAACAGAATGTCTTCAAAATCAGCCTTGTTTTTGGTGGTGTATAGCATATGTGTGTATGTATTGTGCATACCTCATCACTAAGGGGAAGTGGACGATGCCAATGCTTGTGTAAAACATGCAGCTCAAAAGTTGCTGTTTCTGGGTATTGTGAAGCATGTAAAAATTGAAGAGTAGAAAAACAAGATATTATATAATCCGTTCCATGCTTGCCATGTGTTATGCCTTTTGTATGTAGAACCTATATGCATTAGTTTATGCATTATAAAGTAAATATTCAAATACTGTTATGACGTGTGTATTTATAAATAAAATATAATCATGCATTGCACTTTGTGGTTGTCATTGTGTTTTTAAAAGAACAAAAAGAGCACATACTTTATTTTACTGGTGACAAGAGTTTTGCTAGCTAGCAGGATGTGTCGGTGTGTTGACGAAAGGAGATGAATGATCACCTGTTCCAGAATATATATTTAATGCAAAAAAGTGGGTAGTTTCACAGGGTGACTCAGCTGTATAAGGCTGCAAAAACTTGATAAAGGGTCACCAGGAAAGGTGTTGCAGAATGAAACTGTAACAGGAGCCTATTGATTACACAAAGCAGCCAGAGTCTGATTTAAGAGAAATCCTGTCATTGTTTCTGACATAGACAGACAATGGCAAGCTGATTTAGTGGATATGAGTCAATATGCAAAGTACAATAATGGGTTTAAGTACATACTGGCGTGCATCGATGTAACTGTCCAAGTATGCCTGGGTAGTGACTTTAAGAGACAAATCAGGCAAGGCAGTGACGCAAGCCTTTAAAACTATTTTTAAAAAGTGGACGCACACCTCTAGAAGTTGCAGACTGATCAGGGTAAGAGTTTCTAAATGCTTCCTTAAAGAACCTATTAAAACAAAATAAAATACACTATTTTGTACAATAATGAAGTTAAGGCCAGCATTGTAGAAAGATTTAATAGGACACTGAAGTCACGCGATGGCGTTACTTTACAACCAGAATACTTGGAAATATACAGATGTGTTGTCAGACCTGGTGTCAGCTATAACCATACTTATCACAGAAGCTTAAACACAGACCTGGATGTTAACCCTTCCAATGCCCTGGGTGTATGGAAGATCCTATGTAATTCTGTTCTTGGCAAAAAACAAAAGGGTACCCTTCAGAAAGATGATCACATGAGACTGTCTAAGCTAAAAGGGTGTTTGAAAAGGGATATGAACAGGCGTACACAGATGAGATATTTATTGTGACAGAGGTCTTAAAGACACAGAGGCCCCCCTATAAGCTAAAAGACTATCAGGGGGAAGACATTAAAGGTACTTTTTATGCTGAGGAGCTGCAAAAAATTGAACCTGATGAGGACCGTGTGTACAGGGTGCAGAAAATCCTAGAGGAAAAAAAGCGAAGCAGAAAAACTTGGTATCTGGTAAAGTGGAGAGGGTGGCCCGATAAATTTAATAGCTGGGTTGAGGCAACACAGGTTTGGGACATTAGAAGCAGATAAGGCTTAATATGCTCAAAAATGGATTTTATATCACATTGCCCAGCAATGCATGGCACAACATTTTCCCCAACAATACTATATCCACTTTTACTGTAAAGTTACCACAAACGCTTGAACTACCTGGTGAATGGAAGTGGGCTTAGCAGAATTCAGTACCCTCATACCTGGGACAATGTGCCTGCACAGAAAAACAGGTTCAGTATGCTCTATCAGCCTCTAAGCGTAACCCACAGTAAACACCACCAACTGGACCCTTTACTGAGTCAGCAGCATTTAAAATCCCATCGAGCTATTATCCTAACATGGCTGGTGTTATTGCTCAAATTAATAAAAGCATATTTGAAGTAATGAACTGCCAGTGGTTTGGAACAACAAACCGTCGGGAGAGAAATAAGCATTGACAGTGACATCAAATGTATTTTGCTTATGTATGGCAGATTACAGTACCTTTTGGGTTTTAGCAGACTCGAGGTAGGTGTAGGAAAGAATCAGCAAAGAACCCTCCAGATATTAATGGGGTTTTTACATTATATATCTACACTGACATTATCACACATGAAATAGTGGGTGACAGTCTAGTGCCTTTGCTGAGATGCGTACACGTCAGAGCCAAGACAATGAGATAGTGACGTGACCTATGATAAACCCCATTATCAAACAGTCAGTAAACATCAGATCGATACATCACTATTGAAATAAAGAATGATCAAAATGAACCTGTACCATTTCGATTTGGAAAGGTGATCGTGAATTTCAATTGTCCCCAGAGAGTGCTCTAAAATTTAAACAAGGATGGTGATTGTCTGACATTATGGGGACCCTGCCTTGTACAGAAGCTATTACAAGGCACAGGCAGGATCTCGGTCTGCCAGGCTTTCATGGACTTCCTACTATGTATGGTTCTGGTATAGGAGGATATTTTGTAGTCTGTTCAGAAAAGCAGTTCCATTTTTAAGAAGGGGTTTGAAATTGCAAAACCACATCTACAGACAGCTACTAAAATGTTGCAAAGGATGTTGCAGGGGCATGTGACTAGTGCTGTTGCTCAAAAGATGTCAGGGGGTGATAAGCCTACTCAGGGTGGCTCAGGGCTGATTGTATTCAAGAGAGGTAAAAAGAAAGTGCAGAGTACACCTTCGCTTCTCATCGCCCCCCCAAGCTACTTTAAAAGAGGTGTTTCAAAACACAAAACTTCACATAAAAGAAAATGCTCAAAGGCAAAAGGATCTTTGAGGGGTCGTAAAAAAAGCAGAGACCTGTTCTAAAAAACATGGCTTTCGTGCACTGTGGTTCTGAAGAATGCACAAAATCAGAACTTGACTTGTTTGCCATTTCTCCCACACAGACAAGCATTGAAAAAAGCATTTATGTAGAGATACCCCCTCTGGCTGCCCTTTCAGAAAACTCACCGATTTAATTTTATATAGCAGGGACTGGTGAAGACTATTTGGATCTAAACAACACGCTTCTTTACCTAGTTGCAAAATCACTGAAGCCGGATGGTAGTGATATACCTGCAGCGGCCAAAGTGTGCCTTATAAACTACCCAGTGGCAACCATTTTCAGTCAGCTGGATGTGACTGTCGGTGATCGACTCATCAGTCAGAGCAATAACTGTTACCCCTACAGGGCTGTCATAGAATCTGTGCTGAATTCAGTGAAAGACCCTTTCTACACAATTTACCACAGGGTTATTTACAAGACACCCCAGGAAACATGAAATCACAGACAGAGATGGTGATAATGTGAGTTTTAATAAAAAGCTCCTTCACACATCTCAGTAGAGGTGAACTGCTGGGACACTTGCACAGAACTTGTTTTTCAAAGAGAAACTGATGCTGCATGGCGTGGATATTAAAATTAAACTGACACGTAACAGGGACAGCTTTTGCCTGATGAGTGGAGTGCTGAGCCTTATAAGCTAAAAGTCATGGCGCCTCTGTTTGTCAAAGGTTAAAGTGACCCTGGAGTCCGTCTGGGACACTCAAAGCCCTGCTCACCTCAACAGCTAAATACCCTATAGACAGAGTGGGTATGAAGTGTTCAGCCTCCTACAGGCAGCAGGGTCTGCAACCAAGATAATTTGTTTTTGGGACAGTTACCAAAAATGATGGTCATAGGTTTGTTGACAATGATGCTTTTAGTGGTTCTACACTAAAACCCCTTTAACTTAAGCATTATAACATTAATTTTGTGGCTCTGTATCAGACGGTGAACAAATTCCCGCTAAACCTCTGCAGCCAGATTTTAGAACTGGGAATGCTGTGAGAGAATATTTTAATCTAGTACTAGCAGTAGGGAAATCTATGAAAGATCGCCGCTTTTAGTTAACCATCAGAATTTACCCAAGGGTACACTCTGTTTGCCTTTGATCTCACTCGGACCAAGAATGCTGATCATTATTCTTTAATTAAACTGGAACCTCAGAGCTGAGATCAGATTTGCAGAAGCCTTCCACAAACAGTTAATCTATTATCTATGCAGTGTTTGATAATGTAATTGAAATAAACCAGAGAAGAAATGTCATTTTGTTTTATATGATAAACCATAAAAATGAACACAAAGCAACTGGAAAAATTGTAACCAATGACACCCACATCAGTGACTGCTTTCTGGGTGTGTTTCCTGTCGATCTGCTACCCAAGGAGAGCTGAGAAACCTTCCGCGAGCACTAGTCATCAATACTGACCCCCATGACTCCCCTGGACAGCACTGGTTAGCCATATACATTTCAGAAAATGGGACTGGGAGTTCTTCGACAGCTACGGTTTTCATCCTGACAATCATGCACAAACTATTGGTTTTTTTTTAAACAGAAATGCAAACAACATTTTGTACCAAGATACACAGTTACAAGATACCTTTTCTACCACCTGTGGATTTCATTGCATATTTTTCTTATACCACAGATGCAAAGGACTTTCTTATGATCAGATTTTAAAAATGTACTCTAATGATTTGCTGAAAAATGATGCCATGGTAACTAGTTTTGTATGTCACTTTTCCAGACATCTAAACATGTCAGGGCACATATCAGTGAGGTGGCAACATGTTCAGACTTGTTTGTCTTGTAATGAATTTAAAATATGCAGCTGCTTGTAATTTTATTCAAAACCAGTCACTTATAAAATCATATATAAACACTCATAATTGTGTGTCTCTGTTTGCTGTGTTTAAACTTGGGGGGAGCACCTGTGTTTAAACTGTGGGGGAGCTGTGTTTAACGTTTTCAGATATGCAATGTCTTCAATGATGACAAATATATAAAATACAAAGGCGTTTATTGTAAAAAACTGCCAATAAAATACAACATACATCAGTGGTAACATGGATAAGATAAGCAATGTCTTCAATAATGACAAATATATAAAATACAAAGGCATTTATTGTAAAAAACGGCCAATAAAATACAACAAGCATCAGTGGTGACATCATAGATAAGATATAATAAACAAAAGCATCTCCTGTTAAAAAATGCACACTATATACACCATAGCACTGAGGTAGAATTATAAGCACATCTTTCTAAAAACATGTTAACATATTTAACTATGAGGTAGGCTAACATGCATCAATATAAACACTTTTTTGTAAAAACAGGATTACATATTCAGTATGATGTAAATGGCTAACATAGGTTGTACACAGCAGTCACTGAGGTAGGATTACATATTTAATATGAGGTAAAGTGTTCAACATATGCTGTACACAACAGTCACTGAGGTATCTAACATTTATACATAGAGATTGCATTTTAAGTTTTACATAGTAAGCCACACAGGTTTTTTAAAAGACTTTTGTCTTTTGGGCGTCACTGACCATTGGCTAACTGGAGATGGCTGTGGCTGTTTTGCACCAGCCACCGATTTCAGCCTTTCACATAGCTCCTGTTTGCTGAGTGAGCAAACACTGAGGTGGTATGTTAGACTCAGCCATTGCTTTGACAAAACATCCCAGCCCTTTGGTTTCTGTGGTCAGGGATTGCATGAGTGGCTGTAGCCACTCTTACTAAATCGACCATGTGAGACCCTGAAACAACGGTACCTTATACATTAAATCACCCTTATCACTCCAAAACACAATATCCTTGTTCTTGGCCATATGCTTTTAACAAAGTTCAGCATTGGTTTTAGACCGATGAGAACACTACTTAAAATGTCTTTTCCATAGTACTAGGTACAGAAGCTGTCTGCCATGACCACAGGGGTCAGACATTGATTCATTTTCAGGCATGAGTAATGTCAAACTGGTTTTAGCTTGTTCTCCTTGTCTTACCAAAGTCAGATAGCGCTGTAACACAGCAAGGTACATTTGGTTTGTCATAGTCTGATAAATCAGTCCGGGACAGTATAGCTCTCATGTCAGTGTCCAAAGTGTTAGCTGCAACTTTCTCATATCCTGATCAGGGTAGTGGTTTAATGTGATCCATCTGTTGCTGAGGTACAAATACATTTTCTCGTAAAATCCATTATCTGTTAGTCAGCAGGCCTGTGATCAAAGGGATGGCAATTCCTGCAGCGTTCCTATAAAGCTACCAGTCTGATTAACTATTTCTTTTTCCTTTTAAGGTTGTTGTTTATCGCTTAAAGTTTTAATGGCCTCCGTTTTTTTTCAGCACACCTAACTGCTTTGCCGACAGTGGAATATTTCCTCTGAGAGTGTTTAAAGCTATCTCAGCTATAGCTGATATCAGATCATCAGAGGCTGAACATAAAATAGCTTTTCTAAGCTCGGAGGACCTTTTACTAGTAACTTTAAACAGACAGATTTCTCTGCAGTCTTTTAGACATAATGACAATACAGTATCAAATATTTTTAGAAGCAGAATGTGTTTTTTCATGACATATCCACAGGCCAGTCGGGAAACACACCACTCGCATGTCTATATTCGTCTGGTGTATGGATCTTAAATCAACCAGTAAATAAGCCATGAGGCTTTCTTGTGGCATCTTCAAAAGCTTCTAAGAAAAATTTTGTCTGACCAGGATACATTTGTCTAGCTAGTGTTGTGATCTGAAGCTTGTCTCTGGGGTTTTAAACAAAATCATGTATTTGGCATTTAGTGTGATGGTCCTGCTTTTTTACCTTGACAGAACACATTCTGGACAATTAAAATATTGTCAATTGTTTATGATGACTGTACTTGGTAAACCCATATTCCACTTCACTATTTTGACAGGCAGAGTCCATCAAATCATCTATAATGACAAATTTACCTTTCAGGGGATAAGAGATCATTGTCAGCTAGTGACATCGGTAGCCCTCCACAAATTTAATCTGAGGGAACTTTAACAGCAATTCATTATACAAAGGTTGCCAACAGCTGTAGAACCAGACAATATTTTCAGGCTTGTGTGATAAAGTGGCATCAGCATGTTCCAACAACTGTTTATAAAAGCTCTTCCCACTATTAGAGGGCCAACCAACAGACAAGTAAAGGGATGCTGCAACCTGATATCCATTTTCACAATCAGTATCCATAAGGAAGTGTTTAAAATTGTCTTGTAAAACTCGTTTGTCATAAACCTCTCTCTGGGTCTTGGACAGCGTTTTTGTTTCAAGGGACCACTGCTTTTTATTCCTAACAATGCTGGGTTGACTCATGGTAATTTCTTTAGAGATCTGTGACCCCGTATAGTCAAAGACCAGGTCCTTCAGACTTTCAAAATTAATGTGTTTACTGCTGGCTACATTAAGGGTAAACCCTTTCACTTTAAGAACAACCTCACCACTGGACAGCCTGTAACCGTAAGTTTTTGGGCCTGCAGAAATGAACTCTGTAATGTGTTCATCAGCAGGAACTTCACTGGTCAGCTCCCCTAAATAATCACCCAGAGGTGGGGCCCAGTCACCCGGTCTGGACACAAAAATGACAGAGTCTGTGTCAGTGGTAAAGGCACCTGTCCTGTAACCTATCTAGCGGGTTGTAGAGTTTGACTCTGGCATATGCTGTTGTAAAACTAGCTATAAATATGTTGATATTATTGGAATTTGTGTAATGATCGCTGGTATATTTCCAGCTTAAATATGCTGTTTCATCATCGATGAAAAAGCTTGATAATTCCGTGATATGGAAAAAAAACATATTGAAATAATTTCTGTGGGTCTGTTACTATGCTCATGGTCAGGTAAATTATCTCTGCCCAAATTTGCCCCAAAGAGAATTTAAAAACAGTTTAGATATCTGTCTCTTGCAGGGTTAACAGCTATGGCTGCAGGGTTCAAATGTACATTTCCTTTCAAAATACTGTTGTATGTACCTGACTTTATCCTCTTCAGTTTTGACCCATGAAGGAAACCAGATGCCTCTTGCTTGCCTTTTAGATGCAGCTGATGTAATCTGCAAAAGCTCTGTGCATGACTCTTTAAATGCCAAACTTCATAAATGTTAATGATTTTGTAGCCTTTTCCAGTGCCAGGTTTAGTTCTACAGTACAGTAGGTACCTGTAAGTGACCGTTGCTCATCATCATATGCGCGTGATGTTGTTTGAAATCTATTTTCAGCGCATGCACGACATAATGTGAACACAAGTTTTTTACCAATCCTGGATGGCAGCACTGGAAAGAAAAGACCTCTAGGGGGTAAGACTTTTACTTTTGCTAAACCAAAGTACTGAGTGAGGTCATCAAAATTGTCATAAATGATGTCAGGATGACCGACTGGATACTGTTTGGTTTTGTTAACAAAAGGGTAGAGGCTGGTAAAATCATAATAGTGTATTTTCTCATCAGGCTGCATCTTATAGTACAGACAAATGGCATTTGTTCTCCCCCCAAACAGTGACTGCCTAGGTTCGAGTGGCTGTGGTAGCTGCCTGTCCCTCAAGAAATTATTCAAACCCTGGTCTGTAGTCAGCATTGCTTTCCATTCATGTTCCCACAATACTCTAACAGCAAAACCCTGTCTTTTTAGAAAATGAAATTTGTGCATGGTCCTATTGAATAACTGTCCAAAACTAGTCCCAGTCATGTGGTTTCTATCTTTCTCACAGTAACAGATGTTGCAGCCATGAAAAAAACAACCATTAAATTCAAATGCTGTGGGTATTCCATTTATGACAGAATAGCCATCCAAAAATCAGGACCACCTTAAATTCACCACCCTTGCGCATGCTGAATAGAAATGTTTTCTTTCTCAGATATGTACATAAGCCACTGAATAGCAGGTGTGGATATCTCTTCAATTGTCTGTGGTAGTTGTCTGGGAGAACAGCAACAGTGCATTCTTTCAAGCATAGAAATCTGTATACATCGCCATAGAAATTGAGGCTATGGTGACGTACTGGAAGGGTCTAAGGATACTGTTTCATACTCCACTGTATCACCGTCTGACTGTTTTAAAATACTTTTCGTAGTCATCTCCAGTACTTCATTTCTAAATCTGACACAGGCTTTTGAAGAATTTCAACATCTAACTGACAATAGTGTGAAGCTCTCTTTCAGATTAAATTCTTTATCTGTTGCTAGGTACCATTACAAAACTCTTGCTTTTCTGCAGGCAACATATATTCAGAACCATAAAACTGAGCATCGGGCGGGGGCCTACATAATTTTCATTAGCCTTGGTGTTAAAAAATGGGGAAGTAACCTTTAGCAATCTCATTTCTCAAATCCAAGGGCTGCAGGGATTTTGCTAGTTTAAAAAGAAAACAATGGCTGTCAATAAATCTGATGTGTAGGGATGTCACTGTGACACAGAGTACTTTTCCTCCTTGTGTGAGCAATTTAATATCAATTATTTCCTTGACTAGGTGGCTAATGATAAAGTAACTGTCATAGCCTTTGGCACTGTGTGCTATAAATGTGTAGTGTCTAAATGGGGCATCAATAAAATGTCCTACAAAATCTTTTATGCAATCTTCACTTTCGAATTCCCAGGACCTCTTCCCATCTAATTGCTTAGCATACACAAAATTTGGTATGTGCACCCCCGTTTCTTGTGTGGCTTCAAAATCAAACACTATATATTTCTCAGTGCTTTTATGTCTGTGAGTGGTGACATATAACACAGATGCTTGTCTGCTGTCATGAAAGAACCACATCTGCTACACTGAATCAATTTACATGTATGAGATCCCTTGTAAAACAAAACATTGTTCACAGAGTTTCATGGATTTACAAGACCCTGTATCCCCATCAGCTCTAGCTAAATGTCTTTCTAGGCATACCTAAAGACCTACAAATCTTCTTACATTTGTGACAAGATACTGTGCCAATTTCCTTTTCGAGACAACACGGTCGAAACAAACTTTGCACTGTTGTGCACAGATATGATTTCCTTATGGCTGTAGGCTACATCACAATATTCAGCAGATGTACCGTAAGCCTATGAATTTTTTACATTAGTGATACCATAAAAATGCGCTTCATGTAATAATACAAACAGTGTTTAGAAATCTTTCTGGACCTGTTGAAAATGTTTGCCAGTTTCCTTCATTACGATATAAAATCTTAATTTTGACTCCTAAAAAGCGTTCAAACTGGGGCACATCACTAAAAGTGACAGGGGTTTGGTCTGACAAACCTAGCTCAGCGTACAATATTTTAGCCTTGTTCAACAACTGACTGTCACTCATATGTGGATTTAAGAGTGCGAGAATGGAGCCACCGAAACACAAACTATTGTCTCTGTTATTTAAATCAATCAGGTATCGTCTCTTTTTTTGTAAAATCCTGCTATACAAGATGGAGCTCAGTGTCCGTCTCCCCCCCACCCCCGAATCCTGGTGGTTCCTGATAGTCGTTACCACGAGATGTATAGAGGAATCAGCAATTACTTCAGTATTGCTCTGTAGCATATCAGCTATCTGATCTAAGAAGGTTGCAGCGTTTAGTTCATTTGGTCTTGTCTTTCTTGAGAACAAGGGGTGATTCAAAGAAGCAGCATTTAATCTTACCTGTATAAAATCCCCATATTGTGTTTTTCTCTTCACACTGTCTAACAAACTTTCTATAGTCTGGTGCATTGCAGCAATAGCCTCTGTAAAATATTTTATTTTATCTAGATTTATAAACTTATATATTTGATGAAATTCTGTAGCATTAAATTTTTTTAAACTGCGTTCATATTCCTGTACAGCTTCTAAATACACTGTAGAGGCGCCCTGTTAGCCTGATCATCATCATGATGGTTTCTAATTCAGACTGCAGACCATTTGTAGCATACTGTAACAGCCTACGTTGTAATATTTTCCTGGCATGTTTACTTTTCTTATCAACTTTTCTCGGATTGTTTTTTTTTTACCCAGATTTTCTTTTTGACCCTATTTGTTATTTTTTAATTTTGTTAGTGATGCAACCCTTTGTACTCAGTTTATGAGAGCTTCTGTGCTTTCACTTTGTAATTTGATCTTTGTTTTGGCCACTTTCCTCCACACCCCTGTACTTTTCATACATGTGGGCTTACGCTACATCATCTTTAAATCCTTGCATGACTGTTTAGATACATGCACTAAACCAAGCACACTGTTCAGTAAAGTAGCTGAACTTTAAAAGCTCAGATTTAAGCAGCTGATGATCGTAATCCTCACTAGATAATCTACCCTCAATTACCAAGGCATTAAACAAACTATCAATTGTTTTAAAATATAGGCTTTCCCAATATTGATCATGTCAATGTCACTTTCTTGAAACCTTTGAGCAGAAACTCTTGTGCTGCTGCTGCTCCTAGATAGCTGTACATTGTTTATTGTCACATTTGGTTCATTTACAGCAAGAGAGACTCTTGAGCCACTGCTCTAGATGGCTGTACAATGTTTATTGACACATTTGGTTCATTTACAACTGCAGAGACTCTTGAACCACTGCTCATAGATGGCTGTATATCTTGTTCAGTTATGCTATCATATTCTGGTCTCTGACACCAGCAGAAACTCTTGCATGCCTTTGAAAAACATCACTTTCATGTAATGATCTCTTTTTCCCTCTCTCACCTGTAGGGTTTCTCTGTGCTGCTGTTTAAAAACAGAAAATAAACCCCATGTCACTACTTTCAGTATTTTAAAACTTTTATAAGACAACATTTAAACTCTAAAACCTGCAGCATCTACTATTTCTAGTTAAAAATACACACCTTCTGTAGTGGTAATCTGGGGATTAGCCAGCCTCTCCTCTCCCCTCCAGGGTTTCTCTGCATGGCTGTTTAAAAACAGAAAAATACACCCCTGTCACTACTTTTCAGTATTTTTAAAACTTTTATAAGACAAAATTTAAACTCTAAAACATGCAGCATCTACTATTTCTAGTTAAAAAATACACACCTTCTGTAGTGGTCAACTGTGTATTAGCCAAACGAGTAAATGTTTGGATAAGCTCTTCATCAGGAGTCCACGAGTCCATGGCTACTTGTTGAATATTTTTAAATTTTTTTAGCTCAAGACAAAAGGACAGTGCAAGACTGCCACAACTACTTCTTGAGCTCCCAGTATCTTGAAATGCTTATATAAAATGACTGGACCCCTCTCCCTCCCCACCCCAAGTACACATAGAGTAGTGAAAAACATCTGGTACTGTCCATCAGACCACCCACCCATTCTGCAAGGGGGAATATATAAGCCCCTATGCTAGTCAATGTAGGCTTTTGTTTCTCACTTCCTGCGACAGCTGGAAGGCATTAAGATATGCCTTTCTGCTAATACGTTGGTCACAGTCTAATTAAAACAGATGCTTTTTATCAATCTTAAAACACAAAGAGGCAGAATTTATAATAACGGCAGTTGAGTGCCAGCTTAAGTTATGTTTTTAAAAGTCAAAACAGAAATTCTGTCTTTTTTAAACAGCTGCGTCCTTTAAATTAGTAATTTGGTAAAACTGCTTGCATACCACTAATCAGAAGATAAAACTTATTTTGTTAAAAAGTTAATCATGAGAAACACAAGTTTTTCTCATTTACAATGTAGGAGAGTTCAAAAAGAAATGCCATACTGCTAATCGTTGGTCACAGTCTAATTAAAACAGATGCTTTTATCAATCTTAAAACACAAAGAGGCACAGTTTATAATAATGGCAGTTGAGTGCCAGCTTAAGTTATGTTTTAAAAGTCAAAACAGAAATTCTGTCTTTTTAAGCAGCTGAGTCCTTTAAATTAGTAATTCAGTAAAACATAGTAGACACACACACACAAAGTGTGTATTCTTTTGCACCGACTCTAAGCAAAACTGTAGATACATTTTAAGACTGTGTGCTTTGAAATTATTTTTGAAAGAGAAACATTATCATTTTACATTCTGTCTTTTCTTTGTAACATATCATTTATTTTTCTATTTAGTACTACATGACTTTTTAATTTTTTGATAATGTAACTATAGACATTTATTTTGTAACAAAAGCATAAAGCTACATTTTTACAGATCCCTGTAAATACAGGGACCATGTAATCCAAAAATCTTGAGACACACATGTTTCCAAAGAGAATCAATAGTCCTTTGTAGCCATGGCTGTGTAAATGAACAACAGATGTTTTGTCACGTCTTAACAGACAAAGACACCTACCACACAGCCAACAGGACCATGAGCTCCAAAAAGACCATCTATATTTTAAACAAACATAAAAGACATTGCTTTTCCTACGTGTCTAATGAGGGACACACACACACACACAGTGTGTATTTTTTGCAACGACTCTAAGCAAAGCTGTAGATACATTTTAAGACTATGTGCTTTAAAATTATTTTTGAAAGAGAAACATTAGCATTTTACATTCTGTCTTTTCTTTGTAATATATCATTTTTTCAAAACATTATAAATATCACACACACATTTCATTTCAGCCTTCTCCTTGATACTACACAGAGCTGAGGGGTGAACTATAGGTATGTATTCCTTTTTCTGATATATTTTATTCTTTCTAATTCATGACAAAAGTATAAATAATTAGTTTTTGTGATTGTTGCAATGCTATCCAGAGAAAACTGCTGAACCATCTTATTTACACAGAGGTCCCCCGTTTTAGCTTATAAATGTTACATGCGTATACATAAAGCTATCCTTTTGATGCAAGTTTGACACAGTCCTACAGATGCATGTTAAATAATTTTGTATATTGTTACAAAAACAGAAAAAGGGGTACTCACACAGGCAGATGAATTTCCCTCGGGGTGGGGTCTCCACACAGATCTGTGAAACCTCTGCACGATCAGGTTCCCTCCTAGATACTTCTTTCTGAAAATATCCTAATCAAAAAACACACACATGTCCCTGCAGTTATACACCAGACCTACAGGGGGCACATACCACTACATAAACACTAACTGATTTTTTGGGGTGGGAGGAGCACGGTGGTGAAGAGGGACAGGGGTTTGAGCCAGGATGGTGGGGTTCAGGAGAAAGGGGGGACAGGGGTTCGAGCCAGGATGGTGGGGTGCAGGAGAAGGGGACAGGGGTTCGAGCCAGGCTGGTGGGGGTGCAGGAGAAAGGAGGGATGCAGGAGTTCAAGCTAGCATGGTGGGACTCGGGTTCCAGCCAGGATGGTCTGGCAGGGGATTGGGGAGTGTACGAGAAGGAGGGGCGGGGACAGGGGTTTGAGCCAGGCTGGTGGGGGTGCAGGAGAAAGGAGGGATGCAGGAGTTCAAGCTAGCATGGTGGGACTCGGGTTCCAGCCAGGATGGTCTGGCAGGGGATCGAGGAGTCTACGAGAAGGAGGGTGCAGGATGCTTACAAAATGGTGGGTGGCAGGGTTCGAGGAGTGTACGAGAATGAGGGGCGTAAGACGCTTACAAAATGGTGGTGTTAGGTCACTTCCAGGGTTTCAGTGGGGGTCATTTCCTGCGCAAGGGGCGGGACATGGGTTTGAACGCGTGTCATTTCCTGCGCAAGGGGTGGGACACGGGTTCGAACGTGTGTCATTTCCACCAGAAGGGGGCGGGGCTAGCGCATTTTAGGGAGGGACTGCCGGTTTAACAAGGGGCGATTCTGATTGGTCCGTTTTAGGCCACGCCCACCTGTCAAATGATGTGGCACACGCTGATTGGCTGAAATTTAACATTTGATGAGATATATGAACTTATACTACTGATGTGAGCAGAGTTAAAATAAATACCATTTATTACACCCCCGAAACCCGCGCTAAACCCACGCAAATCAACGCAAAACCTGCACTAACCCAGCGCAAGCCGCGCAAATTGTACATTTTGCAACAGTGAGGCCCCATTGTATAAATAGGACACATGATGTGCACATCGTGAAATATGAAAAATATTTTCACTCCTGCCTCGTGTACACTGTATACTCCACTAGTGCCAACAGAAGACATAGCTGTTGGCACCCTTTGCAAACTGTGTGAGAGGCCTTTCAGCACCATGCATTTCTGCTTAAAGTTGAACCAGCATAATATTCTGTGGTGATTTGCATATGCAGCCCATGATGCTTTGCATTGTGGGGCATGTGTGATTTTGTGTGATTTTGTATTTCTTATATATATATATATATATATATATATATATATACACACTGTATATATATGTTGAAAAAACTTCGTTAATGCTTCAGTTAGGGTCAAAGCGACAAAAGTTGGGAAATGAGGCGTTAGGGTTTGCCTAACACCCCATGCTCCCAAACCAGGCAGGAGAGCAGGGGTCGGGTGTGCCTTGGGCTTCTCAAGCCCAACACTCACCCCATTCTATCTGTAAATATGGTCAGATGTGTAGACTTCATGAGAATAGGGTTAGAGTTACACTTGAGAAGCCCAAGGCATACCTCACACCTGCTTTTCTACCTGGTTTGGGACGGTGGTGTGTTAGGGAACCCCTAACACCTCATTTCACAACTTTTGTCACATTGACCATAACTGGAGCATTAACTAAGTTTTTTGCAACTTATTTCCTTACTTTTTGAGATAGTATAATAGCATCCTTATTTTACTGTGGGAGCACAGGGTCTTTCGGACCCTGCACTCCCATCCCTCCGTAGATGAGTATATGTATGTAAGTGTGGAAGCACAGGGCTCTCTGGGCCCAGTGCTTCCATTTATAGGATAACAGTGACCAAACTGTAAGCATAGCCATCTTATTACCCCACCTCAAGTACCTGGTACAGAAAAATTTTGAGTACCCACCAAAACATAATTTAACACAACTGAAACGCCATTCTGAGCCACAGGTGTGAAAACACATTTTGGCCAGGGGTTGAAAAATTACAACTGTGACATACATGAGGTGGGGTAATAAGAAGGCTATGTTGAAAATCTGGGGTAAAAATAGTTAACATTTTGGAAGTTATGAGCAGGCATAGCGAAATTGCAATGAATGGTCATAACTTTGACATTGTTTCATATTTTGACCCCAAATGTTCAATTTTGTCTTTTTATGACTCCACCTCATAAACCCCATAGGTGAATATTTTCAAATCCATGCCAAAATGCCATTCCAAGCTACAGGTGCGAAAACACATTTCAGATAGGATGTGAAAAATGACAGCTGTACTGTTCATGAGATGGTGTGAAAAATTAGCTACTGTATGTTGAAAATTTGGAGTCAAAATATTGAAAGTTAACAGTTCTGGGTGTGCATAGAAAATTTCAATGAATGCACATAGCTCATTTTTAGGACTTTTTTTCACTAAATTTTCAACATTTTGTGGACTCAGAAAACTTTTTTGATATCCCCTCTACATTTTTGTATAACTCCCAAGACTTCAGTTGTACTGGGGTGCCTCAGTTTGCATTTAAAGCAATAGGTTATCATGAAGTACAGGAAATCCTCCTACAACTGAAGACTAAAGGAAGTTGTGAACCAGATGGTTTGTCGGCAACCATGATAAAATTTGCAGCAACCCATGTAGCCAGGCCTTTAGCTTACTTATTTAATCTATTTGTTGAGATGGGCTATTTGCCTGGAGGTTGGAAGTCTGCCAGGGTGGTCCCCATTTTTAAGGGGGACAACCCTGGCCACCTATCCAACTACAGGCCTATTTCTCTGTTGCCTACAGTGAGTAAAGTTCTTGAAAAGCTGTTGATTAGACAACTAATGGAACACTTGGCAGGGAATAAGCTGTTGGATCGGTATCAGTCCAGTTTCCCAAAGCAGCATGGGACTGTGATGGCCATGTTGGGGGTCTTGGATGAGATTGGCACAGCTAGTGATGTCCAATGGTTTACTGGTGCTGTTCTGGTCGATCTCTACAAGGCCTTCGACACGGTGGATCACCAATTGTTATTGCAAAGATTGTGTGAGGTGGAGATGAGCCACTTGACTTTGAAATGGTTCCATTTCTACCTGACTGACAGGTGTCAGGTAACAGCAGTAAATGGCACCGAATCTGATTCACTCTTGATTTTAAGAGGAGTACTTCAGGGCTCAGTTTTGGGCCATTTATTGTTTTTGGTTTATCTAAAAGATCTCAGAAAATAAGTAGGGGCTTCTCATTATCACCTTTATGCTGACAACACAATTTTATATCAATCTGGTCCAACAGTTTTTGAAGTCCAAAAGAAGCTCCAGGTCAGTTTTGACCTTCTTCAGTCTTTTTTTTGTTGAGTCTAATCTGAAGCTAAATTCCTCCAAAACCAAGTGTATGCTGTTTGGGTCAGCCTTTAAGTTAAAAGGGGCACATGATTCAGTAATTTCGGATTGTCAGTGCACGATTCTGGAGTCTGTTGAATACTACAAATATCTGGATTTTTGGTTGGATAAATTAGGTTCTGGGAATACGCATGTGGATAATTTAATTTTGCAGGTTAGTAAGTGGGTGGGTTTCTTATATAGAAACAAGAATTGTTTTGTACCAGCAACCTTGAATCTTATTATCAAGGTCCAGATCTTGCCACTCATAGACTATGGTGATATTTTGTATGATGATGCAACACATGAATGGCTGTCTAGACTTGATACTCTTTTTCACAGGTTAGGTAGACTAATTTTAAAATGTTCTAAACTCACGCACCATTGTGACATGTATAAATGGTTAAGGTGGCTGTCTCTACATGATAGAAGAGATGTCCATAAGCGATTATTTGCATATAAATGTGGATTGAAATTTATCCCAACATATCTAAGGGAAAGAATATCTTTCAGAAACCTAGAACCCTCTTTGAGAAAATCAGGAGTTAAAGAAATGCATGTCCCTTTACTAAAAACCGAGCACTCAAGATCCCTTTTTAGTTATTATGTACCATATTGTTGGAATAGTTTGCCCTTAGAATTTAGAAAGCAGACAAGTAAGCCTCCTTCCATTTTTAGATTGAGAAAATATTTGTATTCTTCCCAAAAGTCTTGTAACTGTTTTCAGTAACTGAAACAAATTGTGTTTAATAATGAAGTATTTATTTTGTCATGTATGTATTTATGTAACATCACCACTGTGAATGAGCTTTAAACTCAATGGTTTCAACCTTGAATAAACAAACAAACAAACAACAACAATATGGCCTTTATGGAAGCTCACATCATGAACACTGGTGGTGAAATTTCATTATTCCATCCCCAAAGGTGATTTCATGTAGCAACTGCAAAATCACCATCTGGGCCTGATTAACAAAATAACAGTTGCAGTTTTCATGAGGTGGGGTCCCAAAAAGGCCATATTGAAAATTTGGTGAAATAATTCCCCAAAATAGCAAAGGTATGAACATAAGTTCAAAATGCAATTGAAATACATTATATGGCACTTACCTTTATTCCTCAGTTCACAGTTCGGTTTTGAAGAGTGCAGACGTGTCTCAGTCCACAGAAGATGATAGCCTAGGACCTCTGGTGGTAAGTACAGGGTAAGGGGTTGGGGGTGGTAGGTGCTCAGTGGGAGGGTAGGGATGGTGGAGGGGGACGGCGGGGAAGATGAGGGACCTTTTTCTTTTTTCAGGTTAAACAAAAGACATTGGGGGACTGTTTTCTTTTTGCAGGACTAAAGAAATATTTTGGGACACTGGAGGTGGGCTCCTCAGTGTCCCACACTGCTGGGGGTGGTTCTAAATGCCAAGATGGGGATTGGGCCCCCCAATATTGGCTAACTGATTAAATAAATGGACTCGGGGGGGCATCTAACACCAGGGGTGGGAATCCTGGTGCTGGATTATAAAAATTAATAAACAAGGGACTAGGGGATAGTGATCGGAGGGTGGGGGTGCCACTAGACACCAGGGAATATATGGGGACAGACTTTTGCCTGCATAGCTGATTGTGAGTCTGGCAGGAAACTACAGTGCATGAGAGATACCCAGTGTTCACAGGTTGGACCTTACCCACTCAAAGCTCTTTCTGCATTGTCTTGTAGTGAAGCAAAGGTCTGGAAAGAGTAATCTGCAACCGATCCACCAGCTGAAGATGACTCTTTTATTTTGCCATTGTTAGTATTGTGTGTTTTATATGAGGACTAGAGGTAACTAGAAGTTTGGTTCTGTGTTATTCCATATTGGTGGGATTCTGATGTGGTGTAATCCTGTAAGCATAAACAATATGTGCTGCCAGTTGTATTCCTAAAGAGGATTCTACCGGTGCATTAACAAATTTAAGCAGTTTTGTGCCCTCAAATTCCTCCTGGTCTCCCAACAGTCTGACAGTGATCGGTGAGCGAGGGATGCCACTAGACACCAGGGAAAATGGGAAATTCACAACACACGTTGTAGCCGGCAGCAGGAGTTCAGCTGTGGCTACAAAACTTAATAAAATCTGTGTTTCTCATATAAAGAATGCAACAGAAGGCTCCTCTTGCTAAACTGGGCCCTTCGGATTTCAGGTGCCCAGAAAAAATATTTCTGACCACAACTGTGAAAAACAAACACTAGACTCTAGCTAAGTGGGGCCCATTTAGCTAGGTTCACATAGAGCTCTGTTGTGTTCTCAGGAGATACTGTCATTTCGCTTGTAGGGTCACATAGAGCCTACTGCATTTTCACAGAGTTCTGTTGTGTCCACCATCTTGTTTTCCCATTAGTGAGAGACACAAAATAAAGAAAATACGTAAAAATAAATGTACTAGAAAAAACAAACATCAGAACTTAGCTAAATGGGGCCCATTTAGCTACATTCTGATGTTTGTTTTTAACAACAAAAACTGGCAGGTGTTTTTTTCTTTACTTATGAAGTCTGTTGATGTGTGTAGCTTGATCACAAGTGAATGTTTATGTGCGACATACAGTAGTAGCCACAGACATTGCCAGCTATTTCCAGATGTTTCGTGAAATTTCTAAAGACTTTCTCTCTACTGTGGAAATGGAGAAAGCATGAGATATTTCTGGAAATATCACAGAAATTTTGGGAAATAGCTGGCAGTGTCTGTGGTTGCTACTGTACATCCCAGTCCCATCTGCATTTCTTTGCTGATGATACTGTACTGTACAGGCCGTACACTGGCTGAAGTGAAGGATGTACTCCAAGCCGACTTTGCACAACTAGAAATCAACCTAATCAATGCCAAACTACTCCTCAATGCCAAGAAAAATAAGGCCATGATCTTTGCCCCAAACACCACCTCCACTTCCCTTGCAAACACACACAAAGAATTCATCACTACCTCCCTAGGTGAACCCCTTGAAATCACCTCCAAATTCAAATATCTTGGTATGTGGCTAGACAACAAGCTTTCCTTTCATGACCACCTCGATGATTTGCCAAAGAGGCTAAAAATTAGGCTAGGTTTCTTCTTCCGTAACAAGTCCCTCTTTCCATTAGATACCAGAACTAGGCTGGTCCAGGCCACTTTCTTGCCACTACTCGACTATAGAGATCTAATCTATTCCCCCGGAGTGGCCTCAGGACTCAGCAAGCTAGACATCCTCTACCATCACACATACGGTTCATGACAAACCTACCCCTACCTAACCCACCATTGGCGATTTGTACCTAGCCACCTGGCTGACATCACTCTTAACTAGACGCACGCTCACGCTGGTATTTGGACTCTTAAGCTACTCCTCAACAAGCTCCTGAACTATCTCACAACCCTTTTCTGTATTTCCCATAGCACCTACTCTCTTAGGAAAAATGACCTCCTCCTCCTCAATGTATCGAGAACTCGCATCTCATTCGGCAAGCAGGCCATATCGAGTGTACTCCCAACTATCTGGTACCAGCTCCAAGGAGTACTGAAGCTTCCCAGTACTGTCCCTGTCAGCCTATTTAAAAGGTTGGCTGCAGCAAAAATAAAAGATACCTGCAGCTGCTTCTAAATCCTAGCTCACTGCTCTAACCCTAGCCCACTGCTTTCTCTTACTTACCTAGAAATTAGCTGCCTTGTTAGTCCAAAACAAGCACTTAGTACCTTTTTTCTGTACCTGTATTTTTCTGTCATTGTCATTTTTATGCAATATGTTAATGCTTGCCCATAATTCTGTACTTGAATTTGTACTGTTTTTTTATTATGCAAGAATCTGTAACTACCTGTCTGTGTCAAAGGACCTCCTTGTGAATTAACTTGCTCAACAGAGTTTTCCTACAAAAAACTTGAACTTGAACTAACAGTTGTGGCCAGAAACACATTTCTTGGGTACCCAAAATCTCAGGTGCCAAGCTTAGCAAGAGGACTGCTTCTCCCACTTTCTGTGTATGAGAACAATGGGATTTTGCTGACTTGTGCAGCCACAGCTTGAACTGGTGCTGCTGCCTCAAGCTGCACTCTCATATGTGACCTGCTATTTCCCTTATGTCTAGTGGCACCCCCCACCCACCTATCACTGTCCACTATCCCTGGTGTCTAGTGGCACCCTCCTACATATGTTTCCCTGGTGTCTAGTGGCACCCCCATCCTTGGATTCCCATTGTTTTTTATTTGTTTATTTGTATCATCTGACACCTTGATGCCCACTCCCTTGTCAGATGCCCCCCCCCGCAGTCCATTCTATTCCATTTGCCAGCACTGGGGGCCAAATCCCTGTTTTGGCACTGGAAGCCTCCCCAGCAGTGTTGGAGACTGGTGAGCCCACTCCCAGTGTTCCCAGGTATGTATTCAAGTTGTACCTATAAAGAAGAAAACCATCCCCAACTCCTTTTAGCTGAAAAACAGAAAATGGTCCCTCATCATACCCGCCATCTCCCTCCCCCATCCTGACCCTCCTACTGAGCATCCACCACCCCACACACCCTCCTTGCCCTATACTTACCTCCAGAGATCATACCCTGTCATCTTCTGTGTACTGGAACAGGATTGCTGTCTTCTTTGAAGTACATATTTCATGTTTGAAAATGTGGTATGTGCAAAAATAGGTATAGGTTATTTTTGCACATACTGCATTTTCGAAAATGAAATATTCACTTGCAATCAAGAATGAGTGACACATTTCTTTACTAAAGAAAAAAACACTGTGTTAGCTATAGCTCCTCTGTGGTACAGAAGACAAGGCATAGGGATGGGACACCCAAGGGTCCTGGGTTCAAAGCCAGTCTCTCCATATTATTTTCCACCTACAATGAAGGCAAAAAAAAGTGAGTGAAGAGGGGCCACAAACCTAAGGATCTTGGGTTTATGGTTGTGTGCCCTGTTCTCTGCACCACAGGAAAGGTACAAAATGGCGGGTGTTTTTTTCTTTACTTATGAAGTCTGCCAATGATGTGTGTAGCTTGATCACAAGTGAATGTTCATGTGCGAGAATGTGGTATGTGTAAAAATAGGCATAGTTTATTTTTGCACATAACACATTTTCGAACATCAGCTATCCACTTGCAGTCAAGCATGGAAATGATTGACAGTGGGATTTTCTTGACTCGTGGAGCTGGAGGTGGAACTATTTGTCACCATTTGTTCTGTGAGCCGACCTTATTGCTGTGTCCTTTGTGGTGGCAGCCCCCCAACCCCCTTCATGTGTTTCCCTGGTGTCTAGTGGCCTCCTGACCCTCTGACTCCCATTTTTGTTTGTTTGTTTGTTTGTGTGATCCCCCCCAGAACCCTTGTGTGGTTTGTTGACATCAGGGGGCCCAATCCCCCTGTCGGCACTAGAAACAACCTCCCTTTCCCAGCAGTGTGGGACACTGGAGAGCTCACACCCAGTGTCCTGAAATAGTTATTTATACTTTAGCTGAAAAGAAGAAATCCATCCCCCGACGTCTTTTTTTGTTTAACCTGAAAAAAAGAAAATGGTTCATCATGCCTGATGTCACCTTCCCCCATCCCCACCCTCTCGCTGAGCATTCACCACCCCATACTCCTCCTTACCTTGTACTTACCTCCGGAGGTTGTCCACTGACATCTTCTGTGGACTGGGACATGCCTGCACTTTTCAAGGCTGAATCACAAACTGAGGAATCAATTTAAGTGCCGTATAATATATTTCGTGGCGTTCTGAACTTCTGTTCATAACTTTGCAATTTTTAGGTGTTTTTTTACCAGCTTTTCAACATGGACTTTTTGGGACCCCACCTCATGAACACTGTTACTGTCATTTTGTTACTCAGGTCAGGAAGGTGATTTCACAGTCACTGCACAAAAACACCTTTCAGGACTGATTAACAAAATGACAGTGCCAGTGTTCATGTGGTGGGGTCTCAAAAAGCCTAAGTTGAAAATTTGGTGAAAAATTCCTAAAAATGGCTGAGTTATGAGTGTTCATTGAAATGTTTGTACGCAACCACATAACTTTGGTAATTTTTAATATTCTGACTCCAAATTTTCAACATAGCCATTTTTGACACCACCTCATGAACAGTACAGCTGTCATTTTTCACATCCTGCCCGTGTTTTTGTACCTGTGGCACAGATTGGCATTTTGGCATGGATATGAATATTTTCACCTATGGGGTTTATAAGTTGGGGTCATAAGAAGACTATGTTCAAAATATGGAGTCAACATTTGAAAAAATGCAAAAATGATAACCATTCTTTGCAATTTTGGTATGCCCGCTCATAGCTTCAGAAATGTTAAGATATTTTGACCCCAGATCTGCAACATAGCCTTCTTATTATCTGACCTCATGTATGCCCCAACTGTCATTTTTCAAATCCTGCCCCAAATGTATTTTCACACCTGTGGTGTGGAATGGTGTTGCAGTTGTGCAGAATTACATTTTGGCATGGATTCGATAATTTTCTGTACTGGGGTACATAAGGTGAGGTAATAATATGTCTATGTTGACAATTTGGTCACTGTTGTCCTGTGAATGGAAGCACAGGGCCCAGAGGACCCTGTGCTTCCATGGCTACTTACATATACGTATCTATGAAGGGATGGGCACAGGACCTGGAGGGCCATGAACTCACACAGGCAAATAAGGATATGATTATGCTATCTGAAAAAGTAAGGAAATTCATTGCAAAAATGTTCATTAATGCACCAGTTAAGGTTGTTACTACAGCAACAAAAGTAGGGAAATGTGGTGTTAGGGGTTCCAGCCCTAACACCCCACCCCACCCTGCACAGACTGACATGCATTGAGGGTGTGCCTTGGAGTTGTCACCCTAATGCTCACCTCATTTTCTTATACTGTACCCATCTCAGCTTATTTACTTATGGAATGGGTGAGTGTTAGGGTGACTATCTGCTGTGCCCTCCCGTCATTCCTGCCAGTCTATGCAGGATGCGGTAGGTGTTAGGCTGAACCCCTAACATCACATTTCCTGCTTTGTGGCTGTAGTAATAACCCTAACTGATGCATTAACAAAGTTTTTGCAATGAATGTATATATATATATATATATATATATATATATATTTTATCTATGACATACCTTCACAAGCTATACTTGACCTCCTGACCTTGTGAGTATCAAAGTCGTGAGTGAGGTCAGAAGAGGTCAAGTATAGCGAGTGAATGTATTTCTAGAATCTTACTCTCACATATGTCGTATTTGATTTGTACAACTGGTGTTTGGGTGGTTTTGTGATAGACATGATAAAAAGCTACAAAAGGTAAAAGAGTACAAAATGTAAACTGTGGCACTCAAAGCATCTCACTTTCACCCAAGTCAGTTTGATTTGCATAACAGGTGTTTAGACTGATCTGTGATAAAAATGAGAAAAAAGTGTAAAATTTAGACTGTGTCCCTAAAGCATCTCACATCTGCATGCTTCAGTGCTGTACATGGCTATTGTGATGTCATCAGTATTGTTAAAGCTGCTCTCTGATTGGTTCAGTATTTCATTGTTTCATTATGATCTTTGAACTTGCAAGATAGCACTACTATCTTCACAGTAGGCAGTGAGATAGTAGTGATAACTTGAGCAGTTTTAACCCATACTGGTTGTATAAAACCAGGCCCCTATAGTTAGGGTTGGGTAGCCTGTTTAATGTTAAACCCCAAATTAAGAGTCCAGAGCAAGCCTTAGTTATAGACACTGCTTTTGCTGGGGTGGTACCCAAAGATTGAAATGCTTTACATTACCTGCCATTTTACTGCCCCTTCATAAAACGTTTTTAAAAACTGATCACTTGAATAAAACCATAATTACAAATTTTGGCAATTATCCTGAAAATTCTGGACATGATTTGTCTGCCAGAGCATGTTTTTTTTTTTAAATGTGTAAATATTTTCAATACTGGGCTGTACAATACATTCATGTACATTCATATCTGCTAAAATAAAGTTTAATAAATAAATATCTTATGTAAAGAATTATTATAAATAGGATTCTTCTTAGTAACCCTTAGAAGAAGTAGGTGAAGATTCCTTCTCCCTTTGCAGAATTATGGACAGATGATGCACTGTTCAGCCCTAATCCCAAATCACACAAATGAGATGTCCTGTATAGAAGGCTTTGCTGACCTACACTCAAGAGTGACTCAAGGACCCACTCTTACCTGTTGTACAGCCATCCAGGCTGGGTGAGTACTGTACTGCCACTTGGAGGAACTACCTCTGCTCCATAAGCATGTCCGCCAAAAAGTGTCCCTCATAAGTGACATTCCTCTTCATTCCTGACCCAACCTTCTAATCTGCAAGATCAGCCAAGGTAGCTAGCTGGATAGCACCCAACTTCCAACTGACCAAATCAGAAAACTGTCTATCAATGTCTTTATTTTATTATTTTTTTAAAACCTATTAAGAAAAAAAATGTTCACCTCGGCTCACACCCACAACCCCCCACCCAACCTCACACTCTGCACCCACCTCTCTGCAGCCCCCTACTCCCTCCCACATAATACCCTCACTCACCTGATGTGTTCAAAATGTGAAGATATGTTCTCCGGGATAGATTGTCGCTCTTTTCTGCGGGACTGAAGATTGCTGCATGACAGGTAAGGTAACTGCAGTATGAACTAAACCGCAGTTACCTTACCCGTCATATAGCAGTAGTCGGTTCCAGCAGCAAGACATGCCTTTGACTGGAGAGTGGATCATTACACTGAGAGCACCTTAGGTGAGTAAGGGTGTGGGAGGGTGGGGGGTGTGGGAAGTGGGCACAGTGGGAGGTTGGTGGGGGGTTGCGGGTGTGAGCCACAGTGGACATTTTTTTTAAAAGATTTAAAAAAATAAAATAAAGACATTGATGGATGGTTTTCTGCTTTACAGATTACCAGGAAGATCGGTAGGTGGGGGCCGGTACCACTGGCCACCAATGGAATAAATATATTAAGAGGGACATGGGAGGGTGGAGGGATACCACTGGACACCAATGAGCTGTACCCAAAGTAGTGCACAATGACATTTATAAACATATATGGGAATTGGAGGGTGGGGGTACCACTGGACACCAATGTTTCAAAAAAAAAATAATACATGGGAATTGGAAGGTAGGGGTGGGGCCAATAGACACCAGGGATATAAAATAGAGAGATGGAAGGAAGGGGGTGCCACTGTACACCAATGGCATAATTTATTTAAAAGAAGATGGCACAGTTAAATCCTTTTTTGCCAGCCTATTTCCTTTTTTTTACGAGAACAGAAAAGGACTCGAGAAAAAGGAACTTAGTGAGTAGTGAAAAAAGATTTTAACAGTTGAAAAAAAAACATTTGGAGGGCATGGGAGCTGTAAAAAAATTACACAGTGAAGTTCATCAGCTCCTGATAAGCAAGATACATGTTTGGATGTCTGAAGAAGACATCCCTGCGCACAGTTATGACAGTTTGTTGTGTGAAAAAAAGAGAAAACAAGATGTCAGCTCACAAAAAAGGAATTTTTTTTCTGGTGAAAAAGGACTGGCCCCTCATGAAAAAAGATCCTTTTTCATGAGACCAAACTCCTTTTTCGTTCCATTCCTCTATTCTGGAAAGTGAAATTCCCATTGAAAATAATGGGAACTTAAAAATGCAATAAATTTAGAATGGATAAATATTTTTTCACCAAACAAGTGCAAGCCTGTTCTGTGACCCAAGCTCTTTCTACCATACAAATTTCACATTAAAATTCCACACCATCTGTGTGCAGGGTGATGATAAAAAAAGTACAAAAAAGGGCACATTTTAAGGTTTTTGCACTATGTGCATCTCGGAATCTGCACATCTAACTGGAACGAAACTCTACATGTCAAGAGATCTACCCCACAAGACAGCGCATGCCAAATTTTGTACAAATCTGTTGAATGGTTGCTAAGTTAAGAAAGCGCAAAATTTGAGGTTTAACATTAAAGTGTCTACTTAATCCTAACTAAAGGGGCATGACCGTGCCCTTATAATTATATAGATATACTATGTTTATGCAACTGGGTGGACTCTAATCAGTTCTGATAAATCATTTATCTCACTGCAAAACAGTGAGCAGTGAGATAAATGCATTTATCTAAATAGTAGCATTTCTCCCAATAGTTGTTGCATCATAACTTAAGTCCCCATGGCACTGCTTCCTCCACCAGCCGAACTTTCACTTTCACAGGGCCTGCCACAATCCCCAACTATAACTTGATGAAATGCAGAAACAGAGATCTAAAACAGTATACCTTTTTTTTCTCCACCCTGAGTCCCGATCCTTTTTTGTTCAGTGCTGAAACCCTCCTGTTGTCCCACTCCGGTTCACTCCCCTAGACTGCTTGCTCATTCCCCTACTTGTGCACCACAGCCAGGTACCAAAAAACAAAAACTGCAGGAAAACTGCAGATTAAAAAAAAAATCTCAGGTGCACATTTAAATAATCATTCACTACTATGGGTAGTCACAATCTCTCACTAAACATCTTTGCCATTTTATCTTGAATTTTTTTCACACAGCGGCTCACTGCACCTATCAGCAGCTATGTTGAGACAGCAATGCCATGTCCTGATGGTACGTCCATAGTGACAGCTATAGCAACCACACCCACAAAAGTGGATCAACACTAGTAATCACAAAGGAAACCCACACAACTTGTAAAATATTCGTATTTAAAAAAAATATAAAAAAATAACTTACACAGGTCTTAATTCCATTGCATACATGAAATATGCAATAGGGACCAGTGCAATTCCTTATTAATCTACACTCAAGCAGTCTGACCTTGGGCACCTCACTGATGGCTTACACCACTCATGAGGATACCTGAGGTCAAACTGCTCTAGTGAAGATAAATAAGCAAGCAGACTGGTCCGGATTCACTGCATAAAACTATATTCTTGCAAGCATTAGGGCTGAACAATGCAAAGTGCACAAAATAAAGTAATGAAAACCATAAGGGTTTGGAGTCTCAGGAGTCTCGATGAGTCAGTGATATAGTGTTCCTTGGGGTTCTCAGCTCTAATGCCACCCCTCCCCAGCCAGAAGCCTCCCGTCCAAAGCACAAGGTACATCAAGCCAGGGGCCTGCGCTTCTACATGCAGAAGTTGTGCTGCAGTTCAGGTTCCATGTTGAAATTGAGTTCAAGTCAGGCCCTGCTCATCTTGGTGTTCCACTTGGCTTCCCAGCTGGGTTGCACAGAGATGCAGGGTTCAGTGCTGAACATAAAAGGGCAGTCAGTCCTCCACAGTAGAAACTCCAAAGTCCAAACAGGCTATGCAGCAGTTGAAAAAAACAGCAGACAACTCAGATGCTGAAATAAATGTGCTTTTTCAATCCATGCTTGAAAGTCCTCGTATAAAAGCAAATACACACACAGCAGTAGCAAATGCAAATATTGCTTGGCTTGAGCTACAGCTACCTGCCCCCGTGCTTTGGCTATCCCAGCCTTACTCAGGGTGCCAGGCAGGAGAGGCTAGTTCCTTACACTTAAGTAGATAGCTGCATTAAGATGTTATAATCACAAGACACATGGGTGCAAAAACACAAACATACAAATAAAAAAGAGCAAAAGTGCATATATACAAAAATATATATAAAAAAACACTCTTATACTAAGTCAAGTATACTAATACAGTTTCTAGCTATTTCACATAATAATCATGTAGCCAAACTGTTATTACAGGTAATATATGTTAAAGCTAGCTACTAAGCATAGTCCACTTCAAGTGTCATAAGTAAAGTTTATTTTTTAAAACATACTGGCAATGATTCACAAAGGTGTGTAGAGCCTACGTACATCAATCTACATTGGAATGCAGCACAGCGCAGTCCTGTGGACACCCTGGTGGCATTCATTACAGGTGCAAAACCCCATGCACACATGATCCCTCACCCGATTCTGCAGCTAGACTCTGCGGGTGGTCTGGGGGCATACCAGGGGGTGTGCCTGCATTTTGTCCACACTCTGTGCTGTTCACTAAGGTGCAGAGTGGCATGGAGTGCCTCGATGAGGTGTGCAAAATGCATCCTGATATAAATGGGATGCCCCTCCTGCACCACCACCCGACCTGCCATATAGCCACCCCTGCCCACTGGGCTGCCTGGGTGTGTTGGGGTCAGCCAATAGGGCGACTGTGTGCACCCCCCCAGCCAGTGTACCTATCCGGTCCTGATGGCAGTGTACTCCCCCCCCACCAGAGCCCTGGTCTGGTCCTGAATGTCAGTGACTGCCCCCCTCCACAGCAGAGCCCAGCAGCTCCTGTCCCAGATGCCACAGAATCCCAGTCCTCCCACCCATTCAGTGGTGGTTAGTGGCCCCTCCCTCCTGCAGCATGGACATCCTATCCCCTATCCCCTGAACCTGAATGTCAGTACCATCATCACCGGACAGCAAAGCAAACAACACTTCCAACCACACATCCCGCCTCAGCCACCTGCTGTCCGACTGATGCTGGGAGCAGGCTGCCTATAATTAGGTGGTGAGCTCCCAGCCACAGTTGGACAGCAGGCAGCTAAGGTGTAATGAGTGGTGGGAAGTGTCACTTGCTGTTCATTGACGGCGGCACTGACATACAGGTGCAGGGGATGTCGGTGCCGAGGGAGGGGGGCCACTAACCACCACTGAGCAGGCAGGGTGATTGGGATTCTGTGCAGTATGGGACAGGGACCAATGGGCTCAGCTGTGTGGGGAGTAGTCACTGGCATTCTGTACTGGACCGTGGCTCTGGAGGGGGTATGTACTCTGCATACGGGGCAGGGGATACCTGCGTGTGCCATTCACCACCCTGGACCCACGCTATGACTCAGGGGATCCACTCCTGGACTCAGGAAGGGCATATGATCAGATGCCTGCCTGATGCACTGCTCTGACCCTGTCCACCCTCCATGCACCTATGTGGCAGGGGGCCAGAACTGCAGACAAGCAGCTGGTGATAGTGAATACTGCCGGTGCATACCTGTCCATAGGTTCAAAGCAGTGCGGTCACACTACATGGTTCTGCAATGTGGGTACTACTGCACCATAGACTCCTGAATTCCAGACCATAAAGTGATTGGGCCCAATTCACAAAGCCCTGGATTGATGCAAGGTGTCTGCACCAAACATGAATGGTGCAAATGGCACCATGCATCAGATATTGCCCCTTAACTATTCACAAAGGCAGACTGCATTGACCACAGGCTGCCTGTCCCAAATGGGGCTTGCGCCACCTGTGCACCCAGAAAAGAAATGGGCTGTGACATGGGGCTAGGGGCATGTGGCAGAAGCAGGCTACCATAACTCCACAATTGGGATTCACAAATCTCATCCAGATGGTGAATTTCTAAGTACCCCTAGACCAGCCAGGGCTGGTCTAGGGGTACTTAGAAATTCACCCCCTGAATGGGATGAACACTGTGCGGCAGTGTGCCACCATCCCCCACTCCCTGGTCTAGTGGTCCCCCCTCCCTGATCCCTGATAGCACCCATTGTTGAATTAATAAATATGTTACCCCTTCCTGGTAGTCTGGTGGTTCCCCCTCCCTGAACCCCGATAGTGTCCAGTGATACATTAATAAAGAAGGACCCCATCCTGGTGGTATAGTGGCCCCCCAACCCAGCTGGTAGTGCCTACCACCCACCCCCCAATCCTGGAATGCAGCCGGCGACCGAGGCAGCCCACCACTCACCTCTATGGCTGGATGCCAGACTGAACTGTCAGTGAATGCCTCAACTATATAGTTTCCATGCTCATGCTTTTTCATGGGTGCATACACTATACAGTAGAGGCACTCACTGACCATTCAGTCCAGAGACCGGCCGCAGAGGCGAGAAGTGGGCTGTGCCATTCACTGGCTGCATTCTGGGATGGGGGAGTGGATGGTGGGCACTACCAGCTGGGGTTGGGGGTGGGGGCCACTAGACCACCAGGACAGGGTAACTTCTTCATTAATTTATCACCAGGCTCAATCAGGGTTCGGGGAGGGGGGGACCACTAGACCACCAGGACAGGGTAACATATTTGAGCAATAATGCACGACAGGATGTGTGTTGTGCTGGGATAACATCACGCCTGGGGTGGTTGGGCACAAGGCCGCAGTCCAAGTGCATCCAATACCCCAGGTATGATGTTATCCCAGCACAGTACACACCCTGTTGTGCATTATTGCTGTTATACAATGGCTCTTTTCTAAAAAAAAAAATAAATAAATAATAATAAAAAAAGATAAAAATAATGTGTTATAAGTATTTTTACCATTTGTTTTTGTGTGTAGGTGTACATTCATAAAAAAAGGTCCATTGTTACTGCTGTTGGCCAGCAGGTGGCAGTGTAATTATATCCCTGTTTCGCAGTATGACTTCTTTCAACTGTTCTGTGCTGGATGTTTGTCTTTTCTGGCTTCAACTACATGATGACCTCTCCTCCCCCCCATCCAGTCCCAGTTTGTGGTAATGTGTGTTTTTTTAGGCTGTACAGGTCTATCTGGGATCTGTCTGTGCCCGAGCGGCGCACAAGCAGCTGTGGGTGGAGCATAACGGCTGCTTCTCTCCTCGGTTGCCACCCGCCAAACCTACAACCCCTGACCGCTCTCCTGGAAGCGAGCACTGGATCCTCTCTGAAGGTACAGCCGCTGTTTTTTACTCTTTCCCAGTCTTGGAGCCAGTTTACCTTGGTGGCTTCTGATTGGTGCAGCGATCCAGCTCAAGGAATCTGATTCGCCCGCGTGTATCACGGCCCAGCCAATTGGTGTGCCTCAGCCTGCTCTATCTGAGTCCCTTTGTTTTCTTTGTTTCCTACCTCCTCAGCTATACAGTATTCCTCTTCTTTTTTACTGACTAGTATAGCCTGCTAGTATTGTATTAGTGTTTATCTGCCTAGCATAGCCTGCCTATACATTTAAGTGAAAATCTGTTTAGCCTGCCAAAATTCTGCAATGTGTTAATTCTGTCTAGCTTAACCTACCAGTACTTCATAAGTATAATCTGCCTGGTGTAGCCTGTTTGCTCGTTATAAGTGTTTTCATCTGCCTACCGCAGCCTGCCAATACTTCAGAAGTATATATTTTGCCAAGTGTAGCCTGCCAGGATATAATCTAACCTGTGCTGTAACTGCTTAGCTGCCACTCTCCCCTCTCTAACTTTCTCTCCTACTCTCCTAATTTACTGTCTCTGTGCTTCCTCATATTTCCCAGTCTGCTTTCTCTGTTCTACCCTCCCCCCAACACTCCAACTACTCGTAAAACAGACTCTTAGGGTCACTGAATTTGGCTCTTGGTCTCTTACCCACCCCCCCAACTTTGTACTTAATTCCTCCCAGCTAACTTTAAATAATCTCTCTCCCCCTCTATTGTTGTTCATTTGCAACCCCACCCTTGCGACTGTCTGCACAGACCCTTTGTTAACTGGCAGCCACCTCCACCCCCAGCTGTCGGACTGCTCTCTGACTCCCTCCCCCTTTGACATGCAGCTTCCTCCTGATTATTTATTTCTGTCCTTTTGCTCCTTCCCCAGAGATCTGTCTGTGCCTGAGCGGTGCACAAGCAGCTGCGGGTGGAGTGTAATGGCTGCTTCTCTTCTCGGCCGCCACCCACCAAACCTACAACCCCTGACCGCTCTCCTGGAAGCAAGCGCCAGATCCTCTCTGAAGGTACAGCTGCTGTTTTTACTCTTTCCCGGACTTGAAGCCAGCTTACCTTGGTGTCTCCTGATTGGTGCAGTGATCCAGCTCAAGGAATCTGATTCGCCCGCCTGTATCACAGCCCAGCCGATTGGTGCGCCTCAGCCTGCACTATTTGAATCCCTCTGTTTTCTTTGCTTCCTACCTGCTCAGCTATACAGTACTCCTCTTCTTTTTGCCTGCCTCCCCAGCCCTCTCCCAGGCCTCCTTTAACTCATTCAGGCCTAGATATGCCTCTAGGTGGCATCTGAAAGCATAGCCACTCAAGCTAATAATGCCTGTAGACATACTCGGCTGACTTTCACTTAGGCCAGGAAACGTCTGAGGAAGTCAGCAGTTTGTACCTAAATATTAAACAAACCGAATTGCTTAGAATCGATTGCATAGTTCCGTTAGAAAGGATATTTTGTGCTGAACAGTTTTGCTGCTGATACTTTGTGTCTATCATGTATACTTTAGGAGTTATTTGCATTTGTTTAAGGTATGGTGTGCATGGCTGACATTTGTCTCTCAAGCCTCACCTAAGCACCTTGAATAAATCTGAAAGAAAAACACAGTTGTTCGCTGTTTCAGCTAGTATTAAAATAAAAACTAAATGGATTACAATTGACTGCATAGTACCATTAGAAAGGAAATTTTGTGCTAAACAATTTTGCCACTAATACTTTGTGTCTATCATTTATACTTTAGGAGTTATTCGCAATTGTTTAAGGTATGGTGTGTATGACTGACATTTGTCTCTCAAGCCTCAACTAAGCACCTTGACAAAATCTGAAAAAAAACCCAGTTGTTTGGTATTTCAGCTAGCATAAAATAAAAACCAAATTGATTACAATTGAATGCATAGCACCATTGGAAAGGTAATGATGTGCTGACCAACTTTGCCACTCATACTTTGTGTGTAGCACTTACGGTTTAAGAGATATTCACATTTGTTTGTGGCATGCTGATTATGGTTTGATTTTGCTTAGAAAGGTCCAGGATGCAGTGCTAAGAGTCTACAGGGCACAAGTGGTGGACGTTCCAAAGAGCTCTTGTGGTGTGAATGAGCTAAATACACTTTTGTCCCTCCCCCTCTCGAGGATCTCCTATCTTATTGGCCCATCTTGCTATACACTCAACCACTCCAAGCTGAATCTGCTGCTATCTACTATATGTCCTTCTCCACCGCCCTATCTTCTCATGCTTCCTGGGAAATACAGGGCTGTCTAGCAACTGTCCCTGGACCCCAATTCCCACTTGACTCTGGAACACTTTACAGCATTCTCTCCACCTGAAGAATGCTCTGCATGGCCAAACCAACCATGCCATCACTTGTTAACTGCCTTGCTTTATTCATGCTTGCCTCTAATCTACCCAACAATGCTCTGTCCTACGACAGCAGCATCGCAGTGATGGACCCAAAACTGAGCTACAGGGATGGGCCACAGAACTCCACATCAGCGCTAGGTCTTCCAGTGTCTGTTGTTCTCCTGTCCGCAGGATCTCTGTACCTGTCTCCAACAAGCAACCTCTATCCAATCCCACCACCTGCGATAACTACAGTCCCCATTGCTTGCTATTCTGCAACACAATTCCACTCCCGTCACCACTCACCTAGCTCCTTTAAGCAACTCAAACTACTAGCAATCAGGGTAGCCTGGTTACTACTGATGCTATCAGGCAATATCCATCCCAACCCTGGCCTCAGGAACTGTGATGCCAGGACTGCCGGGAATAACCAATTGATTTCCATTGCTTCTATTAACATCTGTAGCCTTCTGCCAAAACTAGATCTGCTCCAAGCCTGGGTTACTCAACACAACCCAGATGTCCTGTCCATTACCGAATCATGGCTTACACCCAGGACCGCAGACAATCAAGTTCTGCTCCATGGGTATACTCCCTTCTGTCTTGATAGGCTAGGTAAAAGAGGAAGGGGATGCATAATCTACATAAAAAATCACCTCCAGGGCAAAGCTCTTCCCCAATTACCAACAGGAAATAATGTTCAGATACTCTCAGTGAGGCCTACCTTAGGCTTCCAGGGCAAGGGCCTTACACTTGTCTCAGTCTACATCCCCCCAGGGAGAAAGTTGGGGGTTTTACAGTCCTTCACGAACACCTCGCTGACCTTCGGTCCAATAGTGAAGTAATTGTACTGGGGGGACTTCAACATCAATTGGTTATCACCAGACTCGGCCACCTTCAAGAATGTGTCCTCTTCTATCAACTTCCATCAACTAGTCAACCAACCCACTAGAGCAAACTATAGAACTGGACCCAGCACCCTAATTGACTGGGTGTTAATGAACCACCCTGAGCGGATATCGGGCCTAAAAGTGCTCCCTGTCTCCCTCAGTGACCACTCGCCCATTACCTTCCACTGGTCAAATAAGGCCCCCAAACCACCAGTGAAGGTAATAATATCCCGAATGCTAAAAAAGGACCAGTAAAGTCCCTTTAAGCAGTACCTTCAACAGCAGAATTGGGCCCCGTCCTAATCTCTAACGACGTTGACACGGTGCTGGACAAATTCATTAAAATTTTCAATGAAGCCTGTGATATCTTTGCCCCCATTACAAAAAAGGAAAGTCAGTGGTTCTCATAAAACATGGGTTACTCCCCACCTCCTTGCTCTGATGCATGCCAGAGACCTGCTCTGGTATAAGTATAATAGTACTCGTACAGCCAAAGACTTGCAGAGCTATAAGGCAGCAAAATGATTGTACTCTTGCTATCTGCCAGGCCAAAGCCAGTTCCTTTAAGTCCGAGCTAAACTCCTCCTGGGGCGATGGATGTAGATTCTGGAAAAATATCAATGAGATCACATGGAAATGCAATACCTCTGAACCCTCAGTGCTGAATTTTGAAGGGTCCATTACACAAGACCCCAAAACCATCGCTGACATCTTTAACACAGCTTTTACTGACCTCAGTGCTGTGCTCCCCCTGACTTCCACAACCCTGTGAGTGAGACTCTAATAAAACCACCTCAAACACATCCAACGAAGCATGCCCCCCCCTTCTACCTCAGAGTAATATCCAAAGTTGAAGCAAAAAGATACCTCTCCAAAGTACTGGGGAAAACCAGGAATAGTGCCGAGGGCCTGGATCTAAAACTAATCTCCCTGGTGCTAGATGAATTGCTAACACCCCTCACCATGATTATAAACCTATCCCTCACCACAGGAACATTCCCTAAATTATGGAAAGCTGCAGTTATTACCCCTGTCTTCAAAGCTGGTTGTGAGACAAGTCACACTAACAACCATCCTATCTCGAGTCTTCCACCAATCTCAACAGACCTATAGCGTATAGTCTACGATCTGCTGGTAGACCACCTCGACACATATCAGCTACAATGCCAACAGCAACATGGCTTCCATAAACTCCACAGTATTACAACTGCCCTTCTGGAGTTCACAGGGTTTATTCACAACACCTTTGATCATGGGCACTTGGTGGGGGCAACCTTTATAGACCTCACCAAGGTCTTTGACACCATCAACCATGACCTCCTCCTGGTCCAACTTGAGGCAACAGGTCTATCCCCTGATTCACTGTGCTGGTTCTGGAGTTACCTTACAGGGCATGAGTAATGGGTAAAAATATCTGGTACCCTCTCGGACTCACTGCAAGTGTCTACCAGGGTTCCCCAAGGATCCATATTGGGTCCCCTGCTGTTTAGCCTTTTTCTTAATAACATCCCACTAGCAGGCATACACAAAATCCTTCTCTACGCAGACAATGCGGTTATTTACACCAGCCACACTGATCCTACCATCCTAGAACAACGTCTTCAACATTACTTTAACAATGTGGAGGACTGGTTTGATCATGCTAAGTTGGTTGTCAACCACAAAAAAAACAAGACTATGCTTTTTATCCTTTGAATACAGAGCCCCACTCTGGCTTAGCTTGCTCCCTCCTGAGCTAACCACTCTCAGTGTAATTGGCCCATTTAAATCATCGCTCAAATCTCACCTGTATAACAAACAGGTGTACACCAGCTTCCCTTTATCTCCACTCTGTGTCGCTGATAATGAATACACCCAACCCAGCACTTCTCTACCTCCTACCTGTTTCTCACACCCCTTTTCCCATCCTCCTAGCTCCCCCTTCCCTTGCCTTCCCCTCCTTTCCATTTCACATGTTCCCCAACCCACCCAACAAACTCCTCCACACCTTTTGCTTTATCTCTCTATCACCCCACTCTCCCATTGGACAAAGTGACCCATAGCCTGAGGTTGCCACCACCCCACTCCACTACTTCTACCTATTCCCCTTTCCTCCTATTCAAGGCCTACTGTGTTGCTTAATGAACCTTCCATCCTCTAACATTAATTATTGCTTATTTTCATTTTTAGTACAAGCAGCTGCAACAATTAATCATGACTATGTAAATATTTCCCTTCAGCGTTCTCTGTGTTTTGCATCTGTAACTTGTGCTGTGTATATTGTTTTCCTGTATGCCTGATGTGGAACCTTTGTAAATGAGCTTGTAGCTCAAAGGTTGTAATCCTATATTTAAATAAATAAATAAATCAGGGAGGATGTGGTGGCCTGCTGACTGACAATTTCATTACTTTCACTGGGGGGATATCGGGTAGGTTGGTGACCGGAGAATGCCTTCCAAGTATGTAAGGTTATCTTCTGATAGGCTGAGTGGACACTGTGGACAGAACACTTTTCAAAAACTTAAGACTTTCATTTTTTGAGGGAAAATACCATAGTGTTTCACGGCACCCTTTTCCCCATGAACGGAGCGACATCAGTGAATCATGAGACCGGCAGTTACAGCCTCCACGGTTAAGTAAAGCTGCTGGGTTTGGGGAAGAAACGGTGAGGAGAAAATTTATTATGTAACCTTTGTGTGCTGGGGGATTAAAGAGCGTACTTTGGTGGGAGGGAGGATTTAACAGAAAACGATCGGGAAAAAGTGAGGGCGGCTTGCGATGGCAATCATTCAAGTGGGTGTGGCCATTGTAGTGCTGCTTGTGAGCGGGATCATTGAAGCAGCTTTACCGATTGGGGATCACAGAGGCAGGCTGCATGAAGTGATTCCACAAAAAGATGATGTGATCATCTGTATGCTGGGACTAGACTCGTAATGTTGTACTGGAATGACATCACAGGTCCAGTCCCAGTCTGTCCAATCAGAGGCCAGTGGTCTTTCTTACCATTGTATAATTATTAATCTAACAATGGGTGCTATCGGGTTTTGAGGAGGGGGGACCACTAGACCACAGGACAGGGTAACATATTAATTAATTTAACAATGGTCACTATTGGGGTTTGGGAGTGGGGATCACTAGACCACTGGGGGGTACTGTTTCTATTATTGGGGATGGGGGTACCACTTGCATTTACTGCATGGAACCTGTGGCACACCCTTCCCATGTACCATGTATTTGCCACAAGGGTGAGGGTGCCGCATATTTGGGGACTAAGGTGCTGGGACCCCTTCTGTATCTGAATCCAGTGCAGGATCCTAGGCACACTGGGCTTTGGCTCAAGCAGCTATTTGCCACAGCTTGCATTGATCTAAGCCTGCTTTGTGAATTGAGCCCCTTATGTCTCTGCAAAAGATAGAGAGCATAGAGCTGAATAATTTTACATGATCACCCATTGTAAAAGCTTCATGTCAATCAAGGGGATTTACATGGGTTCTTTTCCAGCGAACAGTGTCACAATTCTTAACAAATACTGCTCTAAGGTGGCTATATTACATGTGATGTCAAGCTCTTTGCAAAGTAACCTTTCCAGTTTTATTAATGCTGCTTTAATATCACCAACACCAGTTGTAGTAAGATTGTTACTTTGCAATTTTTTTATTACCCTCTGTCTCTTGCTAGTTAGGGACTCATTACTCTCCCAGTTGAATCCACTTTCCGATGGGGAAGCTCCCTCACTCTGCATTTCAAAACTCAGTTCTTTAAGATGTTGAGTTGCAAGTAATGAATGATCTTTTTATAAGTGTAGCTCAGAGTTCTTATGAGCAAAAGTGGATTACAGCTTGTAGTGCGAGCCTTTCTATGGTTTTAACACCCCAAAACACTGTGTCTGCAGTGCCCACGGTCTGTAGCTAAACACTGGCTTAAACAGTTCACCCCTCCACTAGTAAGCCATGACGGTAGTGCAGGGTTTGGTTCTGAACATAAAATGGCAGTCAGCCCACCACAATAGAAATATCAAAGACCAAACAGGCTATGCAGCACTCAAAAAAACAACAGACAACTCAGATGGTGAAATAAATGTGCTTTTTATGTTTGCTTGCGCTTGTAGTGCACAAGAAACATTGAGATAGTAGAGCACTGCAGAGGTGTGGCAGTGTTACAGACAGTGCAGTGGACTCTTTAATGGGCATGTCCCTCGGCCACCAATTAATACTGAAGCTGCCAAAGATGGCAGTTTGAGATCGAGTGCTGCACTTGAAGAAATCTGTCACTGCAATCAGGGGCAGTTTTGTCATTGCAGCATCAGCTCCCCCATCTCTCCCAACCAGGCACACAGCAGGGCAACAAATTTAAATGTTAGCTCCCTCCCACTGCTGCTGCCCACCCCACAGCCTCTGATCCTCGTCACACTGGCATATAATGAAACCCTCCCACTCCCTCCCACTGCTAATGCCTACCCCACAGCCTCCATTCGCCACACTGGCATAAAACCCTCCCACTCTCTTCCACTGCTGCTGCATGCCCAGCACCCTCCTTTCTCCATTGTACCAGCATAAACCCCCCCACTCCCTTCCACTGCTGTTGCCCACCCACACCCTTCATTCTCTGTTGCACTGGCATAAAGACCTCCCACTGCTGCTGCCTGTCCCGCACCCTCCGTTCTCTGTCACACTAGTATAAAACCATCCCACTCCCTCCCACTGCTGCTACAAACCCCGCACCCTCTGTTCTCCATCCCCTGCCAACATTGGGGTGCTTAATCCCCATGTCGGCATATATCCTCCCTCCCCCCATTAATGTGGCACAGTAGGAGCCAACCCCAGTGTGCCAAAAAATACTTCTTTGATGTTTCTGACACTGGGATGCCCACTCCCAGTGTTGGATGTGCTGCCACCCCATGCCCCTATGTTCTCAGTCAACCTCGGGGTGCCCAATCCCCAGGTCAGCATTGATACCCCCCCCAGTACTCTGGCATACTGGGAGCCCACCACAGTGTGCTAAAATCTGTTTTTTTAATATTTCACCTGTAAAAAAGAAAATTCCCCATGCGTCTTTTTTTTTTTAAACTTGGAAAATAAAAAGGAAATGATCCTCGTTATTCCCGCCTGCCCCTCCCCCAATCTGCATCCTCCTCTGCACACCCCACCTCCCCCACACCCCCCACACATACTTACCTCCAGAGGTTGGGAACAGTGATCTTCTGAACCGGAGCATGTCTGCACTCTTCAAAGACCAACTGGGAACTGAAGAAATTACTGTAAACCCTATAATGGCAGTCATTGGGAGTTTTCAACTTAGGCTGATATCTCAGGCAATTTTTGGAGTTTTGGTCCCAGATTTTCAATATGGGGTTCTTGCAACCACACCTCGTGAACACTGGCACTGTCATTTCGTTGCACAGTCCTGAAAGGTGATTTTACGGTCACTGCATGGAATCACCTTTTGGGACCAATTAACAAAATTACAGTGCCACTGTTCATGAGGTAGGGTCCCAAATATCCCTTCTTGCAACGCCAAAAAATGAGTGCGTTTTGAGCATCCATTGTGCAATTTCTATGTACGCTTGTAATTTCATCAATTGTTTATATTTTCACTCCAATTTTCCAACATTGCCATTTTTTTACTCCCCCTTATGAACAGTACAGCTGTCATTTTTTGCATTCTTCCCAAAATTAGTTTTTTTTTGCAATTCAAAGTTTATTCACTTTTATACAATTACAGAGAGAAGATCTCCTGTTACTTTTGTTCATCAACTGTACAATAATACAACATAACTTGGGAATAGATCCTCCCCCTCCACCCCTAACCCCTCTCATTCAGACAGAGCAAATCTATCTGGTATAAGGCTGTCTGTTGCAAGAAACAGGGCTTTTTATGACTTCTGAAGAGAATACAGAGTAACAAGAGGACTCCAATTCTTGAGGAATTTCTGTGATTGATTATGTAAACTAGCAATTGTCTTCTCCAGGCAAAGATTGGCCAGCAACTCCTGTAACCATTCACTGTGAGAAATTTCAGTTGTATCTTTCCAGTGCTGCAAAACCAGTCTTTTTTTTTTTATAATTCAATATACTTTTATTAACACATGATAAACTTTCAGTACAGACATGGGTAACAAATAGGCAAACAGAAATAACTACTCCCCAACAAAGCACATGAAAACCATAAATTGGAAAGCATCAGCTAATGTACCTTACATACACCCAACCCTCCCTTCCTCCCTCTAAGATCAGAGGGGAAAAAAAAAAACCCAACCCCACCTCCCAACCCCAACCCACCCTCCCTAATCCACCCCCATCAAGCATGTACACGCCAGCCATCAAACTATATTAATAGAAAGACTCTCCATATTAAAAGCTATCATGGCTTCCATACAGTGAGTAAAGCATCTAAAGGACCCCACCTAGTCTGGTAGACCTGTGGTCGATTGTTCATGGTTAAAATATGCTTCTCTAGTCAAAGGGCAAATAACATTTCTTTGTGCCATTCCATGATTGAAGGGGCTGAGTCACCCATCCAATGCCTCAGAATAATTAACTTGGCTATTGCCGAGATCAAAGCCAAATGTGCTTTTCTAATATTGGGAATACCCTCTGGAAATAAGTATAGCAAACAAATCTCTGGAGTAATATAGGAATCCAGGACCAATAAGGGGTCAAGCGTCTTTCTAATGGTTTGCCAAAATTTCTGAACCGAGGGACAGGTCCACAACATATGGTATAGTGTCCCAGTATGGTTTGCACATCTAGGACAATCAGGAGAGGGCCTACTTCCCAATCGACATAATTTGAATGGCGTAAAATATAAATTATGCATAACATTAAAATACATCAAACTCAATCTATCTTGCTTAACAAATTTACACAAGGTCTGCCAGATCTTAGTCCAGAGATTTGGTTCAGCACTAAGGGAAAACACCTGCAGCCAATAATAACACACTCCTTGTGGCAGCCCAGGGTCAACCGACTGGATTGCTTTATATACTGCAGACACAGCATGGGGTTCTTCAGCTGCCTTCAGAAGACTATTAAAAACATCAGCAGACCCCTGATTTATCCCCTCTCAACCCAAATGGGCAAGGATGGCCCTCTTAAGTTGTTCATACTTAAAAAAGGCTGTCACAGGCACTTTAAATCTATATCTGAAAAGAGCAAAAGGAATTATTCTACCCTCCTCATATATATCCCTAACTCTTGTGTTACTAAGGGAAGGCCAAAAAGCCAAGGGGATGGACTTACGCTCAATACGGAAGTGCGGATTTCCCACAACAGGCTGCTCCAACAAGGCATGCCAGTTATGGGATAGGTGAGTTTGCAGTTGATGTGAGGCCCTAATTAACCAACCTAACGGAACATTCCGAAGAGGTTTTGGAATTGCCTTAGGACTAGTGTATAACAGGGCAGGCAGGGAGCAACAATATTGAGCTGCTAGAAATTGTTCAATATCTAACCACAAAGGTACATATGTTTGTCGCTCTTCCCTCGATATCTCCCTTGACCAGTATGACATCCTGCTAAGATGATGAGCACAATAATACGAGAAAAAAGAAGGAGCTGCTAAGCCACCCTGCTCCTTAGGTGCAGAGAGTTTCAGATAGGAATGCCTGACACTCTTACTCTTCCAAAGGAAGGCAGTTAACATTTGATTGAGCTTACCAAACCATTTTTTGGGGATAAACAGGCCCAACATTCCCAGGGGATATAATACTCGGGGCAAGACGTTCATCTTTACAATATTTATTCTTCCCCATAAGGAAAGAGAAAGATCTCCCCATCTGTTTAGGTCTAACTTGATTGTACTCAATAATTCCGTAAGGTTTAGGTTAAACATGATAGGGACCTCTCTGGCAACCTTAATCCCAAGATACGTAAAGAACTTTGATTCCCATATTAAGGTAGTGTTATCAAGCACTGACCAGGAAGTATTATCATTTAGAGGAAACACTTTTGTCTTAGACTCATTAAGCTTATAATGGGAGATAGCGGAAAACTGCTCTATCTCAGCCAAAAGTTCTGGAATACCTGTTGCGGGATGTTGGAGGTGTAAAAGAAGATCATCTGCATATGCAGAAAGGGAGTACCTTTGTGACCCTATTTCAATGCCCTGGAGCCTTGGGGAAGTTAACAATCTCCTGATTAGGGGTTCTAAGTAGAGATTGAATAATAATGAGGAGAGGGGGCAACCTTGCCTGGTCCCCCTCTGAAGTAGAAAGGGAGCAGACAGTGTCCCATTGGACCAGATCCAGGTTGATGGGAATGTGTATAATAATCTGATCCATCTAAGAAAGCCTGGGGGGAGATCCAGGTGGGCCACAGTTACAAAAAGAAAGTCCCAAGAAACTCTATCAAAAGCCTCTCGGCATCCAAGGAGATCAGAACAGAAGGAATGCTTGAGTCCTTGGATGCCGAGAGGATATATATTAGCTTATGCATGTGATCCACTGAGGATCTACCTTTCATGAAACCTATCTGCTCTCTACTAATGAGCATGGGAAGAAATGGACCCAACCTCATGGCCAAAACCTTAGCTAAAATGTTGCCATCAGTATTAATTAAAGAGATAGGCCTATAACTTTCCGGGTATATGGGATCCTTACCAGACTTGGGAATAAGAGTAATTATAGCATTAAGGAAGTTTGATTCTGACATTCCTTCAGCAAACCAGTAATTGTAGACTTCAATCAGAAAGGGAGTGAGCTCTTGTGAACAGCTTTTATACAGGTTATTAGAAAAGCCGTCTGGGCCAGGGGACCTGTCAGGTGTGAGTTGCTCAATTGCTGTTACCACTTCCTGCACTGTAATTAAATTCCCAAGATATTCACCTTCAGGGGTCTCTAATTTAGGAAGATCAGTGGCATCAAGGTACTCAGCTATATCCCAAGCTACAGGCTTTTCCTCCTGAGCTTCAGAATACAGCCTTTGGTAATAAGAACGTAAAGCCTTGGACACTTCCTTGGGGGATGTCACCAGGCTATCACTGGCAGCTGATTTGATGCAAGGAATGGCTCGTGAGGCTGCTCTTTGCCTAAGCCTAATAGCTAATAGCTTACCAGCCTTCTCACCAGCATCAAGATATTTCATCTTTGTACATCTCAAAGCAAGCTCTGCTTTTGGTACATGAGATCAGAGTATTGACTTTGCAATTGGTGCAAAAGTACCCAATCCGCATCTGGGGAGTGCCGAGAGAGGGCACGCTCCATGGCCCATATCTGTTGGAGCAAAGTTGTTTGCCTATCCCAAAACTGACAACACCTCGTTGCTGATAGCCTAAGGCACTCACCCCTGAGAGAGCACTTTAGGGTTCCCTAAATCATATCTATCCTGGTAGTCGAACCCCTATTATCTAGTAAAAAGTTAACAATAAAACTTTTTATGTGTTGGAGAGATTCTGGTTTTTGGAGGAGCTGATTATTCAACCTCCAGAGGACATCTCTTTGGATACTTGGCCCAGGGAGATATGCAAGGGAAGTTGGAGCATGATCTGAGATAACTCTTGCATGTATATCCGCATACATTACCCCAGATAATGCGAAGGAACTCAATAAAAAGAAATCAATACTGGAGAAGGATTTATGTGGGGGGGGGGAATAGGTGTATTGGCGTTCTCCATGATGAAGAACTCGCCATACATCCAGGAGATCAGCACCTGCCATGAGGTCATGTAATGCCCTCTGTGAGGGAGATAAACCCCATTTTCGGGAGTCAGATCTGTCTATATACATGGAAGGTACCACGTTCCAATCTCCTCCCAAAATAGTTAAAATGGGTGGATCAGTGACGAGAAGGCTCAATAAGTAGGTGAAAAAATGAGGAGACTCAGAATTTGGTCCATATATGGATCCTAAAATAATCTGCCGCCCTTCCAAGGATCCACATAATATTATATATCTGCCCTCAGGATCCCATATTTCTTTATCCAATTTAAAAGGAATTTTTTTATCTATTAATACCACAACTCCCCCATTAGATGTGAATTTCCCTGCTCCATAGGCCTGCCCCACCCATGTCTTAAGAAACAAACTAACATCATGTCTCCGAAGATGCATCTCTTGGAGACAAGCAATCCCTGCTTGTAATTGGTGAAGGTGCCTGAGGATAACCTGCCTCTTACCTTTATCCTGTGCACCTTTGACATTCCAACTTACGATCTTGTAGTAGTTAGCCATCCTTTGATTTATCAAACAATACTGAGGGTAAAATGATCAATCTAATTACATAAAATCCCAATCTGACCTGACTGAGTGCCAGTGAAAATTCTACCATAAAAAAATATGTTGACACACTTGACTTGCCACCCCCTATCCCCCGACAACTATAAAAAAAGAAAACGTATCTATCATACTATCCCTTTACCCTAGCCCCCCGCAATTCTAATAAATCCCTAATAATACTCTATCCACTATCTCCCCCAGTTCTAACCAACTGCACCACAATCCACTCTCAGGTGAGTGATGTCTTAACGCAGGTAATGAGTTGCACCAGAGACCCTCCTATCTCTCCTCCACCTTCCCATGCCCCCACTACTTATCTAACAATTATATTAGCCATTTAAACTCCCCTAATACAACAACTTATTAAACCACTATATACATAGCATCCCTCTAATAAGGCTTATTCGCTATAATAATTGTAATAATATAACAGTAACAGGAAGTCGATAATATGCTTATGGTACCTTAAGATACTAAAAATGCCCTCCAATATTTTCTAGATGGAGCTTATATCCAATATCCCCCTGGATCCCCAGAATCAGAGCACACAGTTATGGAAAAAAAAGGGGAAAAAAGGGATAGAAAACCCCATTCGGGATCCATTAGCAGTTATTCCCCATCCCAGGCTCTGCTTTTGATTTCTTTATATAAAAGGAAAAAAAAAACACCCAGGAGAAGTCAAAAATGATAGGCCCCCATTATTTTAAACTCAGTCACACGAGCGTAATTAACTTGAGGGGCAGTGCAGCTATGCTTTTACCGATAAGTCCAGTAATCAGACAGTCTGCTTCTCCGCCGACAGTCCACAATGTAGTAACCCGATATCAGGCACCACTTCAAATTCCCTCAAAAAAAAAAAAGGGTGAAAAGACTCCACCACGCCTCTGCGACCTCCTCATAGAAAGAAAGTATGAAACAAAAGGAGGGAGCTACTACCCCCACAAATGCTTAATGTCTGGTATTGTCGAGAAGTTCAGAATATACTCAGCCCAAAGTCCACGAGGGTGTCCACCCTATCAAACATAGGCAGCTTCTTTTCACTTCAGCACTGACCAATTATGCACAACATACATTTGCTCATAGTCTTCTGGATCCTTTCACTTAAACAGGTCTGGGAAAAGACTTTTAAGTTCTTGCTGCGCCTGCTCTTGTGACTCAAAGGAAAGCCATTTTTCTCCTGCCTTCACCTGAAGGACCGCTGGATACTTCATACGAAATGGAGTTCGCGCCGCGATAAGCTTCGTCACTATAGGATGCATTCTTGTCGCTTCACCCGCACTGACTGTGGAAGGTCCCATGCGATCCGGATTCTATGCCCTTCCCACTGAACCTCTTGCACTTCACGACTTTCGTAGCACATGCTGCTTGTCTAAAAAATTAAACATCTTAAAAATGAGAGGTCTGGATGGGGAACCGGGCTGTGGAGGAGTCGAGAAGAGCCCGATCGCCCTCTAAATAATATAAGATGCTCCATTTGGGGAGGGACCGGCGATTCGCTTGCATAACTTTTGAAGAAAAAGAATGGGCGTCGCTCCTTCTTCCTTTTCAGGAATTCCGATCACCAACAAATTGTTTCTTCTACTTCTCCCCTCTAAGTCTTCAATCTTCTCTTCAAGCTTCTTGATTCGCTTTCTGTTAAGTGTCATGGTCAACTCAAATCGCTTTTATCGTGTCTCTTCTCCAAGGACACCAGCTTAAACTCTGAGTCAGTTACTCGGGTAGTCAGGGAATGGACAGAAGCTTTGACCTGCTGCAGATCATCATAAATCTCCATAAGTTTCTCCTGTAACGGTTGGATCACCTCTAGAAACCACTCCTCTGAGAGAGCACCCATTACAGTGCCGATTTTGCTGGAGCCCTCTGTCTGATGCTTTGGGCGCTTCTCGGCCTTGTCCTTCTCTGGGGTGGGCGGTGGTGAATGCCTCGGCAGTGCCTTCTTCATGTACACCTCCATCTCTTGATGTAAGATACAGCAGCCTCAAGTGCCAAGCAGTTGAGATGTTGTGATTTTATGGTATTCTCGAACAAAAAAACTGTACCAGGGAGCTGAATTGTGTAGCGGAGGCATGGAGCAGTGGAGGGCTGCTGAAGCTTCTCAAGCTGCCATCACGTGACCCAAAACCAGTCTTTTAACTGACATAGCAATGAGGGTTATATGATATTTTCTGTTGGTGACAATAACTGAGGAAAGATCTCCCAAAATGCAAATTTCAGCTGTAAAAAGATCTGATGAGCCCAAAAGGGGGTCAGCCTTCTGTTTAATGATAGTCCAGAGGGGGACTATCTTGGGACATTCCCAAAAGATATGCAGAAGGTTACCCTCACTCTGCAGGCACCTGGTACATGTGGGTGAAGGGAGCATTCCCAATTTAACCATCTTCTGGGGCAAATAATAAAGATTATGCAGAATTTTAAATTGTAATAATCGAAACCTGTCTTGTGTTACAAACTTGTGACAGCTCTTCCATAGAGAGGGCCAATGCAAATCTTGTTTGGGAAAAAGTGGGGACCAATAAGAAGTCGGCCCCAGACAGTCAGGCCATTTCCAATTATGGGTTATCTCATACAATCTGGAAACAGCGTGCGAGAGACCCACCTGGGGAATTAAACACGACAAAGATGGGTTCGGGGGTATTGGTGGTACATTACCAAGGGATTTTATTATTAAGTGACATAATTGAAATATTTTAAAAATCGCAGAATTCGGAACTTGTAATTTGGTAAGGATTTCAGGTGAAGTTAACCACAGGTCATCTGGCTTCCAAAAGGAAGAGAAAGGGCAGTCCCCTATCTGGGGGATCCATCTCAACTGAAGTGGCCTGCCATCATTTATAAGGTTGGGGTTACCCCACCAGGGTTGAGATGGGTCTGAGGTATGCTTATATTTTAGGAACGAGCAGAGCTGGGAATGGATATGAATAGATAATGCAATGGGAGTATTTTTAAGTGCAGAAGGCAGAGATCTTAAATTAACATGTAGTAATGCAACTGGGGATAGCCCATGGGTTTGTATTAAACTCCTCTCTATTTTGAGCCATATAGGTGTGAAAGACTGTTGCAATTGGAGGTGGTCCCCCCTTAGCCATTGCAGGTACTTATTCACATGACTGGCCCCAGTAGTAAAGTTCTAAATGTGGTAGGCGCAGTCCCCCCTTCAATTTCGGTGCTGAAAGCTTGTCATAGGCTATCCGGGGTTTCTTTTTGGACCAAATGAAGGCTGAGAACATCTGATGTATTTTTTTAAACCACATCAGTGGTAACCAGATGTTTGAAAGGTTCAATGGGTAGAAAAGCCACGGGAAAACCTTCATTTTGATGATATTGATTTTACCTCAGAGAGGTAGGGGAAGTAATGCCCATCGCTTGAGATCTTGTCTAACAGTGGTTATTAATGGGTCTAGATTTAATTTTGTAAACCTGCTCGGCTCCCTGGATAAATTCAAACCCAGATATTTCAATGAATTGGGCTGCCAAGAGAAACCCATGGAGGATGCTGCAAGCTTTAACGCTTTGTGATTCAAGGGGAAAACCACCGTCTTGTCTTTATTTAATTTATAATTGGACATGGAACTTAATTCTGTCAGGGTGGCAAGTAGGGCAGGTACAGATATGTCGGGTTGAGATATTTGAAGGAGTAGGTCATCCGCGTAGGCCAATACTTTAACTGTTTGTTGCTGGATACTTATACCCTGGATTTCTGTATTGGCCATAATCCTCCGGATAAGTGGCTCCAAGTAAATATTGAACAGCAGGGGGGAATAAAGGGCAGCCCTGCCTAGTATCAGCGTGCAATGTAAAGGGGTCGGACAATACTCCATTACACACTACCCGTGCCATGGGGGATTTATACAGGACCCTTATCCACTTTATAAAAAGAGAGGGGAACCCAAATGCTGTGAGTGATTGAAACAAAAGATTCCAGTCGACCCTATCAAATGCCTTCTCCTCATCCAGGGAGATAAGAACAGTGGGAAAATCGGCATCCCTGGAGGCCGAGAAGACATGCGAGGGGGTTCTAAAATGATCAATCGAGGATCTACCCTTCATGAAACCTACCTGTTCTGGGCCTATAATATCTTGCATGACAAGGCTCAAGTGGTTCGCCAGGAGTTTCGTTAGAATCTTAAGATCCTGGTAAAGGAGGGAGATTGGTCTATAACTCTGGACCCTCTCGGGAGGTTTACCTTCCTTCAGTATTAGAGTAATTAAGGCTTCAAATAAAGACTCATCCGATACCTGGCCAGAAAGAACATGCTGAAATAGTGAAAGAAGGCAAGGTGCTAGTTGTGGTGCGAAGGCTTTATAAAAATTAGAGGAGAAGCCATCCGGACCAAGTGTCTTATCTGAAGGCAAATCCTGAATAACCCTAAGTATCTCCTCTAAAGTAATGGGAGCAACTAGGGAAGACTTCTGTAGGTCCGAAAGTACAGGTAAGGAGGTCTGTGAAAAATAAGAGACTAATTGTGATAAAGATGGGGGGTCTTCCATGGGGCTATACAGCTTCGCATAATAACTCCTAAATTCCAAAGTTATGTCTGATGGGGAAGTCATAAGGATATCATTCTCTTGCGAGCGGACTGCAGCGATCAGTCTATAAGATTCCAGCTGTTTAAGCTTGAGGGCCAAAAGACGCCCTGCTTTGTCCCCTTGATCTACGTGATAAGACTGAGTTTTCAGAATGATAAACTCAGCCTTTTCTCTTAGGAGACTCAAATATGAGTCCTTGAGTTTCACGAGGGTTTCCCTGACGTGATCTGGGGATTGGAGGGATGAATGATGCTCTATGGCCCGGATCTGGGGCAGTAAGTATTTAAGACATTCATCCTGAGTTCTTTTCCTTTTGGTTGCTAAACTGATCAGTAAGCCTCTAAGATAGGCTTTCAGGGAGCACCATTCAAAGTCTGGTTTTCCAGTAGGGCTGACATTAATATCCATAAAAGTGGAAGGATGTTCGGATATGTATGTTTTACAATCCGGAATCTTTAACAGTTGATTATTAACCTTCCATCGCCCGCCTATTATGGGCAGTGAAGATAAAGAAATCAAACAGACAACTGGTGAATGGTCAGAAAGCAGTCCTGCGAGTATAACTGAGTCTACTGCTGCGGGGATTAAGGACTGGGAAATCAATATGTAATCAATGCGGGAAGACGAATGGTGTACTGAGGATGTAAAGGTGAACTCTCTATCCAATGAGTGAAGAATACACCAAATGTCTGCTAACCCCGCTCCATCTATCCACTCTCGGAGTGCCTGCTGTGCCGGGGAAAGGCCTTTGTGGAGCTTACCTGAGCAATACATATGAGGGTCGAACACGAGATTAAAATCGCCCCCTATTTTTAAAGGGATTTGCAAAATTGGGGAAAGGATGTTGAGAATGTGTATAAAGAAACTGGAAGTGTCAGTATTGGGACCACAGACATTGCCCAAGATGACTTCTTTGGTATGCAGTTTGCCTTTCACAAATACGTAACATCCTTCAGGGTCCGCTATAATTTGGGTGGGAGCAAACGGTATGGACCTGCTCGATAGGATCAAAACTCCGCAGCTTTGGGTGTTAACCTCTGCCGTGAAGCATTGGCCCATCTGCTGCCTGTGGAGCTGTGTGGCCTCAGAATTCAGCAAATGAGATTCCTGCAAAAACGCAATGTCTGCAGCCAGAAGATTTAGGTGTTTAAGAATCTGATATTGTTTAATTTTGCGCCTGGCCCCCCGCACATTCCAAGAGATTATCCTCGTTGATTTTTAGTGGTTTTATTATTATTACAATTTATTAATTATACATGGTAGTGAGAGTACCATATTATTCCTCCTGGCTACCATAGTGAGAGTATGATGTAGCTTGGGGGTTTATTATTTATTATTTATTTATTTATTTATTTTTTTTTGTTCTTTTTGGCTTATTAAGTTTTCTTTATCTAGTGGCACCAGTTACTGAGAGTTCCTGGTTGCCTGGAAGGGAGATTTATTTTGTTAATTATTGCTTAGTTTGATAGCTATTTGATAGGAATCTTGGGCTTAGATTAGTTGGACTCTCTTAGTCGTGCATAAAATTGTTTTAACATTTAAGGGATTTGGTTATTATTATTTAAGTCGATTGGGAGGATTGTTGTTTGTATGAGAGTAAATAAAATTGGTTTAAAATATGTGTTGGGGTTTAAGTAAAATGGTTAGGCAGTACTCCCCCTCAAGACGCCGGGATCTCCGTCCCTTTAAATTACCCCCACTTTCAGTGGAGGTTTATGCTAGATGCCGAAATCTTGGCATTGTAAGATCTAAAAGTAGAAGGATACGGGGATCTTGGAACTCTTGGGGGATGGGAGAGAAGACGGATACGGACAGTAAGGGCTAGGAGGAGCCTGGGGCGAAATGGGTGCTGGAGCGAGGTCCTCCTTGCCTAGTTCCCATACCCAAGGGCACTGACTTGGAGTGTGTCAGGCAGGAAATGGGATCACCCTTGGATTTCCGTCCCTTTTGGGCGGTGTTAAGCAATGCCAGGTCGATTAGGAACAAGACTGCAGTGATTGCTGATCTTGTTTCCTCAGTCGACCTGGCTTGCATCACCAAGACATGGCTAGATGGAAATGCTGACCCTGTGTTGGACTCCGCAGTTCCGGCTGGGTTCTCGGTAATTCACCGCCCGAGAGTGGACCAGAGGGCCGGGGGAGTTGCTGTCTGTTTTAGACAAGATCTGGATCTCAGGGAAGTGCCAGTTGGTGATACCAATACCTTTGAATGCATAGTGGGTGCAGGTGCAGGCTACAGGACCCTTCTTATCTACCGTCCACCAGGGATGAGAGGAGTTCCTGAAGGAGGTTGTGGACTTATGCGCCCGACATGGTATTGGAATCTCCCAGATGGATAATTCTGGGGATTTCAATGCCTGGGTCGATGAACTCTCGCCATTTGGTCAAAATCTCCTCCAATTAATGGATTCATTGGGCCTGTCACGGTAATTACTTCTGCAACCCGTGGGGGCATACATTGGTTGGTTTCCATCTGGGATGGAGATATCTGATGTGGAGGTGGAGCCAGTCGGATGGTCTGACCATCCGCCCTGAGGTTCAGATTTGTGGCTCCCAAAACAGGCCTGCCCCCAGGGAGTTAATACAGTTCCGTCCTTTAAGAGGGATTACCCCAGAGGGCCTGATGGCGGAGCTGGATTTCTCCAGATTTTCAAGGGATAGTGTGGATCCAGGGCGCTGGTCTTGGCCTATAATAAGGCTGTGACTGCGGCCCTGGATCCATAACTCAATTCATGTTCGTCCCATACTCTTCACCTGGGGGCTCCCTGGTTTGACGGGAGGTCCGTGAGTGGAAGAGGAAGGATGAAGATTAGAAAGACATTGGCGGAAAACTCAACTGGAGGTGGATAGACTTGTATTGTTAGAACATTATAAATTCTACCAATCAGCAATCTCCCATAAGAAAGCAGAGTTCCTGTCCAGGAGATTGCTGCAGCTAGGAATAGACCATCCCAGCTCTTCCGGACTGTGGACAGACTGTGCAATCCAGTCTGTCTCCAGACTGGTGAGAGCATTATCACAGGACAATGTGAGGAGTTTGCAAAATTCTTCGCTGACAAGGTATCCACCATCAGGGATGAGATCAGCCAGTATCTTTCTATTGAGCATTGTACTGATCAATCGGGTGGTACTAATGCCCAGTTGTACTGGTCTACCTTTAGACTACCAGCAGTAATAGATATTGTGAGGATTATTCAGACTCTGCGACCGACCTATTGTAAGTTGGACCCAGGCCCTACTCACCTGGTGGTGGGTGTGTAGATGTTATTGGCCCAGTCCTGGCTGGGATAGTGGTGGTGTCATTAGAGAGAGGGATCTTTCCGGATCCCTTAAAGGAGGCGGTAATACACCCCCTTTTGAAAAATCCCTCTCTTGACCCCGACTGCCCAGCAAATTATAGACCAATCTCTAACCTCCCTTTTGTAGGGAAGGTTATCGAGAAGGTGGTCGCTCTGCAACTGGAGGATCATTTATCTATCCACAATATCTATGACCCTCTCCAATCCGGCTTCAGGAAGCGGCACAGTACAGAGACGGCTCTTGTTCGGGTATTGAATGACCTCCTGATGGCAAGAGATCAGAGGACCCGTTCTATCTTGGTTCTCTTAGATCTCTCAGCAGCATTTGACACCATGGATCATGGGGTATTGCTCGACCGCCTGTGGTTTTTCTGTGGCCTGAGGGGGGCAATCCACAGTTGGTTTCGATCTTTTTTGGAGGGCAGATCCCAGAGAGTGGTATCGGGAGTTAACACCTCGACCCCTCACTATCTGCCCTATGGGGTACCACAGGGGTCGGTGCTGTCCCCTATGTTATTCGCGGTGTATATGCTTCCACTGGGGGACATTATAAGACGGTATGGGTTGAGTTTTCATTGTTATGCTGATGATTCTCAACTCTATCTGTCTTTATGCCCTGATCAGGAGTCGGATCCCATCACTATTTTTAACAAGTGTCTTCTGGAGATTCAGGATTGGATGAGTGCTAGTTGGCTTAGGTTGAATCCAGGAAAACTGAGGTGTTGGTTGTGGACCCTGGAGGAGGATAACAGGGGCTTGGGCAGAGGAAACCTCGGGCTTATATCTTGGGAGCTCAGCTTCTGGCCTCTGGCCAAGTATGTAACCTGGGAGTAATTTTTGGCGAAAGCCTGACTATGAAGAGATAGTGTCGGCTGTAGTCAAATCTGCCTTTATCATCTGAGGAATATTGCCCGGGTGAAACACTTGGTTCCATGGGAAGATCTTCCAACTTTGGTCCACCTTTGTCACCAAGCCGTTTTGATTACTGCAATGCTCTCTATCTAGGGCTGCCGAGGGGTGGATATCCACGCCGCTTGCAGCTGGTGCAGCCCGGCGGCCAGGTTGTTGATGGGAGTTTCACGATCTAGCCATATAACACCTGTGCTACGTGATTTACACTGGCTGCCAGTACAGTGGCGGATTACCTTCAAGATCGCATTGCTGACCTTTAAGGCCTTACATGACTTGGGACCCACTACCTGAAAAGAGCTCTTGGTGCCTTACTGTCCTGCCGCTCTCTTCGCTCCTCTGATGAGGGATTGCTAGAGATTCCCAGGGTACAGTTAAAGATGTCAGGAGGTAGATCTTTTGCCTATATAGCACCAACCGTGTGGAATTCTCTACCTCGTCAGATACGAGAATGCCAAACCGTTGAAGGTTTTAAAAAACAATTAAAAACTTTTTTATTTTCTTTAGCTTTTGCTGGAACATATTGAATAAGTATATTGTATGGTTGTTTGAATTATTGTTTAAATTTGATTTTATTTGTTTTTATTGTAAAAGCGCCCTGAGCTTGGGAAGGGCGCTTAATATAAATAAAATTCTACTACTTCTACTACTACTACTACTCGTTGTCCCAGTCATGTCGAGCAAAGTACTGATTGAGATATGAAACAAATAACAGACAGCATACTGTGCCACAAATCACTGTGTGAACTTACCCTCCCACCTCCCCCAGTCCCCTGTGATCTACCCACATAAACACTCAACAGTACAGACATTAAAGTCCTTCCCCAACCCACCCTGCCACCCCCCCATTCTACATTTCACCTTCTGCATCATGTCCCTAAATGTTCCCCCTTTCGCTTCAGCCACCCTACCAAAACCTAAATATATAAAGCAGTGACAATAACAAGTATCACTATCTAGGCTCCAGTAATTAAAATGCTAAACTAAGGGATTTGTTGTATTGGAGTGGCTGAAGCTATGAGACCATTTGTTGAAAATTAACTCTCCATTCTGAAACCTTATACGCAGATCAGCAACCATACTCTAAACTAGGCCAATGCAATACTGTGACCATTAATATAAACTAACACATTAATATTAAATGAGTACATAAGTTGGTCTGCACAAGATAGACCAGAACGTGGCCTAAACTATTCTCTATCGCAACAGGAAACTATGCAAATTATAGAACATGCAGGCAAACCATTGGGTCATCAAATTTCCAAACATTACTACCTATGGGAAGAGCAGACCCGAAGAAAGGAAAAGGAAATATGGAGGGGAGAGGGACCACTATCAGCCTTCATGTGGCATCATAAGAGTACCTACTCTCTCTGGACCCCCATTAACTTGGGCATCCTTCAGAGAGAAAAGGAATTTTTCATTGTACCTTCTCCCCTCATTTCCCCTCCTGTTTTAACATTAACAAATGCCTATGCCAAGGATAATTGGTAATTCATCATAGTAGATAAAATAGGCAGTCACTGGACCAGTCACTAATCTGGGAAGTCCACATAAACCCTGTGGCATTGAAACAGCTAAATAATTTTGCTGCCCTGCATTAAGATCGACAGCATCTATGAGGGAAGAGTCTCCTCTAGTGGTAATGGCATGGAAGTGTCAGTGAGGAGAAATGCCTCGCAAAGGCAGCAATGACAGCAACAACACCTCACTGGCACTAAGCAATGCAGCATAACTTTGATCATCTTCCCATCTCCTTGTTGTGAGTGTAGAGATAATGACTGATCCCATGAAAGGGGGTGGGAACCCACGTAATTAAACCATCTGTGGCATGCAACCAGGCACTAAATACCAGTGCCCAGCCTCTTAAGTTCCAAACCTTTTAAATTTCAGGCTTAACAAGCGCTGTTAGGGATATAGCTCTCTCCTTCAGCATTGCAATACACAAAAAAACATTTTCCTCATTGCTTTTCAAGGATTCTTGAATAGGTCGGGGAAAGAAGTTTTCAGCTGCCCCAAAGCAGATTCATGGTCATCAAAGGCCACCCAGACACCAGAGATGAGAACCTTTAATTTAGCTGGGTATACCATCTGAAACTTGATGTCAGCGGCTATTAACTTAACAACCATAGGGTGGAAGGCCATTCTTTTCTGGCGGACCGAGCTGGGAGATCTTGGGTGACTCTCAGACGTTTTCCTTCCCAAATGATGTCTTGGAGCTCTTTGATCTTGTTAAGGAAATGCTGTTTTTCCATGAAGTTGAGGAAACGAAAGATGACCGTACGTGGAGGGGACTCTGGGGGTGGCTTGGGGCATAGAGCTCTGTGCGCCCTTTCGATAATATAATTAGCACCAAAGGGAGAGGGGCCAGCTAACTTCTCCACAAATTTTGTATGAACTTGATCATGTCATACCCCTCTTCTCCTTCGGGGAGACCTATAATAACAACGTTGTTCCTCCTACTGCGCCCCTCGAGATCATCCACTTTTAGCTCCAGATTAGTAAGGTGTTGTCTGAAGGCAGCAAATTCAGGATTCAGTTTGTCCTGCCACTTTTCCAGTGAAAAGATTCGCGCTGAGTTGTCGGTGACTCCTTGCGCAACCTCATCCAACTTCAAAGTAAGGGAGCTGAAGCCTATTGTTAAGGTATGGAGATCATCCTTTAAAGGTTTGAATTCCTCTAAGAACTGCTGCAATGTAAGTGGCTCACTATCCATGGTAGAAGGACTGACACTGGTACTGGTGTCCTTGCCCAGGCTGGAGCTGGAGGCCCGAGTTTCTTAGGGGCCTTTTCAGGCGTCACTGGTGGTGTGCGCTTTGGTAGGTTCTTCTTCGTGTCTACCTCCATTCTGTATGGTGTAACGCATCTCCACTTGTACTAGCACCTGTCCAATGCGTATTACCACGATTTGTACAGTCAAAATAGCGTAGCTTAGTACGTTGAGCAGTTTTTATGGAGCGGGTGGCTGGAGCTCTGTGGGGAAGCTGCTACATGGCACGGTGCATCGCCGGAAGTCCCCAAAATTAGTTTTTGCACCTGTAGCACAGAATGCACAGTCGCTGTGTGAAATCAACTTTTGGGACAGATTAATGAAATCCCAATGCCACTCGTCATGAGGGTAGGTCCCGAAAAGGCCATGTTGAAAATTTGGTGAAACATTCCAAAAAAATACTGCATTACAAGCGTGTGTTGCACAGTTTCTACACACACTCGTAATTTTGCCAATTTTTCATATTTTCAATCCAGATTTCAACATTGCCATTTTTCACACCTCCTCATGAACAGTACAGCTGTCATTTTTCACATCCTGCTCGAAATGTGTTTTTGCACCTGTTACACCGAATGGCACACTCGCTGTGCGAAATCACCTTTTGGGAATAAGTAACAAAATTATACTGCCACTGCTCATGAGGTGAAGTCCCAAAAAGCCCATGCTGAAACTCTGGAGCAAAAATACCAACAAACGCCCAGGGCATTAGGGTTTCCAACCACAAAGCCCACCCTTTGACTGATAGGCATTGGGGGTGTGACTTGGAGTCGTCGGCTGTAATGCTTACACCATTCCACTGCTACCCCCGCCCTGCAGCCACTGACAGGTATCGAGGTGTGCCTTGGGGTCTTTGGCACTAACGTTCAACCCATTCTCTTATACTACACCCAGCTCAGCTTATTTCTGTATGGAATGGGGTGAGCATGAGGGACAAAGACCTCAAGGCACACTACAACACTTGTCGATGTCTGCAGGGTGGGGTGAGGTGGAATGGCGTGAGTGTTATGGACGATGACCCAAAGGCACACCCCCAATGCCTGTCAGTCTCTGCAGGATGGAGGTGGGGGTTGGCGTTACTTTAATGCTTCACTGCCATTTGTATTATGCATCTCTCTTACTCCTGCACTACCAATGCCAATACCAGCAAGCAAATATTCGGCATTAACAAATGCTTGTTTATTCTGTGCTTGAAAGTCCTCGTATAAAGGCAAGCACACAAAGAGCGATAGCAAATGCAAATACTGTTCGGCTCGAATTACAGCTCCCCACCCTGGCACTTCGGCTATCCCAGTCTTCCTCTGGGGCGTGGCAGGAGAGGTTAGTACCTTACACTTAAGCACCCAGCAGCATTATGATAACATAATCACAAGGTATATGGGTGTGGAAATGCAAACATACAAATACAAAAAGAGCAAAAGTGCATATGTACAAAAATATATATAAAAACAGACTCATACTAAGTCATCTTAGTCACTCGGAAAGTTTCAGATTCATGGGACTTGAACATATTGTGCCACTTAGATATAGGGGAAATAGAATCTGTTACTCAAAAGGGAAAGCTGTTAGATTTACCTATTAGGGAGCATAATACCAGTTGGTTTTATTGAACATTGTTATAATGGATGATATCTCTCTCTCTCTCTCTCATCTCCTCTTCTCTCTCTCTCTCTCTCTCTCTCTCTCACCCACCCACAGGTCTCTGGCTTTCTCCCTGTCCTCTACACTGTCAGCTAGAAAAGTACCCATGTGGATCCCCCCGACTGACTTGAGCTTTTACAATGGGTGAGCATCTGAAATTATGTTTTGCAGAGACTTAATCACTTTATGGTCCAGAATTCAGGAGTCTAAAGTTTAAAAAAAATTAAATGTCCCCTCTGACTTTTGAAATGGACTGTGCTTAGTAACTAGCTTTGACATATATTACTGGTAATAACAGTTTGACTTCATGCTTACTATGTGCAACAGCTAGAAACTGTATTAGTATACTTGACTTAGTATGAGACTGTTTTTTATATGTTTTTGTATATATGCACTTTTGCACCTAAATACCTTGTGATTATGATGTCATAATGCCGCTGGCTGCTTAAGTGTAAGATACTAGCCTCTCCTGCTACACTCCTGAGAAAGGCCGAGATAGCTGAAGCACCAGGGCAGGTAGCTTCAGCTCGAGCCACGCAGTATTTGCATTTGCTACTGCTGTCTGTGTATTTGCCTTCATACGAGGACTTTCAAGCATCGGTTAGAAAAACATTTATTTCATCATCTGAGTTGTCTGTTGGTTTTTTCGAGTGCTGCATAGTCGGTTTGGACTTTGGTGTTTCTACTGGATTGTACAGAGGTCTGCACATCTACCATGTTAATATCCACTGCCTGCTACCCAAAATAGATCTTGTCAAAGTCTGGGCTATTCAGACCTCCTGTGATGTTTTATTAATCTCAGAAACCTTGCTGTCCACCTGAATTCCCTCCTCTGGTATTGTCATATGCAGTTTCTCTGTCTACAGGCCAGACAGAGGCAAGAAGGAAGGTGGTATCATCCTTTACATTGCCACTTCTCTAAATTCCACATTGGATTTTGTGGAAGTTGTGCCCAGATCCTATGAGTTAATCTGTGGCACCCTAAATTCTCCTTGCTTGATTCCTCTCATATTACTGGAATCTATTGTCTGCAGGAAAATGTGGAGATGCTATCTTGACTATCATGTCCTGCCACCCTACTAAACTTACTCCTCCCAAATTTGAACACATACTGTAATTTTGGGTTACCTAAACTGTAGTTGGTTGAGCCCCAAATCTTCCTCACTTTGCTCCACAATAAAAGGCCTAAATCTCCACCAAATGCTATCAGAGCCAACAAGATTTAATAACCAGTCCTCTAACCCTCATTGACTGGATCCTGCCCTCACTTCCCCATGGTATTGCTTCGGCACATTGCCTGCCTGACATGTTCAGTTACTGTTGTATCACCCACTGAGTCTGAAAGATCGGATCTCCTAAATCCATCCCCAATATTTTCACTAGTCTCTCCCTATGGAAATTCTCACTAAGCTCCTTTCTGGCAGACCTCAACACTGTAAAATGACACTCTGGGCTGGATTTTCAAAGGCCCAACGCATGCTGCGACAATGGAAGCGTGCTCTGAGTGTGGTGTGCCTGGGACCTTGCACCCAAATTTCTATCTTGCAGGGTCCCAGTCTCTAAGTCCAGCGGCTTGTGGCAAAGGGGGTGCTGTGCCTGATGTATGGTGCACAAACCCAGAATGCCGCAATGACTGCGGGGAGTCTGTAGCACTCATGGACAGGAGCTGGCGACTGGGCATGGTCCCCCAACACCACCATGCCACTGACGCTGGCATCGCAACACTCTCTGTTACCCTGATGGGCTACTGACCCCCCGTGGTACCCATTGCAGCACTCTCACCCCCCCATTACCCCGATCCAGTGACCCGCACAGCTCTCCACACGCCACCCTGGCTGGTCGCTGAATGGGCAGTCCATGGATGTACTGTATACAGTACACATAACGATGGCTCATTCAGTGGCTGACCGTGATGGCATATGGAGGGTCACTGGATCAGGGTATGGAAGGGGGGTGGGAGTGCTGAGAAGGGTATGAAGGGGTTGACAAGATGCATGGACGTGGGTGTCAGGGACCATGACAGGGATGAGGGGGGATCACCGGACCACCAAGGATCGCCCACTGGGGATGGCTCAGGGTGGCCCACACTGTAGCACGTACAGGATGATCCCCCACGAGCCATCTAAGTCCCTTCAGACCAGCTCCTCGCTGGTCTAAGTGTACTTGCACTTGGTTCCTGGGGCGGTCTTTCAAATTCCAGATCTGAGGACTGCAGTAGTCTAGGTCTGCCACAACCCCCCAGCACCATGCCGCAGCCACTTTCGTGGTGCAAGGCTGGTGCTGGCACACTTTGATGCAGACAGTCTGCTGGGTGACGCAGGCTGTCTTTCAAATTCGCACTTGTCGCAGCCCTTGGCACAAGGTGCCCTTGAGTCAGACCTGTTTGATGCAAGTACTTTGCATCAATCTAAGGCCTTTGATAATCCGGCCCTCTGTCTTTTGCTCGCTGGACACTGAGCAGGCCGATATAAATTTTGCTCTATTATCTTATCCATCTGTGATATTCATGCTCCTGTAAAAAAATACGGGGTGGGGGGTAAGCATTTCCCTTGTGTGTCTCCTGATACTGTCAATCTGTTCAAGCTAAGAGAGCTAAGGGCTGCCAAAAGGCATCTGGTGCCCTTGCTGACAGGCTACAATATAACAGGCTCAGGAACCTCTGCACCAAATCACTAGGAAAGCTAAGACTGCTTACTTTCATATCAAATTAATCAATGACTCCTCACTGCCTTCCAAATCCTGGGACACCGTAAAAAATCTTCTTCAGCCTGTTCACTGAGCTTTCTTCATCCCAAACCTCAAGTGTGCCTCTAGCATAGTCTTTGACTCATGCACCACTGCAAATGCTTTAAATGATCAGTTTGTTGATGGCCCCCTGTTGGTGGTACCTCCTACCTTTGCTAGTGCTACCTATTCTCCTCCACTTGGGTACCTCCATTCTGATTCACCTAGCCCTACATTCTCCAGGGCCACTCCCCCAGGTTCTTCACAAAATCATGCATTTAAAGTCTAGCACTGACCCAGGACCTGACAGTCCCCCCCTCCCCGATTGCTGAAGTTGGCTGCTTTAGCTATTGCACCACCAATTGCCCACATTTTAAAATTGCTCATTGGCCACTGGGGTTTGTCTGGCATCCGAGAAAAGTGCTGCAGTTATTCATCTACATAAAAGTGGTCCTTCAAATTCCCCTGCAAACTACAACCTATCTCATTTCTTCCTCACCTCTCCTAAGCATTAGAGAGGTTGGCAGCCAGGCAACTTAATAACTACTACTTTCATCACAATTTCCTTTCTGACTACTAAACATTTTTTGGTCTTCCTACTCTGCAAACATTTTCCTCCTCAGGTTCACTGACTATATCCTTACCCACATGGATAAAAGCAGCATGTTTACCGGTGTCATATGTTTTGACCTAGCCAAGACATTTGACTTGGTGGACCACCCCTTCTATTGAGTAAACTTGGTGTCTCCGGTCTCTTCTCTTCATTAATTTTCTGGCTCTCCTCCTACCTCTCTAGTTTATCCCAGGTAGTCTCTACTGGCCTAGCCCTCTCAGGCCACAAGTAAGTTAACATGAGTCTTCCTAATGGGTCTGCACAGGGCCCCCTCCTTCTCAGTGTATTCATAAATGACCTACCAAGAGTTGTAAAATCATATAACATCCAGATGTATGCAGATGACACTATTTTATTTACTTCTGGTAAAAATCCTGCCACTTTATCAGCTGCCCTGAAGTCAGACTTTGATACCCTTTCCAACTGTTTTTTTAATTCAATTCAATTCACTTTATTTACCGGATAAGCACACTGGGCCAAGGTCCATTTTCAGGAACGACCTGGAGCTTCAGACTAATGGAAACTAAGATGATATACACAGAAATATAAAAATACATTAATGCATTAACAAATACAAGTATATATACACATATTTATAAACAATTACAGCCACTTTTTAACCAACAGACTAGCTCTCAATGAAACTAAAACAGTGTATATATAGTTTGGATCTAAAAATGTTTGGTGTCTGGTCCTTCTCTGACTACAAATATTCTTGACAGTGGGATCCTGGATTCTGTAGCTTACTACAACTGCCATGACATTCATTTTGACCAGTACCCAGATTTTGCCACTCACATTGAATCGTTAATGTCCATGTCATTCAGATAGCTCTGAGCCTTATACAGGGTTGGTGACTGCCTCTCCCAAAGCCTAAATAATTCCCTAGTAGAGCTCCTGATTCTACCAGTAGTTGACTATGGTGATGTGGTCTATGGTGCTGCTCCCCAGTGCAACTTATCTAAGCTAGATTCAGTACTGAATGCCCTCTGTATATTCAATCATACTCCACTGCCCAGAACGTAACCAACAATGCCTTCTCTGTGAGTGCCTAAACTGGCCTTCTGTGGGTGATAGACATATGCAGCACCTTGCTATATAGGGTAGTTCTCGCTAAATAAACTCCCAAACTACCTGACGTCTGTGCTTACCTCATCTTCAATTTAGCACTGGAAACATATTCTTTGTTCATAGACAAAAACTTAACTTGGGGTTAATAGCTTTCAGTTATAAGCTCCCCCAGCTGTGTAACAATTTGGTCTTGGGTGCTAGCCATTACTCTAGTATTGCCTCAGCTAAATTATACCACAGGAATGTTACTACTTTGTTCTGTGACTGTACCTGAGCATGGTTCTACTATCACGCAGCGACATCTACTATGCCGACATCGCAGACAGTGACAGACACAATGCAGAGTGTCGGCATTGTACTGTCAGGAATGTCAGCGTGTTTCTTAAGGGGGATGTGCTCCTCGAAACCCCAATGTGTGAGGTTCCACCCCCACACCCTCTGGTCACTAATTATACAACTCCAAGTCAGAGTTGTCTTGAGGAGGGGGTGAAACACCTGGAGATGTACCGCTAGTGTCAGTGGGGACCATCGTAGCGACCCAACACTTTCATGTGAATTCTGTTGCTGTGATGGTCTTCGCTGTGGTGGTGTTGCTGTATGGTTGGTACACCCTGAGCATGACCTGTATTGTTTCCCTTGCTCCTCTATGGATTTATGTATGTTCTTATATGTACATTGTCAAACTTATTGTTTATGGCTCTACATTTCATATGCATATCATATCCAGATTGCCTGTACATACTGTGCCTAGAACTTGTATAACTTATCTGTATGTATAATGGTCTGTCCTTTATTGCTTATCTCCTCTCCCTCATCTCTCCCCCCTTTTGCCCCCAGTCACGTCTGTAAATGAGATTATCCTTGTATCTGTGTATGTTTACCTGGTGAAATAATTTCAAATAAATAAATGTACTTCTATCTGCTCACAGGAGCCTTTGCTTCTGCAGTTATTAGTCAGTCTCTTTGTTGTGCTTCTGTAACCAGAAGTGTGTGTATATCTTTCAGTGTGCATAAATACCTGTGCCTACAGAAGTGCTAGCAGACCTGTGCTTCTGTGGACAGAGGAACTCTTGTAATTTGGGTATCATGGATTTTTATCTGCGGCTGCAAGGGCCTGTGCTTCTGCAGATAAAAGTAGTGTTGTGATTTGAGTATTGTGGCTTTCTATCTGCAGCCAGAAGTGACTGTGTATGCCATCTGGTATGCGTACCACAGATACAAATTCACAAAGTTAGCACGTCAGTGCTACTCCATTTGTGTCACCTGTAAACAGTCATATGTTGTTTGTCTTACCTGATGATGGCTGGCTGTGATTTCTTGTGTCGTATTGTTCTTTTGCTGCTTGGGGGTGGGGCACCATATTTCAATACTTTTGTGGGGTTAAGTTGAACCCTAACAGGTGCATTAGCACAGTTTTGTTTTGCAGTGAAGATCTATCTGTCTGTCTGTCTATCTATCATTCTTGACCAGTGAAGGCAAACTGAGCTGTGGCAGCTCTTTTCCAGGTCTGTCCGAGGGGGGGGGGTAGATTTATTTTTTTACAGGGGAATATTGACAGGGTCACCTGGGAAAATCATCTATTCTGATGATAAGTGCCATGGGTTCTTTAACTGCCACCTGGAAAGCCACAAGAGATGGGCAGAATGACTAAAGGACAGCAACTCAACAGTGCAGCATGCCCTTAGTGCTGCAACCCGGTATCAATATTGGGTATTAGCCCAAGTTCCTCATGTAGGACTAGAAACCCAAGCTTCCAAACATCCATTCAAACAGCCCCACAGACAAGAACGCAATTTACCGAGTCACTGACACTGCTGCAATCCCATGCTTGCCTCGTTTCACTCAGAACCTTACTGTAAGAAAATGGCTGTGTACCCAAGTATTGCATGCCAGCCAAAGACACCCAACTAACAAGAAAAAGGATGTTTGGGCACCGTCAAGCTTTCAGATGGAAAAATACTAATTAAGCAGTTACAATACAAACAACATCATTTAATAAAGAAAAAAAAACACCCACTGAAGTGGCAACTTATCTGCAACTAGAAAAGCCTTGCCATATCTGCCACCTAAAATCTAAAAGGAAATGCTAGCACACACAGAACATGAGGGTTCCATGACTCTCTAATGACAGCTGATTAGAAACATAGAATTTAACGGCAGATAAGGACCGCTTGGCCCACCTAGTCTGCACATTTTCCTACCTAACGGATAAGCTGCAGATTCTAGTTAATCAACAGCTTACTTCCTCCTACCCCCCCACTAGAATTGCCTTACGCCTGTCCCCTGCATTCTTGAATTCCCCAACTGTTTTTGACTGTATGACCTCCTCAGGAAGGCTGTTCCATGCATCTACAACCCTCTCTGTGAAGAAATACTTCCTCACATTACCTCTGAGCCGCCCCCCCATCTTCAGGTTGTTCCCCCTTGTTCTTGCACATCTCTTTTTCTGAAAGATGCTACCCTCTTGGACTTTGTTGATTCCCTTGAGGTATTTGAAAGTTTCTATCATGTCCCATCTCTCCCTCCTTTCCTCAAGGCTATACATCTTAAGCTCCTTTAGTCTCTCTTCATATGTCTTCTGGTGCAGACTCTGCACCATTTTGGTTGCCCTTCTCTGGACAGCCTCCACCTTGTCTATGTCTTTGGGGAGATGGGGTCTCCAGAACTGAACACAGTACTCCAGATGTGGTTTTACCAACTGCCTGTACAGAGGGCCAACAACTTCCTTTTTTCTACTGGTGATACCTCTCCCTGTGCATCCCAGTATCCCCCCCAGCCCTCCTTACTGCCTTCTCACATTGCTGGTCCACCTTTAGGTCATCTGATATGACTACCCCCAGGTCCCTTTCAATTTTTGTTGTCAGTATCTCACCCCCATTGTGTACTCTTGCCTTGGGTTTTTGTTTCCCAGGTGCATTACTTTGCACTTCTTTGTGTTGAATCTAAGCTGCCATATATTTGACCACTCCTCCAACCTTGCCAAGTCCCTTTTCATCCTTTCCACCCCACCTTATGTATCAACCCTGTTGCAGATCTTTGTGTCATCTGCAAAGAGACATACTTTCCCTTCCAGTCTCTCTGCAATGTCACTTATAAAGACATTAAAGAGGACCATCCCCAGTACTGAACCCTATGGTACCCCACTAGTAACCCTCCTTTCTTCACTATGGACTCCATTTACTACTACCCACTGTGTTCTGTTGTCCAGCCAGTGTTTAACCCAGGCTACCACCCTGGGACCCACTCCCAGGCTGGCTAATTTGTTTATTAATCTTTTATGTGAGACAGTGTCAGATGCCTTGCTAAAGTCTAGGTAGGCCATGTCTACAGCCCCTCCCTGGTCTACTACTTTGGTCACCCAGTCAAAGAAATCAATTACTGTAGATTTGTTTGACATGACCTTCCTGCTGTGAATCCATGCTGCCTTGGGTCCTGTGCCCCACTGGCCTCTAGGTACTCAACAATTAGATGAAGAGAATCAGCATTTATGGTGCACTTTTCATACACACTGTATTCCAAAGTGCTTTACAAGTAATGAGAGACCAGTAGTGAAGTTACAGTAATGTGTAGTAGCAGCTATTCTGTAAAACAACACCCATAAATAGACTTAGACAATTGCCAGAACCGGTTTTATGGGAAGAGGAATACTGGCCAGGACAGCAAGGAAAATTCCACAGTTTCTGGAGTATGCAAAGGGTTTACTAAATACATATTTGGGATGCACCTGTTGAAAATGGAAAAAAGGTAGAGTGAATCATACAGTAGGTTATCTTGATCTTTTGGTGTCCTTAACATCAATAGATGGTGGCAATATATGTCTTCTGGTTGGGTTGCTTAGCCTGTGTCTAAATTTGTTACTGTTGTATTGTCATATTGGAATGATATATGTTTTATAATATATTGCCATGAGAGCAGTTGCTTCTGTTAGTCACAGTGAAGTAATGGCAAAAATATCACTAATACACATGGGAGAAGCAAGATGGCTGCACTGCTGCTCCACTAAACACCAAGCCAGATGAGCGTTCTTGCTTTACTAAGACTCTTAAAATTTTAATTCATTTTTTTACAACTGTGGGCAGAGTCTACAGGAGTTTTGCATGTACAAAAGGAGTGATGTCATGTTTTCTGTCCGTGGAACTGGCTGAAGATGTAAATAGTCTCCTCCGCCTTTCCCTCCTCCAAGAAATGTTTTCCACCCTCAAATAAATACGCTTTCATGTTACTCAATGGTTGCTGGGTACTACTTTCTTTCTTAAATGGGTGGTACAAGAACTGGAACCTGAGTAGTGGAAGGCAGCATTGTTCTTTTGGGGAAGTAAGATCCAACCCCCTTTCACCTAAGAAGCTCCTAAAGATCTAGCCTACCTTTTTTTTATTCATGTGGGTGGGAAATGAGGTGGATCTATTAGGTTGAAATCAGATTCACTAGTTTAGGAGCTGGACCTAGGAACACAAGAAATCTGTGGAATCCCTGCATTTTTCTAAGGAGCATGAGAACAGAAAATATGTAATGCCTTCAAACTGACTTAAAAACCCTTGGAACAAATGATTATCAGAGTCACCTGGTGTCTCAAAAGGAAAGATTAAGTGTCTGAAACTACTAAGGATTCACCTTCTATGGAAAATAGACAGCTTTCAGGCATTTCTTAAACATCTATATACTAAAATGGGCATAGTACTTGGTAAATACAGTCTGGATGAAGTGTATTTTTCTTTTTAAGTTTGAGAAGTGGAGTTGATTTGCACATGTTAAAAATACCAGTTGCAATTAGCAACTCATTTTAGAAACAAAATTCTGTTTTTTTCTTGTCCCATTTAGTTTTTTCCTAGCTCAGTTTATAGTGGAGTTGACTTTCTAACATTCCTCCCAAGTCAATTACTCCTTGAAACCTGTAATTCCAGTTTTTACGACTGTGTCCCTGGAACTTTCTACATGACAAGTTCCCATAGGCACCTCACAGCACCTCATTAAGCCATTTGACAATGCCATCTTTGCTGGACACTGCATAATAAGAGACCCAGCCTTGCATTTTTCCAAATAATATAGCAACTTCATTCTCATGCAGGCAGGTCTGGGTGGGGGGCACACTGGACTTCTGCTGTTTGTCTGATATTGGTCACAACCAGGAGCCCCTCTAAAAATAATCAAATAAATTTATAAAGCCAGGGTTGAGCAGATCACACATTGAATTGGTCACAGCAGCAGAAGAAGCATGTTGGCATTAAAAGCTTAGTGACGTGGATGTAGAGGCATCCGTATTTAATCATGACTTTGGTAGAGGATTCATTGTGACTGGGGAGTGAGGGAGGGAATGAGTCTTGATATTTTTAGCATAATGGTTTTCTGAAACTTCAACCTTCAATGGCTTAGACTTTGTAGCCATATGTACAGTATACCACTAAGTCACATGCAGTGGGGTATGGGTAAAACCCACATCACCAGACCCAAGCCAGAGCTGTAAAATCTGGACTGGGCACAGCTTGTGCAAATATTGCTGATCAAGTGGAGCAGCAATAAAAGATAAACTGTGCAATACCCTCAATAACACACCCACCCCAGTTTACAATTAGCTGATGCCCATTTTTAGGCCTTGTATAGTAATATATTCCTTCAGCAAAACAGCTTGTAATGAAATGTGTTGAATTTACATTGACATTTGGGCATATGCACATTTATATTATATGAATGTTGTGTGTGAACTGTATATCAGTTTCTAAAAAAAAACAAACGTAGCAAATGTCTTCAAAAACTTGTCTCAACATTATGTTTATCTTCTACCTTGTCACAACATACAGTTGTCTCAGCACTGTTTTCAGTTAGGGTACAGTACCTTCATGTATATGATGGCCTGGTTCTGTTGAGTTGATTGCTATAACAGTGCATAGAATAAAATGCAAAACATATAGGTAACTGTAATACAGATGGTGGCATTATTTTTAATTATACAATGGCAAGGGAAAATGTAAGAAGCTGGCTGCTGACCCACTGAAACAGTGATGTTATTACACAATAACATCACCATAGCTTTGGATTTGGATAATTCCTTGCATTTTCTCTTATGATATATTTTTCCACACTAATAAAAACATCCTTTAAAATGTACTTTTATTCTTTATATAACAACAAGCCATTGTATAATTGCAATAAGGCACTCCAGGGTGTGTGTTATCTTGTAATATTGTCACTCCTGGGGTGGTGGAAGCACTTGGCTTTGCCTCATGCTTCAACTCACCCCAGCAGTGACATTATTACATGATACACACCATGTCATGCTTTATTGCTTAAATATGCCCTTCCTCACTGTACTGTACTTTGATTCAGTTAATATATATGCAACATCCTTCATGTGAACACTTTTGTCTTCTCTTTGACTCCTGATGTCTATTTGCTTTAGCTATAGTATATTATTTGAACTGTTTTGGTCTTCTTGATGTGGTGCCTGTGCGCCTAAACTATGTAATCTGTTTATCGACTGCTACCCATGCATCTCCAGTGAATGATTGTTATAACAGTCTGCTCTCCGAGCCATTGTTTTTTGACTTGTTAATTGTGTTGTCTTTGTATTAGTTTCAATGAGGTGCCTCTGCAACTGAGTCTCTGACACAAAGGTTTGCAAATCTGTTATTTTTTAAATAAATAAATGTTTATGTTTAAGCCCATGAAAAACCCTTATCTAGTTAATGCATTCACAGTCATAGTGGCTCTGCCAGAACTTGTTTTTGTAAGTGATGTTATGATATACTTAATCCCGAGCCTCGCCTGGTTAAGTTGTGTTAGTTATACCCAAGTTTATGTCTCCAGTTACAGAGCATGTACTATGACTGGTGTTTTGTGTTTGCAATGGTCAATTTGGGTCTGCTGAGTTTAGATGCTAAAACATTTTTCTTATTGATTGCCTAAAGTATTGAAATATTAAGGCTGAAGAAGAGCGCACTGTTGCTGGTTTTAGGGTCCACGTGTGTTCTGCTGTCTTCAAAGAAATTGATGGCATTTGAAGGAGTGGAGAGCTGAGGATGAGATAGAACTTGAGTACGCTATTGCCTTCTTGGACTTGGTCTCTTGGAGAGAGGGCCTGAGAGGGAGCCAGAGGGATTGTTTTGCACTATAGCACTTATCCTGTTTGCTATTTTAAAAGGTATGCCATTATTACCTAAGGGGAAGGGTGTGACTGATTTAAAAAAAAAAGAAAGAAAATACTACATTCAGAGGAGCGTCTTTCTTTGCTTTGCTTTTCAGATGGATCATCTTCCTGAAACTGAACCCCTAACACTGCAACCTTATATAATGTCCTGGAAAGTCTCCATTACAGCTGAGGGTAGAATTCCTTTGACATGGAAAACTGAGGATTTTTTGAAAAGAAATGACACAGACAGGACTTTGGACTCGGGTTTAAGAATTGGAGCCACGTTTGAGTTCTGCTTGTGCTAACACCCCTCCCCCTACCACTTTCACAAACTCCTGTAAAAACGCTGTGTGGTGATAGAAGGAGATCTGTTTAGGGGAAATTCCCCCATGACAAATCGATTTACTTTTCTTTTCTCAGCTGATATTCCATTTATTTGCTGCTCTCAAAGGTGAAGTGTTAAGCCCTGGCTCCTGGCTCATGAGAGGATATTTGCTAGCCTGTACTTGTTACAGCCTTTGGTGTGGAAAATGAGCCCAGGAGGTATCCCCTTTTTTTCCCAAAGGAAAAAGGTATTGTTTTCAGCATTATAAAAATGTTTATTAGTCATGACTTTCTTATGGAGCTTGAACACCTGATTCTCCTATAATTTATTAATTTCTTTAAGTGGACTTTTATATTCATTGGTGGCTTGTGATTTGAGAGATGGAATTGTTGGCTCCTTTGACTCTTGGTTTAAGAGAAGTGAGCCATGTTTCTGTTTAAATCTGTTGTTTTTTTCTCTACAATGTATTCTGCAAAATCTTTCAAGAGACTCTGTTTAGTGATAATATAATTAGCCTTAAAAGGTACTGCATGGCTTGTATGAACCCCAAAGTTTAAACAGAGCCTCTTAGCCCTCAATCACAAACCTATGGAACTTGTATTTTATGGTGTACTTAGCCAGTTTTGAACTGAAATGCTGCTGAATATTAAATAAAGATCTGGGGGCGGAGCCTAGTATGGGCGTTTAGGTATACATTTTGCTGCAATAAAAGTTTGCTTAACCTCCAGTTATAACATTTAAACAGCTGGACTCCTGATGGAGGAATGCCGTGGTCTTTTGAACTAATAGCATACTAATGCATTAATGTGAAGCCAAAAAGCAATATTTTGTTGTGTACCCTAATTTCTATTACATTTATTACAGTTATTACATTTTATTTTTGTCATATGTTTCAATGGTGAGCTGTCTTAAATAAGGCAACTTTTTTTTTTTAGTATTTAATGCAGGTGTCAGGGTTTTATTTGGTAAAACCGTATAAATTTTATATATAGATGCTATTAGAAGCTGTTAAACGTTAGCACCAGCTACGTATCTGAATACCTAGAACACTGGATGTTTGCACTTAGTGGGCCCGGTTTGCCATTTTACTTATGGTTTGGAGTTAGTCTGGTTGAACGAAAGTGATTTCAACAATTGCACCAGTAACAAGGAGAAGTAACTTTCAGATTTACAGCTAGTTACATTCATGTCCACTAAGTATGGGAACTCTGGGACTAACAAGTACTCATGGCCCAGATGTGTATACTGGAACAGGACTCAAGGTACCCCACATTTTGTTGGCATAATGATTTCTCAGGATCTTAAATCCCAAATGTGAGGTAAACCCAGGCCATAACTGGTTCAGATGGAACACGGACACTCTCTCGACTTAATCTTTCTCCTAGGGATTAAAACATCGGACTTGCGGGTGGAATCAGTTGGGTGGTCCGATCATTACACCGTGGGGTTTAGTTTTAGCACCCCCCCTCCATAGGCCTACCCCTGTGGAGATGGTTAGATATTGCCCTTTACGGGACATACGTTCCCATGGCCTTGCAGCGGCACTTGACCTATTGTCCCTCTCGTTGGCAAGCAATGACCCAGAGACCCTTGTGTTGGCTTATAATTCAGCCATTTTGGCAGCTCTGGATTCAATTGTTCCAGTCCATGTTCACCCTCTCTTCCTCTGCCCCAGTTCCCCTTGGTTTGATGGGACTTTGAGAGAGATGCAGAGACTAGGGTGAAGGTTAGAATGTTGCTGGCGAAAGTCCACCCTTGATGCCGACCACCTTAGATTGATGGACCATTATTTAGTCTATGAATCTGCAATCACTTGTAAGAAGGCAGAATTCCTGTCCAGGGAGATTGCAGCTGCTCAGAATTGACCAGCTCAGCTATTTTGAACTGTGGACAGACTGTGCAACTCAGCCTGCCTGCATGTTCGGAAAGTCTTTTTGCAATTAGAGTGTGATAAGCTTGCTCGATTCTTTGCAAATAAGGTGGCTGACATCAGGGCGGCTCTTCAACCAGCACATTCTATGGGGGGTTGTTTGTGATCAGTATGGGGTCACCGTACCTCAGTTTTCCTGGAGTACCTTCAGTCAACCGGAGTTCATAGATGTCATGAGGATCATCCAGACTGTGCATCCTACATGCTGTAGTTTGGATCCTGGACCAACCTCCCTAATTTTGGGTTGTATTGATATCATCAGTCCAGTCCTTGTGCTGATAGTCTGGTGCTTCTTGAAATCTGGAGAGTTTCCTAGCTCCCTGAAAGAGGTGGTGGTGACACCACTCTTGAAGAAAGCTACCTTGGACCCTGACTGCCATGCAAACTACAGACCTATCTCTAACCTCCCCTTTGTAGGGAAGGTGATTGAGAAAGTAGTGGCAGCATTTGACCATCCATGACATCTATGAACCACTTCAGTCTGGTTTCCGTAAAAGACATAGTACCAAGACAGCGCTGGTTCAGGTGCTTAATGATCTCCTGATGGCGAGAGATCAGAAGAACCATTCCATCTTGTTTTTTCTGGATCTCTCTTCAGCTTTTGACACCATGGACCACATGATGTTGATGGGATGCCTAAGGCATATCTGTAGAATGTCAGGGACAGTCCTCAGATGGTTTACATCATTTCTCATGGGTAGAACACAAAGAGTTGAGTCTGGGGTTTTTTCTTCAGGCCCAATTGCTTTGTTTTGTGGGGTGCCTCATGGTTCAGTGCTGTCACCCATGCTGTTCACAGTGTATATGCTACCCCTTGGAGACATTGTAAGAAGGTATGGGCTGAGGTTTCACTGTTATGCAGATGATACCCAGCTGTAACTTTCTTTCGCACCTGACCAGGACGGAGCTCTCTTGGTCTTTAACAACTGTCTGAAAGAAATCCAGGAGTGGATGGATTCCAGTTGGCTGAAGTTGAACTCAGAAAACACTGAGGTACTGGTTGTGGACCCAGATCATCAGATAGTGGGTCAGGTGTTGGTGCGCCCTCTGGAATTTTTCTTGTGACATCTCATTCCCGACCTCTGAATGGATGCATAACTTGGTGGTAGTTTTTGATGATGGACTGACCCTACATTCTACGGTGTCAGCTGTCATTAAAACTTCCTTTTATCATCTTAGGAATATTGCCATGATCAAGCATCTGGTTCCGTCTGATGACCTTCCTACCTTGGTCCACGCCTTTGTGTCCTTGCGCCTGGATTACTGCAACTCCCTCTATCTAGGGCTTTCTGGGGTTGAAATCCATCACTTGCAGCTGGTGCAGAATGCGGCAGCATGGCTTTTGACAGGATCTACTCGATCCTGCTATATTACTCCTGTGCTGTGCAAACTGCACTGGCTGCCAGTACAGTGGCGGATCACCTTTAAAGTCAGTTTACTGACTTTTAAAGCCCTACATGGACAGGGTCTGGACTATCTGAAAGAGCTTCTGGTCCCTTACTGTCCTGGTCAATCACTCTGCTCGGCTGATGAAGGGTTGTTAGAGATTTTGAGGGAGAATTTGAAGTCATCTGGTTCTAGAACTTTTGCTTATGTAGCCCCCACCCTTTGGAATTCTCTGCCTCACCGGTTATGAGAGTGTGCAACTGTGGAGGAATTTAAGCAGCACTTAAAAACCTACCTGTGGCAAAAAGCTTTTATAGTTAACTAATGTGAGCAACTGTTGTATTGGTATATGATTTTAACTGTATTGATCTGTCATTTGATGTTGTGTAATTTGTTTTTATATTGATAGGCGCCTTGGCAATGGAAAGGCACCATATAAATAAATTTATTATTATTATTAACATCCCCAGGTTTTGTAGCTAAGGTGGATTAGTACATAGAACCTAAAATGGTGTAGGTGGTGCCTCGTGGTAAAAGGAACCTAAAGAGATTTCTCCATTGTCAACATGGAGAGGGGTTGATACAGTGGTAGTCCTGATGAACTGCATTAGGAATACAAGTTAGAGTTGACCCTAGATAATATCTGAAATGTGGTACATGTAATTGGTGACAGGCGTGCTCTGATGGAGGGACCAACACTTAGAAAATGGAAAATTTGTTGTATTTTTCTCTTGGTTCTAATGATTTTCCCCAGCTAGATAATGTGAAAGACTCGAATGGGCTTATTTATCTACTTATACCATCAAATGTATATCTAATAGGAATCTAACATAAAGATGAGGTTAACTCTGGTATATCATTCAGAAATCATAAACTGAAATTGTACTCTGAAGGGATAAGTCAAATGAATAGATCTTGAATTGATTCTGCTGGTATAAATTAAATACTTATTATGTTGCAGATTGATACATAGTATATTTACCCCTAAGCACTAGTCTTCTGTATATAATGTGTAGTTTTTTTATTTAAATTAATTATATGTGTTTTTTCTTATGTAACATTGTAATAACCCATGATTGACTATAACACTGCAGTATGTATATATTTCAAACCACCCATTATTATACAGTGTATAATATTTTTTATAAGTGATTGGGAAATTTTATGTATATTTGTTATGGTCTTTATTTGTTGGATTACTGTAAGATGTCCTTTTTGTCTGTTTTGTAATGACTTTTAGTCAAATGAATAAATTATTTTACTACTATTACATTGAATGTATGAGCTGTTTCTCCAAGAAATATGTACTGCTGTATGTATTTTGTATTTTTTCTTTGATTTCAATAAAAAAAATACCCCTAAGTTTTCAAAAATTGCCTTGGTTCTCAGTAGCAGAGATAGGTAGAAGGGACCTCAGTTTAATGTTTCATCCAAAGGAGTGGAGGTGGTGGGCTTCAAGCATGCATGAGATAGGCACAAAGTAATCTCAGTAGAACAGCAGGGGGAGGAGCTGGGAATCAAGTAGGTTCTGAAATGACAAGGGGCAAACTGAGCAGACTAGATGGGCCACACAATCCTTATCTGCTGACAAATTCTAAGTTTATGTGTTTCACACCCAGAGAGTAGCACTCCCTAGTGCTGCATATGGGTGACAGCATTTATGGTATGAGCCTGATTCCAGTATGGGACTAGAATCCACAACCTTTAGGTCCAGAGGTGGATATGCTAGCCACTGCCATGCTGATCTTGTACTAATGATTTTCCTGCCTTGTCAAAAGCATTTGAAAGTTAGTTAACCTGGAATTCGAAAGCAACCTGTGTCCAGGGCTCCAACTAAGTTTGCTTTGCTTTTTTCATCAGTGGTACTTCAAATATTCTGGTAAAATAAATGGTTGCAGTTTCCTATTTTCCAAGTGAAAACAGAACTACAATAATTCCACCAGGTCAAGTTGAGATTATTTTTCATAGGTTTGTGACTAAACATGCTTTCCTAATCATGTAAACCACATATCTGGCTATGTCCATAAGCAGGTATTTGTAGAAAAACAATTATCATTTTTTAGGACAACAAAGACAAGAGCTAAGTAGTGATGGATCCAGGATTTCTAAATGGGGGTGCTGTGGTGGTGTGCATACTCGATATGCAGTTTTAAAAAAAAACAACTATTTGCATTGTCTTCTATTATATTTTTCATTACATTTTTGGCAGAAAATACAAATGTAATCCATAGTCTTGAATGTATGTTTGATTTCTTTAACAAAGTGAAATGCAGCAGCACATAGCAAGTAAGTTACAATGTGGGGTGCAGCTGTCCCCTTTGCATTCCCCTAGATCCACCACTGGAGTTAAGTGCAAGTTGTCAGAGTTATTCACTCCCTAAGTCTTTTTAGGTACCAACAGCATAGCTGTTAGCACTTATTGTGGTCATACTCTTTCACATATTTAGTCAGGTTTAAGATTACATAAAGTGGGGGTAATTCAGCTGCATGATGTGACTGATGATGTCAGTGATAGGGCTTTTAGTCTTAGTGTGGGATTTCAGACCTACCCAAGCCTTGGTTTGATCACCTGGATTGCACATTTTTTTTGTACTCACTACCATTTTTGTTGTATGAGAGAAACTGTTAGATGTCATTGTAGATGTAGTAAAGGGTTCCAGCAGAACCAAAGAGCAGACTTTCAGATAACTGAACATAGGTCTACAGTATGTTGTAGTTAATTAAATTAGTCTCAGCTGAAACTTGTCTAGGTTTGAATACAATTCAGATCCCTGTTTTGCAGGTTGTGACATAACCTCTTCACCATAGGAACTGCAGCTCACTTACCTGTAGCTCAGGGGCACACTGAATATGTGTTTGCTAAGCAGGCAAAGGATCAGTTGTTCAAATCCTGGCAAAGACTTTAATATCTTCATTATAAGATGGAAACACACATGAGTGGTGCTTCCTGGTGCTGTGGAGTTGGACTAGTAAATTATATGAGAAGTACATTTAGCTAAGAGTAGAAATTTGTGAATAAAAAAATCATCTGATGGGATTAGATCCCCAGTCATCCATTTCATAAATTGTGACATAACCTTTACACCATAGGAAATGCAATTCACGTACCTGCAGCTCAGTGGTACACAGCATGTATGTTTGCTTAGCAGACAAAGGATCAGTGTTTCAAATCCGGGCCGGGACTTAGATACTTGTTCCAATGTTTTGTAAGATAGAAACTAACTTGAGTGGTGAGTCATGGTGGTGTGGAGTTGGAATAGTACATTATATGTCAAGTACATTTAGCTGAGAACCATAATTTATGAAGGTTCATCACCTACTGGGATTAGATCCCAAGTCACCTGTTTTGCAAGTTGTGACATACATCTACACCACAAGAACTGCAACTTATTCACGTGCATCCCAGAGGCACACTGAATGTGTGTTTGCTTAGCAGGCAAAGAATCAGCAGTTCAAATCCAAGTAAATATGGTTTGAATCCTGGCAAGGACTTAAACATTTTTTCCCAATTTTTTGTGAGATGGAAACTCACTTTAGAAGTAATTCATGGTGGTTTGGAGTTGGAATAGTACATTATAGAAGTGAATTTAGTTAATAACAGCAATTTGTGAAGATAAATTGCCTACAGGGATTAGATCCCCAGGCACCAGTTTTCTAGGTTGTGACTTAACCTGTACTCCACAGGAACTGCAATTTCCATATCTGCAGCTCAGTGGCACACTGAATGTGTGTTCACTAAGCAGGCAAAGGATGAGTGGTTTGAATCCAGGTAATCACACAGTACACTACATTTTAATAATATTTGGCACCTTAAGTACAACTGGTACTTTGATTTTATGTACAGAGTTTTAGGGGAGGAAGATGTTTGTGGGGTTTAATAGATGGAACTAATCAAGATTCATTGCATGGCATGGAATGGGGTAGAGAATGGTTGGATCTGTGTCTTTCAGAATATCTAAAGACTGTGTTTCTCAAATGAGGTCTCTGTCATGGTATGTGTCCAGGACCACAAGCACATTTTTCTTTGTAGCAATAAAGAGTCATCCAGTTTTAGTTTAAAATATGACAAGACTGGCAATTTCTCATCCTAAATATTGGGGAGATACTTTTTAAGGGAAGATGGCAGACAGAATTTGATTTACTGCATACTGCATATAGAGTGATTTGTTGTATTATGAAGTCCTGGGTGAAAAAACAGAAGAGTAAGACCACCAGTAAGTTCTGAAGATTGAACTTTGAAATCACCAGATTTTGGAACATGAAATCCATTGATTTAAAACCTCTCAGAAAGGAAAGGGGAGCTGAATTAGGTATTCTACAGATAAGGCTGACAATTTAAGGTCAGTCTTTATTGATGAAACTGCATGTAGCAAACATACATTATTTAAAAACTTAAAAAGAATGAAAGTAATTTGTCACATAAATGAACATCTGGGAAAAGGCAAGCAAAGCCCCTTCCAGATACTGGAATAATGTTTATTTCTCAGAGATATAAACAACTTCTGAGATCAGGGAAGCTGGTAAGAATCAATCTGTGAGACCCAGCTGTTTAAGAAACAAGAGGACATAAAACAGGAAACCAATAATTTTAGGATTTCATATTTCTGTTCTTATTTCACTCATGAATCCATTATTTAGAGTTCTGGCTGATAAAGGCATGGAACGATGCTTGCTGGTTGGCTGAATTCAGACTATCAGAACTGCTATCAAAACAGTTTGCTAAGAATAAAAATATGGCATTATATTTTTATAACAACATTCTGGGCTGCTGCATTAGTGTGGAAAGTGATGTCTTTATAAAAGTAAGTCACATGCTCCTGCTATGCTGCCGTACTTAACTTTATTTTCTGTTCTCTCTACCCACCATATGTGTAAGGCAATACAGACTATATCTGTCTGTCTGTCTCTCTCTCTCACACCATGTGTATTAACTAGTGTATCTGCATGTATATGCCAGAGAACAAAAGACACTGCCAAGCAGATGGATGACTTTAAGTCTGCAGTAATGGACTCTGCTGGTGACAATTCCATATCCAGTAGGGTCCAGATGTATTTGTTCCTAATGATCATGCCTGGTTCCCTACTACTTGCATTTTATTTTACACGCATTATAACATTTGAATGAAATAAAGTAATAAGGTGTGCTGCTGTCAAAATACACCAACAACAACTTCAAACTGGAGTTGATCAGAGCTTGAAGGGGAACTTGTAATGTACTCTTGAACCAAAATGAACATGCTGTTATGATGAATTTAGTCAGCTGTGTCATCTGGAAAATTCTGCTTTTTTTCAAATTACTGATTCAAGGAGAATATATTTATTAGGGGAATAGTCTGTATATGCTTTTTAAATTTGTAAAATACTGCTAGGTCATGTAACCTAGTATTTTATGCAGAAAGTTGCAGACCTGGAAACCAGGCTTGAATCCCATGACTACCACTGCTCTCTGTGTGATCTTGAGCAAGTCACTTAAACAAGCAATATCTGTTATTTGAAAAAAAATATTTTATTATATAGTGTTTAGTAATAATATATTTCTGATATAATAAAATTCCTCATATATATATATATATATATATATATATACATACATATATATATTTTTCAAAAAATCCCTTTGAAAGCACCTCTTAGGAACATCCAATTGCAAATGCCCCCCTCAAGAGATGAACTGATTACATGGGGCCCTAACCTAAATTCTTGATTATGCTTGCCCCTGAGGTATTAGAATTTAAATGTCTGCTTATGATTATGATACTGCACATTCTGTCCTTTGCTATGCACCACTCTCCCTATCGAATCTAGCACTTTTCCTGTTGGAGGTGATCTATCTCACCGCTTACCTTGTCTTTATTGTTTGCAAACTGTTAATTGTTAACCTTTATCTGAGAATATGTTGTACATTGCTGTATACTGTATATTGCATACTGTGTGGTGTTGCATCACCTTTGTTGTAACTTTTCTGGGTCATACCTGAAAACAAACAGTTTCTGCATAGTGCACCTACCTGGTTAACAAAAATGAAATAAATAAATAATTAATTAACTATAAGGGATATGCAGGTTAGACCTGTGCGATACATGATTTATTTACACTTGCACTGTTTGACCTTGGGTAACCTCACGAGTGGCGTAAGCCACGAGTGAGGTGTCCAAGGGAAAACACCACGAGTGTAAATAAGTCATGTATCATACAAGGTTCCCCCTGCATATTCCATTTATGCAATAGGACAGGACTTCATGTGATAGTTAACTTTTTTTATAGTTTGCTTTTTTTAATTTTTTGTGCAGTTATTGTGTTTCTTCTGTGAAACTGTTGCTTTGTGACTTTCTTTCAGTCTGGTTGCTATACCATTGTCAAAGACATGATGTCTGACATCCCCACTGATTGGTAGAGTGAGTGGGTTTTGAAAAGGTTCTAATAAACATGGTGGACCTGTTTAGCAAATGCGGCCGCTTGAGTGGAGCAATGGCGGAGAGAGGTAGATGTGCTTTATGGACAGGTACAGATTGTTCAGAATAATTTTTTTTAATTATGTTAATGCTAATTGTAGCATGCTGGTAGATCTGGCAGCACTTGCTAATGTTGTGGACATTAGGGAGAGTTTTGCCTGAAGGAGATTGCTGTTAGGGAGATGGAGCAGACTAGAGGAGCAAGATCGCTGTAGCAAGGCGGAGGTCGGGCAAAGTGAACTGAAAGAGCTGGACAGCAGAGAACAAAAGAAAAATAAATGCGAGGTATTTTACTTCTGAGCCAGTATGTATGGTCTCTTCTATTTACAGTTAATGTTAATGTTGGAAAAGGGAGCGATGAGAAGTACAAATTGAATGGAGGCAGACAAAGGCAAAATGGAGTAGCAAGAACTTGAAGTGTACTGTAGAAATTAGGGGCAGACAAAAAATCAGTTCTGAGTGTGGGTTTGTACTAGGAAGGGTACTGCTGTGCAGGTTTGCATAGCTTTTGCTGAAATGAGTTAATATAAAAACAAGAGATGTGCTCCTGTTGCTGTGTGTCTAAAAAAAAGTGAAAATGAGGGAATGTAGTGCCAACATGCAGGTGGGGGGGGCTCGTGATGTAGAAACTGTGTAGATGAATGGACTGTGATGTAAGAACTGTGCACATAAATGGAGTGTAATGTACTAACTCTGTGCATAAACAAAATTGATATATAGCGTTACTCAGATAAACAGATTTATTACACTCAATTTATGTCCACCTCACTGCATATCTATCTATCTATCTATCTATCTATCTATCTATCTATCTATCTATCTATCTATCTATCTATCTATCTGTCTGTCTGCCTATCTATCTATCTATCTATCTATCTATCTATCTATCTATCTATCTATCTATCTATCTACAGTATCTATCTTCTTTGCAAAAAACTTCATTAATGCACTAGTTAGGGTTAAAGTGACGAAAGTAGGGAAATGTGGCATTAGGGTTTCCAGCCCTAACACCCCACCCCCCACCCTGCAGGCAACAACAGAAAAAATATTACAGTTTTGCCTCCCTTGCCTTTTCGCAAATCAGGCATGGGGTGTGCCTTGGGGCTGTCAACCCTAACACTCACCCCATTCCATCAGTAATTAAGCTGTGATGGGTACAGTATATGAGAATGTGGTGAGCGTTAGGGCTGATAACCTCAATGCATACTCCACATCTGATCTGCAAAGCGAAAAGGGAGGTGAAATTGTAATGTTTTTTCTTGTTGCTGCATGCAGGGTGGGGATGGGGTGTTAGGGGTGGAAACCCTAATGCCACATTTCCCTACTTTTGTCACTTTAACTCTAACTATTGCATTAACAAAGTTTTTTGCAAAGAATTTCCTTACTTTTTGAGATAGCATAATTGTCTCCTCATTTGTCTGTGGGAGTGCAGAGCCCTCTGGGCCCTTTGCTCCCATTCCTCTTTATCTGCATACATATAACAGAAACAAAATTGCCAGAATAGCCTTCTTATTACCTCGCCTCATGAACCCAGTAATGAAAATTTTTAAATCCCTGCAAAAATGTGATTAAGCACCACCACAATGCCATTGTGCACCACAGGTGCAAAAACACAGTTTGGCCAAGGTTTCAAAAATAACAGCTGTCATGTTCATGAGGTGGTGTAAAAAAGATGATTATACTGAAAACTTGGTATAGAAATATTTAAAATTTGACAAAGTTATGAGCAAGCATAGCAAAATCTCAACATAGGGGCACATCTGTGCCATCTTTACATATTTGTTTCCCCAAATTTTCTTTATTTTTTTCAAACTGAGTAAACTTTATTGAAAATAGGTAGACAAGATACATAGCTCAACAAATAGTCCAGCAGGATATGTATACAGAACCAAGTCAGTATCAAACAGGCAGACTACAAAGCAAATTCACTACTATTATGATATAAATGGGATAGAACAGAACAGCCCAACAAGCAGGCCAGACCCAGTAAACCCTGATGCAGTCTTGTCTGCCTGCCCTCCCTCCCTAAGCCCACAATAAACCTTCCTCCCTCCCCCCTTCCCCTGGAAACTGAACTAACTGAGAAGTTAACCCAAACAGAAACAAATGGGGCATATGGGTAAAGGGACATCCAAATCCCAACCAGTGGGGAATTTCACCTCTCTGGTACCTCCGGAGGTGAAATTGAGGTAAATGAAGCATGACTGCATGAGCATCAACAATGTGTAAAGAGGCTCCCAGCCCTTCTCGTACCTCTTCTTAGACTCTGTCATGTTTGCAATAGTATGTTCTGCCTATAGAGCAAAAAGGATTTCCTTGTACCATTCCTGATAACTGGGAGTGGCCTGATCACACCAGTGCTGAAGAACAACTTTCTTGGCACAGGCTGAGATGAGAGCAATATGTGTTTTTTGATTACCAATTAATTTTCCAACATACTCCCCCAGGATGCAAATCTTCAGTATAAAGCTTGATCAAGTCTCAATAGAGGATCCAAGTATAGCTTGATGTCCTCCCAAAAGGGGGCCACCTTTTCACAGGTCCAGAAAATATGGTATAGGAAACCAGTATCCTTCTGGCACCTGGTGCATATATCCAAGGCCAACTTACCCATCCTGTGAAGCTTAACTGGGGTATAGTACATGTTGTGCAGAATTTGAAATTGTATAAAGTGGTATTAGTCCCATTTAATATGTTGGTAAATAGCCTTCCATATGCTAAACCAATCACAGAGGCCTCCCGGGGAAGGAGGAGCCTGATCCCAGGAGTGAAAAAAAACGGACTCTGTCTCTGTGAGGACCTTCTACAATCTTGCATGATAGAAGGCTAGAGCATGAGATGTGGGGGAAGCTGACACTAGAGTTAGCATCTTGTCCCCAGATGATATGGACCAAGTACCAGAACCAAAGTACTGAAGTAACATATGTCTCTGAGCTGAAAGAAAATGAAACACATTGACGGGCACCATGCAAATTTCTGACGGACCTCCATGAAGGTAAAAAGCTTGCCTTCATGCACCAAAAAGGTCACCAGACAAGGCCAGGCTGACCTAGTCAGCACTGTGCCAGCTATTTTCAAATTGGGGTTTCCTAGAATGGGTTGAGTGATGTTAAAGTGGAGATTTAGAGCTAGCATAGAAGAAAGCTGTTTATGGGCATGAAGAGAGTTGCCAATAGGGGTTTCTCTTAAAGCTTCAGGAATATTTTAGGAGGGATCGTACAGCAGGACACGGGGTCCAGACCCAGCTGGAAGCATAAATGACGCTCAATATTTAGCCAGTGTGGAAAATAACTGGATTTTGGGTCCCATAAAATCGGACGAAGCCAGGAAAAATATTGAGAGCAAAGTATGGCCAGATAGTAAAGATAAACATTGGGGGCCTTTAAGCCATCAGCCTCCCTAGACCTCATAAGTTTAATTAGAACTCTCCGAGGGGGTTTGCCACACCAGAGGAACTTGGAGTAAAGTCTGTTAATGTTGAGAAACCATGTCTTAGGTAGAGCCGGGTTAAGCATAATGAGGGGTAGAGAAGGCGCGGGAGAACATTCATTTTAAGAATGTTCAAGCGGCCCCACAGTGACATGGGCAATAAAGACCAATGGTACAGGTCAACTTGAAGTTGAGCAAGAACATGATCCAAATTGTATTGCTTCAATTTAAGTGGGTCTGCACTGAGATATATCCCCAGATTTTTGAGCCTGTCCCTGACCCAGAGAAAGCCCAGGTGCTTCACACTCTCCCGGGTAGCAGCCACATTCAGGGGCATAACCTCTGTTTTGGAATGATTCAACTTGTAATTAGAAATTGTTCCAAATTGGGTGATAATGTCCAAAACAGCAGGTAGTGAGGTAGCTGGGGACGTTATGTACAAAAGGATATAATCAGCATAAACTGACAGTTTATAATATCCTGGGCCTAAAGGGGATGCTGTGTACTTGAGGAGACACATACATTTTTCTAATCAGGGGTTCAAGATATAAATTAAATAATAATGGGGAGAGCGAGCAGCCCTGTCGTGTACCTTGTTGTAGGTGGAAGGAGTCGGATAAGAACCCATTACAAAGAATGCATGCTGACAGGCGAGTGTAGAGTACCCGAAGCCAACGAACAAACTCAGAAGGACGACCATATCTGGGGAGCAGGTGGAACAAATATTCCCAGGAGACTCTATCAAAGGCTTCCTCCGCATCCAGGAAAGACAGAACTGATGGAGTGGGAGAGTCCCTGGATATGGAGATTAGATGCAAACATTTCCTAAGATGGTCCACAGACAATCTACCAGAAACAGATCCCACCTGCTCCCTGCTGAAGAGACAGTCCAAGACCGAGTTAAGCCTAGTGGCCAAAATTTTTCCCAAGATCTTCAAATCCACATTGATCAGAGAGATAGATCTATAGTTAGAGACTGCTATGGTGGTGGCTGTAAGGGTGTAATCTGAAAGGCCATGGGTAAAAACATACTGGAACATGTTGAACAGATACGGTGCTAACAACTCTTTAAACCTTTTATAAAAATTAGAAGAAAAACCATCTGGACTGGGAGCCTTGTCAGGGACTAGAGAGTCTATCACATTGAAAACTTCTGGTATGGTCAAAGGGGCTTTTAACAGTTCTGCCTGAGCTTCTCCCAGCGAAGGCAGCTCCAGATCCTGGAAGAAAGCATTAACCTGGGAAAGATCAAGGGGGTCCTGAGGGGCAGCATATAAAGAGGTATAGAAGGCCTGAAATTGGGAAATAATATCCCTAGGCAAAGTAACAAGCTGACCAGACTCTGACCGGAGAGAGGGAACTATCCTGTCAGCTTGTTGAGTGCTCAAATGCAAAGCAAGAAGCTTGCCGGTCTTCTCTCCTTGATGAAAATATTTAACTTTGGTCTGCAATAAAAGATGCTCAGCCTTTTCCCCTAATAGTAAGTTATAGAGGGCTTGAAGCACCTCAAGATGTTCCCAGTTGGACTGTAGGGAGACCTCTGAGAAATTCTGCTCCGCTGCTCTACTCTGCAGCAATAGAGAAGAGGTGGTTTGGGAGAGGTCTCTTTTCCTCCTTGTAGCCAGAAGAATAAGCTCACCCTGGAGAGTGCATTTGAAGGCTCCTCAGAGAGTATCGAGCTTAGGCATTGTAGGAGAGTTGGAGTCAAAAAAGAAAGATGAAACATTGTATCTTTTTGACCACATCTTGGAGTTTTAGCAGTTGGATATTAAGACACCACATCTTGTCTCGGACCACAGATGGTGCAAGGTTGACCTGTAACAAGGATGGGTGATGGTCTGAGACTACCGTGGCACAGTAATGACACAAAACAATACCTGATGAGGCTTCTACACTTAGAAGAAAAAAAACAATATGGGAAAAAGAATTATGCAGAACTGAGTGAAAAGAATACTACCTGGTATCCGGATCTAGAGTCTTCCAGGGGTCCACCAACCCCAGAGGGTCCATTATGTCTCATAGGGCCAACTGGCTCAGGGCAAGTGCTTGACCATGTCTTGTGGACCTGTCCAGAACATTGTCATAAACAACATTCCAGTTTCCAGTGAGAATCATTGGAAAAGAGGCCCAGGAGGATAATATGGAGATAAGTTGGGGAAAGAAAAGGAAGGGTCATCTACGTTAGGTCTGTAAACTGAACCCAATATCACCACTAGATACCCCAGTAGGGCTCTAATAAAAATATATCAGCCCTGAGGGTCACTGACTTCCTGAAGGAGCTGGAATGGGACAACCCGAGACACTAGTATCGCAACCCCTCTCTTACACTAATCAGTTCCCGAGCCAAATATCCAACCAGCCCAGGTATGCCATAATGACAGAACCTGAGCTAGGGGAAGGTGGGTTTCCTGAAGAAAAGCCACATCTACCTGTAGTTTATGGAGGTGCAATAGAAATTTAGAGCATTTAGTTGGGGACAGGGCCACCTTTACATTCCAGAAACAATATCTCAGCTTGTGAGCCTTTTTCTAACACAACAAGTAAATGAACTGGAAAAAAAAGACACATTCCTGTATAAAACATCCAAGAAAAGGCCCCAATAAGTAAAGGGCCAATCTCCGGAGGATCCCCTCCCATCTCCTCCACCCACTCCCTACCCCAACCCACCAAAAAGCAACAGAACAAACCACCCAACCATGCCCCAACCCATCCACCCCCAAGAAATCCACCCCCAACAGAAATCCCCAATTAACTAGTGTGTGACACTCTCACCCATCATAGCACCATGCCCTCCACCTGGCCACCCCTCCCCCCAATCCACAAAGCTATTCTATACAGAACTTTTAACTATTCTATAATTATCACAGCAGTTAGAAAAGTGAAAACATTTCTAAGCCCCGCCTAGGGTGAAGAAAAGAAATAACATAAGACCTTGTTATGAAAAGATACAACAGTCACCAGGAGGTATTAGTATGCATTAAGAGTATGCAATATTGAAGACTATAGTGGAAAACAATAGCACTAGCAAACTGCCAGAAGGAGCATATTGATACAAGGGGTAGTGACCTTTATGATAACAAATCCAGGATGAATAAACACCTCTGGTTCCAGCACAAAAAAGGAGGACAGGTGAAATATTCCTTAAAAGTTAATCATGTCATGGCCCAAAACCATCAAATAAACCAGGCAGGTAGGAAACATAGCAAGGACAGGGAACCACATGCTAAGTGACCCTGGGCTCAGAGCATAGGTGGAGCTCTCCCTATGATTAAAAACACAGGAACAGAGAGGAGAGCCTACCTGCCCAGGAACCCAGTGGTAAATGCTCACCCGAGAAAGTCCACTGAAGTCCAGGTGCAAAAATTCCAGTGCAGGAGAGTGGATCCAAGCTAACGCCATCCATGCCACTGGCAGTGGCAGAGGAGAAGAAGCAGGGGAGTCAGAGGTTTCCCAAGTGGAACTAAATAGAAAATGCAATCCTGGAAAAAGGGGCAACCCAGAAACACTCCAGAACAAAAATAGGAGTCCTCAGTATTCCAGGAACTGGCAGCCGATAATAATGAGGAAAAGCCGTCCAATGTCAGCAACAGCCAAACCTCAGGACCAGGGCAGCCAACAGTAGAGAGGAGCACTGATCCAAACACAGTCCTCAAAACTGAAGCACACTACACCAGCCAGTATAAAAACAAACATGCCAGACATGGAAAGAAAGGGCTGCCATTCATTAACCATCAGCAGAGGTGTGGTAGAGAAAAAAAAAAGAAAAAACAGGAGAGGTTTTCAGAACAGAAGCCAGGGGCCACCTTAGCACCTGGGTAAAGGCACTGGGAACAAATCTGGAAAGGGCAGCCACAACTGACATGGCCAGGACTTAAAAGGGCAGTCCATCCTAGAAGTGGATTGGGAGCAGTCCAGTGTGAAGGAGAAGAAGCAAAATATGGGCCAATTCCATCAGGCACAGCAGAATTAAACTAGCAGAGTCCAGTGGGAACATCCGAGCTGGCAGGATATTGAAATCAGAGCTCACCACAGAATGTCCGCAGCCCCAAGCCCACGGCAGCACACTCCAGTCCAGCCAAATGATGAATGAAGCCAGCTAGAACAGACATAACATCCAAACTGGTGATAGAGACTCGGTTCAATCCGTGGTCTCACCGATTCTTGAAGAGCTCCTGCAATAGTCCCTAGAGGTCCTGAGTGGCAGACCCTACCACCTCAAAGGAATGCCACTTACTATCAATGGAGATCTGGAGGTGAGCAGGACATAACATTTTGAACTTAATCCGGCACCAATTATTTTGACCACAATCGGGTTAAAGGTGGCCTTTTTTTGTCTGATCCCAGCTGGGAGGTCCTGTGTAATCCTTAGTTTAGTACTTTCCCAGAGGATTTCTTTCAGGTCCCATATTTTTTGAAGAATGAACTGTTTGTCTGGGTAGTTCAAAAGTTTCAGCATAAATGGATGAGGGGGGGAGATCCAACTGGAGGCGTGGGGTGCAGGGAGCAGTGCGCCTACTCCACAATGTAAATAGGGCCATTCAGAGAGGGACCAGACACCCTCTCCAGGAACTTCTGCATGAACTGGGTTGGAGTGGACCCCTCCTCTCCCTCTGGGAGCCCAAAAATTATCAGGTTGTTGTGATGGCTTCTCCCCTCCAGGTCCTCGATCTTAACTTCGAGTTTAGAGATTCTATGCTGCATATGGTTGGTTTCTGATTCAGATTGGTCTCTCTATGTCTCTAATGAGTGGGTCCAGGCTTCGGCATCACCCACACATCTGCCCAGGTCTCCGATGTCCATTTTAATGGATTTCAGCTGGTTAGTGAGCTCCTGAATGGTGTTTTGTAGGGGCTCAAACTCTAAAAGAAAATGCTCCTCAGTCAGTAGAGCAGGAGCCGTGGTAGCAGTACAGGACTGGCACGAGCCTGTTTGTCTGGCGTCTGAGGTGGGGTATGTGTCGGGGTGGCTTAACACATTTCTGCCTGTGACATTCTTGCAGATACCAAGCTGAAACTTCAGTTTGCTTCCAGAAGGCTGTGGAAGACCCTCTTACAAGCAGGTAGATAAGAAGCACAAAGGTTTGCTAGAGTACTGAAGAAATAGGGTGGAAGAGAGAGGAGCACCGAAGGAGAGCTGCTATCTTGACTAGAGCATCATGTGACTACCCCCTATTTCCCCAAATTTTCAAAATAGCCTTCTTATGACCCCATGTCATGAACAATACTGGCAGAAATGTCCAAATCCTGCCCGAAAAGTGATTTCACCAAACAACCACGAAAACACCTTTTGGGCTTGATCTCTGAATTTCCACCAACATTATTCATGAGGAAGGGTCCCAAAAAGGCCATGTTGAAAATCTGGGGTGAGAATCTGCAAAAATTACAAAGTTAAGCATGAAAGCTGGAAACCCCATGGAAATACATTGAACTGCATTTACCTTACTTTCTCATATTGGAGTCTGCAGTTCCAGCAGCAACATGTCTTCGATTGGAGAGTGGATCTTTACCCTAGGACCTGTTCAGGTGAGTGAAGATGTGTAGGGGGTGTGGGGGGTGCAGGGTGATGGGTGCTCAGTGGGAGATCAGGGTAGGGGGTTGTCGTATCGGTGAGGGACCATTTTCTTTTTTACAGGTTAAAAAAAAGACATTGAGAGACCATTTTCTTTATTATACATAGACCAGTGATCGGGCAGTGGGGGTGGGGGGTGCCACTACACACCAAGAAAGGAATAAATATAAACAGGGAGGGCAATCTGAGGGTGGGGTGTGCCACTAGACACCAGGGAAAAAATACAGCAATTATGGGGACAGCATTGGAGAGTAGGGGGTACCACTAGGCAGCAGGGAAATACACATTAATAATGGGGATGGCAATCAGAGGGTGGGGGGTGCCATTAGATACCAGGAAAAGCTAGAATAATTATGGAGATGGCATCAGAGGGTGGGGGGGCACCACTAGACACCAGGGAACTATAAATTAATAAAGAGGATGTCGATCTGAGGGGGATAGAAACATAGAAACATAGAAGTTGACAGCAGATAAGGACTGCAAGGCACATCCAGTCTGCCCATTTCTTTTTCTACCTTATAAATGTGACATTGGCCTTTGCTCTGTCAGTGGCCTATCTATCCATACTCATCTGTATTGCTCCCTTATGCCTATCCCATGCCTGTTTGAAGCCCTGCACTGAATTCATAGCCACCACTTCCTGAGGTAAACTGTTCCATGCATCCACCACCCTTTCTGTGAAAAAGAATTTCCTCACATTCCCCCTTAATCGGCTTCCCTCTAATCTCATGCTGTGTCCTCTTGTCTTGCTATTTTTCTTATATTTAAACATGTTAGACTCTTTCACCTCGTTAATGCCCTTAAGGTGTTTGAATGTTTCGATCATATACCTCTCACCCTCCTTTGCTCAAGGCTATACTGTACATATTGAGCTCCGTTAATCTGTCCTCGTATGTCTTCTGATGCATTTTGGTTGCCCTTCTCTGGACTGCCTCAATTTGGTTAATGTCCTTGTGAAGATGTGGCCTCCAGTACTGCATGCAGTACTCCAGATGGGGCCTAACCAGTGTCTTGTAAAGAGGGATTATTACCTCCCTCTTACAACTTGTGATACCCCTACTAATACACCCTAACGTCCCCCTAGCCTTACCTACTGCTTCAGAGGTCTGCTTGATGATTTTAGGTCATCGTGATGATGATGCCCAAGTCCCTTTCTTCCTTTGTGACTGCCAGCAACTCCTCCTAGCCTATAGGTGGCTTCAGGGTTTCTCTCTCCTATGTGCATGATCTTGCACTTTTTGCATTAAATCCCAGTTGCCACTCTTCTGACCATTTTGCTAGTTTATCCAGATCTCTTCTGATTCTGCCCACTCTGCCTGGATCATCTACTGTGTTGCAGATCTTGGTGTCATCTGCAAACAGACAAGCTCTTACCTCTAGTCCATCTGCAATGTCACTAATGAAGATATTGAAGAGGACTGGCCCCAGGACTGATCCCTGAGGTACCCCACTTGTGACTTGCATCTCTTCTGACTGTATACCATTTACCACCACTCTCTGTTTTCTGCCCGTCAACCAGTTCACCACCCAGTTGACCAACTTCTGACCTATCCCGGGCCTACCCAGCTTATTTATCAATCTTCTATGTGGAACAGTGTCGAAAGCTTTGCTGAAGTCAAGGTAGGTGACATCAACTGCTCCCTCTTGGTCCACCACTCTGGTTACCCAGTCAAAGAAATGTATGAGATTAGTTTGACAGGACCTTCCTTTTGTAAACTCATGCTGTCTTGGATCCTGTGCCCCTATGGATTCCAGGTGTTGCACTATCCTTTCCTTAAGGAGTGCCTCCATAATCTTGTCCACTACTGAGGTAAGACTGACTGGTCTGTAGTTCCCTGCCTCCTCCCTGCTACCACTCTTGTGGAGCGGGATCACATGAGCCCTTCTCCAGTCTTCTGGGACCTTCTGGGATGCCACCAGACAACAAGGAACAATGAATAAAATACAGGGAGGGAAATTGGAGGGTGGGGGTGCCACTAGACACTAGGGAACATGCAAGAATATGGGAGAATGCCCCTGAAATGTGTTTTTTTTTTGGTTTGTGTTACATCCTTTTTCATGAATCACTTCTTTTTTTCATATGAATGGCTGAAAAACGTTTTCGTTAGCCACCACCTTGTTCTCCACTTTTTGCTAAGTTTTGACAGACCAAACAAGCAAAAGGCACTTCCGTGCACCAGCCCCTTTCTACCCTGAAAATTTCAGACCAAAATTCATAACCATTGGGGCACTGCAGGTGTCAGAAGTTAGCAAGGGCAAAAGAAAAAAGATTGTCTGTCATTCATATGAAAAAAGAAGTGTGTGAAGAAAAAGGATATAAAACCTACAAAAAGCACATTTCGAGGGCATTCCTCCAACAGTTAACTGCAGAATCCACCTAACACAATCCTGATGACCAAGACACATCTCTTGGTCTCTTGCCAGGATATAATTTTTCTGCATTTTAAAACTGAAATCTTTACCCCCCCAAAAAAATGCTGAAGTGAGTCATGATAAAGGACTTAAACCTAGAAAAAAACACATTTCTGGGTCATTCCTCAAACAGTTAACTACAAATTCCACCCAATGGAGTCCCAATGAGCAAGATACATGTGTTGGTGTCTCTGCAGGATATAATATTTATGGGTTTTTAATTTTCTTTTCACACAAAAATGGAAAACAAGATGGCGGCAGATGAAAACGGATTTTTACCTCATGAAAAAGGATGACGTTAATATGAAAAAAGATTCCTTTCTCGTTTCATACAGCTATTTTGAAGTGCTTACTGAGCATGCTCAGAATACATTTTTCAAAATGTTAAAATTAAATAACTTTGGAAGAGATTAATATTTTTTCATCAAGCCAGCAAATGGCACATTTGTGTTCTAGTCCCGTTCTACCCTGACAATTTCTGCCCAAAATTCTAAACCATCTTGGTGCTACAGGTGTCAGACAGAAACACAGCAAAACCAATGGGAAAAACACTTACAAAAATTCACATTTTGCACTAACCGGAACTCAGAATTTACACATCCGACTGGCACAAAACTTAGCATATACAGAGCTCTACCCCACGAGACAGTGTTTGCAAAATATGTGCAAATCCGTTGAATGGTTGTGAAGTTATTAAAGTCCAAAAATTGGGGTTTAACATTAAACTGCCTACTCAACCCTAACAAAAGTTGGTGCGACTGTGCCATTTATCTTTATTTTTCTCTGATGTTTTTAAAACAGTTTTTATTACTAAGTATATAATTAATAATTCAAGTCATTAAAGATGGCCATCATTAGCATTTTGCAATTGGCGGGGGTGGGACCACTAGCCACTAAGGAGATTTTTTTTTTTCTAAACGGGACAGTGATCGGCAGGGGGAGGGACTGCTAGCCTCCAGGAAATATGTTTTTATACTGTAGAACTAGATATATATGCATAACGTTTACATCGCACGGCACTTTCCTTGCACCCGATCACACCCGCAAACTTTTACGTGCTTCTTGCTTCAAAATCAGCTGATCGCATCACCGGTGTCCATCTACCAGCTGATTTGTTGTGTGTCATGCTGACAGGTCATTTCTTTTTTTTTCCAGTGGCAACCAGGAGCTCCATCTTAACAGAACTGCATTGTACTGAACTGTAACTGTAACTTATTGCCACAATGTCTCTTGTTCAGTGGCTGAATTCACTAAGGGCACAAAGAAATTTTTCAGCCCTTCCAACCGGCGATTTGGGTGCTGATATTCTGTCTGTCACAGCAGGCATTTCTAGTCTAATAGCAGAAGCAGTAACCAAAGAACTTTCACTAAAATTGAAACAAGCAATATTGATTTGTTTTTTTCTTTTTTCAGGTTAGTGTAATGAAATGAATGAAGCTCAGAAGCCCAGAAGAGCGTACTTTGAGTTCGGTGTTGATCGGTTTTGGAACTATGGCATAAATGTTTTTGTTTTGTTTCTTATTCACCATTTACATTGAATAAAGAATGCACTCACCTATGCTGATAGCTTGTTTTTTTGTAGTCGTACAAAGATGTAGGCATGAGTGATTGAATGTTTGCTGAAAAGATACTGTGACCAGTAACAAGGAAGTTTTGGGGTCTATGGTTCAGACCATATGGTTGAGTTGGGCGAGTGAAAAAAAAAGATCGGTCTGTTGCTTGTCTGTTGCTGATATTGTATTGTCCATCTTCATTTTTCATCCTCTGAATGATTATTCCACATACAGTGGTATACTGCACATCACTGTGGCAAGTACATGTGAGTAGGGAACAGGGAACAGAGAAATCTGTAATTAACGGCAGTGTCATTTATGTGACTCACATTGCACAGTAAACTACGCTGTAAAGATAATTTCACTGAACGTGAGTCACCCGCAAAGACAGTGAATTTATTTTTACAGCGAAACATTGCAGTTCTACAGTATATTGGGCAGGTGATCAGGTGGGAGGAGGGACTGCTAGCCACCAGGGGAAACTTTTTTTATTTTTACTCGGGCCAGTGAATGGAGATCATGGGGGGTGGGGAGCCACTAGATGCCAGGGACACTGTTAATATCATAATGGGCCAGTGATTGGTGATCGGGAAGGGGGGACCACTACCACCAGGGAGAGTGTTTTGTGTACTCAGACCAGTGCTTGGCGATCGGTGGGGGGGTGCCTCTGTACCTCCATCAATCATTAGGGTTGTGGGGGATTAAGGCAAGGTCTCAGTTGATGGTATTTGCTCCATGCAAGGGGACCTTGCAAAAAGCTCTTGCACAGAGCAAATGCTTTGTCAATGGGACAGAACTGATATGCAGGGCCCCTCCCCCTCATTTGAATTTTGGCTCCCTCTGCACTTTGCCCAAGCAAAAACCTGTTTGTGAGCGCAAACCGGGCTTTTGTGAATACCAGTTTGGCACAAACCCCAGTTTGCACTACACAGACTGGGTTTGCACTGGGGCAAAGTTTTATGAATCTGGTCCCTGATCTTGTATTTGCCTGCCCAGCTATCCTCCCTGGGCTAAGTACAGACACAAAGGACGGTACTTAGGCCCTGGAGAAAAATAGACCTGGAAAACATCTGATTGGGATTATGCTGTAACATGCACTGTTAGCTATTGACTCTCCCACTGCTGCCTACTGCTCTGATGTCAGCTGCAGGGGAGTCTGGGATTTGTAGCAACGGAATATATCAGCCTACAACAAAGCAAAATTAGTCTGATACAATCTACTGTACTAGAGTAAACAGTAAATAAACCACACAAAGTGTACATTGGGGCAAGTGTGGAGGCCCTTTCAGCTGATTGTTCCTCTTTAAATGCTACCCACTTTTCTTCTGTGCCCCCTACTTTCATTGTGTCCTTTGTGTTTTTTCCCAGTTTTTCCCTCATTTTGCTGAACCCCACTTTTTTAAAGTCCTGTACTCCTGTTCCTTTTGCCTGTCCCCACCTGGATCTGAACTGAGTGGTTCCAGGACTGCTACGTTCTGAATCCTCTCACTTTTGGTCCTCACCAGATCCAGTAGGGGTTGCCCTCATAAGTATCTCTCCCAATCCCGTTTTTCCCTTGATCCTGTCTCGCTGCCGTGAAGACCACTCTAGTCTGGAACTGATTCATTTTCCCTGATGCTGCTAGTACTCACAGAATTTCCAAGTCACCCAGCTCCCTAGGATATCTATTTCTTTTGCTTCAGTCCTTCTTTAACAAACAGCATCACCCCTTCTCCCAGGCCCTTTACCCTGTCCTTTCTGAATAGTGCATAGCCTAGTATGGTCATGACCCAGTCACGGTTTGAGGTTGCTCACATCTCTGTTACTGCCACCAGGTCATGTCCCTCCTTTGTGACCAGTGACTGAAATTCTATCATTTTGTTGCCCAGACTCCTTGTATTGGCACATATTATTTTCCAACATTTCCCCTAGTCTCCCTTTTCCCCAAATTTGCTAGTTCTTGCTGAGTTTATCAGTGAGAGAGGCTTTCAAGGCCCCCTTGTTTATGGCATTGTGTGTACTCCTTGTCATTCTAGCTCCTTCCCCTTACTAGTTTAAACTAGATGTGTTACGCCCGACTTTCTCCCAGCACCCTTCTGTTCTCCTCGTTGGGGTCCAAGCTGTCTTTTTTTGAACAGCATCCATCCCCTACATGTCAGGCCTCAGTCCTAAGGAAGCAAAGTCCCATCTCCCTGCACCAACCCTTTAGCCATGCTTTGAACTGGAACATGTTTGGTTCAAGTATGGCCATGGTAATACCTGGGAGAAGGATATCACTCCTGCTCTCTCCTTCACTATTTTCCCAGAGCCAGAAGTCTGCCTTCACCTGTTTCATGCTTTGTTTGCTCAGATCATTTGTACCCACATGCACAATCAGACCTGGCCTCTGAGCCCCTCCCTGTACCCACATGCACAGTCAGAACTGGCGTCTGAGCCCCTCCCCTGTGAGTTCCACCACCCTGGCAATAAGTGTGTCTGTTGTCATTGCAACATAACAACAGAGCACCTCTTTACCATTAGGGGTGAGACCCAGTTCCTTTCCAGTGCCCCTCAGTACTGAGTCTCCCATTATGTGCACTTTTCTCTTTCACCCTTTGAGGCTTGACCCTCTCCCTGGTCTGCTCCCTGACAGACCCTATCTGCTGGGGGTGCTAGCACCTTTGCCTTCCCTGGTGGGAGATGTGGGCTTCTCCTGTTGCAACAGGATGAACCTATTGCTGGTGCACAGTCCTGGTTCTTCAGGCTTGTGATTCACACCCCCTTCTTCAATTCCCCCCCTCCCCATTATTGCCCATCTACCTTTTCAGGCCTGAGATGGCCTATGAGGTTCAGCTCTGAAGCAGGATAATTTAGTCCCTGCAGCTTCCAGCCCAACTATCATGGTCTGGAATCTCCTATAGCTGAGGTAGTGATTGAACTCCCAGAGCATTCTGCTGTTCACAACTGCCCCACACCACCTACACTCCCCCACATCTCACCAAAGTGTCACCCCTTCATTGTGTTTTTAACTGTAATGGAGTGTTGTACATTTGCAATATATGGTTACTTCAGTTAGGGTATTTTTGGGATTTGCTTAACCACCTGCCTTTACCATCAAATAAAAATACTCAATGTGTTTCCTGTTGTAACCACTAGAGCTGCCTGTGGTCCTGTGGAGTCCTATTGGCACTCTTTAGCCAGATGCTGTACTTCTGTTCTGGGGCACAGATGCGATGGGATGCCCTCACAATGGGATGCTTGAGTGGCTTGAATTTATGTGAACTGCCTCCCTTTCTGCAGCTCTGCAATAGGCTGCTGCTGGTCACATAGCCCTAGGTCATGGGTTCTGAAATGAAGCCATCATGGTTGCATGTGGCCATCAGCATGCATTTCACAGAGCTCTTTAGAGTCCCAATTACAAAGAGAGATGACTTGAAAATGTCTTACCTTTAAAAAGACAATGTATCAGGGACCTGACCATGTGAAAAGAAATGTGTTAAAGCAGGGGGGGTTGGAGTACGGTAATGGGATTGGTGTGAAACAAATAAGAAGTGAGACCATCAGTAATTCTGGTGGCTACACTTTGAGGCCATTTGAGACCACCATGATTTGGGGCCTGAAAACCACTGCTCTAAGTTCTCCCCCAGCTAACTACAGGGATGATGTTCACCTGCTTTCCCCCAAACTCAGGCAAGCACACTGTTGAGTATTATACCTTTTATACCTTGACTAAAGGTCCCAATGTAACCTGAAGATCTTATACTTCTACTGCAGTATCTATCTACTTATCCCCTACTGGTTAAACATTTCCTAGCTGCCTCAGTTTGCTGTCTCCTTGCTCTGAAAGCAAGACCTAACTAAAGTGAGGTGTAAATACAGGAAACTGCTTTAGTTCTGCCTAGGCCCAATCCACCAATTAACAGATATCCCCACAGCTAACTGTAGGGACAATATTGACCTGCCTTCCGCCAAACTCAGGCCAGCAGACTATTAAGTACTGTGTCTTCTATACCCTGACTGAAAGTCCCACTTTAACTTGTAGACCCTACACTTCTAATGTAGCATCTATCTACTTCCCCCTCCTGGTTGAAATATTCTAACTACAATTACTAAAGCTTAAGTTTTCAATTTACTGTATACCATTGTTTACCTTTCAGCCTGGATATACAGTAACAGAAATGTACTCCTTTATGAGAGTGTCAGATGCATATTCCAATGGTTCTCCACTCTTCACTAGTCCACTGGACCAGTAAGAGTTCATTTAGTGGTCTAAGACAATAAATATATCCTAGACACAAGACCAATGAAATTTTTAAGCTCTTATATGGATGAGGAATGTTCCCAGTTGGCAAATCCTCATCTGGCTAATTTTATCCCTGCTTGAGGTATATGTAGCTTAGTGTCAGATAATACAACACACATGACCTTTGTTAACCCGTCATTGTCAAGGATTGGCCCATCTAGCACTGAACTATATTCAATCAGTAAAACATCTTCTGTTAATTTTGTTAAAATGTTTTATGGTATGGATTTATTGTCTAGGTCAATAGCACTTTTTGGAATCAGGAATAGCATTATGTGGGGTGGGAAAAGAAAACATTTGCTTGGACACTGCCCATTGCCAATAACGCAGTAAATGTTTTGATGAAGCAGCAGTAGTAAAGAAGTATAAGTTAGTAGTACTCTGACCTGTACCTTGAACTAATTAGATATACTGTGATTTTATACATGCTCTTGTATTGAGTCATGTACATATATGCATGTTACTTTTTTATGATTCAGTTTTAAGATTGCTGTTATATATTTTGCATGCTTTTACTTTATGAAGTGATATATGTTGCTAGTTTATTCTGAGTTTTTGTATCATGAAACCCTCTGGATCACACCTGAAAACAAGTTCTTGGCCTAGTGTGCTCACCTGGTTATCAAAAAGTTAAATAACATAAACTAAGATACTATAAAAGTAATGTCCTCAGTTAAAATTTGTGAGACATAAACATCCCAGTGACACTAACACATAATTTTTTTTTCAGTGAAGCAACAATCTTAGAACAGAGAGTAGTAATAACCTGACCATTACCTCCTGCTAAGCTAGCATAGCATAAAATGGTAGCACAACAACTCAGTGACTGCAATGTGCACATGTCAGTTGCTGCACATGAAAAACCATGATAGGGATATCTGTGTGGAAGGACTGACAGTGCATGTCAGGACCGCTAATGTGGGTTGCCAGAACCGCATAGGGCGACCTCATCGACTAAGGACTATTGCATCTGTGGAATATTGCTCCTGCTGTGGAATTATGTCCGACATTGGAGTTGATTATATTATGGGGGTTGGGCAGTGAAGCCTCCCAATAAAAACTAGTGAAAATAGTGTCACAAGTAGTAAGAATGCTGTAAAAGTATAGAAAATGTGCTGCACTTCTGTGGTTGATTTCCAGAGTGCTGATATGTTTCAGGTGATAGTGGGCTGATTGTTACATTGGGTTGCATGAGTTTTAGTGGTCTGTCATAAGAGGTGTGGGGGGCTAACAGAGGTGGTAGTGGGCTGATTGTTTCGTTGGGTTGCACAAGCTTTAGCGGTCTGGTGTAAGAGGTGTGGGGGACTAACAGCGGTGTTGGAGTGTTGGTGTTGCTTGTCAGCTGTTGAAAGCACGGGGGTATTACCTTTGGGATGCTGTCACAGTCTGTGAGCCAGAGGAGCCAGCAGCTTCTGCTGCATGAGGATTACCTGTACAGAGGAGAGGGAGCAGGCAGTGAGAAGCTCTATTGTAAGTGTGCTGAGTATGATAAATTGAGATGTCCTACTAGGTGTCACACAGCCGAGGAGTCTGTCCTTGCCATGGTGAAGGAGCATAACCATGTGGCAGACACAGGGGTTGTGTCAGCACGATGAGTTGTGGAGGATATGAAAGTAAGAGCTGTGTCTTCCAAAGAGAGCTCCCATAAACTAGTAACTTCTGCCACAGTTGCTGGGAAGCTGCCATCTGTGCCATCCATGAAAAGAATAGTGCAGTGGGCTCAAAAGGCATCCACTGTTACCCCTGTGTCCCCAAGTTCACTGACTAACCTACGGATACCTATGGAATACACTCTAACCAATGGTGGAGAACAGTTTTTGTTGTTTGATAGTGGTGCTTCTTCTGACAGGTTTCTGATTTTTGGAACCCAGCGTAATATAGAGGATAATGCCTGAGTAACAGTGATTAACCATGATGTAATCACCTCAAGCAGTTGCCAGGACAACCAAATAAACCTCTAGAGTGCAGCTCGAGAGGTTTCCAGTTGTCATGGCAACCACAAGAGGTGATTACGTCTGTGGTTGACCACTGTTACTCAGGCTTTGTATTTTATAGTGTATGGAAAAACCAGCCACTGTGGGGGGGAAAAAATACAGTTTTTTTCAATGTGCATTTGTTCTCCTGCTTGGCTATGAATGCCTCCTGGTTTGAATGTTGAGCAACTGAAGTGCTGAAATTAGCCATTGCGAGCTATACTGCAGTGGGTCTGTAACTATCTGAATGGAATGTATGTGTTTTGGATGAATGTCCAAGCAGCAGATCACCTTTCCTTTCCAAGAATTTTGACACGGGGTGACATTCTGTAATCCCATCATTATGACTAGTTTAGCAAGGTTTACAGCATACCGATGTCATAACGGTGGGATTATCAGTTTATAAACTGACTGAAAACAGGGGTTAATAGACACTCTCCATACATTATTTGGATTTAATGGAATGATGTCCTCACTGGTTTGCTGATGGCAGTTTCAAAGTTACACCACCTCTCTTTTGCCAGGTTTATATTATACATGCTGTGCAATATAGCGTCATTATCCCTAGTGTTTTCAACTTAACGCCCAGTCAGACTGTGTCTGCTTTTGTTTGAATCTTTTCAGACTGAAGAAGCTGAGACCTAAGTTTTGTCCACAGTCAATAATGACTATGAGTAAGGTGCTATCAAGGGGTTTAGCAGCTTGTTTCCAGAGTCTGTCACTGGGCGCTGTTTTTTCATCTGTGCCAGGCGATCTGACAAAAAGTGCAGGAGATACCAGTTCTACATCAGCGCTATGTCTCTGAGGAAGACTTTGCTCTGCACATCAGGATGCTGCCTGCTTTGGTTTATGTGCCTCCATCAGATGTTGTCCCTATCTCTGAGATGTTGTGGTCCTGGGAATTTTTTATTCAGCATGAAGAGATTTTGAAGCTTCTGATGGAGTGTTTTGAAGAGACTTGGGTTGACTAGCCAGTGGGTCAGGGTAATCATCAGTGGCCACTGTTTGCTGTGGATTTTTGGAGCTGTTTTGCCACTGTAACATCTGGACTGCCCCATACTATCCATTCCTTGGAGGGATGATTTTGCAGTTTCAACAACTTCCTAGGTATGAGTCGAGTCATCCTTCCATTTGGAAATTTACTTGATGGTTTGTGAGTAGAGCAAAAGCTGAATGAGGTGAAAATTTAACAATATGTGTCCAGACAGCAGCTTCTTCCTCTTCATAAGAAAAATACAGAGACACTGCCAGATATATTATTGCTTTGGTGGAGGGCTATGGTAAGCTCTCAGAATATAACTTTTTGCATGGGGTGGCATATAATTTTCAGCTGCAAGTTTAATTTCTGTATTGAAAGTTCAATAAATATGTGTGCTGATGTGTATCTGTCATTCTGGTTTGCTTTCTGATGGGTTTGTAGTGCTATGTTTCAGCTGCTGTTCCACATCATTTGTGCTGCTTTGTACTTGCAGGGATTTTACGTTCGATGTATGTTATTAGCGCAGTACTGCTATATGCTGAATTTTCTGCTCTGCTTTCTACTGCACTGTTATTACATTCATTGACTTGTAGATCTGCATAAAATGCCTGCTTTTAAATTAGGATTTGTTTGACAAGAACACAACTTGCTGTCATTAACACACAAAAAACTATGCCACAATTATATGATTTGTGTGACACAAAAGTAACTTATGGTCACATTGAACAGCAGAACAAAAAGGGAATCTTCATGAAAAATGGAAGGCTACTGTATGTGCCTAAAAGTAAACAGAGTCATAAACTCCTGCAGCTTTACCACCATGGAGTCTGATCCCATCAGATCTTAGATGCTAAGCAGGATCAGGCCTGGTCAGTCGTAGGATGGTAAGACTTCAGTGAACACCAGGTGCTGCAGGATGAGGTGTTGGCAGCCCTGCATAAGGCACTGTTTTCTTGGGTTAAAAGGTAACTGCACCAATGCCAAAGCATGGTGTTTGGGGGATACTGTGCTGCTGGAGATGCCGTCTTTCAGATGAGACATTAAAACCGAGGTCCCGTCTCCCTGTTCTGGTGGTTGGTCAGGTAGTTGTTAAAGATCTTAATGGCAATTCTTGAGAAGAGTAGGGTAATTTTTTTTTTATTAAAGTAGAAACAAATGCAATACATATTATTTAAAACAAAGGTAAGCCAAAAAAAGGCATAAGAAAATAATACATACACTGTACATAATAATTCTCCAAAATGGATAAAAAAGAGAGACAGATGTGATATCTGAGTGCAAAATGGATACCATCATTCTGTCTTGTCAGAACAAGGGAAATAAACAGGTAATCATAAAAAGGGGCAAGTCAAAAATATAGAATCAAGAAAAATAAACAAAAAGGAAATTAAATCATAGTACATAACATGTGAAACAACCAAGCTTGCTCAGTTAAATTACCATAGATGGAGATTTGGGGCAATTTATGCCCAAGTATTAAAAAAAAAAAACATGTCTAGAGAAATGGTTATATTCGAAAAGAAAACAATTCTGCATCATTTTAGCAATAATGATAAGTAGAACCTCCTGAGTAATATTTCTTTTCTGCATTACCAACTGGCATCTATTTTGCCAAGCATGATATTTAATGCACGCAAAAAACAACTTTAATGTGCCAGAATGGTCTTGGTTCCAATCTGGGATAATAATCCCCAGGACCAAAACAGAATATGTGATGGATGCAAACAGGGGTTCTCCCCAAGTTCTAGCTGTACCAAAGTCCAGAAAGATGCAATAAAAGGACTGTCGAGACATAAATGTGATAAATTCTCTACCTACTGAAAACAATAATCTCTGGGGCAATATCTTTCTTCTGAAATCTTGCATCTGTGGTTTCCACAAATACCACAGCAGCCAAACTAAGCCAGACTGCATACCACATCTGATGAGGAATTCTACGTTTCTTAAATACTTGCATACTTGAGGTTCAAGACCATCAGGTAAACACCTTCTCTTCCTCCTATACCCCCTTAGTCTCTCAATTCAGTTCTTGCCCTCCCCTAATTTCTGCCCTCTGGCAGGGTTCTCAGTATCCTGGAGAGGCCAGTCTTAGGCAAGCTCCCCTCCTCCAACATTACCACCCACCCACCTAATCTAAATTCCCTCTACCAAATCTATTTTTCCCCTGCATTTCTTCATCTCTCCCACCCACCCCCTTCTTATCCTCTGGCCTCCAAGGCATTCTGCCCCTGGCAGGGTTCACTGTATCCTGGAGGGGCAAACTCTTGGCTCATCCTCATCCCCCTATCCACTCCCCCCCTTCGCCTGCCTCCTTACACCTCAGCACTTAAATAGGTATTGGTTCACTCAAACCTAAATACTTGCACTTCTTGCCCTGTTGGGACAGAGCATATTACTGTATTTATAAATTCTTAGTCATGTTAAATGCTAATCTGTAAACCTCCTAGCAAATAAAACTGAATGTCTCATTTTTAAATGCAAATGTATTGTGTTTTCCTCAGTTATTTAAAATGTTCATTGTATATCTACTATCACATTCTACTGTATTATCCCCCCCCCAGGTCACACTGAGAGATGAGCAACTTGTTGTTCAGTGAGCCTTCCTGGTAAAATATTTAAATAAATAAATAAACACAATAAACGGAAACTGTGGTCCAAAAAATGTTACCATCTGTATCATCCTCTGATATAATCATTTTCTAGAGTTTGAAAGAAGAATAGAAGTGTTAAGTTTCCATTTGTATAACTTATAAATTGACTCTTTAATATATCCTGGAATATTAGGTATTGATTATGACATAAAATCAGTTTGGCAGGCTGCAGCAAGGGAAGTACTGCACAGGGAGGAGTTTATAAGTGAACCAAGGAACTCATGTCTTATCTGAGGAATGCATTACAGAAATGACTGTAATTGGCATAAAGGAAAACACTGTAAAAATAGCCACTGGATCAACTATAAGTCCCCACTGCATTATAGGCAGGCAAGTTGTGTCCCTTTTTACAGGGTTCAGATGACTACTTCAGAGTGCCTGGGGAAAAAAGACTGTATTGCATATCTGACTTTCAGACTGAAGTGGGGGGTGGAAAAACATAAGTACAAAAAGATTGGAAACAAAAATGTATGCATTACATAAACTTTTTTCTTCTTACCTATCACCATAGGTTAGCATTTAACATGACTAAGAATTTATACATACAGTAACATCGATCTGGACCATTTTATTAGGGTTTTCAACACTGCATGTGATACCCACGCCCTCCCTAGGAAACTGAAGGTTTGTGGTATGATCAACTCCTGGATCACACTGGAACTAATAAGAAGTATGAAACATCAGGACCATCTATGGCAACTGGCTAAATCATCAATGAAGCAGCATGATCTTCAGCATATAAAGCAGCTAGGAATGCCTGTACTAAGGCAATTCGACAGGCAAAAATTAGGCACCACAGAGAGCTGCTGTCAAACTCACGGGGTGACAATAGGAAATTTTGGTCTAACATAAAAGATATTACTGGGAAAGAACAAAAGATGTCTCCCACAGTACTAATAGAAGATGGAAATCCTATCATGGACCCACTCCAAATTGCAAATACTTTTCATTCAGCTTTTACTAATGTAACCCCCCTGCAAATGGGGGTTCCCAAAAGACTTCCAGGAGCTTGCTTGAATGCTCCAAGCCTGAATGGTGTTTGGTGTTTAAGCCATTTATCAGTGAGTGTTTTTAGAGCCTCTGGTACTGTCTCTTTAAGAGCTGTCTGCTTGCAGACATAATTAGTTTGTATGGGGGGACTGTGTGCTTCTCTGTTTGAGTACCACTCGAGCTGCTGCCAATTCACTCCATTTTTGCAGTCACTAGGAGTGCAAAGGGAACCTATCTGAAAGATGTAACTGTTTGCCAGAAATCATTTACAGTAATAATGAAATTACAGTTTGTCTAACCTGCTTTCTTTGCAGTCAGAACTGTGTCTGCCTAGTTCCCATTCTGGTTTTGAACTGCTGAACTGGACCAATCAGTGTGGGTAAGCTAGCTCTAAAATAGTGCCTTGGACGAATCAAAACTTGGACTCATAATCTGAGCCAGCCACAAGAGGATTGTATGGGCAGTGACTCTGGGAGATGTAGTTTAGACTTCGGCGCCTTTTTGGACCAACAGCAGCAGTCTATTGTGAGTGACAGCCAAACCAGTCAAGAACTGGGAGGAACTCAAAGGAAGTGCCCGGTTTTGTCTGTTGGAGTTTCAGTTTAGATCTGGCAGTGAAGGGGAAAGAAACCCTGTGCTCCTTCAGTGCACAGTTTCAGTCAAAAAACGTGTGTAAGGCCCAGAGTTCCGGTCTGCAGCTTGTGTAACTGCTTGTTAGGACTGAATCCATCCTGTGAAAAGAATCAAAGGATCTCTGAAGAGTAGAAACCAGGCTCACCCTGCAGAAGACTGGAGAAATTGTTGAATTGCACTCGGTCTGTCAGGAACTGAATCTGCTGTGTGTTCTCCGGTATTGTGCAGTAATCGCGATGGGATAGAGAAGCAGCCTACCTGGTATAGTACTTTCTTTTTACCATATAAATGTGTGAAGAGTCTCATGGAGCTCAAGAGTAGCCCTGCTGACGCTGAAGGACCCTATCTTGTTTGAGGTTGTGAGTACTAATTCAGGGTCGCTTCCTGTTGAATTGCCACATTAAATCCAACTGGAATCACTGTACTGCTGACTGTTTAAACTAATTTTTCTTTTCACTGTGTGAAAGGGCCCTCACCAGCTGCCACGGTTTGGACTAGCCACTAGGGCTTGGGTACCCAGGGACAGTAACTGGTAGGGATAGGCCTGTGCACAGAGCCATAGGTAGATAGTAAAAGTGATAAGCTAATTAACCTGATTTCCCTGTCCTTGTTATATTCCCCTAAATAAATCCGAGCTGCTTGTTTCGCAAAGTTATATTGCCTGAGGTATTTGTCTATGTTAAAGTATTGTACTGTGATTGTTGCACTGTATCTTATTTTACAGGAGGTCCCAGTGCCTGAACCACCTGGGGGTAAGTGTATACTGTGAAGGTAATTCGATATATTGTGTGGGCCACTAGTGGGAAGAAAGGGGGGTTGCAGTGTCCCAGAGGGCTGTGACCAAGTAAATTTAACTATTGCAAACCCTGACCTCTGGGTGGAGGCACCCGCCATTGGATCCAGGCCCCTCAACCTGTTAGTGGCAAATCAGGCAGGGGTAGTAGCCCCTGGGATAGCGCCATCTAGGGGTTACACTAATCTGTCGGGTGTCCTCTCAAAAGAGTTCTTTGATGATGCTCCCTCCTTACCAGCTGGGTCAGCGGAAACTACTAAAATAACCCCCCCTGTATTTTACTTCAAGAAGGTTTCCCAAACCCAGGTCAGAAAGCTCATCACTAAAGTCCTGGGGAAATCTAGGCATAGTGGAGACTCACTTGACCTCAAACTCATTGCATTTACCCTTGAGGAAGTTCCCCCACCAATAACCAAGATACTAATTATATCCCTCACTCTATCACAGTTTCCTGAAGTATGGAAATCTGCACTGGTCACCCCAGTGCATAAATCCAGTGATCACACACAACACTGCAACTACAGGCCAACATATATCCTCCCTCCACTACCGAAAGTCCTGGAATGTATAGTAACCAACCAACTAGTAGACTACCTTGAGAAGGATGCCTTACAATGCTCCCAGCACACGGTTTCAGGAAAAAGCAAAGCACTGCCGCAGCTCTGTTAGAATTTACCAATTTCATCCATCAGTCCATCAACAAAAACAATCTTGTTGGAGCGGCTTTCATCAACCTCATGAAAGCTTTCAACACTGTTAATCACAAACTACTCCTTGATCAACTTGAGACAATCGCACTCTCACCAAATATGCTGAAGTGGTTCAGAAACTATCTTGTGGATAGGATGCAATGGATGAAGATATCCAACATGATCTTGGAGATACAAAACGTCTGATCTGGTGTCCCACAAGGGTCCATTCTTGGTTCCCTCCTGTTTAGCATCTTCCTAAACAATCTGCCACATGCCTGTCAACTAAGGACGCTTCTTTATGCCAACGATGCTGTTATCTTTGCAAACAACCCTGATCCCTCTGTGCTTGAAGACAACCTCCAACTTGGTTTCCTTGAAGTTGAAAAATGGTTCCAAATGCACAAACTTGTACTGAACTACAAAAAAAAACTCTCCTGTTGTTCTCTTCCTCTTGCCACAAGGATAGGTTGCATGCCATGACAGTCAGAAATAACCTTGGAGCCACCCTCGAACAAGTTTAATAATTCAGATATCTTGGTGTAACATTGGATAGCCACCTTTCCTATGTACCTCACATTGAGATTGTTGCCAAGTCTGTGAAAGTAAAACTAGGCTTGCTATTCAGGCATAGAAGGAATCTGACCCCTGAAGCACTTAAATTTGCTGTCTACAGTTTGATACTCTCCATCATTGACTACAGTCTGGTAATATATGGAGCTTCCTCCGCTACATCCCTATAAAGGCTAAATATTACCTTGAACAAAGCCTGTAGGCTCATCAAGGATGCTGACTGCCTCACCCACACATGTGATCTGTACGCAGTAACTGGATGGCTTAATCTCCGAGGACGAATCAAGTAACAATCTTGCATACTAGCCAAAAAGATGCTCCTTGGTGCACTGCCAACTGGTATCTCCTGACTTCTTCCCAGAACCCTCAAGGCTCATTATACTTGGGCCTCTGTCACTGAACACCTACTCATTCCATGGGTCTGGACCACCCAGTGCCAGCGGTCTTTTCTGTACAGAGCCCCCAACTGGCTAAACAGCCTGGACTATGAACTTAATAGCCTACCTCATTTGACCCAATTTAAATGTCTCCTCCACAAGCACATTATAAATTAAAGCACCTGTGACTGCCCCAACTAACCTCATGATGTGCTCTCCGGTGGACCTAGTTCTGACCTCTGACACGACCTCCTCTGTCCCTATTACTGCCCCTTATGCCCACCCTTCTATATTCACTCTCCTTATTCCCTGCAAATCACTTCTCCACCATGTCAGACCCCTGGCCATAATGGATCTCCCTGCACTTCTTTCTTTCCCTTTCTTTCCTCCCCCTTTTCTCCCCTCCTTTTGCCCCCGTCTCTCACCACCACCTCCTCTACTCTCCCATTCTACCCTGATCTCCGCCTACCTTACTACTCCACATATCGAGGCCACCGGGCTGCAGCTTTCCCACCCTATATTTCTGACCTAACTTACCTTCCCTTCTATTTCACTTAGTTTACCACCACCTTTATATTGCTAATGTATCAGAAACTGTCACTCAACTTTGTACTATGGAGTTTGCGGTAACCGTAAGATTATTTCTGCTCTCCATTGTTTGACTTTGTTACCCCTCCTGTTATTGACATGGAACCTTTGTAAATGAGCAGTTCTCTGCTCAAAGGCACTTGTAATCCGAGAATGATTAAATAAATAAATAAATACCCTTCCATCTGTCAGCGTTAGACTTACATGAGTGAAGTGTTGTAGCCCAATTATCACAGGCCAGATTCGTGGATTTGACTGTACTGTAATAGCTAATATTTTGCTAGGTTCCTGTAAGATTGGAATACCTCCAATCTGATGTGGGTAGGACTGTGAAGGGATTGATTGAAAACCCTGACTTTTACCAAAATTAATTATGGATCCAGAGTGGACTACAAAATCTTCTAAATATTGAATGGCATTTAAGCTGGATACTTTCATTTGTACCAGGGCTGCCCTCAGACCTTTACAAATGATATACAAAGGCATTTTTTATCAAAATTTGCTGTCTTGCTGTCTACTGCCTGGTAGGCCAGCCCTTCATTTTAACCCAAGCTTGATGGATTTAGGGTACGCAGGGTGCATACTTGAGTACACCTGGGGCAACCTTGATTTGTGCAGTTAAAAAAATATCATTGGCGTAAGCCAAAAGTTTGAAATATACTAATATGGATGGTATAGAGCAGCATCTTGAATCTGATTGGCAGCTGCCATTTTATGTAGGACTGGGTCTAAGCAGAAATTGTAGGGGACAGAGCTAAGAGGGCAACCTTGCCCAACACCATGTTGTAACCATATATGTCTACTTAAGGAATCATTTATATTTATTTGGACAAATGTGTGAATATAAAGCACAAATCTACTCTATGAATCTAGCAGGAAGGTCAGCACTTTTAAAGCTTTAAAAAAGAAACTGATGTAAAATCCTATTAAATGCCTTTTCCTGGTCGATTGATAGCATAATTCCTGAAAGTTCCCCATTTTGTCCTGCTTCAAAGATTTCTGTAAGCAAGAAAACATTATCCTGCTCTCTCCTATTAGCCGCTGAGCAAGCCTATTGTTATGAGATTAGGTCAGCCTACTGCACAATATTTTGGCCTGAGTTTTATTATCGGTATTTAATAAACTGATGGGCCTCCAATTATTTAGATCTTTGGCATCTCACTTTTATTTATACAGGAATATCATTAGGGATGAAGACATATTGGAGGATAGTGATCCCTTATCAAGACACCACTGGAATATTTAAGCAAGATCCTGCATGATCTGCTCTAGAAAAAAATGTAAAATTCAGTCATAAGGCTATCTTTACCAGGTGCTGTATCAGATGATAACAATTTGACAGCAGTGGATACCGCCAAAGGGGAAATATTTACTTATTTATTTAGTAGCCGGAGAGGGCTTTGTCAAGGCAGCAGCAAGAGAGGGCATTGTTAATGGAAGGGAGGCAACAGAGGGGTAGGTAAAGGGGATTAAGAGGAGGAGTAGATGGAGAGGGTAAAGACCCCAGATGTCAGGGGTACATAATAAGACAGTGATAATCATTCTGAAGTAGTTTAGTTGCTAAGTGCAAGGTGTTGAGGGGATAGTAGCCAGAGAGGATTTTGTCAAGGTAGCATCCAGAGAGGGCTTTGTTGATGGAAGGGAGGCAAGACAGGAGTAGGTAAAGGGGATTAGGAGGAGTGGTAGAGGGAGAGGGTAGAGACCCCAGATGTCCGGGGTAGCCTGCGTTTGGGAGTAGCAATCACATTGGTTATTTTGGGCCAAGAGGATCCGCAGGTCTCTTTTGAAAGGGTCAGATTTTGTGTGTTCTAGAAGGAGAGTGAGGAGGTCATTTAATTATAGGGACCCGCGAAAAGACAGTGACCGTTTTGCAAAGGATGTTCATTTGAAGGGGACCTGTAGTATTCCCTTTGCCAATCTCCTGGTGACATCTGAGGTTAGGTTGCATTGTAACAGTGCTACAGTAGATTCGGGTAAATGTCCTAATAGGGCTTTTTTAATCTATCAGGCAAGCCTGTTACCTGGCCCTAAGGTGCAATGGGAGACAACCAGTGGAGGAGTAGAGACTACAAGTATGTGCAAGGTGTTTTGCCTCAGGACCAGATTGCAGGCCTTGTTAATTGTTAGTTTTACTTGTTTTAGCATAGTTTCAGAGGCAACACTGCAAATAACTAGACTGTAGTCTATGACTGACAGTACTGAGCTCTGAGTGACAAGGTTTAAGGCCTCAGGGGTCATGGCTTGCCTATGATGATACAGGATCCTGAGCTTAATGTTAGAAGACTTGATAACATGGTCTATGTGGGGGATGAAAGTGAGGGTGTCATCTATGTGGATTCCGAGGTATTTGAAGCTTGAAATCTATTCAATGACGTCTCCTCTTTGGCTTAGGATGGTCAATTGTTCCACTTTCTTTTTTGCGTGTGGTATTGTGAAGTGCATAATTTTTGTTTTTATGTAGTTTAGCAGAAGGTGGTTTTGAGTGAACCAGGACTCGAGCTTAGTGAAACTAAGTTGTAGGGCTATTACTATTTCTGCAGCATGATTACCTGGTACAGAGATAACTACATCATCCACATAGAGCAGCATCTTGGCTGGCCAATCATTAGGGAGAGAATTTATAAATAAACTGAAGAGTAATGGTCCTAAGATTGATTCTTGAGAGACCCCCAAAGTTACCTTTTTTGGGTCTGAGGTTACCCCACTTATCCTCATGTACTGTGACCTGTGGGATAGGTAGCAGTTAAACCAATAAACAGTATCTAAGGACAGGCCCAGGGCAGTAGGTGGTTGAGCAGGATCTGGTGATTCACAGTGTCAAGAGCTTTGGTGAGGTCCATAAATATAGACCCCACCATCTTACCAGTGTCAAGAGCTTCGTACAAGTGAGGTGTGTAGTTAATTAGTGCTGTAATAGTGCTGTGTCTTTGACAAAACCCATGCTGCTGCAGGCAAAGTAGACTGTATTTGTTCAGATATTCTGTGAGTTGGTCTGACAGCACTCTCTGTAGTGCTTTTGAGAGGGGGTAGTATGGGGATCGGGCGCTAGTTTCCTAACCTTGTTCAGTCTCCATTTTCGAATACCGGGGTTATGAAGGTGATCGTTCACCTGTTGGGGAATAGTCTAGTCCTAAGGAATATGTTAAAAAATTTGGTAAGAGGAAGAGCTAGTTCATCCAGAGCAAAAACTAGTAGCTTCACATCTAGCATATCACTATCTATTCTTGTTTTGTCTAGTATCTTCTTGACATATGTGATGGTTTGTGACCTCGTAACTTGCTTGAAGTAGAACAGAGGTTGTCTGGAGTTAGGGGTGATGGGAGGGTTGTTGTTGTGGGGCCCTGTAGTGGGTGTGGTTTTGAGATATTCAGGTGGTAGAACAGAGCTTAGGTCCATGAAGGCATTGTTAAAGGCATTTGCCAGGTCTTTTGGTTGCTGTAATGGGCCAGCAGGAGCTACAATTAGGTCAGGTGGCACTCTGGAATCCTTACTAGTCAGGGATTTAATGGTATACCAGAATTCCTTCCCATTTCTCCAGTTTCTATCCAATTGCTTCTTGTTGTAGGAGGCCTTTGTGTTTCTCACTAGCCTGGTGCATTCATTTCTGGCAACTTTGTAGGCAGTAATATTAGCCTGACTACCGGTCGCTCTTGCAATGTGCCAGAGGTTGACTTGTTTTTTCATTTTCTCAATGAGGGGGTCAGAGAGCCAAGGGTTATTGGCTCCTTTGATTTTGGTAGTTCTAACAGGGGCAACTAAGTCACAGGCCTTGTTGAAAATAGAGATAAAGTAATCAAGGGCCTTATTAGAGTCATTGCAGCCATCTAAGGGGGTCCTATCCACACCTTTCAGATCATTTTTGAAATGTTCCAGGTGCCCTTTTTGAGGGAGCAGTTTTTGGTGAGCTAGGGGTGTGTCTTTTGGGGCCTTGTTAATCCAGTAGCAGATTACCGGAGAGTAGTCGCTGAAAGTGTCTGGTAGAATGGAAGTTTCTATGATATGTTCAGGGCAGGTATCAAGAAGCCAGTCAATTAGGGTGCTGGTACCAGTGTGATAATTCATACTTGTTGCCTGGGTGACCATCTGTGTAAGATAAAGGCTATGGATTTTGTCTATTGTGGATCCCGTATCCTGTGCTAACCAGTTATAACCAAACATTCCCTACTGATGTTTACAAATAGTCTTCTACATACTAGAAAATTGAACACCAGCAAAATATAAATCCAGGCTAGATTGGGAAAGATATTTAGTCCCAAAATGGGTTTCAACATGATGTTCCAGAAAAGAAAAATATTTGCACTAGACTATAAGCATGGGCCCTCTGTAGCAACCAGGGAGGATTTTTTTTGTTCCCCCACCCACCGATTACCCATTCACATAGTTTAAAATAGTCCCTGGTTATCTAGTGGCCTCTCCAACAGACCCCAAGCTGACCTTCTGCTAACATCCCACCTCTCTGCACTCCCCCCACCATAGTGACCAGTGCTCCTCTCAACTCAATATGATGACCAATACAGCCATCTTCTCACCTCAACAGAACAGTCACCATCTGAGTCACCCCACTGACCTTACTTTGACAGTGGATCAAATTTATATCTGAGGGGATCAAGTCCTTTTTTAAGACTTTGCTCTTAGATTGAAGAGCCCTTTGATGCCTCCATCTGGTCACCATCATCATACCCTCCTCTATGACTGGAAGGGGAAGGGGAATGGTAGATTGCATGACTTCATCAGCAATGCTGATCTCTGGGGGTGGATTAACCATTTGGGGTAGTTCAAAAGAACAGGGGAATTTGTTTGCACCCTGGCCAAATTTGTAGACAAGAACAACAGCAAAATACACACGCACCTACAAACACACACACAGGCACACACAGGCACACACACACACACACACACACGCACACACAGACACAGTAAGGAATACACACTAAGATATAAGCACACTCATATTTTGTAAGTCTCATTAGCTGGTATAGCATTTTTCAATGAGTTACGTAGCTGTTGCTGGAAAGAAACACAGAAAATGTCACCAGTAAACAGTGAGTGAGTGACTCATCCAGTCTACCCTTCCCTGCCTATCTAACGGGCTGAGCCTCTGTCAGTCCCCATGATTTCCCCTGCCCCATTGTGCACTGCTGCACTTTTCCATATGACTGTCCCATCCCATCTTAAAGCCTCCCACTGTTTCAACCTGAATGTCTTCTCTGGAAATTTGTTCCATTCTGCTACCACCATTTTAATAAAAAAATACTTTCTGGTATTTTTGTAGCCCTCTCCAGTTTCATGGTGTTACCTCTGGTGGAAGTATTGTTACTTATTGTGAACAAGTCAGTAGTGTTTACTCTATTGATTCTGAGAAGGAGCTTAGACATCTTAGTCATGCCCCCCATTTCCTCCTGCCCTCCAGAGTATGCATGTTCAGACCCTCCAGGCATTCCTTGTACAGTAAGTCCTCCCCTGTTGCCAGTTGATAATCTTAATAGCCCTCCTCAGTACTGCCTACTGTTTATTTCTATCTTTCCTTAGTTGTGGATTCCAAAATTGTACACAGTACCCCAAATGAGGTAATGGAAGTGATCTGTATGAGGGAATTATCACTTTGCTCCTTCTGCTAGTGATCCCCCACTTATGAATTACAGCATCCAATTTGCCTTTCCCACCACTTTACTTCACTGTGCTGATGCCTTCAAAGTATCCATGATCATTACCCCCAGATCCTTTTCCTCCACAGTGCTGTCCATCACCCTTCAGACTGTTGGTGCTGGGGGATTTCAATGCCTTACTCAATGATGAATCCTCGCAATTTGGTCAGGAGCTCCTTCAGTTGATGCCTTCAATGGGACTGACACAGCCTATTGCCTCTGGATTCCATCAGCATGACCACACACTGCACCTGATCTTCTCACCTAGACTTCACATTTGTGCAGTCAAGATTGATCCGGTCTCTTGGTTGGATTATCATCATGCAGTGTAATTCCAGTATGGGGTACCTGTTTAAATACCCCTTCTGTGGAGACTACTTGGTGATATCCCAAAATTTATTTGGAGCCTCACAAACTCCAGAAGGCACTGGATGTCTTGGATATGTTGCTAGCATGTGTACAAGGTCTGGAGGTGACAGTGAAACACTATAACATGACGCTTATGGCCGCTCTGAACTCTACTGCACCTTATTGCATTTGTCCTTTGACCTCTTGTAGTTCACCATGGTATTGTGTGGAGCTACATCAGTTGAAGACTAGGGGATGGAAGTTGGAGCATTCCTTGTGAAGGCTCAGGTCTATGCTATGGAGGACATATTTGTTTATTATTTTATTTATTTGAAGTTTAATAACTGGGAAAAGCACAATGAGCCAAGGCTCATTTCTAAGTACAACCTGGGGGGGGCAGGGAAAAGTGGAGGTACACCTAAAGGTGTCAAAGCAGAGTACAAGAGCTGCAGGGAGGACCAGTGGCATGCCAAGGTGCATAGGCAGAGGTATCACTAGCAGAAGGAGAGAGGTGGTGATGCCATTGTATAAAAACACTGGTGAGGCCACACCTAGAGTACTGTATACAATTCTGGTGGCTGCATCTTAGCAAGGACATTGACAGGGTGGAGGTGGTCTAGAGGAGAGCAACAAAAATGGAACATGGCTTGCACCAGAAAACATATGAGGACAGACTAAAGAACCTCAATATGTACTCACTGGAGGAGAGGAGAGGAGGGATCAGGGGACATGATAGAGACATTCATGTACCTTAAATGCATAAACAAGGTGCAGAGGGGCAACATCTTCCACTATACAAGAAGTACAAGAACAAGGGAGCATGATATGATATTAGAGGGTGGCAGGATAAGGGTAAATGTGCAGAAGTTTTCTTCATGGAAAGGGTGGTGGATGCATGGAATAGTCTGCCACAGGAGGTCATGGGAGCAAGCACAGTGGAGTGATTTAAACATTCATGGGACAGACATAGGGTGAACCTAGGAATGGGAAGGAGAGGAGAAAGCTGTTGACCCAGTAGAGTCAGAGGCTGTAAACCAGGGGAGGGTTTATGGGCAGACTAGATGGGCCTGGCAGTCTTTATCTGCCAACAATTTCTATGTTTCTAAGTTATATTCAGAAACAGCAGTTATATGCAGTCAAAGTGCAGCTTACAAAAATACAAATTTTGCAGGCAGTAAAAATCAAAACTGAGTGAATTGACAGAGCTATGACTGGTAAAACATATGTGGCTGAGGCAAGCAATGTGTGCTAGAGAGCATCAAAATGGTGTACCAACATACTGAGGAGCAGGCAGGGAGCCAAGAGCATGGTAGGCCCAGATAGGTGAGTAGTAGGAGGGAAATGGGGGAGCAGGGGAGGCTATGAGAAGAAAGTGGAAAGGATTCATGAGTGGGGGCAACAGGTAAGGAGGGAGCAAGAGTGGACCTTTGCATGTGTCTAATGGCATGGAGGGAAGGGGAGAGACAAATGGGAGAGGGCAGTAGGTTCTAGAGGGAGGGGAGACGGAAGAAGGCAGCTTGCCCAGCATGTGTGACAGAGGATGAGAAATGGCACATGTTTGAGAGTCTCTGGTGTATACAGAGCAAGAGGTGAAGAGGGCAGAGGAGAGGAGTAAGGAGAGGTAAGGGCAACAAACCAGTATTTGGAAATAAAAGATGTACTGTGGGGCAGGCAACATTGAGGTAGAGGGAGGATGGAAAGGACTGAATAAAGAGAGTAGTGATGAGTGTGAGATGGGGAGTTGGTTTCAAAATAACAGAAGGCATTGCAGAGGGTGTCCAATCTGGCTGGGCAAGAGGCAGAGCCGGTGCCATAAACCACATCAGAGTATTTGAACACCAGGGGGATCATTTTAGTAACCAGCTACCGGTGGACCTAGAGGGAGAGGCAGTCCTTGTTACATTATAAGACGCCAAGCTTGGGGTGAAGTTTGGGTGTGGATCATGTCAATATGGGCAGAGAAATCAAGCTTGCTATTATGCCAGATCCCAAGGTATTTGAAAGTGGGGACAGCATCAGGGTGGATGCCATCCAATGCGGAGAAGACAGGGGAAAGCAAAAGCCTTGCCAATTTCTGGCTGGTGCTGAAGGTCACAGACATATTCTTCTTAGTGTTTACCTTGAGCTGGTTAGCCTGGAACCAGCACAGCATGTTGTGGAAGTCGTGTTGGAGTGGGACCTCTACAGCTGAAGTTATGGGGCCAGAAGTGTAGATAACCATGTCATCCACATATATGTGAATGTGTGAAGTGACACATGCAGAGAAGAGGTCATTCACGAAAATAGAGAAAATGGTTGAGCCTAGGATAGAGCCTTGTGGAACCCCTCCTATGATGGGGGAGGGGCAGGATACCACTCACCTAAACAGACTGCTGGCAGTCTGTAAGATACAAATGGAACCAGGCCACAGCAGATCTAGACAGGCCTGTAAATTTCAGTTTGTTCAGTAGGAGTGGGTGGTACACAGAGTCAAAAATGTTGGCTAAATTGATAAAAATGGCTGCAGTAATGTGTCCCTGATCCATCCTAATGAGGATAGCATCAGTTACATGCAGCAGTGATGACATAGTGGAATGATTCTTCCTAAAACAAGACTGGAATTGAGAGAAGAGGTTTGAGGAGGTAAGGAAGTCTGCAAGCCTAGACAAGACAATAGATTCTTGGAGTTTAGCAACAGCAAGATTGGCACTGAAAATTTCACTATGTTGAGCATCAGCGGGCAATCGACCTGAAAAAGGCAGAGTTCCTGTCACAGTCCATTGCTGCAGGGAAAATAGCTCAGCTCAGCTCTTTCACACCGTAGACAGGTTGCTGAATTCTCCCTGTCTGCATTCTGTCAGAGCATTTTCTGCAGAAAAATGTGAGGAGTTTGGAGGACTTTTATTGACAATGTGTCTGCCATTAGATCAAGTATCTTCTCGGGACCTGGCCTGGGCAATAGTAGTCATGCCTTTGGTGATGTAGATCTGCCTGTGATGAGTTTTGACCTGTTTCTGAGGGTGAGGAGCTCTGGGTGATATTCAGTTTCACCCTACTAACTGTATGCTAGACCCGGGACCAACACTGCTGATTCTCAGCTGTAGTGAGTTCCTGGGTCCAGTGTTCATGGAGGTCATGAATTGGTCCTTGAGGGAGGGTGTCTTCCCATCCGCTATAAAAAAAATTCCGTGGTTAGACCCCTTCTGGAGAAGCCATCCTTGGACCCTGACATTCTAGTGAACTACAGGTTTGTCTCTAACCTTTGCTTTTTGAGGAAGGTTATTGAGAAGGTGGTGGTGCAGCAACTGACAGACCACCTGGAGTCTTTATCTACAAACCTCTCCAGTCAGATTTTTGGCTCTGGCACAGCACTGAGATTGCTCTTGTTAGGGAAACCCGTGACCCCATGGTTGTGAGGGACCAAGGGCAATGTTCCATCTTGGTGATCTTTGACCACTCATCAACATTGGACATACCTGACCATAAGGTGCTCTTGGATCACCTGAGGGATGATGTGGGCCTCACTTGTGCAGTTTTGTGCTGGTTCGAGTCTTACATAACTGGGAGAACACAGCAGGTTATCCTGGGGAATTTTACCTTGGAGGCATCTGTGTTGTCCTGTGGAGTTCCCCAAGGCTTGATCCTTGCCCCCATTTTGTTTTCTGTGTACATGCTGCCACTGGGGGAGATCATTAGATGGTACAGAGTTTGGTTTTACTGCTGTGCAGATGATACTTGGCTGTACCTGTCTTGTTGTCCTGATGAAGATCTTGAGGCCTCGGTGCTGAGTCATTGTTTGGCCAAAATAAATGACTGGATGGCCTCAAATTGGTTATGTCTCAACCTGGGTAGGACACAGGTCATGGTGATTGAACCAGGTCACTAGGGCATTGCTGCTGTGGATGGTATGGCTCTCCCATTGGTAGGCGTCTGACCTCTCATGGAAACCGATGTGGAAAAGAACCTGGGAGTCATTTTGGACTGCAGACTGATGCTAGAACAGCAGATGTCATCTCTGGTCCAATCTGACTTTCATCACCTTTGAAATATTTCCAGGATCGAGCCGTATCTTGCTCAGAATGAAGTGACAATTAGTCATGCTTTCATCACCTCTAGGTTAGACTATTGCAATGTTCTTTACCTAGGGTTATCTGGAGGTTTGATGCGATGCCTGCAGCTGGTCTGGAATGCTGCAGCCCAGAAGACTAAGAGCTCCTCATGGAGTGAACACATCATGCTGGTTCTCTGTGTGCTGAATTGGCTGCCACTGCAGTGGCACATCACCTTCAAGATCTGCTTGCTAACTTACAAGGCCCAATGCAATCTGGGTCCTACTAACAAGAACTCCTGGTTCCCTACCATCCAATTCACCCTGTCCATTCCACTGATGCAGGCCTGCTCATTGTCCCTCCATCTAAGCTAAAATTATTTGGTGAAAAAGCTTTTGGAGTGACTGTGCCATCATCATGGAACTCACTCCCTTTAAATATTTGTATGGCCATAATGAAGGAGGCCTTTCAAGCCTCTTTGAAGACCTCTTATACCAACAGGCATTCACTGATTATTTGACTATTTTTTGCCTCTGCTTATTTTAGTCAAAGTGTATTTTAATATCTTTAATCTGATTTTATGTTTAACTGTGTACAGTGCTCAGATCCTTTTTTGAATTGGGCACTTTATAAATAAACGTTGCCATGCCTTGCCTCGCCATCCATTTTGTAGTCTGATTTTGGGGTTTTAGCCCCATATGCCTAACTTTGCACTTCTTTGCATTAAAGTTCAACTGCCACACTTTAGACCACCTCCTCAGTTTTACCAAGTCCCTCTTCATCACTCTCCTTCTTCTTGGATTCTTCTTTACTGCAGAGCCTGGTGTCATCTGCAAAGCAACATATTGTTCCCTGGACTCCCTGTCACAAATGAACATATTTAACTGGTCCTAATACCAATCCTGGAGCACCCATCTTGTGACTTTACCAATCCTTAATGTCTCTCTGTTTGGTACTACCATCTGAGCCCTCCCACTGAGCCATTTATTTACTCACTGTTCTTTTCCCTAATCCCCAAAGCACCCAGTTTCTTCACCATCCTTCCATGAGAGACAGAGTCAAAGGCTTTACTGGATGTAGCATGTCTACTGCCTGACCACTGTCAACTGTTCTTGTCACCCAACTGAAAAAGTCAGTCAGGTTCATCTGGCATGACCTCCTTCTGGTAAAACCATGTCATCTAGGGTCCTGAAGTACATTCATCTCCAGCAACCAGTTGCTCTGCTTTACAATGGATTCTTAGATCTTCCTCACTATAGACATTAAATTTACTGGTCTATGGTTTCCTGGTTCCTCATGACTCACACTTTCATGTAGGTGGATCATACTCACAGCTTTCAATTTCCAGAACTTCACCTGTCTCCATTGAGCAGTTGAAGAGGTCAGTTAGTGGCCCTGCCAGGCCCTGTTCCATTTTGCTAAATACCCACAGGTGCAACCCATCAAGTTCCAGTTTTTAATTTACACTTAGTGCCTGAAGTTCCTTCAGCACTCTCTAGTTTGTAATGGGTTTCTTGCTGACCCCTGCCAGCAATCCTCTGCTGGTTGCCATGTTGTGGTCTGGTAGAGGCCTCATGTCCTCCACCATGAGTACTGAACAGAAGTAATTGCTGAGTAGGTCTGATTCGCCTGTTCCATCATCTACCCACTTCTCCCCATTCTTTAGCCCGATCTCTCCTTCCTTGGTTTTTCATTGCTCCTGAATATGGTGAAAGTACACTTTTTTTACCCTCCCTGACCCCTTCTGACAGCCTTCGTTATAATTTTGTCTTTGCCTGCCTCAGTGCCCTGCTATCTTTTCATACCATTTCCTGGTATGTACCCTGTCTTCATTCATCTGGCTTCCCTTACACTTAATGAGCACTTTCCTTTTTCCCCCCTCACTGCCTCAGCGGCACTCTTTGAGAAACTTAATGGTTTCTTTTCCCACCTATTATTCCCTACCATTTTCACACAGAGACTTGCTGTCTCTAGCACTTTTTTTGATCATTTTCCATTTTCTGGCTACTCCTACCACTCCCTCTATCTGTCTTAATTTGTCTTCTAACACCTCCATCATCATCCTGAAATTAGCCCTTCTGAAGATCGGGACCTTGGTCCTGGATTGTAATCTCCCAGCCTTAAATTTGACTTTAGTCCACACAGTGCTGTGATACTTTGTCTCAGTGGTTTCACCAGTACTTCCTGAGGATGATGCACAAAGCCTTGCAAAAACCATTGGCTAAGAGCTGCAACTCAGTTTTGTATTGCATTATGACAGCACTGAAGATGCATTCCTGTGGAGTTGCAAAACCATTTTATAAAAGTTGCTTTTCTGAGCTGGTTAAGTGTTGAAAAATAACACAATGTTAGTTGCCCCTGTATTACACATTTGAAAAACAAAAAACAAAAAAACAAAACCAGTTCATTGGGATGGCAGTTTCATGCCAACTGTATTGTTTACCAACACACACAAAAACTCTAATACAAACACCAGCATAAGCACATGTATACAGCAATTCACACAGACATACTAATACACAGCTCAGTATGTACACAATTCTACAATGGGGTATGAAAATCCTGTAACCTTATTGATCAGAACACATCACATGACTGTGGCATATCCTGTAATAACTCACGGCTGAGAAATAGCATTTATAAAAAAACATACTTAAACACATTTTAAATGTATTTTACACATGAGTCCATTGTATAATCACAATAAGGCACTCCAAGGTGTGGGTTGTTGGTGGATTTACCCACTTCTTGTGTGGTTAAGTCACTTGGCTGTGCCTCGTGACACACCACACAAGGTATGGGTAAATTCCCCAATAACCCACATCCTGTTGTGCCTTATTGCTTAAATATACCAGTGAACACAGACACATTAATGCACACAGACTGGCACATACAACGACACAGACAAACACACTAATACACACACTGGTATACGCACACATAACACCACTACACACACAAATTCACTGATATACACACTGGCATAAGTACACTTACATCAATGCACATAAACACACTAAAAAACACACTGGTATGCACAAACATACAACAATACATACAAACACATTGATACACATACATCAGTGCACACAGACACACTAATACATACACTTGCAAATGTACACATAGAGCAATGCATACAGACACACTAATACACACACTGGCATGCACACATGCATACTGTCCACATAGTGATACACATAGGTACACTAATACACACACAGGTGTACACACACACACATATTGTGATACATACAGACACATTAATACACATACTGTCATGCACACACATACAGCAGTGCACATAGATACACTATTATACACACTGGCATGCACATACATACAGCAATACACACAGATACACTAATACATACACTGGCACATGTACACATAGAGCAGTGCATACAGACACACTAATACACTCTGGCATACACACACACACACACATATCGTGACACACACACACACACACACACACTAATACACACACTGTTATGCACACAGATACACCAATGCATATAGGCACACTAATACATGTGACATGGACAGCCAGTTCTGAGTGCTGTATGATGTTTTTGAAATATAAAATACAAAAAATGTGTATGGACTGTCTCCCATGAGGAAAGGCTCAAACAGCATGTGAGATCACACACACACTCGCACAGGTTTTAGATACCAGGTGTTACATGGCAAGCCAGAAGCTAATTACAGACTTTTCTAAGTTAATTATAAACTGTAGTTGTTAAGAGGGAAACCATAAAAATGTTTATGACGTTAGAAGGGGAAACCAGGTTTAGCAAACTGGTGCGAAGTTGAAAATGTTCCTTTGATGCCTGTATGAGAGAGGATACTGATTAAGATCAAAGAGATGTCATTTGAAAGAGAAACGTGAGTATGCTGAGGTTGCAGAAATAAGTACTTGGAAAAGACATCCTTTTTTTTTATAGATATATCGTTTTTATATATCCCAACAGGGAGGAGTTAGGTGACCTCCTGCAAAGAGGTAAGGTAAAAGCCAGCTTTTAATTTATTCTGTTTTACTTCACAGAGACACTTTTATCTAGACTCTGACCAAGACACATCTTTGAGCACTTGTAAGCAGATATTTAGAGAGAAAAGACAAATCTAAGAACTGTAGGTAGGAATTGTACTGCTTAAACCTTGTTCTTTTAAAAGATTTGTATGTCTTGTGATATCACAGTTCTGTATTTTATGTGTTACATATTTTTATCTATTTCAGTAAAAACTCTTTTTAGAACTTATTTGGTCTGTCTTTGAATTTCTTTCAGTTTACGAGAAAAGTATGTATGGTTATAGCAGACACTAGACATAAGCTTAAATGGTGATACCAAACTGGAAAGAGAAGCATTTTAAATCTGAGGTCTTTATTACTGTTTTTAAGGGTTCATCTCTGTATACCTGGTTAGTGCCCATAGGCAAAGATATCTGGCCCCCCGAAGACAGATATATCTGAGCCTGTGCATTGGGTACGCTAGCAAGAGGTTCACAGTTTGAATCTCTCCAAGACTGGAGACCGAAGGTTGATCCAAACTCACAAAACAGACAAGAGGGTTATCTTGTTCTGTTAAACTGTTTGCAAGACTGCGCTCGGAGGTTAGAACTTTGGGAGTAGAGGGCCTGACCTGCTGAGTGGGTTTGTAACAGACTGGTTGGCAGCGGTGGCATAATTTTGGTAGCATAAGCCTTTATTTTTCTGTGTCAGCTTGAGACCGTAAGCTCACTTTCAAAGAAAGAAAAAGGCAGAGTTTTATTTTAAAAAGGAAACAGAACTATACCACTTGGCATACAGTCAAGTTCCTACCCGTTTAATTTTTTTTCCTAAAGTGCAAGTCAGAGTAGCTGTAGTTAGGGGAAAATGGCTTCTGACTACAGCAGGCACACTGTAGATTACTTCAAGCAGTTGTGCAGGGACAGAGGAGTCCCGTTCAAGGTGACAGCCAAAAAGCAGAACTTCATAGATGCCCTGACGGTAGCAGATACCCAGAGCAGCGAGTCACAGACTATGGCTGGAAAAGACCAAACCTCGAGTGTGGCAGGGCTAGCTGCCAGTGCAGTGTCCAGATCTGATGAGCAGGGCAACAGGGCCGCTGTCAGTGAAGGGCCACAGCAGCAGGGGAAGGTCACTAGTATCCTGAATCCAGAGCTACTCAGACTGCAAATTGAGTTGCGCAGGATGGAACTGGAGGCAGAGCAAGAACAGAGGGAGGCAGGCTGTGAGGAGCATGAGAGCCAGCGAGCTGCAGAGGAGAAGAGAGAGGAGTGCCAGAGGCAACATGAACTGGAGAAGATACAACTCCGACCAGCGGCACCAGAGCAGGTAAGTGGCTTGGGTTTAACTGGGACTGCAGAACTGGGCTGCAAATTGAAATCCAAATTAACAGCTGAGTTTAAAGAGAGGGAGGATATGGATGCCTTCTTAAATTCTTTTGAAAAAGTTTGTATTCAGGCTAAATTTCCTACAGAGTCCTGAAGCTTCCAGCTATCCCTACTACTTACAGGGAAAGCTCAGGATGCATTGGGTCAAATGGACAATGAGAAGAGCAATGATTACAGCAAGCTAAAAGCTGCACTGTTAAAAAAGTTTGAATTAACTGCTGCATCATACAGAGCTAAATTCCGTAAGCTCAGGAGAAGCCCTGACATGAGCTACGAGGAGCTAGCCATCAAAGAACGACAGTTTACAAAACGTTGGTGGGAAGAAATTGAGGCAAACTCTGTTGATAAAATTGAAAATGTTATTTTATTAGAACAGTTTTATTGGGTATGCCCTGCAGAGTTAAAAACCTGGCTAGAGGACCGAGATCCAAAAACAGTGCAAGAGGCTGCTGAACTCTCGGACCACTATGCCAAGAGCAGACCTGCTCTGAGAGTGAATGGGGTGGGTGTGACAGTGCAGAAAAGGAAAAGCGTGCCTTCAGGGCAGCTAAAACCCTCACTGCCTCCACCGAAACCAGTTAGTCCCAGGTTTCAGAGAAAAGATTTCTCTGAGAGAAGAACGGAATGTTGGTTGTGTATGGAAACTGGGCATATTGCCAGACAGTGGCCCAAAAAGGCAAGCCAGAATACACAACCGGGTGCTAGAAAAAAAGTTAGTTGTTTGTGTGTCCCTGGAAGCATGCCAGTGAACATGAAGGAACACATGCACCCAATCATGGTGAATGGTGTACAGATGCAGGGGTTAAGGGACACAGGGGCATCCCTGACATTGGTAAAAGGGGATCTGGTACAGTCTGGTCAGCTTATACCCAATAGATACGTCACTGTCCAAGGGTTCACGGGTGAAGAGAAAACATTGCCACTGGCCAGTGTTCTCCTGGACTGGGGTGAAACAGGGAGAACTGTGCAACAGGTGGCTGTAGCCAAACCATTAGCCATGGATGTGATCCTGGGTAACAATCTCCAGCAGGGGATGGTATGTGCAGTTACCCATAGCCAAGTGACAAGGGAAAATTGTAGTTCCCTGAACCCCACAGAAACCAGTGTGGAAACCATTGAGAGGCTAGTTCCCCAGCCTGTGTCTCCAGATGGGGAGACTGATAAAAAGGGGGTAGAAATTTCCCCAGTAGCAAGTAACCACACAGCTACAGAGGGTTACTCTGAAGAGGGAGGGGTAACCCCTTGTCAGAGGGTTGGTATTGACAGTGATCCTGAGTGCCCTGATGTTAGTGCTAGGGACCCTAGTTTAACAACTGAAGGGGACCTGTCCCATGCCATGGGAATGTGTGAGGGGTTTGCAGCTGCTCAGAGAAGTCACCCTAGTTTAGAGAAAACTGAGGGCTTGGGCAGACTCGGAAGGCATACAGGGAGGTGACGGCAAACATAAGGTTTATTGGGAAAATGGACTTATGTATACTCAGGCAGTACAGAGGGAGGGATGCTAGGCAGGCAGCTTGTCGTTCCCCAGGGATATTGTGAGCAGTTGCTCAAGGTTTCCCATGATATTCCCTTGTCTGGTCATCTGGTAATTGCGTATACTACACAGTGGTTAGCCCAGAATTTCTACTGGCCTAACTTCACTCAGTAGGTGAAGGAGTATTGCAGGTCTTGTCACTGGTGCCAAGAAATAGGGAAGGTGGGCAAGAAAACCCAAGCTGCCCTGATTCCATTGCCCATAGTGGATGAGCTATTCCAGAGGGTGGGACTGGATATTGTAGGGCCTTTAAATACCCCCAGCTCCTCAGGGAAGAGATTCATCCTGACTGTGGTGGATTATGCCACCCGGTACCCAGAGGCAGTTGCCCTATCCTCACTGAGGACAGACAAAGTGGCAGATGCCTTACTTGGAATTTTCTACCGTGTTGGGTTTCCACAGGAGGTTATCACCAATTAAGGGGGTTCCTTCATGTCGGACCTGATGAAATGTTTATGGGAGAAGTGTGGGGTGGTGCAGAGATGCACAACACTGTATCACCCACAAGCCAATGGGCTTGTGGAAATATTCAATGGTACCCTAAAGTTAATGCTCCAGGCATTTGCTGAACAGCACGGGAGGGACTGGGAGAAATACCTTCCCCACCTGTTGTTTGCATACAGGGAGGTGCCCCAAGAGTCAACAGGATTTTCCCCCTTCAAACTCTTATATGGACGCCGGGTACGTGGGCCCCTAGACTTGATCTGAGAGGACTGGGAAGGCAAGCACACCACCCAAGGAACTCCCATTGTAGATTTTATTCTTAGGTTTAGGGAAAGGCTGAAGGAGCTTATGGGAACAGCCCAGAGCAACCTGGCAGCTGCCCAACAGAAACAGAAAGTGTGGTATGACCGCAGCGCCAGAGCTCGCTCATACATGATGGGCCAGAAAGTCATGGTCCTTATTCCGGTTTGGAAAGGCAAGCTGCAAGCTGAGTGGGCAGGACCGTACAAAGTGGTTAGGAAGGTAAATGATGTGAACTACATTGTGGAGTTACCTGACAGAAGACAGACAGAAAGGATGTACCATGTCAACATGATGAAGCCATATGCAAATAGGGCTGACATGGTGTTTGCAGTGTGTAGTCATGGGAAGGGGACTGATGAAGGAGACCCCCTTCTGGATTTTCTGGAAGAGAGTAAGTGGGAGTCCTCTATGGAGGCAGTAAAATTGTCTCCCCAGCTGACCCCCGGACCAGATCCAGAAAGTAAGGGAGGTTTTAGCAGAATTTGCCCTCTTGTTTAGTGCCAAGCCTGGACTAACCCCCTTAGTGACACATGATGTGGAGTCAGGGACACAGACGCCCATATGACAGACAGCATATCAGGTGTCAGAGGCTGTCCAAAAGGACATTAGGAGGGAAGTGGAGGAGATGTTGGATTTAGGGGTAATCCAGAGATCCCACAGCCCCTGGGCCTCACTTATAGTTCTAGTGCCTAAGCCAGATGGCTCTACTCGTTTCTGTGTGGACTATCGTGGACTGTATGCAATCACGAAGTCAGAAACCAACCCGATGCCCTGAATGGATGAACTCCTGGACAAGTTGGGAGCAGCGACCCAACTTACGACTACTGACCTGACAAAGGGGTATTGGCAGGTAGAGTTGACAGACAGATCTAGGGAGAAGTTGGCCTTCATCACCCCAATAGTCTTATTTGAGTTTAAAGTAATGCCTTTCAGAATGAAGAACACCCCAGCCACTTTCCAAAGGTTGATGAACCAGATGTTAAATGGTGATTGAGGAGTAGGCCGTGGTGTACCTGGATGACACTGCAATCTTTAGCACCAGCTGGGAGGAACATCTATTCCACCTTAGGAAACTGCCAGGCAGAATACAGAGGGCTGGGCTCACTGTCAAAGCTGAGAAGTGCCAGGTCACCATGGGAGAAGTGGCATACCTAAGGCATGTGGTAGGCTGGGGACAGCTCTGTCCTAACCAAATAAAGATAGAGGTGATCCAGGCGTGGCCCAGACCAAAAGCCCAGAAGCAGGTCAGGAGTTTTCTAGGGACAGCAGGGTACTACAGAAAATTTGTACCCAATTACAGTGCCCTGGCTGCTCCCCTATCTGACCTGACAAAGAAAAGGATGCCAAAGAAAATTACTTGGGGCACAGACTGTGAGGAAACCTTTACCAGATTAAAGAAGGCACTGTGCAGTGCTCCTGTTTTGACAAGTCATGACTATAGCAAAACTTTCATAGTTCAGACTTATGCCTCAGACGTGGGTATTGGGGCAGTACTGAGTCAGACATCCAGCCAAGGGCCAGATCACCCAGTAGTGTACCTGAGTAGGAAGTTACTTCCCAGGGAGTGGCCATACTCCATGGTGGAAAAAGAATGTCTTGCCCTAGTGTGGGCCCTAAAGAAGTTGGAGCCATACTTGTATGGGAAGCATTTTGTGGTGCAGACTGACCACAACCCCCTGGTTTGGTTGACACAGATGGGAAAGACGAATGGCAGATTGCTAAGATGGAGTCTTGCTTTACAGGGGTATGATCTGACAATTGTACATAGGGCTGGGACGAAAATCTGGAACTCAGATGGGCTGTCTAGGGTGTTTGAGGAGTGAACTGATTTGGGAAGCTTATCCCATGCAGGGGACAGAGTCCCCAAATTCAGTCTAGGTGGGGAGGATTGTGACGTGGACAGCCAGTTCTGAGTGCTGTATGATGTTTTTGAAATATAAAATATAAAAAATGTGTATGGACTGTCTCCCATGAGAAAAGGCTGAAACAGCATGTGAGATCACACACACACACTCACACAGGTTTTAGATACCAAGTGTTACATGGCAGGCCAGAAGCTAATCACAGACTTTTCTAAGTTAATTATAAACTGTAGTTGTTAAGAAGGAAATCATAAAAATGTTTATGACATTAGAGGGGGAAACCAGGTTTAGCAAACTGGTGCAAAGTTGAAAATGTTCCTTTGATGCCTGTGTGAGAGAGGATACTGATTAAGATCAAAGAGATGTAATTTGAAAGAGAAACATGAGTATGCTGAGGTTGCAGAAATAAATACTTAGAAAATACATCCTTTTTTTTTTAGAGATATATCGTTTTTATATATCCTGACAGGGAAGAGCTGGGTGACCTCCTGCAAAGAGGTGTGGTAAAAGCCAGCTTTTATTTTATTCTGTTTTACTTCACAGAGACACTTTTATCTAGAATCTGACCAAGACACATCCTTGAGCACTTGTAAGCAGGAATTTAGAGAGAAAGGACAAATCTAATTACTGTAATTAGGAATTGTACTGTTTAAACCTTGTTCTTTTAAAAGATTTGTATGTCTTGTGATATAATAGTTCTTTATAAAATGGGCTTAGAAAATCCAGCTATCTGATTGGCTACTACATCATCTGAGCCGTGTCCTTATCAGATGATATAGTAGCCAACCGGGACTACTGCCCACCACTATGCCGCACCACAGCAACAAATCAGTGACCTCTGGCAAGCGTAAACAGAAATGCTTGCTGCCAGAGTTCACTGAAGCGCCACTGCTAACCTCTCTCGATCCTTCACGGCTCTCCCGCTACTTTCTCTCAACCTCCAGCTGCTTCTCATAAATCCCCCCCAAGAAATCTTTTCTTTTAATTTCACATATAAAGTCTAACCTGTCTTCTCGTCTCCTCCTTAGGGTAACCGACCGCATTCTCTTAGTACCCAATGTATCGAACCACAGTCAAACAACGAAACATTTCTGTGGCACACTCATGAACAGCGCGCCGCAGCAACATAAAATGAAAATAGAAAGCAAGCAGCGAGGTATGGCGGCCTGTGAGGGACATGCTCGCCCCACTACAGAGAAACTGCTCACTAAAACTGTTTTGCAGTTCTTGCAAGTTTGATAGAACTGTGACAGTAGAGCAACAGATGTTTTATTTTTAAATTATTATTTTATGTTGCTGCAACGCTTACTGATCCTGAGTCCGTATATACAGACATTGCAATTCTCAGAATCTCTTCACTTGCTTCATTGTGAACAGCTATAGTTAGCTATGTGTGTCTCTCTTTTAACCCAGTACTCTCACCATTTAACAGGAAAACACATTAAAAAAATGTCACAGGAGGATTTAAATCAATCTAAATCAGCAAACACAGTAACAACACTGTACTGCCAACTTAAATGTCACTTCATGGGGACTACTTTTACTACTTGAGTTATTAAACCATGTTTTTATATTTTGTAATTTTTGTATAATTTTGTTTTTCCAATAAATAATTACTGCAGGGCCCATTTATAAGTGGAATAAGACACTCCGAGGTGTGGTTTATGGCTTGATAAAACACTTCAGGTGCTAAAGTCACTCGGCATAGCGCCATTGCCTCATTACGCACCTGGGCGTGCTCTTATCAAGCCATAAACCACACCTCGTCATGTCTTATTCCTTATGTATTTCATGTGTTACATATTTTTATCTATTTTAGTAAAAAACATTTTTAGAATTTACTTGATCTGTCTTTGATTTTCTTTCATTTTGCAAGAAAAGTATACAGTATATGGTTATAGCAATCACTAGACATAAGCTTAAATGGTGATACCAAACTGGAAAGAGAAGCATTTTAAATCTGAGGTCTTTATTACAGTTTTTATGGGTTTATCTCTGTATATCTGGTTAGGTGCCTGTAGACAAAGATATCTGGCCCCCCGAAGACAGATGTGTCTGAGCCTGTGCATTGGGTATGTTAGCAAGAGGTTCACAGTTTGAATCCCTCCAAGACTGGAGACCAAAGCTTGATCAGAACTCACAAAACAGACAAGAGGGTTACCTTTTCCTGTTAAACTGTTCACAAGACTGCGCTCACAGGTTGGCACTTTGGGAGTAGAGGGCCTGACCTGCTGAGTGGGTTTGTGACAATACACACACTGGCATGCACATACATACAGCAATACACACAGATACACTAATAGACACATACACTGGCACATGTACACATAGAACAGTGCATACTGACACACAAATACACACACTGGCTTGTACACTCATACAGCAATGCATACAGATGTTCTAAAACCTTCACCAGCATGTGCACAAAGGCACACTAATACACAGACCAGCAAATGCACACATTCAGTCATGTACACAGTAATACAAACAGCAATTGCACACACCTGCAGACACACAACTACACACACTGGCTTGTACACTCATACAGCAATGCATACAGATGTACTAAAACCTGCACCAGCATGTGCACAAAGGCACACTAATACACAGACCAGCATGTGCACACATTCAGCGATGCACACAGCAATACAAACTGCAATTGCACACACCCTGCAGACACACTAATACACACACTTGCATAAATACACATACACTAATGCATATAGACATTTTAATGCACACACTGGCACATGCACAGGTATAGCAATGCATGTAGATACACATGCACATACTGGATTGTGCACACATACACCAGAGCACACTAATACACACACCAACATATGCACACATAGAACACACACACACACTCATGTTGTTTCTGATTCCAAAAGATTCAAATGCAACATTTTTATATCTGAATTTCAATATGAAAAAATTAATACTCTCATATGTATACCCATCCATCAATTTATCCGTCCATTTATCAATCCTTCTATGCATGCACCATCCTTAATGTCATGTACTCAACCTTCCACTAACCATTTTCAGGAACACACGAAGTCTCAGACCTTGGTACATTATCCAATAGTTTAGCAGGGTCCTTACTGATGTTGGAGTTTATGTGAGTTTAGAAGGAAAGCAGCTTATTATAATGTTTTTAATTAATTCTATTATTTAGTAGTTTCCCGTACTTATCCTGAGGACAAATAGTCCTGGTGGAGAGCTCATTGATCTTTTTGAACCCACCTGTCGGCCTGCTCTTGATTTTGCTTCAGGATAATGGTTTTGGTCACCATTTTGCCTACAGGAGGTCACAGAGAACTGGTTAATAGATAAGTGACAGAGGATGGTGGTTAACAGTGCTCATTCTAATGAAGACAGAGAGACCAGAGGGGTGCCACAGGGCTCAGTACTGGGACCAGTCATCTTTAATGCCTACATAAGTGACACAGCAGAAGTACTGAAAGGAAAGCTACCTGAAAGTTATTCCTTTTTGCAGATGACACCAAAATCTGTTATGGGGGATGCTCAGGAGGGGTGGAGGGAATGTGTAGGGAGCTTGGGAAACCTGAGGAGTGGTCAAGAGCATGGCAGTTGGAATTCAATGCCAAAAAGTGCAAAATCATGCACCTAGGGCATAGAAACCCAGGAGCTGAGTATGGGCAGGGGGGGTACTGACAGGCACAAAGGAGGAAAGGGACCTTGGGTTATCATATCTGATGGCCTCAAAGTAGCAGTGCAGTGTAACAAAGCAGTGAGTATGGCCCGTGGCATGCATAGGGGAAAGTACCTCCAGCAGGAAGAGGAACATGGTATTGCCACTGTATTGTTCACTGAGCACCTCAGAAAAGATATAGATGGGGTGGAGGCAGTCCAAAGGAGAGTAACTAAAATGGTGCAGGGGTTGCATCAAAAGTGCTACAAGCAGATACTTAGGGTTCTCAACATGCACACCCTGGAGGAGACGACAGGGAGAGGAGACATGATGGAAACCTACAGGTGCCTCACAGGGGTGAGTGAACTGGGTTCAGGAGAGGAGTCTCTTTTGAATGAGGAAGCGCACCAGAACCAGAACACATATGATGAAGCTGGGGGAAGGGGGAAATTAAGAAGGATGAAAGGAAATGCTACATCATTGAAAGAGTGGTAGATGCCTGGAATAGAATGCCAGTGGAAGTGATGGAGGCAAAAACAACAGGGGCAGGGGCTTCAAACATGCATGAGATAGAAACAGGGGAATATTAGTAAATAGGCAGGGAAGATAGAGTGGGTCGTTGGAGACCAGTTCGTGTCTGTGGAGGCAGATGAGGCAGGAACCATTTGGGCAGACTGGAAGTGATCCCTTTCTGCTGACAGATTCTGTTTTTTTATGTTTCTATCACTGTCCCCTAATGCTCTGGCAGCTTGTCTGCACCTGGCATCATAATTCCCTTATGACATCTTAATATTTCCACAGCAACAAATTGTGATATCATAAACAGAATTGTGATATGAGGAGGTATGGTTTTCATCCAAATGTACGTAGCAATGAAGAAACAGATTTTTGTATTGTACAGGTGACCTTCTGGTTCAATCTGGAATACAATCTTAGATTCAATGCTAAGAAGTGCAAGGTAATGCACCTGGGGAACAAAAACCCAGGGGAAGAGTACACAATGGGGGGTGAGATACTAACAACAACAAAAATGGAAAGGGACCAGGGGGTAGTCATATCAGATGACCTAAAGGTGGGCAAGCAATGTGAGAGGGCAGCAAGGAGGGCTGGGGGATACTGGGATGCATAGGGAGAGGCATCACCAGTAGAAAACAGGAAGTTATTATCCCTCTGTACAGACAGTTAGTGAGACCCCATCTGGAGTATTGTGTGCAGTTCTGGAGACCCAATCTCCAAAAGACATAGACAGGATGGAAGCTGTCCAGAGGAGGGCAACTAAAATGGTGCAGGGCCTGCACTGGAAGACATATGAAGAGAGACTTAAGGAGCTTAATATGTATAGCCTCGAGGAAAGGAGGGGGGATGATAGAAACTTTCAAGTACCTCAAGGGAATCAACAAAGTCCAAGAGGGTAGCATCTTTCAAAAAAGAGGTGTGCAAGAACAAGGGGCACAATTTGAAGATAGAAGGGAGGCGGCCAGAGGTAATTTAAGGAAGTAATTTTTCACAGAGAGGGTGGATGTATGGAACGCCTTCCAGAGGAGGTTGTGAGTCACAAACAGTGGTGGACTTCAAGCATGCATGGGACAGTCATAAGGCAATTCTAGGGGTTGGGGGTAGGAAGAAGTAGGCTGCTGGTTAACTAGGATCTGCAGCTTATCCATCAGGTAGGGAAATGGGCAGACTGGGTGGGCCAAGCGGTCCTTATCTGCCGTCAAATTCTATGTTTCTATGTTTCTATACCTCAGGGTACTCTCTGCCAGTGGCTACATGTCAGGAAGAAAGTGTGGAGGAGCTATATGTTTAAGAGGGCACACCTACAGAGATCCTATAGTGAATTACTCTTGGTGCAAAACAGCATTTTATTGAATCACAGTGCCACCCTACACAGTGAATGCTAAACCTGCACTCAGCATGACATTATTATGTCAGTCCTTAGTAGTTCCCAATAAATCCTTGTTAATCAGAAAATGTATTACACCAATCACAAATTTCACTTGACTATGGTGTACTGAACACTTCCAAGTTATTGCATTTTTCCTTCAGATAATTCAACATACTGCACACAAGTCCCGTCATATTGCACTGTCCATTAATCGTACAGTGGGGTTAGTAATCAAAGCGTGCTTTGTGGATAGTAAGGATTTCATCTAGTCTCCTTTACTCCCATGTATTCGGTTTGAGTTCCTACAGTCAATGTTATATTCCAGCCCAAATCTGCTATGAAAATGGTTGTTGTGCAGAGATTTGCGTACCTACCCCCATCAGAATCTGGACACAATGCCTCTGCATCTATTCCATGACTCCATTGCCCCAGTATTGTGGGACTGGTTCCTGTAGTGAACCCAGGTCACCCACAACGGAGTGTGATCTTCTTAACGTGCGAAACTGGGATGGGCTAAGGTACTGACTTTACTTATTCCCTTCACCTCCCTTACATTCTGTGCCCCTACTGTATGTCCCACCGAGATCCTTTTACTCTTCTGTGAGAGAGAGAGAGAGAGAGAGAGAGAGAATGTGTGTGTGTGTCCCAAGATCTAAACTGAAAACAGATTGGACATTCTCAGTAGCATCCCTATTTGTGGTGGACTGCACCATCATGCAACGTATACGTCACCCCCTAAACTAGAAAGATGTAGCCAAGGACCAGAAATAATTATATTTGAGCAGGCATTTCAGCAGTAATGTACAAGGTACTATTTGTATATCTGTTTTAATTTTGTTGCTAATTGCATTATGTATGTTTTGGTGGTTCACTGTGAGATATGTTGGATCTTAAAAAGGTGTGAGATAAATTAACTTTACCTTAATCTTGTTTACTGTAACGCCTCATATGAAAGAACATTTAAACAAGTCATTTTTTTTACAGTGCTATATATATTTTATGTTTATCCACATACTAGTAAACACAAATGCATTACCTAAGTATCGGCACTCTATTTAAGGAGCAGATATCCACTTCAGTGTGTACTTTCACAAATGTATTGCTTTCACCTATTATTGTTGATCCCATGTTGCATTTTGTTACACTGTAGTTTTCTGTTCAGGATTAAGAACATGTCATAGTAGTAGTATATTCAAGATGTCTGTATAAAAAGCATCCAACTGACCTCATAATATTTATTTATGACATCATAGTACTTACCATGGCAACCATCTGTGATATCACAGACAGCAGGTGTGAGGTTGGATGGGACAGTCAGATATAGACATATAAGACATAGTGAAGCACTGTAAGTGGCAAATACAGCAGTATCTCTTTTTTTCATTTGGAAGATCAATAAGGGAAAGTAACAGAGCATGGTAAACATGAAACATAAACATACTGTTATTGTTACGAATATAGCAGTTTTATTGTAGATACTGCTTTTTAAACAACTTCTAGTACACATATATGTGTGTGTAGTTTACTAATTATCATAGGCAAAACAACATTCGAAACTAAACAAAAACTGTTTATTAAACGTGACATTGTAACGGCACACGCACTGCTCATGCAGGCACCACGTTTCTTTTGTGAATATGCTGAACAAATGACAGAATTGTGGTGGTGATTTAATGAACATAAGCTGACCTCAGCCGAGTGACAGTAGGACTGAAAAAGGAAACCAGTGGGATGTCCTTGATTGTGGCTGTTGGGCCGGCAGCAGGGAAGCTGCAGGGGTCACGCTGATTGGCACTGTCACTTTACCCATTCATCAAGCGAGGCCAGACTTCCCCAATCATTTACCAGATGGGGCAGCTCGTCAGTTTAAACACCTGATATGAAGCCATCCGTCATCTGATAATAACATGATCGTTTGGCTGCAGCTGGCTCGGCACGCTGCAGCCTGACTGCACATGTGATGGACTGAAGCCAGGGAAGTGGGGCTCAGCAGCGCTGCGGTCCCCTGATAGGATTTGCAGTCCTCCACTGGACCGTGGAACAGGTGGAGACTGAGAGAGAATGAAAAAATTACCATGTGTTGCGGGGATTAGAGCGCACGCTCGCCACTCTGCCTGAATACCAATGAAAGGACAACCTTGAGCCAGAAACAAACAATGTATGACCACTACATTATTAGGAACTGTGAAAGCCTGCACCCTAGACGAGCAACCCTCTGTCTGTGAGTTCTTTAGGTTGAGTGTCGGAAATTGAGTACTGTGAAAAAATGCACTGACCAGTGTTCAGTTATTATGCAGTGTCCCTTGCTGAAACTAACTATTGGGAACAGGCTGCCTTTATTTCATTTCAGATGAGATCAACAGCAGTAACATGGATACAAACTGGGGAGGGCTCTGCATCCAAGTACACAAAAAGATGATATTGTTGTATACAATACAGAATTTATTTAATAGTTATATACAATACAGGATTTATTTATTTACTATTTTCTGTAACCAGTGAATGTTTTTAGAAGTGGATCACCTCTATAAAAGGGGAAGGGGCAGCGGCAGATTATACTAGGCTGCCTTTATTTCCTCTCAGATTAGATCAAGTAAACAATGGTGAAAATAAAAAGCGCCAATCCTGCATTCTTATTGGCTGTCTGGCACCTTTTCAGCACAGTAAATCCTCCAGTGTATCCACTGGAAAAGGTACCAGCCACCACTCTGCCACATAAAAACCTATCCCTCGAATCACTCCGACCATCAGCAGCCCGAGTGGCAAACACTGTGACGGGCAGCGAGCTGTCTCTACAAAAACTGCCACATTCCGTCCCCAACAAACAACAGAGATCACCCCTGCTCAAACTGTAAAAAAAAAAAAAAAAAAAAAAAACTTCACACAACACTTGCCCATCTCCTCCTAGTCATTTTTTAAAACTAACTTTCACCTGAAAACATCGCTGACTACCTCGCCGCCTCACATCTTCCTCTCGTACCCTTAAGGCTCCACTCACCTGTCGAGTACTCACTCTTCAACAAATCCACCCCTGCTCCGATACATTTTCTGTACAATGTCAGCACTAAAAAAAATCCAAAACAATAAATCCAACCCTCCGGCCATGTATGTCCACATTCTAAACTTAAACCCGGAAGCTTTCTGACTACAGCCAGTTACGGCTAGCTCCTCTAAGACTTTTTCCCCCATGATGCTGTTTTCAGGCTCAGTGTCTCACCACTCCACACAGTGCACTTCTAACCAGGTACTATTTTTTGTAGCGCACTAACAAATAAAAAAAAAAAAACGTTTTTTTTTTTTTTTTAGATACAAGAAAAAAAGTAAGGGCCATTGTATAATAGCAATTTATCTCTCAAGGGTGTTGGTATACTAGAGGACTTAACATGACTGGTGTGGTTCAGTCACTTGGCTGCACCTCATGACTGAACCACACCAGCCTTGGTAAATCCTCCAGTATACCCACACCCTGGAGGGATAAATTGCTTAACTATATTATGGACAAAAACTGGGAAAGTCACTGTGGCTAATTACCTAAAAATATTATTTTGTTCTATTATTTACTAGGTTTCTGTACCAGTGAATGTTTTTAGAGGAGGGTCAACTCCTATACAACGGGTGGAGGGGCAGTGACAGATTATACTGTTACTATAAGAAGTTAGTGTATAGCATATATAATGACTACTGTTTAGGTTAAAGATATATACACCGGATCAGGCAGGCATACATCAAGGTCAAATGTATGATTAGCTGACACAAATCACATTATACTTACCATATTGTGCTGACCTAACACCACTCAGTTTATCAATCGTCTGTGGCTTGTTGTGACAACTATTATAGTCTAAAAGGTGCACAGAAACTAAATAATGCAGACATTGTGACAAGGGGCCAGAGCATTGGCCTGGAAGCCAGAACACCTACAGTAGGTTCAAATCAGAGATGGAAAAATCGTGGTGGAGGTGGGGTGGGGATTGGTTTGGGGTTAAATCCAGGCTGAATTCAGATTTGACTTTGTATTGGACTTGGAGTTCCCATAGTATGGCCCATATATTTTGCTAGTGTATTAGCTCTGGGGATTTACATGCTCTGCAGGGCATTTGGGGGCTTTAGTTGAAGAAAAGAACACAACACCATAGTTAAAGAGTTAATTTCTGAATTCTTCTGGTTATTCCCCACCCCTCTTAGGTTAACGCCCTCTCTACAAAATTCCAGTAAAAAAAATTGTCTGGCATTTGTTGCTTGCCAACATCTCAATTCTAGAAATCCCCTGTGCCCCACACACTCATAGGAAACATCAGCCTACGCTGCACCAACACTAAACAGTTCCTCACCCTCCACAAAACCACCCAGCATTCTTATAGAGTTGACCTAAAATTCTAATGCCTTCAGAGCACAGTGTGCCCCACGGCCTGGCATTGTGTTGGTGGAGGGTTCCTCATGTTGCTAGTTTTCTTGTTGCTTCTCTTGTACTTAAACATGTTCATCTTATCATTGGTGACTCACTGCTGTGTGTGTACTATCCCCTTTGGCACAGGTCCAGTCCCCCATCTAATCTTTATCTTCACAGTATAATGCATTATAGCCCTGATGCCAGTCCTCCTGTGTTTACTTCCCGACCCGGTGTTGGTCACTGTCCCCAGGAATTTTATTTATATAGTGACTCTCATATAAACTGTAGTCCAAAGCACTTTACAATTCAGGAAAGGGAGGGGGATGCTGATGTCTTTAGGTACACAGCCACAGATTCAAACTGCACAGAGATAGAACAGAGTACAGGGAGGTTAAGAACAGCTGACTTCCTTAGGCTCACACAGTGAGTGAGTGACAGCTGGCTGTGGATTTAATCTGGGTCTCCAGGGTGAAGAGTCACAGCTCTGCCTCAAATCACTACCAGGCCTAACTGCTTCCTACTGCCCTGGCCATCTACATCACATTTTGGCACGGCCCGATGAAGGCACATTTATTTCACTCATGCAACACAAATTTAAATTAACCCCCAATACTTCTGTTGTGGTGAATTTGAAAATGAAAAATCCAGCTTCTGTACTGCATTCCTGGTCTGCTTCCTAGTCCTGAATAGCAGCCTTCCTTCTCCCTGGCACTAAGCACAGTGCTCAGCCTGACTTCCTCTTTGCACATATGTACTGTAATGCACATAATGTGTTTAGGCAAGGAGCGAGTGACTCATCGCAGGGGTCACACACTCACAAGCAGACCATTTGACCCAGAGAGCAGGATGAAAGCTGGAACATGCCAGTAGATTGCCACCATCATCACATGCTGGGTGAGTGTCTGAACCCCAATGAGGCTTTTCTTTGAAAAAAAGACCTGGATATTGTGGCCATCACTGAAACATGGTGGACTGATAACCATGACTGGGAAATGGTCATACCTGGCTATACGACGTTTAGAAGGGACAGGGTAGGAAGGGAAGGTGGGGTAGTGGTGCTTTATGTTAAGGAAAACATAAAAGTGATGGAGGTACAAGGAACTTGGGGGGGGGGGTTGAGGTGTCGTGGGTCAACCGCGAGTCAGAAAATGGAACCACTATTTAGATTGGAGTGGTATACAGGCCTCCAACACAGGGGGAGGACTTAGACAAGGAAATATTGGAAGTCATAGGCAAGAGGGCTAATGAAGGGCAGGTGGTGCTCGTGGGGGACTTTAATCTGCCAGATGTAGAATGGAGCTTACCTGCTGCAGCATCAGCTAGATGTAGAGACATCCTGGACTCCCTGCAGGGAGAATTCCTAAGGCAGCTAGTCAGTGAGCCCACTCGGGGTAGGGCAGTACTGGACCTGGTACTTGCTAAAGGGGACGTTGTTGCAGACAACAGAGTGGGAAGTCACCTGGGGATCAGTAACCATCACACAGTGTGTTTTAATATAAGAACGGCAGCAGAATCCAACTACACAAGGGCGAGTGTCTATTTCAGAAGCGCTGACTTTACAAAGATGGAGGAATGCCACTAAGAGAACCTGGCAGGGGGAGATGTCATGGGTGGAGTAGAGGGCAAATGGGACAGATTAAAAGAGGGCATAGTAAAGGCGACAAACCTGTATGGCAGGCAAAAGCAGAAGGAGGAGATTGTTGTGGTTCTCAAGGGAAGTGGTAGAAAAGGTAAGGACAAAAACAGTGGCATTCAGAAGGTATAAGGATATCCAGAGAGAGAGAGTGGAAAATAGGGCAGCATATCTGGGGAAACAGAGGGAGGCAGGCAAAGCAGTAAGGAGTGCAAAGGCGCAAGCTGAGGACAGAATAGCCCAGATAGTTTTGAAGGGGACAAGACATTTTTCAGGTGTATCAGTGAGTAAAGAAAGACAAAGGGAGAGATCATACAGCTAAATAAAAAGAGGGATGGGTCTGTAAAGAGGAGGACCAAGAAAAGGCAAACATCTTAAACAAATCCTTCTGTTCAGCGTTCACAGTAGAAGGGGAGGGGGGGAAGGACCACAAATAGGCACCAAGAGCTTGGAGGGGAGGGAAGTGGACACCAGTCCCTTTTCTAAGGAGAGGGTCAGGAAGGCACTCGCTAATCTGAAGGTGGACAAAACCATTGGGCCAGATGGGGTGCATCCAAAAGTGCTGAAAGAGCTCAGGGAAGTGCTAGCTGCACCTTTGGCAAACGTGTTCATTGCTTTGCTGGAGACCGGCATTGTCCCGGAGGACTGGAGAAGAGCAGACATGGTCCCATTTCACAAAAATGGTAGCATGGAGGCGGCGGTAACTACAGGCCTGTCAGCCTGACATCTGTAGTAGGGGAAATGGATGGAAACACTATTAAAGGAAAGAATTGTGAAACACCTGGAATTCAGTGGACTGCTGGACCCAAGGCAGCATTGATATACAGAGGAAAGGTCTTGCCGAACAACTCTAATAGATCTTTCTGACTGGGTAACCAAGATGTTGGATGAGGGAGAGGTGGTGGATGTTGCCTACCTGGACTTCAACAAGGCCTCTGACACTGTCCCACATAGGAGAATGGTAAACAAGTTTGGTAGCATGGGAGTGGGCAATAAAGTGGTAACCTGGGTAAGAAACTGATTAGGGGACAGGAGGCAGAGGGTGGTGGTAAATGGAGTTTGCTCCGAGGAGGGGAGAGTGACCAGCAGGGTACCTCAGGGGTCAGTACTGGGGCCAGCCCTCTTTATTGTTTTCATTAGTTTAGTTTATTAGTCTAGGAATTAATACCTTTGAGCAAGGGTCTTTTACAAAGGTTTCACGTCACAAAGAACATTTAACAAAGCACAATACACATTACAGGTAAAACCAGACAGGAAAGTTACATCATAAATTTGCTATTAACAGTATAAGGCAGTAACGTTTTTAAGTTTCATAGAAAAACAAGCTATAACAGGTTCAAGCGAGTAGACAATTTCAAGGTTAAGGAAACTTCCAGGGAGAGGGTGATCATTAGGCGCCAAAAGGAGGCTAGAGAGGAGGGAAGGTGGTGAGCAGGAGAGTAGAGAGGGGACAGGAAAAGGGGAGTGAGTTTGGGTGGGAGACAGGAAGTAGTAGAGGTACCAGAGGGTTCATTAGTCAGGAGGAAGAGGCCTCAGATGTGAGGATGGACATGAGGAGTAGTAGTCTTTATCTAGCACAGTCACAGTTGCTAGTGGTGGTGAGGTGGGCATAGAGCATGGATTTGAAAGCTTCAAGCGAGGTTGAGGATAGAGTAGGCGGACTAAGCGCATTGAACCATGTCGGGCCCTGTATGCGAAAGATCTTTGTCCCTGTGCAGTCCGCATCTGGAACCAGGAAAGGTTTATGCTCAGATCCGGTGGAGGGTCGTGAGCCAGGATTCAGTCAGAGTAGGTTTTGAATACATAATGGAGTCAGTCCTAAGATAGATTTTTTGCCATTGTGCAGGTGAGATAAATAAGACGATTTGATAGGTTCAACCAGCCTTATTCATAGTACAGATCACACGTGTGAGTCAGTCTTTGAGCCCCTGGAGGAGCGGCAGGCCTTATTTAGAGTGATTGAGATACGCCTTAGAGCAGTGGAGGTAGCTGAGCCATAAATAATAAGGCCATAGTCAATGATTGAGATTATGGAACTCTGTATAGCTATTCTCAATGCCGCTTGATTTAGAAATTGATGGTTACGGAATAGTATTCCAAGGCGTTGGTTCACTGTTTTCGCAGTGTTGTCAATGTGGGTTGCAAAGGTGAGCCCTTGGTCAAAAGTGATGCCAAGGTATTTGAAAGTAT